>CAWUFW010002753.1:0-1200000 GCA_963921515.1 Calotriton arnoldi
ATGGCAGTGTGTTATTTCGTGACATTGACTGTGCCCATGTGGTGTGTTATGTGAGCATGTCTCTGTGGGTAACCTTCCCTGTTTCTACACAGCCTATATTCCCTGCAGATGTTCCTGTTTGTGATGCTTGCTGATTTGTCCTGTGTGTATCCAACGCCTTTGGAGTATGTTTTCTGGGATGTAGGTGCATGGTGGACTACTGGTCATTCGGGTGTAATCTGTGGGACATCTTGATGTAAGGGCCTGGAATGTGGGCATACACACATGGGACATATTCAGGATTCACAACGGCACATTTGTGTTTCACACATCAGGTTGTTTTCACTATGTGGTGTCTTTATGTGACAGGGTCACTTGTATGTGTGTGTGACTGCTCACAGTCATCAGATCCTAGCCTTCAATGTCGTATGATGTCAACATGGGTTCTTTGTGGGTCTCCTAGGGCTCTTCATTGGTCTGGGACTGTGACAGGGATCCCGATGTGTCTGAAAAGTTGCACGTCATGCACATGTAACTCATACTATGCAGTGTAGAAAACATTCACAAGGGTTGTTGACTGGCCAAGTGTGATGTGTTTGTACACCTTGGATCCTCCCTCCACCTCTGGGATTGTCATAGGTGCATGTGCAATGTCACCAGTCCATGTGGGCTTAGCTGATGCACATTGTTGCAGATCAAGGTGTGTGGTGTTGAGAGTGGGCATATGTGAGTTCTCTCATGTCTAGGCCCCTGCCTACATAGTGACCTTAAATTACAGGCCATGGCCAGGGAGTTTTCTGTGTGTGTGTGATGTAAGTTGGTCTGTCACGACATGACAAGGTGCGCACATGTGACTGTGCTCCACAGTATGGGTTACATCGAAATCAGTCATCACAGAGGGATTATCATACAGGCTACTGTCACCACAATGTAGGGTCCTTGTGGGTACTGATGGAGTGGGTCTGTCTCTTGCTGTGTTGGTTGCTGTTCCAGGCAGCTTATGTCACATGGGTCTGTTGTGAACCCACTCATCTGACAATGCCTAATTGCCCACAGAGGTACCCAATTCCTGTCAAACTTCTGGGTTGCACTGTGTACACATATGTCTCATTGTAGATCAGTCCCACATCATGTGTATCATACTAGCCTGGGTACACGGAGAGACACACACACAAGTTGTGTTTGATATGCAGTGTGAGGCTGACTGGTTGTGTTTGTGCATCTGCACACATGCATTGGTATAGCTTTTGTGGTCCATTGGCAGGGAGTTAGGTGTATGTTTTTTCATGCTGTCCCTGGGACTCCTACCTCATCAGTCTGCACATTCATCATGGTTTGTGTGTCCCATTGCTACCATGGTATGGGTCTTGATGACCAAAAAGCTGAAGTCTACATAGGAATCCTTAGTATGTGTGTCTTTTGTTGTGCATATGTGTGAATGCATTATGATGGTCACTACTTACATAGTGTAATTGGCCATTGGAGCCATTGTCAACCCCCATGTGCAAGGCTTCTCTGCACATGGCAGAGGATGTTTAGTCGACACAAATCTTACACTCAACCGATCGATGTTTGTTTGCAACCCAACCACTACTTTGCCACTACATTGCTTGTGGTGTTACGACCAGGAATCATACATGGTGGTTTTCAGTTGTGGGGGAATTTGTGTTCGCAATCACCGATTGCTCACTGTAGTGAGGTGGGGTTTAAGCCCATTGTGACAATGATCCTGATTTGCTGGAGTTTTTGAGCCCACCCTGAGATTTTGGTCACTGGAGTGGGGGGATTAAACACCATTACCACACTGTTCATGTTAGGCTGGTGTTTTGGGCCACAGACTCACATTTTGGTCACTGGAGTGCATGGGGGTTAAACCACATTGACACACTTTTACTCAACATGCTTGGTGTTTGGGCCCCACATTCACCTTCTGGTCACAACTGTGATGGGAGTTACAGTGTGTGTTCCCTTTCAGTGTCACTGTTGCAGGCAGTTCCCACACAATACACAATCTTTCCATGATGGTAGGGGGTGTGTTTGGCCTACAACCCCTATGGGTGGGAATGCTAGTGGTGTTAGCCATCACCCCTAGAAGTAGGGACTGCTGGTAGTGTTGGTAACCCCCCCCCTATGAGCGGGACTGCTGGCAGTGCTTGTCATCAAGCCCCCTATGGGCTGGACAATGCTGGGAGTGGTGGACATACATCCCCTGTGGGTTGGGACGACTGGTAGTGTTAGCCATCCCCCACCCTATGCGTAGGGACTACTGGTAGTGATAGGCATCCACCCCCCTATAGTATGGGACTGCTGGTAGTGATAGGCATCCACCTCCCTATAGTTTGAGACTGCTGGTAGTGATAGGCATACACCCCCTATGGGTTAATGATGCTGGTAGTGATAGGCATCCACCCCCCTATAGTTTGAGACTGCTGGTAATGATAGGCATACACCCCCCCTATGGGTTAATGATGCTGGTAGTGATAGGCATCCACCTCCCTATAGTATGGGACTGCTGGTAGTGATAGGCATCCACCTCCCTATAGTATGGGACTGCTGGTAGTGATATGCATACACCCCCATATGGGTTAATGATGCTGGTAGTGATAGGCATCCACCTCCCTATAGTATGGGACTGCTGGTAGTGATAGGCATCCACCCCCCTATAGTTTGAGACTGCTGGTAGTGATAGGCATCCACCCCCCTATGGGCTAATGATGCTGGTAGTGATAGGCATCCACCTCCCTATAGTATGGGATTGCTGGTAGTGATAGGCATACACCCCCCTATCAGTTAATGATGCTGGTAGTGATAGGCATCCACCTCCCTATAGTATAGGACTGCTGGTAGTGATAGGCATCCACCTCCCTATAGTATGGGACTGCTGTTAGTGATAGGCATACACCCCCCTATGGGTTAATGATGCTGGTAGTGATAGGCATCCACCTCCCTATAGTATGGGACTGCTGGTAGTGAAAGGCATCCACCTCCCTATGGTATGAGACTGCTGGTAGTGATAGGCATCCACCCCCCTATAGTTTGAGACTGCTGGTAGTGATAGGCATACACCCCCCTATGGTATGAGACTGCTGGTAGTGATAGGCATACACCCTCCTATGGGTTAATGATGCTGGTAGTGATAGGCATCCACCCCCCTATAGTTTGAGACTGCTGGTAGTGATAGGCATCCACCCCCCTATAGTTTGAGACTGCTGGTAGTGATAGGCATACACCCCCCTATGGGTTAATGATGCTGGTAGTGATAGGCATCCACCTCCCTATAGTATGGGACTGCTGGTAGTGATAGGCATCCACCCCCCTATAGTTTGAGACTGCTGGTAGTGATAGGCATACACCCCCCTATGGGTTAATGATGCTGGTAGTCATAGGCATCCACCTCCCTATAGTATGGGACTGCAGGTAGTGATAGGCATCCACCCCCCTATAGTATGGGACTGCTGGTAGTGATAGGCATACACCCCCTATAGTTTGAGACTGCTGGTAGTGATAGGAATACACCTCCCTATGGGTTAATGATGCTGGTAGTGATAGGCATCCACCTCCCTATAGTATGGGACTGCTGGTAGTGATAGGCATACACCCCCCTATAGTTTGAGACTGCTGGTAGTGATAGGCATACACCCCCCTATGGGTTAATGATGCTGGTAGTGATAGGCATCCACCTCCCTATAGTATGGGACTGCTGGTGGTGATAGGCATACACCCCCCTATAGTTTGAGACTGCTGGTAGTGATAGGCATACACCCCCCTATGGTATGAGACTGCTGGTAGTGATAGGCATCCACCCCCCTATAGTTTGAGACTGCTGGTAGTGATAGGCATACACCCCCCTATGGGTTAATGATGCTGGTAGTGATAGGCATACACCCCCCTATGGTATGAGACTGCTGGCAGTGATAGGCATACACCCCCCTATGGTATGAGACTGCTGGTAGTGATAGGCATCCACCCCCTATAGTTTGAGACTGCTGGTAGTGATAGGCATACACCCCCTATGGGTTAATGATGCTGGTAGTGATAGGCATACACCCCCTATGGTATGAGACTGCGGGTAGTGATAGGAATTCACCCCCTATGGTATGGGACTGCTGGTAGTGAAAGCCACCCACACCCTATGGGTTAGGTAATGCTGGTAGTGATAGACATCCACCACCCTGTAGGTTGAGACTGCTGGGTGTCGAACTTACCGTCTGCGGGGTACGCGTCGATTCCTGTTGTTGTTTCGGTCATAGACGTACAGTACAGGGATGACATGCGCGATCGGATACATGGTTTGTTCGTCTCGTAGCCGTGGATCGTGTTGTTGTGCGATTCGACGCGGAGATACTGCTGTTCCGGATGCTGAGACGTGCTGTAAGTGGCGACCAGTTCGGCGCGTAGGAAGTACGCATCGTACTTGCCAGGCCGGAAACTGCTGTTTAAATGCTTCCGGACTACTCCATTTCTGCGTTTCTGGTTCCGGCTCGTACGTAAAATGTTGCTTGTTTCGGTGCGTACGTGTCGTTCGGGATTTGGGCACATTTGCGCATCGTACTTCCTCGTCCGGACGGCCCCCGGAACGAGTAGGTCGGAAGAAAACACTACGGACAGCTCTCGGAGGGCTGTCCGACCCGGATCGGAATCGGCCCCTATATGTATAAAAAAAACAGCTATAATTCCAGGTATGTGACCATGAATTACTTGTTCTTACCAGGTGACACATTATCAGAATTAATGAGGTGCTAAATAACTACAGCTGATAATATAATACCTGCCAATATCCCAACCAGTAATTGTGCACATGTGCACATATGTGAAAAAGGACAGGAAGTAAATCATTTTGAGAGGACATATGTGCTCAGAAAGGCTTCCATTGTCATACCAATGAGAGAAAGGAGCACTACAACCCAGCAGAACGTTGCCCTGCTCTTTCCTGTCTGAGGACTATAGAGCCACAATGCTACTATTATGGGCTCCTTACAGCAACCGGTTTGGATTTGTCCATCCAGTCAATTCCTCAGAAAGTAATTACCACATGGATCTGCAGTCCCCCACATCTTGTCGCGGTGCTGAGACAGAATATTGAGTTGGAAATGTCGACTTACACAAATATCGAGTTGAAAATATCGTGATTCAGAAATATCGACAGCAAGAATATCGTGGTCAAGAATATCGAATTTAAGGTAAGAAATATAATTTTTAAAAATATGGAAGTCATTAATATTGTTTGCAGAAATATAGAGGTTTAAAATATCGATTTTTTAATTAGTGTTATGTATTTTAGTTTATATTTTAAATGTATGTGGTGTATGTTTTTCTGTATAAGTATTGTTTATGTTTTTAATATATGTGTTACATTTTTAGTAGTTATGAATTATATTTTAATTAAATTTTGCATTTTTTAGTTCCGTAGCGGGTTGTGGGTTTATAGGGGAATAGGGCGGGAAGAAATTTAATTATAATAAATTAATGATTATTTTTTATTTATTTAATTTAGATTTTATAGTGTTGATTGTGGGAAGTAATTTATTTGTAATTCATTATTAATTGGTTGTTAATTAATTTTAATTAATTAATTGATAATTAATCATGGTAATTGTGTAACTTTTTTAGGTGCGGGTTGTGGGGTTTATAGGGGTAAAGGGTGGGAAGTAATTCATTTTTGATTAATAATAATTAGTTGTTAATTTATATGAATTCTTTTATTGAAAATTAATTATGGAAATTGTGTTATTAATTTTAGGTGCGGGTTGTGGGGTTTATAGGGGTAAAGGGTGGGAAGTAATTTATGTTTAATTAATTAATAATTAGTTGTTAATTTATATTAACTAATTAATTGATAATTAATTATGGTAATTGTGTGATTTGTTTAGATGTGGGTTGTGGGCTTTATGGGGTAAAGGGTGGGAAGTAATTTATTTTTAATTAATTAATAATTAGTTCTTAATTAATATTAATTAATTGATAGAAAATCTATTACAGAAATTGTGTAATTTATTTTAGGTGCGGGTTGTGGCTTTTATAGGGGTAAAGGGTGGGAAGTAATTTATGTTTAATTATTAAAAATTAGTTGATCCTTAATATTAATTAATTAATTTATATTTAATTAGTGTATTTGTTTATATTTTTTGTGTGTGGGTTTTATTGTTACAGGGGTACAGTGTGGGGAGTAAATTAATTTTACTTACTTTATAATTATTTGTTAAATACTATTAGCTTTTTAATTGAAAATAAGTTTTAATTGTGTAATTAATTTTTTTACAGTTTAATTTTAGCTGTGGGTTGTGGGGATTATAGGGGTAAAGTGTGGGAAGTAAAATAATTTTTTACATTTGTTTTTTAATTAATAATACTTCTTTAATTGGTAATTAATTATGTTAGTTGAGGAAGTATTTTTTCTAAATTAGATGTGGGTTGTGAATTGTGTGGTGTAATAGGGTTGGAAATAAAAAGTAAATTTATGTAATAATTAATCTTTTTGTTTCTAAGTAATTTTTAATTAAAAATAATTATTTGTTTGGAAATTATTTTTCATTTTATTTAATATAATATTTGTAGATATTTGTTATATGTATTTAACATTATAATATGTTTTTAAAAAATGTTATTAAATATATTTTTATTTGAATTTTCAACATATTTATATATTTTTTAATTTATTTTGTTTTATAAATATTTTAATTGTTATTAAAATTTTATTGGGTTTTAATTTTGAACTGAATGGAATGAGAATATTAATTGTTACTCCTCTGCAATCCAACACTTTCCATACTGTTGCACTCACTGGAGTGTGAATAGTAATTTTTACCCCTCCACTATCCAACACTTTCCCTACTTTTACAATTATTGGAGTGGGAATAGTAAATTTTATCCCGCCACTATCCAACAATTTCTCTACTGTTGCACTCACTGGAGTTGGAATAGTAATTTTTATCCCTCCGCTATCCAACACTTTCCCTACTGTTGCACTCACTGGAGTGGGAATAGTAATTTCTAACCCTCCGCTATCCATCACTTTCCCTACTGTTGCACTCACTGGAGTGGGAATAGTAATTTTTACCCCTCCGCTGTCCAACACTTTCCCTACTGTTGCACTCACTGGAGTGGGAATAGTAATTTTTACCCCTCCACTATCCAACACTTTCCCTACTTTTACAATTATTGGAGTGGGAATAGTAAATTTTATCCCGCCACTATCCAACAATTTCTCTACTGTTGCACTCACTGGAGTTGGAATAGTAATTTTTACCCCTCCGCTATCCAACACTTTCCCTACTGTTGCACTCACTGGAGTGGGAATAGTAATTTCTAACCCTCCGCTATCCATCACTTTCCCTACTGTTGCACTCACTGGAGTGGGAATAGTAATTTTTACCCCTCCGCTGTCCAACACTTTCCCTACTGTTGCACTCACTGGAGTGGGAATAGTAATTTTTACCCCTCCGTTATCCAACACTTTCTCTACTGTTGCATTCACTGGAGTGGGAAATTTAAGTTGGAAGATTTTTAAATAGTTAAATGTTTTAATTTATAATAGAATGTTTTTTTAAATGAGATGTTATGTTATTGGTACACACACACATATATATATATATATATATATATATATATATATATATATATGTAAATTTTTATATAATTTTAAAATTATAAAACAAATTACAATTAATAGTTTATTAAATGTTTTAAAGTAAATATATATGAATTATTATGTATGTGTGTATAACTTTTTTAATTACGTTTATTTATTATATTTTTTAATTTTATTATTAAATATACTTTTTTTTATATTAATTTTATTATTTAACATATTTAATATTTATTATGTTATTTTATATATATATATATATATATATATATATATATCCAAAACACAGAGGGCCCGATTCTGATGCGGGTTGGAAAAGCTTCCCGACCGAATCGGTTGGGAAATGGTTTCCGACCCACTCGGATCGGGAAAGTCCAACCGGCAGAGTAGGATGCATCCGGATGTTTCCAGATACGATTTGGTTGAACTCCCATTGACTTCAATGGGAACATTTGTTCCTAACCGCATCAGAATTGGGCCCTCGGTCGGGAAGACACGTTCCCGATCCGATTTGGAAGGAGCAAATGCCGTTAGGAGGCCTTCCTAACCGCATCAGAATCAGGTCATCGGTCGGGAAGCTTTTCCAACCCGCATCAGAATCGGGCCCAGAGTTGCCTGCTGTAAGAGGACCACACCAGGTAAGTTTTCAATCTTGCACCCATTTATTGAGCGACGGCAATGACAGGAGCAGACATTGTTGCACTTATGTAGTCCATCCCGACGCGTTTCGTGCAAGGAAGCACTTCTTCATGGGGTTCTGGACTTTGGCAGTGAATGAAACCGGCAGTTAATCAGCACTCCTTTTCAGAGGAAGTTTCTCCGCCCATGTGGGCGTGGCCAACACTGTGGCCTGAAGGTCGATGTAGTGCTAAGTGTTATTTCAGTGAATCGCCGTGATTCAAGCCTGCGTACTTCAAGTATTTCCCAAGTGGGTGGGCAAACAGCATGTCAGTTCTTGAAATGCCACTCACTTCGCTCAATCGCACTTCCCTGTCCTTGGCGGAAATGCCGATTGGCACCTCAGCAGGACTGCGCACAGCGCAGCGGAGTCACTCTCGCGGCTCAGGCGGGGCCGCAAATATCCAAAACACAGAGTTGCCTGCTGTAAGAGGACCACACCAGGTAAGTTTTCAATCTTGCACCCATTTATTGAGCGACGGCAATGACAGGAGCAGACATTGTTGCACTTATGTAGTCCATCCCGACGCGTTTCGTGCAAGGAAGCACTTCTTCATGGGGTTCTGGACTTTGGCAGTGAATGAAACCGGCAGTTAATCAGCACTCCTTTTCAGAGGAAGTTTCTCCGCCCATGTGGGCGTGGCCAACACTGTGGCCTGATGGTCGATGTAGTGCTAAGTGTTATTTCAGTGAATCGCCGTGATTCAAGCCTGCGTACTTCAAGTATTTCCCAAGTGGGTGCGCAAACAGCATGTCAGTTCTTGAAATGCCACTCACTTCGCTCAATCGCACTTCCCTGTCCTTGGCGGAAATGCCGATTGGCACCTCAGCAGGACTGCGCACAGCGCAGCGGGGTCACTCTCGCGGCTCAGGCGGGGCCGCAAATATCCAAAACACAGAGTTGCCTGCTGTAAGAGGACCACACCAGGTAAGTTTTCAATCTTGCACCTATTTATTGAGCGACGGCAATGACAGGAGCAGACATTGTTGCACTTATGTAGTCCATCCCGACGCGTTTCGTGCAAGGAAGCACTTCTTCATGGGGTTCTGGACTTTGGCAGTGAATGAAACCGGCAGTTAATCAGCACTCCTTTTCAGAGGAAGTTTCTCCGCCCATGTGGGCGTGGCCAACACTGTGGCCTGATGGTCGATGTAGTGCTAAGTGTTATTTCAGTGAATCGCCGTGATTCAAGCCTGCGTACTTCAAGTATTTCCCAAGTGGGTGCGCAAACAGCATGTCAGTTCTTGAAATGCCACTCACTTCGCTCAATCGCACTTCCCTGTCTTTGGCGGAAATGCCAATTGGCACCTCAGCAGGACTGCGCACAGCGCAGCGGGGTCACTCTCGCGGCTCAGGCGGGGCCGCAAATATCCAAAACACAGAGTTGCCTGCTGTAAGAGGACCACACCAGGTAAATTTTCAATCTTGCACCCATTTATTGAGCGACGGCAATGACAGGAGCAGACATTGTTGCACTTATGTAGTCCATCCCGACGTGTTTCGTGCAAGGAAGCACTTCTTCATGGGGTTCTGGACTTTGGCAGTGAATGAAACCGGCAGTTAATCAGCACTCCTTTTCAGAGGAAGTTTCTCCGCCCATGTGGGCGTGGCCAACACTGTGGCCTGATGGTCGATGTAGTGCTAAGTGTTATTTCAGTGAATCGCCGTGATTCAAGCCTCCGTACTTCAAGTATTTCCCAAGTGGGTGCGCAAACAGCATGTCAGTTCTTGAAATGCCACTCACTTCGCTCAATGGCACTTCCCTGTCCTTGGCGGAAATGCCGATTGGCACCTCAGCAAGACTGCGCACAGCGCAGCGGGGTCACTCTCGCGGCTCAGGCGGGGCCGCAAATATCCAAAACACAGAGTTGCCTGCTGTAAGAGGACCACACCAGGTAAGTTTTCAATCTTGCACCCATTTATTGAGCGACGGCAATGACAGGAGCAGACATTGTTGCACTTATGTAGTCCATCCCGACGCGTTTCGTCCAAGGAAGCACTTCTTCATGGGGTTCTGGACTTTGGCAGTGAATGAAACCGGCAGTTAATCAGCACTCCTTTTCAGAGGAAGTTTCTCCGCCCATGTGGGCGTGGCCAACACTGTGGCCTGATGGTCGATGTAGTGCTAAGTGTTATTTCAGTGAATCGCCGGGATTCAAGCCTGCATACTTCAAGTATTTCCCAAGTGGGTGCGCCAACAGCATGTCAGTTCTTGAAATGCCACTCACTTCGCTCAATCGCACTTCCCTGTCCTTGGCGGAAATGCCAATTGGCACCTCAGCAGGACTGCGCACAGCGCAGCGGGGTCACTCTCGCGGCTCAGGCGGGGCCGCAAATATCCAAAACACAGAGTTGCCTGCTGTAAGAGGACCACACCAGGTAAGTTTTCAATCTTGCACCCATTTATTGAGCGACGGCAATGACAGGAGCAGACATTGTTGCACTTATGTAGGCCATCCCGACGCGTTTCGTGCAAGGAAGCACTTCTTCATGGGGTTCTGGACTTTGGCAGTGAATGAAACCGGCAGTTAATCAGCACTCCTTTTCAGAGGAAGTTTCTCCGCCCATGTGGGCGTGGCCAACACTGTGGCCTGATGGTCGATGTAGTGCTAAGTGTTATTTCAGTGAATCGCCGTGATTCAAGCCTGCGTACTTCAAGTATTTCCCAAGTGGGTGCGCAAACAGCATGTCAGTTCTTGAAATGCCACTCACTTCGCTCAATCGCACTTCCCTGTCCTTGGCGGAAATGCCGATTGGCACCTCAACAGGACTGCGCACAGCGCAGCGGGGTCACTCTCGCGGCTCAGGCGGGGCCGCAAATATCCAAAACACAGAGTTGCCTGCTGTAAAAGGACCACACCAGGTAAGTTTTCAATCTTGCACCCATTTATTGATCGACGGCAATGACAGGAGCAGACATTGTTGCACTTATGTAGTCCATCCCGACGCGTTTCGTGCAAGGAAGCACTTCTTCATGGGGTTCTGGACTTTGGCAGTGAATGAAACCGGCAGTTAATCAGCACTCCTTTTCAGAGGAAGTTTCTCCGCCCAGGTGGGCGCGGCCAACACTGTGGCCTGATGGTCGATGTAGTGCTAAGTGTTATTTCAGTGAATCGCCGTGATTCAAGCCTGCGTACTTCAAGTATTTCCCAAGTGGGTGCGCAAACAGCATGTCAGTTCTTGAAATGCCACTCACTTCGCTCAATCGCACTTCCCTGTCCTTGGCGGAAATGCCGATTGGCACCTCAGCAGGACTGCGCACAGCGCAGCGGGGTCACTCTCGCGGCTCAGGCGGGGCCGCAAATATCCAAAACACAGAGTTGCCTGCTGTAAGAGGACCACACCAGGTAAGTTTTCAATCTTGCACCTATTTATTGAGCGACGGCAATGACAGGAGCAGACATTGTTGCACTTATGTAGTCCATCCCGACGCGTTTCGTGCAAGGAAGCACTTCTTCATGGGGTTCTGGACTTTGGCAGTGAATGAAACCGGCAGTTAATCAGCACTCCTTTTCAGAGGAAGTTTCTCCGCCCATGTGGGCGTGGCCAACACTGTGGCCTGATGGTCGATGTAGTGCTAAGTGTTATTTCAGTGAATCGCCGTGATTCAAGCCTGCGTACTTCAAGTATTTCCCAAGTGGGTGCGCAAACAGCATGTCAGTTCTTGAAATGCCACTCACTTCGCTCAATCGCACTTCCCTGTCTTTGGCGGAAATGCCAATTGGCACCTCAGCAGGACTGCGCACAGCGCAGCGGGGTCACTCGCGGCTCAGGCGGGGCCGCAAATATCCAAAACACAGAGTTGCCTGCTGTAAGAGGACCACACCAGGTAAATTTTCAATCTTGCACCCATTTATTGAGCGACGGCAATGACAGGAGCAGACATTGTTGCACTTATGTAGTCCATCCCGACGTGTTTCGTGCAAGGAAGCACTTCTTCATGGGGTTCTGGACTTTGGCAGTGAATGAAACCGGCAGTTAATCAGCACTCCTTTTCAGAGGAAGTTTCTCCGCCCATGTGGGCGTGGCCAACACTGTGGCCTGATGGTCGATGTAGTGCTAAGTGTTATTTCAGTGAATCGGCGTGATTCAAGCCTGCGTACTTCAAGTATTTCCCAAGTGGGTGCGCAAACAGCATGTCAGTTCTTGAAATGCCACTCACTTCGCTCAATCGCACTTCCCTGTCCTTGGCGGAAATGCCGATTGGCACCTCAGCAAGACTGCGCACAGCGCAGCGGGGTCACTCTCGCGGCTCAGGCGGGGCCGCAAATATCCAAAACACAGAGTTGCCTGCTGTAAGAGGACCACACCAGGTAAGTTTTCAATCTTGCACCCATTTATTGAGCGACGGCAATGACAGGAGCAGACATTGTTGCACTTATGTAGTCCATCCCGACGCGTTTCGTCCAAGGAAGCACTTCTTCATGGGGTTCTGGACTTTGGCAGTGAATGAAACCGGCAGTTAATCAGCACTCCTTTTCAGAGGAAGTTTCTCCGCCCATGTGGGCGTGGCCAACACTGTGGCCTGATGGTCGATGTAGTGCTAAGTGTTATTTCAGTGAATCGCCGGGATTCAAGTCTGCATACTTCAAGTATTTCCCAAGTGGGTGCACCAACAGCATGTCAGTTCTTGAAATGCCACTCACTTCGCTCAATCGCACTTCCTGTCCTTGGTGGAAATGCCAATTGGCACCTCAGCAGGACTGCGCACAGCGCAGCGGGGTCACTCTCGCGGCTCAGGCGGGGCCGCAAATATCCAAAACACAGAGTTGCCTGCTGTAAGAGGACCACACCAGGTAAGTTTTCAATCTTGCACCCATTTATTGAGCGACGGCAATGACAGGAGCAGACATTGTTGCACTTATGTAGGCCATCCCGACGCGTTTCGTGCAAGGAAGCACTTCTTCATGGGGTTCTGGACTTTGGCAGTGAATGAAACCGGCAGTTAATCAGCACTCCTTTTCAGAGGAAGTTTCTCCGCCCATGTGGGCATGGCCAACACTGTGGCCTGATGGTCGATGTAGTGCTAAGTGTTATTTCAGTGAATCGCCGTGATTCAAGCCTGCGTACTTCAAGTATTTCCCAAGTGGGTGCGCAAACAGCATGTCAGTTCTTGAAATGCCACTCACTTCGCTCAATCGCACTTCCTGTCCTTGGCGGAAATGCCGATTGGCACCTCAGCAGGACTGCGCACAGCGCAGCGGGGTCACTCTCGCGGCTCAGGCGGGGCCGCAAATATCCAAAACACAGAGTTGCCTGCTGTAAGAGGACCACACCAGGTAAGTTTTCAATCTTGCACCCATTTATTGATCGACGGCAATGACAGGAGCAGACATTGTTGCACTTATGTAGTCCATCCCGACGCGTTTCGTGCAAGGA
This sequence comes from Calotriton arnoldi, assembly GCA_963921515.1. Classification (NCBI taxonomy): domain Eukaryota; kingdom Metazoa; phylum Chordata; class Amphibia; order Caudata; family Salamandridae; genus Calotriton; species Calotriton arnoldi. Next base: position 13,623 of record CAWUFW010002753.1, read on the forward strand.
AGCACTTCTTCATGGGGTTCTGGACTTTGGCAGTGAATGAAACCGGCAGTTAATCAGCACTCCTTTTCAGAGGAAGTTTCTCCGCCCAGGTGGGCGCGGCCAACACTGTGGCCTGATGGTCGATGTAGTGCTAAGTGTTATTTCAGTGAATCGCCGTGATTCAAGCCTGCGTACTTCAAGTATTTCCCAAGTGGGTGCGCAAACAGCATGTCAGTTCTTGAAATGCCACTCACTTCGCTCAATCGCACTTCCCTGTCCTTGGCGGAAATGCCGATTGGCACCTCAGCAGGACTGCGCACAGCGCAGCGGGGTCACTCTTGCGGCTCAGGCGGGGCCGCAAATATCCAAAACACAGAGTTGCCTGCTGTAAGAGGACCACACCAGGTAAGTTTTCAATCTTGCACCCATTTATTGAGCGACGGCAATGACAGGAGCAGACATTGTTGCACTTATGTAGTCCATCCCGACGCATTTCGTGCAAGGAAGCACTTCTTCATGGGGTTCTGAACTTTGGCAGTGAATGAAACCGGCAGTTAATCAGCACTCCTTTTCAGAGGAAGTTTCTCGGCCCATGTGGGCGTGGCCAACACAGTGGCCTGATGGTCGATGTAGTGCTAAGTGTTATTTCAGTGAATCGCCGTGATTCAAGCCTGCGTACTTCAAGTATTTCCCAAGTGGGTGCGCAAACAGCATGTCAGTTCTTGAAATGCCACTCACTTCGCTCAATCGCACTTCCCTGTCCTTGGCGGAAATGCCGATTGGCACTCAGCAGGACTGCGCACAGCGCAGCGGGTCACTCTCGCGGCTCAGGCGGGGCCGCAAATATCCAAAACACAGAGTTGCCTGCTGTAAGAGGACCACACCAGGTAAGTTTTCAATCTTGCACCCATTTATTGAGCGACGGCAATGACAGGAGCAGACATTGTTGCACTTATGTAGTCCATCCCGACGCGTTTCGTGAAAGGAAGCACTTCTTCATGGGGTTCTGGACTTTGGCAGTGAATGAAACCGGCAGTTAATCAGCACTCCTTTTCAGAGGAAGTTTCTCGGCCCATGTGGGCGTGGCCAACACAGTGGCCTGATGTTCGATGTATTGCTAAGTGTTATTTCAGTGAATTGCCGTGATTCAAGCCTGCGTACTTCAAGTATTTCCCAAGTGGGTGCGCAAACAGCATGTCAGTTCTTGAAATGCCACTCACTTCGCTCAATCGCACTTCCTGTCCTTGGCGGAAATGCCGATTGGCACCTCAGCAGGACTGCGCACAGCACAGCGGGTCACTCTCAGCGGCTCAGGCGGGGCCGCAAATATCCAAAACACAGAGGTTGCCTGCTGTAAGAGGACCACACCAGGTAAGTTTTCAATCTTGCACCCATTTATTGAGCGACGGCAATGACAGGAGCAGACATTGTTGCACTTATGTAGTCCATCCCGACGCGTTTCGTGCAAGGAAGCACTTCTTCATGGGGTTATGGACTTTGGCAGTGAATGAAACCGGCAGTTAATCAGCACTCCTTTTCAGAGGAAGTTTTTCCGCCCATGTGGGCGTGGCCAACACTGTGGCCTGATGGTCGATGTAGTGCTAAGTGTTATTTCAGTGAATCGCCGTGATTCAAGCCTGCGTACTTCAAGTATTTCCAAGTGGGTGCGCAAACAGCATGTCAGTTCTTGAAATGCCACTCACTTCGCTCAATCGCACTTCCCTGTCCTTGGCGGAAATGCCGATTGGCACCTCAGCAGGACTGCGCACAGCGCAGCAGGGTCACTCTCGTGGCTCAGGCGGGCCGCAAATATCCAAAACACAGAGTTGCCTGCTGTAAGAGGACCACACCAGGTAAGTTTTCAATCTTGCACCCATTTATTGAGCGACGGCAATGACAGGAGCAGACATTGCTGCACTTATGTAGTCCATCCCGACGCGTTCGTGCAAGGAAGCACCTCTTCATGGGGTTCTGGACTTTGGCAGTGAATGAAACCGCAGTTAATCAGCACTCCTTTTCAGAGGAAGTTTCTCCGCCCATGTGGGCGTGGCCAACACTGTGGCCTGATGGTCGATGTAGTGCTAAGTGTTATTTCAGTGAATCGCCGTGATTCAAGCCTGCGTACTTCAAGTATTTCCCAAGTGGGTGCGCAAACAGCATGTCAGTTCTTGAAATGCCACTCACTTCGCTCAATCGCACTTCCCTGTCCTTGGCGGAAATGCCGATTGGCACCTCAGCAGGACTGCGCACAGCGCAGCCGGGTCACTCTCGCGGCTCAGGCGGGGCCGCAAATATCCAAAACACAGAGTTGCCTGCTGTAAAAGGACCACACCAGGTAAGTTTTCAATCTTGCACCCATTTATTGAGCGACGGCAATGACAGGAGCAGACATTGTTGCACTTATGTAGTCCATCCCGACGCGTTTCGTGCAAGGAAGCACTTCTTCATGGGGTTATGGACTTTGGCAGTGAATGAAACCGGCAGTTAATCAGCACTCCTTTTCAGAGGAAGTTTTTCCGCCCATGTGGGCGTGGCTAACACTGTGGCCTGATGGTCGATGTAGTGCTAAGTGTTATTTCAGTGAATCGCCGTGATTCAAGCCTGCGTACTTCAAGTATTTCCCAAGCGGGTGCGCAAACAGCATGTCAGTTCTTGAAATGCCACTCACTTCGCTCAATCGCACTTCCCTGTCCTTGGCGGAAATGCCGATTGGCACCTCAGCAGGACTGCGCACAGCGCAGCGGGGTCACTCTCGTGGCTCAGGCGGGGCCGCAAATATCCAAAACACAGAGTTGCCTGCTGTAAGAGGACCACACCAGGTAAGTTTTCAATCTTGCACCCATTTATTGAGCGATCGGCAATGACAGGAGCAGACATTGTTGCACTTATGTAGTCCATCCCGACGCGTTTCGTGCAAGGAAGCACTTCTTCATGGGGTTATGGACTTTGGCAGTGAATGAAACTCGGCAGTTAATCAGCACTCCTTTCAGAGGAAGTTTTCCGCCCATGTGGGCGTGGCCAACACTGTGGCCTGATGGTCGATGTAGTGCTAAGTGTTATTTCAGTGAATCGCCGTGATTCAAGCCTGCGTACTTCAAGTATTTCCCAAGTGGGTGCGCAAACAGCATGTCAGTTCTTGAAATGCCACTCACTTCGCTCAATCGCACTTCCCTGTCCTTGGCGGAAATGCCGATTGGCACCTCAGCAGGACTGCGCACAGCGCAGCGGGGTCACTCTCGTGGCTCAGGCGGGCCCGCAAATATCCAAAACACAGAGTTGCCTGCTGTAAGAGGACCACACCAGGTAAGTTTTCAATCTTGCACCCATTTATTGAGCGACGGCAATGACAGGAGCAGACATTGTTGCACTTATGTAGTCCATCCCGACGCGTTTCGTGCAAGGAAGCACCTCTTCATGGGGTTCTGGACTTTGGCAGTGAATGAAACCGGCAGTTAATCAGCACTCCTTTTCAGAGGAAGTTTCTCCGCCCATGTGGGCGTGGCCAACACTGTGGCCTGATGGTCGATGTAGTGCTAAGTGTTATTTCAGTGAATCGCCGTGATTCAAGCCTGCGTGCTCAAGTATTTCCCAAGTGGGTGCGCAAACAGCATGTCAGTTCTTGAAATGCCACTCACTTCGCTCAATCGCACTTCCCTGTCCTTGGCGGAAATGCCGATTGGCACCTCAGCAGGACTGGGCACAGCGCAGCGGAGTCATCTCGCGGCTCAGGCGGGGCCGCAAATATCCAAAACACAGAGTTGCCTGCTGTAAGAGGACCACACCAGGTAAGTTTTCAATCTTGCACCCATTTATTGAGCGACGGCAATGACAGGAGCAGACATTGTTGCACTTATGTAGTCCATCCCGACGCGTTTCGTGCAAGGAAGCACTTCTTCATGGGGTTCTGACTTTTGCAGTGAATGAAACCGGCAGTTAATCAGCACTCCTTTTCAGAGGAAGTTTCTCCGCCCATGTGGGCGTGGCCAACACTGTGGCCTGATGGTCGATGTAGTGCTAAGTGTTATTTCAGTGAATCGCCGTGATTCAAGCCTGCGTACTTCAAGTATTTCCCAAGTGGGTAGCGCAAACAGCATGTCAGTTCTTGAAATGCCACTCACTTCGCTCAATCGCACTTCCCTGTCCTTGGCGGAAATGCCGATTGGCACCTCAGCAGGACTGCGCACAGCGCAGCGGGGTCACTCTCGCGGGTCAGGCGGGGCCGCAAATATCCAAAACACAGAGTTGCCTGTCATTGCCGTCGCTCAATAAATGGGTGCAAGATTGAAAACTTACCTGGTGTGGTCCTCTTACAGCAGGCAACTCTGTGTTTTGGATATTTGCGGCCCCGCCTGAGCCGCGAGAGTGACCCCGCTGCGCTGTGCCCAGTCCTGCTGAGGTGCCAATCGGCATTTCCGCCAAGGACAGGGAAGTGCGATTGAGCGAAGTGAGTGGCATTTCAAGAACTGACATGCTGTTTGCGCACCCACTTGGGAAATACTTGAAGTACGCAGGCTTGAATCACGGCGATTCACTGAAATAACACTTAGCACTACATCGACCATCAGGCCACAGTGTTGGCCACGCCCACATGGGCGGAAAACTTCCTCTGAAAAGGAGTGCTGATTAACTGCCGGTTTCATTCACTGCCAAAGTCCAGAACCCCATGAAGAAGTGCTTCCTGCACGAAACGCGCCGGGATGGACTACATAAGTGCAACAATGTCTGCTCCTGTCATTGCCGTCGCTCAATAAATGGGTGCAAGATTGAAAACTTACCTGGTGTGGTCCTCTTACAGCAGGCAACTCTGTGTTTTGGATATTTGCGGGCCCGCCTGAGCCACGAGAGTGACTCCGCTGCGCTGTAGCGCAGTCCTGCTGAGGTGCCAATCGGCATTTCCGCCAGGACAGGGAAGTGCGATTGAGCCGAAGTGAGTGGCATTTCAAGAACTGACATGCTGTTTGCGCACCCACTTGGGAAATACTTGAAGTACGCAGGCTTGAATCACGGCGATTCACTGAAATAACACTTAGCACTACATCGACCATCAGGCCACAGTGGTGGCCACGCCCACATGGGCGGAGAAACTTCCTCTGAAAAGGAGTGCTGATTAACTGCCGGTTTCATTCACTGCCAAAGTCCAGAACCCCATGAAGAGGTGCTTCCTTGCACGAAACGCGTCGGGATGGACTACATAAGTGCAACAATGTCTGCTCCTGTCATTGCTGCCGCTCAATAAATGGGTGCAAGATTGAAAACTTACCTGGTGTGGTCCTTTACAGCAGGCAACTCTGTGTTTTGGATATTTGCGGCCCCGCCTGAGCCGCGAGAGTGACCCCGCTGCACTGTGCGCAGTCCTGCTGAGGTGCCAATCGGCATTTCCGCCAAGGACAGGGAAGTGCGATTGAGCGAAGTGAGTGGCATTTCAAGAACTGACATGCTGTTTGCGCACCCACTTGGGAAATACTTGAAGTACGCAGGCTTGAATCACGGCGATTCACTGAAATAACACTTAGCACTACATCGAACATCAGGCCGCAGTGTTGGCCACGCCCACATGGGCGGAGAAACTTCCTCTGAAAAGGAGTGCTGATTAACTGCCGGTTTCATTCACTGCCAAAGTCCAGAACCCCATGAAGAAGTGCTTCCTTGCACGAAACGCGTCGGGATGGACTACATAAGTGCAACAATGTCTGCTCCTGTCATTGCCGTCACTCAATAAATGGGTGCAAGATTGAAAACTTACCTGGTGTGGTCCTCTTACAGCAGGCAACTCTGTGTTTTGGATATTTGCGGCCCCGCCTGAGCCACGAGAGTGACCCCGCTGCGCTGTGCGCAGTCCTGCTGAGGTGCCAATCGGCATTTCCGCCAAGGACAGGGAAGTGCGATTGAGCGAAGTGAGTGGCATTTCAAGAACTGACATGCTGTTTGCGCACCCACTTGGGAAATACTTGAAGTACGCAGGCTTGAATCACGGCGATTCACTGAAATAACACTTAGCACTACATCGACCATCAGGCCACAGTGTTGGCCACGCCCACATGGGCGGAAAAACTTCCTCTGAAAAGGAGTGCTGATTAACTGCCGGTTTCATTCACTGCCAAAGTCCATAACCCCATGAAGAAGTGCTTCCTTGCACGAAACGCGTCGGGATGGACTACATAAGTGCAACAATGTCTGCTCCTGTCATTGCCGTCGCTCAATAAATGGGTGCAAGATTGAAAACTTACCTGGTGTGGTCCTCTTACAGCAGGCAACTCTGTGTTTTGGATATTTGCGGGCCCGCCTGAGCCACGAGAGTGACTCGCTGCGCTGTGCGCAGTCCTGCTGAGGTGCCAATCGGCATTTCCGCCAAGGACAGGGAAGTGCGATTGAGCGAAGTGAGTGGCATTTCAAGAACTGACATGCTGTTTGCGCACCCACTTGGGAAATACTTGAAGTACGCAGGCTTGAATCACGGCGATTCACTGAAATAACACTTAGCACTACATCGACCATCAGGCCACAGTGTTGGCCACGCCCACATGGGCGGAAAACTTCCTCTGAAAAGGAGTGCTGATTAACTGCCGGTTTCATTCACTGCCAAAGTCCATAACCCCATGAAGAAGTGCTTCCTTGCACGAAACGCGTCGGGATGGACTACATAAGTGCAACAATGTCTGCTCCTGTCATTGCCGTCGCTCAATAAATGGGTGCAAGATTGAAAACTTACCTGGTGTGGTCCTTTACAGCAGGCAACTCTGTGTTTTGGATATTTGCGGCCCCGCCTGAGCCGCGAGAGTGACCCGCTGCGCTGTGCGCAGTCCTGCTGAGGTGCCAATCGGCATTTCCGCCAAGGACAGGGAAGTGCGATTGAGCGAAGTGAGTGGCATTTCAAGAACTGACATGCTGTTTGCGCACCCACTTGGGAAATACTTGAAGTACGCAGGCTTGAATCACGGCGGTTCACTGAAATAACACTTAGCACTACATCGACCATCAGGCCACAGTGTTGGCCACGCCCACATGGGCGGAGAAACTTCCTCTGAAAAGGAGTGCTGATTAACTGCCGGTTTCATTCACTGCCAAAGTCCAGAACCCCATGAAGAAGTGCTTCCTTGCACGAAACGCGTCGGGATGGACTGCATAAGTGCAACAATGTCTGCTCCCGTCATTGCCGTCGCTCAATAAATGGGTGCAAGATTGAAAACTTACCTGGTGTGGTCCTCTTACAGCAGGCAACTGTGTGTTTTGGATATTTGCGGCCCCGCCTGAGCCGCGAGAGTGACCCCGCTGCACTGTGCGCAGTCCTGCTGAGGTGCCAATCGGCATTTCCGCCAAGGACAGGGAAGTGCGATTGAGCGAAGTGAGTGGCATTTCAAGAACTGACATGCTGTTTGCGCACCCACTTGGGAAATACTTGAAGTACGCAGGCTTGAATCACGGCGATTCACTGAAATAACACTTAGCACTACATCGAACATCAGGCCGCAGTGTTGGCCACGCCCACATGGGCGGAGAAACTTCCTCTGAAAAGGAGTGCTGATTAACTGCCGGTTTCATTCACTGCCAAAGTCCAGAACCCTATGAAGAAGTGCTTCCTTGCACGAAACGCGTCGGGATGGACTACATAAGTGCAACAATGTCTGCTCCTGTCATTGCCGTCGCTCAATAAATGGGTGCAAGATTGAAAACTTACCTGGTGTGGTCCTCTTACAGCAGGCAACTCTGTGTTTTGGATATTTGCGGCCCCGCCTGAGCCGCGAGAGTGACCGCCATGCGCGGTGCGCAGTCCTGCTGAGGTGCCAATCGGCATTTCCGCCAAGGACAGGGAAGTGCGATTGAGCGAAGTGAGTGGCATTTCAAGAACTGACATGCTGTTTGCGCACCCACTTGGGAAATACTTGAAGTACGCAGGCTTGAATCACGGCGATTCACTGAAATAACACTTAGCACTACATCGACCATCAGGCCACAGTGTTGGCCGCGCCCACATGGGCGGAGAAACTTCCTCTGAAAAGGAGTGCTGATTAACTGCCGGTTTCATTCACTGCCAAAGTCCAGAACCCCATGAAGAAGTGCTTCCTTGCACGAAACGCGTCGCGATGGACTACATAAGTGCAACAATGTCTGCTCCTGTCATTGCCGTCGCTCAATAAATGGGTGCAAGATTGAAAACTTACCTGGTGTGGTCCTCTTACAGCAGGCAACTCTGTGTTTTGGATATTTGCGGCCCCGCCTGAGCCGCGAGAGTGACCCGCTGCGCTGTGCGCAGTCCTGCTGAGGTGCCAATCGGCATTTCCGCCAAGGACAGGGAAGTGCGATTGAGCGAAGTGAGTGGCATTTCAAGAACTGACATGCTGTTTGCGCACCCACTTGGGAAATACTTGAAGTACGCAGGCTTGAATCACGGCGATTCACTGAAATAACACTTAGCACTACATCGACCATCAGGCCACAGTGTTGGCCACGCCCACATGGGCGGAGAAACTTCCTCTGAAAAGGAGTGCTGATTAACTGCCGGTTTCATTCACTGCCAAAGTCCAGTACCCCATGAAGAAGTGCTTCCTTGCACGAAACGCGTCGGGATGGACTACATAAGTGCAACAATGTCTGCTCCTGTCATTGCCGTCGCTCAATAAATGGGTGCAAGATTGAAAACTTACCTGGTGTGGTCCTCTTACAGCAGGCAACTCTGTGTTTTGGATATTTGCGGCCCCGCCTGAGCCGCGAGAGTGACCCCGCTGCGCTGTGCGCAGTCCTGCTGAGGTGCCAATCGGCATTTCCGCCAAGGACAGGGAAGTGCGATTGAGCGAAGTGAGTGGCATTTCAAGAACTGACATGCTGTTTGCGCACCCACTTGGGAAATACTTGAAGTAGGCAGGTTTGAATCACGGCGATTCACTGAAATAACACTTAGCACTACATCGACCATCAGGCCACAGTGTTGGCCACGCCCACATGGGCGGAGAAACTTCCTCTGAAAAGGAGTGCTGATTAACTGCCGGTTTCATTCACTGCCAAAGTCCAGTACCCCATGAAGAAGTGCTTCCTTGCACGAAACGCGTCGGGATGGACTACATAAGTGCAACAATGTCTGCTCCTGTCATTGCCGTCGCTCAATAAATGGGTGCAAGATTGAAAACTTACCTGGTGTGGTCCTCTTACAGCAGGCAACTCTGTGTTTTGGATATATATATATATATATATATATATATATATATATATATATATATATATATATATGTATATATTATCTACTGGCGGTCGCCAGTAGATAGTTATAGTAGGACCTATTTTCCATAGGAAATCCGCAACATTCTATTTGAAATAACGATGGCGCCGGTTGACGAATCTTCGCGAAAGCTTCCAACTTGTTGGGGCGCTCCGGTCCGCTCCTATCCTGAAAGTCTCGGGGTGATTCGTCAAGTGGGGGCCGTGAAAAAAGGGGGGTCCCAAAACGCATTTTCCCCATTCATTTTTCCATAGGAACTGTTCATCGCGTCTACAGCCCGAACTGCTGAACGGAATTACACCAAATTTGGCAAAGAGGTAGCCCTTGGTTCAGTGTCGTGCCTTTTGCTTAAATGATGTAAATCCGTTCAGTAGTTCCTGAGAAAATCAAAAGTAAAGTCAAATATATATCTATGGCCGAGTAGGGTCCGCGTACCCTCCCGATCACGAGCTGCATGCTAATTGGTTGTCAAGTGGCTGTCAACACTCCAAATCAGGAAGTGTTGGCAGCCATTTTGTCCTCGGTAGAACCGAGGGACAGAAACAAGTGCGCAAAGTGCAAAAGGGGGCAGGGTAGAAACACCCTGACCTCTAGGTCTGCTCAGGGGTCCCACAAGGACCCCTGGGCAGAAAAAGCATTTTTGTTTTTAAATGGCGGGATGCGCTTAGGGTGCGCGGATCCCGCCGATTAAAAAAAAAGCACAAGAAACAAGTGCGCAAAATGCACAAAGGGGGCTGGGTAGAAACACCCTGACCCCTAGGCCTGCTCAGGGGTCCCACAAGGACCCCGGGGCAGAAAAAGCATTAAAAAATAAAAAATCGACGGGATGCGCTAGGGTGCGCGGATCCCGCCGATAAAAATCGAGCGCGGTCTCCCGCGCTCGATGCTAATTTGCCCCGGGTGGCCCAAGTCCCGGGGGCATGCGGAGGTGGGTTTAGACTTTATGGGGGCCTCTAAGGCCCCCAAGCCCCGGGGACTGCCACTCCCGGGCTTTAAATAAAAATGGTGCGGGAGGGCTCTCCGCCTCCCGCAGCCCCCGGGACCGCCACCTCCCCGGGGCTTCTTTTTTTATTTAATGAGCTGTGTGGGGGGTCCAGTCCCTCACATGCCCCGGGACCGCCACCTCCCCTGGGCACTAACAAATTTAAAATGGGGGTCCGTTTTGGACCCCCGAAGCCCCGGGGACCACCACCTCCCCAGGGCTTTGCAGATGTGGGGAGGGGGGCCGCGTGGCCCCCCTCCTGGAGCCAGTGATGGCCCTGGGGACCACCACCTCCCAGGGCCGGCTCCTGCAGTGTCCCGGGTGCCTACCCCCGGGACACTGTAGTTTGCTCTGACAGGCGTGGAGCCTCGCGGCTCCCGTCCTGTCATAGCAAACTGCTTTGAATTTTGAAGAGAGAGCAGGAAACCTGCTCTCTCTCCAAAATTCAAGCAGATTGCTTTTCCACACGTGGAGCTGCATCTTAGCAGCTCCCCATGTGGAAAAGCAATGCCGGCTCCCGAGGGATGCGGGGAGCCGGCGGGACCGTGGGGGGATTGGGGACCCCCCCATGGTCCCCAACTAGTGGCCAGGCCCCGGGGGATGGGGTCCCAGGGCTATTAGTGGCATGGGAGGGGGCCACGCAGCCCCCTCCCAAAAAATAAAACAATTTAAAAAAAAAAAGGTTAAGGCCGGCCCCGTGGGATGGGGTTCCCGGGCCTTAAATGGCCTGAGGAGGGGGCCACGCAGCCCCCTCCAAATATATATATTTTTTTAAAAGAGGGCATGCCCCGGGCCAATAGAGGCCCAGGGAAGGGGGCCACGCGGCCCCTTCCTGTTTTGTTTAAAAAAAAAAATCATCAGGCCCCGGGGATGGGGTCCCCGGGGCCAAAGTGGCCAAGGGAAAGGGGGCCATGCAGCCCCCTCCCATACAAAAAATAAATAAAAAGACCGGCATCGTGCCGGAGGCCCCCCCTCTCTGCAGCAGTCTGCAAACGCACCCCTGGCGCGTTTGCAGATGGGGAACGAATTCCCCTTGAATACTGGGGGTCCCTGGGGCCAACTAGCCCACCAGGAACCTCCAGTATGCGCCAGGGGCTGCGTTGCAGAGAGGTGTACAGAGGCCACGCCCCTTTTACACCTCTCTGAAACGCAGCTCTGTGGCGCTTTGGAGGTACATGGTGGGCAGTTGGACTCCAGGGACCCTCAGGATTCAAGGGGACTTAATCCCCCAACTTAAAACGCGCCACGGGCGCGTTTGCACAGTGGTGAAGGGAGGGGCGGGGCTTCAGGTGACATGTGTGCAAACAGGTCCGTGGCGCGTTTTAAGATGGGGAATTAAATCCTCTTCAATCCTGAGGGTCTCTGGGGCCAACTAGCCCACCAGGTACCTCCAGTAAGCGCCACGGAGCTGCATTGCAGAGTGTTGTAAAAGGGGCGTGGCCTCTGTACACCTCTCTGCAACGCAGCCTCTGGCGCATACTGGAGGTTCCTGGTGGGCTAGTTGGCCCCTAGGGACCCTCGGGATTGAAGAGGAATTAATTCTCCAACTTAAAACGCGCCACAGGGCGTGTTTGCAGACATGTCACCTCAGGCCCCACCCCTTCCTTCACCATTGTGCAAATATTCCTCTAAAATCAGCCGAACTACGAATTCCGATTTACTCACCTGTTATCAGGAGAGACCTCAGTGCTGCATCTTTGAGCCCAGTACTGATCCTGAAAAGTAATTTAAACCGTACTTACCAGTAACTTGAATTTCCTTCCATAGGCTAACATTGACTGGTTTCACTTGGAAATTCTTCTAAAGTGTGGAGTTTTGGAACTTTAGAATATTCCTCTTAAATCAGCCGAAGTACGAATTCTGATTTACTCACCTGTTATCAGGAGAGACCTCAGTGCTGCATCTTTGAGCCCAGTACTGATCCTGAAAAGTTATTTTAACCGTACTTACCAGTATCTTGAATTTCCTTCCATAGGATATCATTGCCTGCTTTTTGCTGAAAAAGTTTCTAAGTGTCGATTTTGAAACATACAAATATTCCTCTAAAATCAGCAGAACTACGAATTCCGATTTACTCACCTGTTATCAGGAGAGACCTCAGTGCTGCATCTTTGAGCCCAGTACTGATCCTGAAAAGTAATTCTAACCGTACTTACCAGTAACTTGAATTTCCTTCCATAGGCTAACATTGACTGGTTTCACTTGGAAATTCTTTTAAGTGTGGAGTTTCGGAACTTTATAATATTCCTCTAAAATCAGCCGAACTACGAATTCCGATTTACTCACCTGTTATCAGGAGAGAACCCAGTGCTGCATCTTTTAGCCCAGCACTGACCTTGATAAGTAATTCTAACCGTACTTACCAGTAACTTGAATTTCCTTCCATAGGCTAACATTGACTGGTTTCACTTGGAAATTCTTCTAAGTGTGGAGTTTTGGAACTTTATAATATTCCTCTAAAATCAGCCGAACTACGAATTCCGATTTACTCACCTGTTATCAGGAGAGAACCCAGTGCTGCATCTTTTAGCCCAGCACTGACCCTGAAAAGTAATTCTAACCGTATTTACCAGTAACTTGTATTTCCTTCCATAGGAATCCATTGTCTGGTTTTCAGCAGAAAAGTTTCAAAGTGTCGATTTTCACAAACTACAAATATTCCTTAAAAATCGCCTGTATGACTTAAACGCATTCTTTCAACTGTTTACAGGAGATGCACCAGTGCTGGATCCAGGATCCACCACTGAGTAAGAAAAAGTAACGATAACACTACTTACCTGCTAAGTGAATTTCCTCCCATAGGATAACATTGGTGATTCTATGTGAAAAATTTCTGTCAACTTTTAAAAATACAATAATATTCCTTAAAAATCACTACTGTAACCAAAACGCTTTTACTCAACTGTTTACAGGAGATGTCCCAGGACTGAATCTAGGATCCAGTCCTGTGGTTAGAAAAGTAATCCATAAAGTAACTAATTGCATTTAACTTGAAATTCACATTGAGCACAATGTTGCATTGTGTTTGAAATTGTGTTGCCCATTGCAACAACTGTAACTACTGTACTTAAAAGTTTTTGCCTATTTGCAAAGTATTTAAACTAAAGTAATTCATTCTGAGAAAGTATATTTTGTAATGTAATGTATAATGTAATTACAATGTATTTAAAAAATAAAATATCTAAAAATAAATAGTTTAAAAAATGTAGTAAATCAGTATCAAAAAATAAATATAACAATTAATACATTTAAAAATTGTCATTTACAAAACCTTTGAAATTCACTGAAAAAAACCATAGGTTTCAGACATGTTATAGTTAGGAATTAGCATTTAAAAAACCTTTGAAATTCACTGAAAAACCATAGGTTTCAGGCACGTTATAGTTAGAAATTAGCATTTAAAAACCTTACAAATTCACTGAAAAAACCATAGGTTTTAGGGACAGTTATAGTTAGTTGGACATTGCACTCGTACAAAACCCGTGAAATTCCCCGTTATAGTTAGTTCAGGTAACTATAACTCGCGCCCCGCAATGCACTGCTGATGACGTCACATATTACATCACTCATGACATGGTCAGTGACATCACTCATGACATCACTGATGACATCTCAAATGACATCACTGATGACATCACTGATGACATCATCCATGTGATAATTTGATGCATCTTCTCACACCCTAATATAACTTTTGATACACCCACTGTAAATTACAGACTGCCATTGTCAAAACCAAAGACACTCCAACACCAATTACTATATACACACTCACTGATTCTTAGGTCTACACACACACATCTACTCACTCACCCGTACAGTCACTCATACTTATAGTCACTCAGTAAAGGACTATTATATGCACTCATACACCTATATAAACACTCACACACCGCCACTCATCCATAGAGGTACTCACACACCTAGTCAGTCATGCAAAAATTAAGCACACACCCATTTACTCACCTATACAGTTATACACACACCAGCTCACTTACTCATACAAATACTAGCACATTCTTACGCTCTTATACAATCTCTGATACAAGCACACACTCATCCATACAGTCACTCTCACAATCACACACTCTCGCTTATAGCTATTTATATACTCCAACACACATATATACTGCCTTTCACATATGTAGTTACTCACACATGTACCACTGGGACATACATTCACTCACTAACACACTCTTACACACACTTACCCACCCATACAGTCTATCACAGATGCACTCTTGAAACCATCCACCCAGTGAATCACCCACTCACACATCTATGCACAGAGTCGCACACACCCCACCCACACAAACACTCAGGCACCCATACAGATACCCAGACAACCAATCAATAACCCATATAGACACTCATGTAGCTATTCGCAAATCCATGCATCCACTTACACACCAACAAACAGACGGATACAGACATTCACACAGTTTAGTCACTAACCCATGCATTCAGTAAGATACGTTTAATCACTCACTTGGAGAGTCAGTCACGCACGTACTAAATCATCCATTCAGACACTTATACACCCACTCATTCTTCAATACGCCTTTCCCTATATATATTAAACATATTTAAACTTTACAGAAACACACAGTCACTGGATGATGTCATCAGTGATGTTATCAGTGATGTCATTTGAGATGTCATCAGTGATGTCATCAGTGATGTCACTGACCATGTCATGAGTGATGTAATATGTGACGTCATCAGCAGTGCATTGTGGGGCGCGAGTTATAGTTACCTGAACTAACTATAACGGGAATTTCACGGGTTTTGTACGAGTGCAATGTCCAACTAACTATAACTGTCCCTAAACCTATGGGGATATTAGCAAGACCGGCGATAAAATTATCGCCGCTTTAGCGGCAGGAAACTGCCGCTAAAACGGCGATAATGGGCTTGCTAATATGCGTTATGGAATTCAATAGAAGCCCAGGTTAGATGTGCAGGACATCTAACCTGGGCTTCTATTGGAATTCTATAACGCATATTAGCAAGCCCATTATCGCCGTTTTAGCGGCAGTTTCCTGCCAGCTAAAACGGCGATAATTTTATCGCCGGTCTTGCTAATATGCCCCATGGTTTTTTCAGTGAATTTGTAAGGTTTTTTAAATGCTAATTTCTAACTATAACGTGCCTGAAACCTATGGTTTTTTCAGTGATATATATATATATATATATACATATATATAAGATTCGATATTTTGTACAACTATATTTTTTACATCGATATTTTTTCCCGATATTTTTGTACTTACCTGTTTAAGTATAGGGAGTCGATATTTTTGCATTCTATATTTTGGCATTGATATTTTTTACTTCTATATTTTTAACATCGATATTTTGTCAGTGAACCCTAGGTTCATGGGACTCACAATCAGGACACAGATAAGTGTCAAAGTGTGAGGGGAGGACAGGAGAGACATCACAGTCAAGATAAGTGCTGTGTTTTCAAATCCACAAGATGTTGAGGACTGTAAAAAATGGCTTAACAAACTCAAAAGGCATAGGTTTGATCTCTTCTACAACCACTGACGGCAGAGCCGGGCTACTAGGGATGGACCAGAACGCACTTTCCAACCATGGGAGGAGATAGCAAAGTTCAATATCCATCTCCCAATCCTGCAGGTCATTGAAGGATGAGCTGAAGCAGGAGGAGGGATTAAAAACAGGTGGGTGTATCAACAGTGTAGAACAGCAACATACTGATACAAATTTCAATGGCAATGTAAACATTACCATTAATCTCACATTCTACACAAGTAATAATGCAAAGTGCAGTGAGTGACTCATCAAATTGGGCAATACCTGGCCACGTATGATTAGGTGGGGATGGCAGCATTGTCAATACAGTCAAGACATGTGTCTCTAGGATCACAAATATTAGGGAGCCCACATCAAATGCAGCAAGCTGACAGAGACGAGTGTGAGTGGTATACTGATTGCTCAAGATGGCTCATGTAGCATGGTTTCATCAGCCAGGAAATATGGGAAGTGTTAGCTTGACATACATTCTGCATTGGTTATGCAGTTACAACAATTACCTAGTGTACAGAATATGTCGTAGGTGGATGATACAGAATTTATACACATGTAAATAACATATGTCAAACTCATTTCTGGAATGATGCAGCTACACAATAGGCCACTTGTGATTTCTTAAACATAGCAAAATACAGCCTTGCACTAGGCCCGAAATTTAGGCTAGTTTGTGACTGACTGACTACATCCTTAATCCCAGTACAGCTGCTCACCATGCAGGATGATGAAAAATTTCCTCTACAAGCCATCCACCAAAGCTGTATGCAACCTATGATAGACCCACAACCTGACATTAGTCCACAATTCCAGTGGAAGGACTTTTGAGGATCCTTCATGAATCACACCCAGATCAGCCCATGCGGGTCCATGCTATCGGAGAGACTGAGGGTTTTTACAGGATACTCTATAAGGTGCTCTGTAGAGCACATGAAATACAACTGAGAAAATGCCTATGCATCAGTGTTTGAATAGTGACAAAACCACACTTCACCCTTCCACCGAGAACTGACTAGCAACCATATTGTATGGGAAGTCCGTCATTGTGGACATGCCGTCACCCACATCTGGGGAACCAGTTCCAATAGATCAGGCCACGGTAGTGGAAAATCACTGGCCGAGGGGCGGGTGTGTTTGTGAAAAAAGGACGGCCAGGAGGGTAGAAAGACACTGTCCTTGTATGGAACAGAGCACTACAAGGGAAATTAAGCTTGTTTTGAGGCCACTCTATTGGAGGTGATGGACAATAAGGGGTTTCTGTTGACTGTTTGTGGTGGTGATCAGTTGGTTGCTAGGAACACAGAGGGGCATATTTACAAGGGGATATCGCCACAGACATCACTTTTAGCAACGTTCTGATGGCGATATGCCCTTCTCCTTAATTACCAGGCAGCTTTAAGCCACTTAACGTGGCTTAACGCTGCCTTGTAAATAATCCCCTTTTCATTCTTCACTTAGGGCCCGATTCCGATGCGGTTAGGAAAGCATTCCCACCTAGGGCCAGATTACGATGGGGTTAGGAAGGCCTCCTAACGGCATTTGCTCCATCCGAATCAGATCGGGAACGGGTCTTCTCGACCGAGGGCCAGATTACGATGCGGTTATGAACATAGGCTCCCATAGAAGTCAATGGGAGTCCAACCAAATCATATCTAGGAGCATTCTGATGAATCATACTCGGTCGGCCGGACTCTTCCGATCCGAGTCGGTCGGAAACCATTTTCAAATCGATTTGATCGGGAAGATTTCCTAACCGCATCAGAATCGGGCCCTTAGCGTGAAAGGGGCATGCAATGGGTGTTGCAGTGGGCATTCCGCCGCAACACTCATTGCTTTTTGAACCTGCCCCATATTTACAAGGTTTGGGCAGTGCCAAAAACTAAGACCATGGAATACCTGGTCTTAGACTGGCGATATGAGGAGAAATTATTAATTTCTCCTCGTTTTTTGCTCTGTCCATGTGTGCTACATTCTGTAGCACAAATAGAAAGAGCAAATCGCTTTTAAAGATTGTTTATGTGCAGGAAGGGTCACCTTCTTGCACATAAACAATCGCCCCTGCAGCGCAGGCACCCTTGCAACATGGCGCAAGGGTGCCTGCTCCGGAACTAGGCATCTTTATTGCGCCAGCGCTAGAGAAAACACAGGAAAATTAAGCTTGTTTTGAGACCACTCTATTGGAGGGGATTGACAAAAAGGGGTTTCTGTTGTCTGTTTGTGGTAGTGATCAGCTGGTTGCTAGGAACACAGAGGGGCATATTTACAAGGGGATATTGCCACCAGAACGTCACCTTTAGCTACGTTCTGGTAGCGATATCCCCTTCACCTTATTTACAAAGTGGCGTTAAGCCACTTAACGTGGCTTAATGCCGCCTTGTAAATAAGGCCCATTTTTACGCTTCTCTTAGTTTGAAAGGGGTGTACAATGGGTGTTGCAGTGGGCGTTCCACCGCAACACCCATTGCTTTTTGACACTGCCCCATATTTTCAAGGCTGGGGCAGCGCCAAAAACTAAGACCAGGGAATACCTGGTCTTAGACTGGCGACCCGAGGAGAAATTATTCATTTCTCCTAGTTTTTAGGTTGAGCCTGGGCAGCGCATGAGCTGCTCTGCGAGGCATGCTGTATTCGAGTATGGACTTGAAGACCCGCACACTCTCCGCCCATATTTGTTGTTGGCTTGTGTCACTGTCCTTCATAAATGCTGGCTTCTGATTCGTTAATAGGCTTGTTATTCTCTCCTTAGTACCGCCATGTCTTCATTTGTAACCTCCAATGAGGACTGGCCCTTTTACTTCTGTTGTTACACAGTATGTCTTATTTAGTCTGTAAACACTATTTTCTTTAATGAGTTTCTCCTACTGCAGGTACGACATGCTTTTCCTGCAACATTCAGCGCACCATGCACGCTTTCACTTTCCAAGCAGCCTGGGACAACGGCGGCCGCTTCTTTGAAATGAAATAGGTCTTGCATTTACAAGAGTTTGAGCAATTGGCATTGTAAATGACAATGCCTTTTATTTATGTGTTAATTATCAAAACAGATAAATAAAAGGCATTGTCATTTACAATGCCAAAAGTTTAAACTCTCGTAAATGCAAGACCTATTGCATTGCAAATGCTTGTTTGGTCTTTCCATGTGTGCTGCATTCTGCAGCACAAACAGAAAGAGCAAATCGCCTTTCAAGATTGTTTATGTGCACGAAAGGATACCTTTCTGCACATAAACAATCGTCCCTGCAGCGCAGGCACCCTTGCAGCATGGCACAACAGTGCCTGCACTGGCGCTAGGCAGCTTTTGTAGCGCTAGGGAAAACACAGGGGTGCGCTGTATTTTTGTAAATATGGCGCATCCCTGTTTAAAAATGTCAGAGCATGGCGTTACCAATTTTGGTATAACTCCGTGCTCCGACATTTTGTGGTAAATATCCCCCTTGGTTTTCAAAAAGACACTTGTACCCAGTGCAGACTGGAGCATTTTATGTCCTCTGTATTAAATTATTGAACCAGTGACAGTAAGAAGACCAGACAACTTCAACGAGAAGGGAAACAGAAAGTCACTGCTATTCGTAGCTCACCATCATTATTCTCCACTGATGAGGTTGCCTCAAAAAGCAACATGTAATTAAGCCCTGCACTGTTCTTCTTGGTTGTCTCTGACGAGGGTAATTATTACCCCTGCCTTGATACATCTGACCTTTCCAGCTTAACAAGTAACATCCTCTTAAGTATTTCCACTGTCAATGGGCAGCCTTTGCCATATATTGTAAACCTTCTCAAAAGTCTGTACACTTCTAGGACGGTTTCCTGAGCAGTTAAAAGTTGAGAGCCCCACTGTGAGTTATTGCTACATTTTACTTATTTATTTATCAAATGAGCTCCAAATGTTATAGTTGTGCTTTACATAATAACAACAACTACAACACGACGGTCGTACATTGAATGAGAAATGGAACAAACAAGAGGGAAAATGGGGTACTGATCAGAGGGACAAGGAGAAGAGGGAGGGGAGAAGGCAGGAAAGAGGGGATGAGGGTGAGGGAAGAAGAGATAAGGACAGTGTGGAGATGCGAGGAACGAGAGAGACTGAGGGAGAGTGAGCAGGCAGCTGCCAGAGGGGAGACAAAAAGGGTGAGGAGTCAGAATAAACTGCATGTTGGTGGTGTAAAATAGGAGAGAGAGCATACATATACACAAGCAACCAATTACACTTCGGTCATTGCGTCAGATACAGTCTGAAGAGGTGAGCCTTTAGAAGATAGCAGCAGGAGTAAAGGTAGGTTTGGTCCTGATTTCTGTAGGAAGAGAGTTCCAGGGGAGAGAGGCAGTGCCAGAAAAAGGACCGATAAATGCATGGGAAGTTCTGTAACTGGGTAATTCCAGTAGAAGGTTGTTTTTGCTCTTTAGGCCTCTTATGCTGCTGCATAACTTGAAGAAAGGATCCAGGTAAGAAGGAGAGTTTGAGTGGACTGCTTTCTAGGCTAGACATCCCCGCCTAATTTTGATTCTAGCCACAATGGGATGCCAGTGAACTCAACCAGGTTTCGATTTATGTGGCCAAATATCCATGCCTAAGAGAGAAGTCTGTCTGTGGCATGTAAGACAGATTTATGTGGCATAAGGGTGGCTTGAGAAGCTCTTTCGAAGTCTCGATGTGATAGAATTAGAGCCTGAGCTGCAGTTTTTAGATGAGAAGGAGGCAAAAACAATTTTATTTTAGAGGCAGGACGTAAGAGTAAGCCAGCCTGGTGACTTTGTTTATGTGGGGATCATGGATAAGGAAGTGTCTAACGTGATCCCCAGAGACAAGATAGTGGGTGAAAGACAGGGAGAGACTCCTGAAATGTTTAGTTCATTTAGCAGATAAAGATTGCAGGTGTTTTTGTGTTTAGGAGAGAACAGGACGAACTCAGTGTTTTAAGGGTGAGAGTGAGAAACATGTCTGATTGTTCAGGAGGACAGCAAGGGAGTAAGGATGTAAAGTAATGTCGAAATTTGCAGACACATTTGGGTCTCAACGGTGTATTGGTGAATAGAGACATCTGTTCCTCCACAAATTTCAGAGAGGGGTTCCAGAAATGAATTAAAGAGATTAAAGAGATTTAGGGCTAGGATGAAGTGGTGCAGGGCCACACAGATGATAGAGGCCAGCTCAGAACTTTGCCTTCCATCTTTACACTTTCAGAATGGTTCGAGAGAAAGGAGGTGAACCTTTTCAAAACAGTGTTTTTAATTCCAAAACACAGTTTGAGGAGAAACAGCATTCGTTTATCAACAATTCTGTCAAATGCTACAGTTAGATTAAGTAGAACAAGGAGGCAGGAGTCACCGCTTTCCAGCATTCAATGGAAGTAGTCCAGTATTTTGAAGGAAATGATTTCAATTTCATCACATACTCTGAACTCCGAATGGTCAACAGTGAGTAGGTTAGTGCTGTTGATGTACTCAGTAAGCTGTAGGGAAATGCATTTTTCAATGATCATGTCTAACCAGGGGAGGTGAGAGATTGGGCTCTCGTGTTTTTGCATGTTTGGGTCGAAATTGAGTTTTTTGGAGTGAAGGGTGGGGGGGGCGGGGGAGATCTGGCCACATTTTAGAGGGCCTGGTTGAGAGATGCTTTGACAAGTTTGCACCATACCTTGAAACAGTGGGAATGGTTGGCCATGATGAAAGATGCAGATAAGAGATCATTACTGTGGCCAATTTTAGTTAGAAAAAAAGGATAAGTTATCCAAACTTACTGAACACCCTTTGGATAATAACTGTCAGGCTTTTTCCCTATTGCTTGATAATAGGTTCAATAGAACAATGACCAAAGACTAGAAAAGAGGTCAAAGAAGACCTTCTCTTTTATTCTAGTATTTCATACTTTCATATATTCTCTGATATTACGAACTTGGACAGACCTAACCTTCCTTTCTGTTCCTCTCATCTGCCACAATTCACCACACCTACCAGATTGAGAAACTGTGATATAATTAAGGTAGTTTTTCTGCCTTACCCCAATATGTTCACAAAACATACAATGGTTCCCTTGAAGGAAGCTTATAAGCCTATGCTTCCTAGGCAAAGAGAATGTGTACACTTTAGAACAGACTAACTGGTTATTTAGTCACTGTTATTAATATAGACTAAACAAGTATCACAAGTAGGTGCTCAAAAAATGGCATGGTGAATCTGATTGATGACAAGAGTGAATATAGAGTAAAGACTTTAGTTGAACATTTTTTGTAAACAATGAATCAAAATCACAGTACAGGTATTTGACCAATGTAAACATAAATTAAAGTCAACATATAGTTGTGTCGATGTTCCTATACCCAGTACAATTGCCTTCATATAGGGTCTTCATCAGGACAAATGAGGTAGCAACCTACAAAAATCAGACCATGATTTGTTTTTATAAATAGAACAAACAATTGACAGTGTACCCTATAAAGATCTAGCACCTGACCTGTTATCCCTAGTTAATATATGTTGAATGGGAGTTCCGCATAGCTCATGTGTGCACACTGTTAATGCACCCACTGCCGCGGTGCAATCCAATACAGGATTATAACAGATTTCAAACAAAACACAAAGGTGCACCACTTGACAATACAAAAAAGAAATAACTGGTCTGTATCCATAAAGTGTTTCTTATGTTTCTTCTTTTATTCACAAAATTCTTGTTTAAAAGAACACAGCCGACGCGTTTCGTCCAGTAAAGGACTTCTTCAGGGCTGTAAATTTAACAAACATATATACAATCATAAATATATATATATATAACATATAAACACTACATTACATAATCATAATACAAACATATATAACCATTAAGACAGGACTGCTATGTACATAACTTATATTACAATGACCAAACCACATATTCACTAAACCAACATTACATAACAAATTTGACTGACATATAATTAATAACATCAACCTTGCTATACACATACTTACAAAACTACAAAGTGTATATCATTCCATGTGTGGAATATGTGTACATATCCGGAACACAAGGGAGATAGAAAATGAGAGCAAGACCAGAAAAAGAGCATCTAACGCAGAGAAAATTGAGAGAAAGAGTGAAATAAAATAAAATATATAAACCAATTTCTGTGATTACACCACAATAAGGTGTGCCAGGGATAACGGGAAATTTCACCCGATCAGCCTGTAGAAAGATTAGAATTTATATATTAGGAAATATTGAAGTGAAGTTAGTGGTGATTGCCCCTGCTTCTCATACATCTTCCCCATATAAAAGCGCGAATGGTAGCACAAAAGCCTGTTTTGTGCGGCGTGGAGTAACGGTTACGAGCAAGGTAAATCCGACATAGGACAGAGCATCTAGTGTAATCTTTCTACAGGCTGATCAGGTGAAATTTTCTGTTATCCCTGGCACACCTTATTGTGGTGTGGTCACAGAAATTGGTTTAACAGAGTGCTATCTTACCTCTGATTTCCTACACCGACAATAGAGAAGCACTTTCGTCGTGATATTTAGTAAGTCATTTCAGACTGAGATGGGGTAGATTTAAACGGACGCCCTTGTTAGATCATAAGGTCATAGCCTTTCCTTTCTCTCTCTCTTGATACAGCTTCCACTGAAACAACGTTGTGCTAATTTTATCTTCTCACTGCGGTCACTCCGTTGCTGACGTTTGCAGAGAGTGCCCAATTTTCTGCTTTCATGGTGGCTACTCCATATAATATAATATATGGTTGTTGTACTTAGATTGCCCTATATGTGCCAATTTGGTATTTATTCAGTCTAGATTTGTTTGGTATTGGATTATCTAACTGGCTATTCATGCCAGGTGTACCTGTGTCTGATATTTTCGTCATACTGTCTGTGCTTAGGGATAAATGAACCATGGCACTATATATTTTATTTTATTTCACTCTTTCTCTCAATTTTCTCTGCGGTAGATGCTCTTTTTCTGGTCTTGCTCTCATTTTCTATCTCCCTTGTGTTCCGGATATGTACACATATTCCACACATGGAATGATATACACTTTGTAGTTTTGTAAATATGTGTATAGCAAGGATGATGTTATTAATTATATGTCAGTCAAATTTGTTATGTAATGTTGGTTTAGTGAATATGTGGTTTGGTCATTGTAATATAAGCTATGTACATAGCAGTCCTGTCTTAATGGTTATATATGTTTGTATTATGATTATGTAATGTAGTGTTTATATGTTATGTATATATATTTATGATTGTATATATGTTTGTTAAATTTACAGCCCTGAAGAAGTCCTAACTGGACGAAACGCATCGGCTGTGTTCTTTTTTTAATTTCAAAGCATTTTATTGATTTATACTGTACATTCGCTACATTTCTACAGGATACAAGTAAGTCTTGGTTACAGATTTATGGTTACATTTCAACTTATACACTTGTTCTCCTGAGTGCCATACATTGTCTTGCTCAGAGGTGAAGAAATCTGAGCGAGGTGGAAAGGAAAGAGAGAGGAAAGAGGAGAAGCACAGGGGATATTTATGTTTTGCGGCGGCGGCTGGTCCCTTCTGGGGCTGTGGGGGTTTGTGTTGTATTTGGTATTGTCCCTGGGTGGTATTCATGGGGGCTCGTAGGGGTCCAGATACTCGTCTAGCATTTTCCACATCTCCCTGGTAGGTGTACGCCATGGTGAGTTCTGTAGTGCGATGCTGTCCGCCCCTCTAAGATATATCACCCAATTGAGCCAACCTTTGAAAGATGTCTTTGCCGTGTCCTTCCAGTTGGATAGGACCATTTTCACAGCCGAGGTTAGTAGGAGGTCCAGGAGGTCTCTGTCGTGTTGTGACTCTAGAGGTGTGGTTATGAATGCGGTGGTGAGGGTAGCGAACTCTGGCTTTAGTGTGCACCCCATCGCCCTTTTTATGAACTCAAATATCTTATTCCAGAATATTTTAATTTTGGGGCAATAGAAGATGAGATGGGCTAGGTCCCCTTTTTCTGTGTTGCAATTCCAGCATGTGTCATTTGCCCTGAGGCCCGTCGCAGCTAGCCGAGTCGGGGTCCAGTATAACTTGTGCAGCAGCCAAAATTTTGTCTGCGATAGTACTGGGGATATTTTGTGGTGTGCTGGTGATGCCCAGAGTTGGGCCAGGTTACGCTCGCTCAGTGGGGTGCTGAGTTGTTTTGTCCAGTATGCAGTTGCTTTATCATTAATTTTTGTGGTGCCTGGCCGTAGGATTTTATAGAGGTGTGATACCTGGTGCCCTAGCTTATCTAGTCTCACCATATACTGGGGCAGTGAGGGTGTATGCTGTGCTAGTTTAGCTTTTGTGAGAGCTGTTTTTATTTTTAAGAAATTGTAGAAATCGATGTCTGGTAGCCCCTGTTTGCTTTTAGGGTTTCAAAGGTCATTGGTTTCCCTTCCTCCTCTAGATCAGCTGGGAAGGAGATACCTTTCCTTTCCCATATGTCCAGCGTCAGGCATCTCCCCCCATATTTAATCTTGTTATTGGCCCATAGGGATTCCCATTTTGAGTTCCTAAGACTGGTTTCCATTTTCTTGTCTACTTTGAGTAGTGCTATTTTTGTGTTTTTGAATATAGGGTTGGCTGCGTGTCTGTGTTTGTTGGCTGTCAGTAGGGTCATCGGGTTCTGGTTGTTTATGATGGCTCTCTCTACTGATAGCCCTACTGGTGTGTACCCTTTGGGGGGTGCCACCCAGTACGCTCCCTGCTTGGCTATGAAGGCGGTTTGATAGGTTCTGTAGTCCGCTAGGTTTACACCTCCCATGGTTTTGTCTAGCCTTAGTTTTTTCATACTTATTCGTGCTTTTTTCCCCCGCCACAGGAATTTTGTGATCTGTTTTTCCATCTTACGATGGAAGTCATCGGTAAGGATAAGAGGCAGCATGCTTAACAGGTAGTTAATCATTGGGGTGATCATCATCTTAATCGTTTCTATTCTGCCCCACCAGGTTATGAACCTGGGCGACCAGGACTCCAGGAGGTTCTTTGTTTTCTCTAGTAATGTCTTCTCATTTTGGTCTAGGGATGACTTAAGATCGTTGCCGAATTGTATCCCTAGGTATTTAATGAACCCTGTCTGCCATGTCAGTCCCGAGTTCCCTACGTTGTCTCTGGTGGTGTGTATGTTGAGGGGTTTACATTCAGATTTGTCCCTGTTTAGTTTGTATACTGAGTGAGTTGAGTATGTGTCAATATTGTCCATCAGGCCCTGTATGGATCTCCCTGGTTGTTCCGTCATTATAAGGATGTCGTCCGCATATGCGGCTAGTTTGACATCTACGCCTTTGATTCTGATCCCCCTCACCTCTTCATTAGCATTAATATCTCTGATCAGGGGCTCCAGGGCTAAGAGGAATAGTGAGGGGGATAGAGGGCATCCTTGTCTCGTTTCCCGTTGGAGTTTGAAGGGCTCAGAGAGTGAGCCGTTCACTACAACGGAAGCCCTGGGGTCTTCATACATAGCCATGACCTTCCGTATAAAAGCCTCTCCGAGATTAAATGAGTGCATGCATTTTTCCAGGAAAGTCCATGAGACTCTGTCAAATGCCTTCTCGGCGTCTAGGGTAATAGCCACCGCTGGATCTGTTATTTTGCTGGTGTGTTCAAGTACGTGGCATAGGAGTCTAGTATTGTCGTTCGACATGCGTGACTTCAGGAAACCTACCTGTGATGAGCTTATTATTTTCTGCAAGATGGGGTTTAGTCTCGCTGCCAGTATTTTTGCGTATATTTTACAGTTCACATTGATTAGCGAGATGGGCCTGTAGTTTTTGGGTAGTAGTGCGTCTTTTCCCTCTTTTGGGAGGACGGTTATATTTGCCTCAGACATGGTTTTGGATACTTTTCCCTTATCCGCGCAATGGTTGAACACCCTTTTCATGGTGGGTTCCAGTTGCGGGAGCAACGCTTTGTAAAAGGTGGCTGTGTAACCGTCTGGGCCTGGTGCTTTGTTGTCCTTCATTGATTTGACGGCCATTTCGATTTCGGTCGTGTTTATTTCCTGGCCTAGCTGGCGCGCTTCTTCCTCCGTCAGTTTGGGTAGGTCAAGCCTGTCTAGGTATTTTGTGCACTCCCCTAGGTTTAAAGTTTGGTTGTTTCTGTAGAGTTCTTGGTAGAACTCTTGGAATGTACGTAGGATTCCGTCGTGTTTTGTATGTGTTCTATTGCGTGAGTCTGTGATGGATGTTATGTTGAATTGTCTCTGTTTACGCTTTAGGTAGGAAGCTAGCAGTTTGCCCACTTTGTTTGCCTCACAGAGATTGATGGCCTTGTATTTGTTAACCCACATCCCTGCTCTCTCGCACAGTATTTTATTATACTCGTACTTTTTCTTTGTGATGTCTGTCAGTAGTCCCGGGCTATGTACTGCTTTGGCGTGCTCTGATTCTAGTCTTTTAATGTCTGCTTCGAGTTGGTTCAGTCTCTGGTTTGCGCTTTTGTTGAGTTTGGCTTTGATGTCAATTATTGTCCCCCTTACTGTCGCTTTGAGTGCGTACCACAATGTGTTGGGGTCTGTTTCGTGTGAGGTACTCTTTAATGGCCTCCTCTATCTTTGTTTTGTTGTCTGGGTTGGTCAAGAAGTCGCTATTAAAGCGCCATCTCCTAGGGATGTCTTCATTGTGTATGCCGCTTAGTTTGAGGCTGATGCACGAGTGGTCTGACAGCAGTCTCGGGGCTATGTCTGTGTGTTCGATTAAGTGCGTGTGTGGTCCCGTGATTAGTATGTAATCTATCCTGCTGTACGAGTTGTGCGAGTTGGAGTAAAAGGCTGTGTTCTTTTAAACAAGAATTTTGTGAATAAAAGAAGAAACATAAGAAACACTTTATGGATACAGACCAGTTATTTCTTTTTTGTATTGTCAAGTGGTGCACCTTTGTGTTTTGTTTGAAATGATTTGTTTTTATAATTATTATATACCCAGGTTCCCAGGCAGACCCAGTTGCCCCTTAATGGTTGTGTTTAATTATCCCAATCTGTTACACAATATGTACAGAATGCATATTTACTTTACTTAATACGATAAGACCAATCCTCTAGTATATACATATACTTTTTCCATCTGATCCTGAAATCGCTCTCTAAATTTACCACTTCTTACTCTGTCGTTTTGGCCAGACACCTTTCACTCCTTTTGTTTACATTATCTCTCACCCTGACACTTTCTTCACAATAACACAGAACACCAACTTAATTCCTTGTTTGCAGTACTAAACCGTTTGCAGTGTCTCAACAAAACATGACACAGTGATTTCCAAGTACACGAATAGCCCTGTAACTATGAACAATTTGTTTTATTCCATATCAAGATAAATCTCATATGCCTACCAATTTACCTACATCCTTGAGAAAGCCCTGGGCAGGCATGGCACAAGAGTGTTCAAAGAGTGGGTGAGCGATGCACAGCAGATGCTGTACTAGGGTGCTGGTTGTAGCGTGCACCTGAGGTATCACCCTCTGGACCGGGTGTCAGGGTAAATCATTGAAGTAGTGCCACTCGAATGAGTGGTATCCCTCGGGGCACAGCGGTGCCTGAATAAATCAGGTTTTAAATTTTTGATAAGAGGTTGAGAAAAGGCAACAAATTGTAAAGTAGTTTTCAAAAAACTGTCTGTAATCTTTATTCATACATGAATAAGTCCATTCAATCATGTATTGGAAGTAATATCATCAACCAAATGTTAACTCTCCCAATGCATTTCGGGCTTACGAGCCCTTTGTCAGGGGAAAGAAATCTGAAAAAGTGCGGAGAAAGCAGAGCGTCACGATTCTCTATGAAGAAATGAACGTAAATTATGTGAGATACCAACGCGATGTGCTAGTGTTGAGCATGCTTAAACCCGCGTGTGAGAGGATATAAGGAAAATGATTATGAAAGACCCATTATTGAAAAAGTGTGGTGTGTAGAAAAAGTGCTGGAAAACAAAGCGTATAATAAAACCTGTGGTGGTGCGTAAAACGGTGTAAAAACACATCGAGGTGCCAACTCTAAATAACACTAAGATGACCCAAACCCTAAAACCTTGTGGTAAGTGATACTTCTTCAACTAAGCGAATACCATGTGGCACGCGATCCAATTCACAATGTAAAAACATGGGTGAACGAAACAAATCTAAAAGAATACATACCATTGCCATGTTGTGAAACATTAAAAAGCAGTTGAGTAGTGAAAACTTAGAGTGACCCAAACGTGTACAACCCGGCGGGTGAACTTACTAGAATCCGATGTGAATGTACTGTAATTCAGAACTTGAAAGCAGGAAGCGGAATGTAACCGACTATCTCCAATAAATGGTAACTCAGTGTGCAGAAACTAAGAAAGGACTAACCATAAACGTAAATTCAGCACTGAAGATAAGCGCCATCTTGTAGTGGTTTAAATGGGTCAGACTGTTAAGGTCTGACATGTATCAAAGTAAATAAAAAGGAAAAATAGTGTAGTCGAATAATAACCTCAAACATAAAAACAGTGAGTAAATCTAAATGTGCATCTGAGATTAACGAAAATTGACTGAAGCATATAAATCAGAGAATGAGAAGAAGAAAAGACAGGATGAAACCCAATGGATAGGGATAGCATATGGATTCAATGGCGTGTCGGAAAATGTTAACAAAGAATAAACTAAGGAAGGAACGAGACACGTGTAAATAAAGTAACCCCAAAGTACCTATCAGCTGGTCAGGAAAGAAACTGGTAACAAGAAGGTTACATGAAAGGTTCACAAAGTATGGTGAGGAAAGTTTATGTAAGGACAAATACGAACACACCAACACAACAAGTGAAACAAAAAAACACTTATGATGTAACACAAAACTTATGGACATTGCTCAGATAAAAAAAGTGTGCGTGTTCAAAAGTGTAAAAAAACGTGTCTGTGGTGACAGTTGAGGTGGTGTGAAACAGGATTAATGTCAGATGTAAAAGTATAAAAGTGAGAATAACAAGGTCATATAGATGCAGACTGAAAAGAGAAAGATGATGAAGAGAACAACCTATAACCAGGAAGATCGTTAAGACCGTTCGGTTTCATGGATCAAGTTTTTGGACTCCATGAAACCGAACGGTCTTAACGACCGGATGGAATTTCTCTGTTACCTGTGATATCTTTATCTTTATGCTTGCTTTGTACCTTTGGTCTACTTAATTTCAATTTCACATTCACTTCATGTCTTTCTCTTCTTTCTTTTACTCTTTTCTTCACTCAGCTATGAAATCTCGTCATCCTTATGCACACTATTTTTCTCAGCACACATCCCAATCTTCCTGGTTATAGGTTGTTCTCTTCATCATCTTTCTCTTTTCAGTCTGCATCTATATGAGGCACAACTTCATAGGAGGAGGTCCCGACAAGCAATGTTTGATGCCTTGGGTCAGTGGATAAAGGAAGGGACTGAGAGGGTGAGAAGGGCTCAGGCTAGATTACAGAAAGAGGCTCGGAAAAGTGATAAACAGGCATTAGAGGAATTGCGACGTGAAAAGATTGCTTCAAACATCGCGTGTGCAGATAGGGAATACAGGTTAAATATGTCCGGTCAATACTCTGTAGGTTACGCTCCCTTGTCACGAACGGACCCCAGGAGGAGGAGTTTCTCCTCCAACCATTGCCACCACCGTACCATGTCCTTCCCCATCCTATCCCACAGCCGGCCGGTGAGAATGCACCACCCCCTAACGCCCAACCTCCACCTCCCCACCACACTGCCCCTCCTGCTCCATCTGATCCGATTTAGCCCCCTCTGTTCGATCACACACACCCCGCATTACACCTACAGAGAAACAGGCTCTGAATGATCTCGTTCGCACCTGCCTGAAGGATCTTTCCACATCAAACCAGATCCGTGCGATCTATGAAGCCTATGCACCACCCTGCAAGGGCTACTTCCTACAGCAATTTGCTCATGAAATACTCTCTCTTTATGAGAAACGCCACGGAGTAACACCAGCAGGCCATATTACAGAATTGTATCGTAAGTTGACAGAGGGACGAGGAAGTGCTGAGGAAAGCCACAGCTTGTTAGCATTTACACTACAAATGATGGAAAGTTTGAGGAGAGACCAGGAGGAAGAGGAAAAAGAACCAGTAGTGGAGGGAGCGATGGGAGGTCATATGGCACCGATAAGGGAAGCTGCTCCAGTTTTTGTCCCTGCTCGAGGACAGGGTACTGCTGAGGGATTAGATAGTCCAGATGCGAAGAGCAGGGCATTATATAATTGGGTGTACACTCCGTGGCTTCGAGCTGACATCTTAGCTTTTAAAAAGGACTTACCCGACCCCCGGAAGAATCCTATTGGATTCTACGAAGGGTTGGACACGGTTATTGCCACCTACACCATGACCTTAACAGACATAGATCAGTTTTTGGGCTAATACTGCCGCCAGACATCTGGAGACCAATAAGGAAAATAGACGATCAGACCGTATTCGGTCACAAGTGGGAAGATTTAGTAACAATGGATAAGGATAGAAAACCAGGGGAAAGGCCAGCGGAAGCTATTTTAGCACTACCAGGTCGCATAGTAACAAAGCTGAAGGCCACCATTCCGGCCAGAAAGGTTGACTGGACAGTCATTACTGCGTGTAAGCAAAAGTCTGAGGAAACGACGTCTGACTACTTCTCTCGACTCAGCCAGGTGTTTGTTGACTATAGTGGACAGGACACGACGACTGAGACAGGCCGACACTTACTAGTTCAGACTTTTGTTAAGGGATTGTTGCTACCGATCTCCACTAGGTTACAGAGTAGCGAAAGCACGTGGCCTGCGGCAACACCAGCTCAGATCCTGACAATGGCCCAATATTACGAACATCTGCAAAATAAAATAGAGGAGGAAAAAGACAGAAAAAGAAAAGACCTAAAAGAAAAGGTGATGCTTTCCCAGATAAGCACGGGAGGGGGAGGAAACGGTAGGGGCCAACAGAACAATTATATGCCTGCGGCTGCTAGAACACACCAGCCCCCACGTCAACTGTCCCAGGACCAGTGTGCATATTGTAAAGAAACAGGCCACTGGCGTGCAGATTGTCCACTTTTGCATCGAAATACCATAGGGAGAGGGCGAGGAGCACTTAGAGGAAGAGGGAGAGGTCCTGCGCCACCCTTTGGCGGACAGCGTCCAAACGTCTTTGATAATTCCAGGCAGGCTGTTACCCAAGATTTTACCACTGATCAGTACCCCGACAACGAGTATGCATGAGATAGCCAGGGACAGGGGAAGGAACCAGTAGAACTTCTTGTCGATCAAACAGGTCCCTATGTCACAGCTAAGGTGGTTGGTACGCAGGGCAAATTTTTGGTTGACACCGGGGCCTCTAGAAGTGCCCTATCAAAAGAACTGATTCCTAGGGCACCCCTGTCCGGCTTATCGATCACCTCCATAGGATTTGACGGCACGCCCTCTACTAACCCCCTTTCTACTAAGGTACCCCTGGACATACAAGGGAACACAGCGATGGCCTCTTTTCTGCTGTCCCCAAATTGCCCAGATAACCTGATGGGCATTGATCTGTTAAAACACTACAGAGCCACCATTCGCTGTTCTCCCCAAAATGTCCGAGTCATATTGTTTGACAATGATTGCCCCATCGGTTATGAATCACGTTTTTATTGTCTCACTGATTCCGAACAGCAGGATTTGTCCCAATTACCAGCTACCCTGTGGGCTGTCACGGACACCGATGTGGGGGAGATTGTCATGGACCCTGTCCAAATAACAGTAAAACAAAATGCACCTCTTCCCCGCCTACCTCAGTATAAGATTTCTGCAGAAGGAGAAAAGGCCCTCATGACTATAGTACAGGATATGATTACATCAGGGGTAGTTGAGGAAGTCCAGTCCAACATTTGCAATAGTCCTATCCTTCCAGTCCTGAAACACACGTCCACCTCTGAGAAAATATACCGTTTCGTCATTGACCTTCGCGCGATCAACAAAATAGTGGTCCCGCAATATCCTGTGGTCTCTGACATAACAACTATATTAACAATGATCCCTTCAACTGCTACCACCTTTACCGTGATAGACCTCAAGAATGCCTTTTTCTCCATACCAATACATCCTGATTCACGCTACCTTTTTGGTTTCACCATAAGAAACAGATCATACAGATTCTGCCGGGCTCCACAAGGGTACACCGAGAGTCCGAGCATATACAGCCAAGCCCTTAAACAACAGCTCGACCAGATACAGTTACCACCCGGCACTGTCCTCATTCAGTATGTCGATGACATTCTTTTGGCTGCGGACACTCCGTCCCTGGCCCGCACCGCATCACTTACTACTTTACACTTTCTGGCGTCACAGGGCCATAAGGTGTCCAAGAATAAGTTACAGTATTGTAGACAGCAGGTGACCTACCTCGGACATCTGCTGTCTAAGGAGGGACGTACACTCACACCTGACCGCATCCAGACAATACTACGCCTTTCTTCTCCTACTACCCAAAGAGATGTTCGTGCACTAATTGGCCTCACTTCTTTTTGTCGTCAATGGATTCCAAATTTTTCCCTCATAGTTAAGCCACTCCTTGCTTTACTTACAAAAGACACACCCACACCCCTCCTTTGGACACATGAACACGACCAAGCCTTTGAAGACTTACACCACGCTCTTTGTTCTGCACCAGTACTGGGCACACCTGACTACTCTAAACCCTTCTGCCTCTACACCCATGAACGCTCAGGATGAGCTCTCTCGGTCTTGACCCAAATTCACGGCACCAAACAACGCCTGTGCGCCTACTTTTCGGCCACTCTAGACCCTGTGGCCCGAGGTCTGCCCTCTTGTCTTAAAGCGGTCGCGGCTGCGGCCGTCTCTATTCGACAAAGTGAGGGAATTGTTTTAGGATCTAAACTGACGGAGTTAGTTCCCCACGCAGTCGACATACTACTAAACCAGACAAAGACACAACACCTCACTAGCGCACGACTGACAGGATACGAACTTACGTTGTTAGCACCCCACATCACATTAAAGCGCTGTACGACCTTGAACCCCGCCACACTCCTGCCCACACCAGATTCAGACACCACAGACACGCCACATGACTGCCTCTTCCAAACAGAAGAACAGACTAAGGGGCGGGTAGATTTGAAATACATCCCTCTGACGGAACAGGATGGGCAATTATGGGTGGACGGGTCCTGTATTAAACTATCAGATGGTACCACATCTGCTGCCTATGCCGTCACTACTACCAACACCATTGTTGAAACTGCACGCATACCTCAGAAATCGGCCCAGGCAGCAGAGCTTATAGCTCTCACCCGCGCTTGTATCCTTAGCCAGAGTCTAGCTGTCACCATTTACACCGACAGCCAATATGCCTTTGGAGTAGCACACAGTTTTGGTATCCTCTGGAAAGAGAGAGGATTCTTGACGTCACATGGTACGCCCATCCGGCATGGTGACTTAGTAACTGCATTACTACAAGCCTTGACACTGCCCCGAACACTAGCTATTGTAAAATGCAATGCCCACAAGAAAATCACAGACGAAATAGGACTGGGAAATGCCTTAGCTGATGAGACAGCCCGAGCCACTGCACAAGAAAGAACACATACCGCCATGTACATAATAAAATCCCAAGCAGAGAAGTGGCGTGACGTTAGACAACAGATCAGGGACATCCAGTCTACTGCCACTCCTGGAGAACTTCAACAATGGGAAAAGGAGGGCATGCTTGACGAGGAGAATTGTTGGCGGTCCAAGGACACAAAATTATGGAAATTGCCAAATGCCTATCTCCTCCCATTGTTGAACATGACTCATTTACCGGCCCATACCGATGCTGCCACCATAACTAAAATCTTACAGGAGGTGTGGGATAACAACCAACTCCGGTCTACCGCCACAAGGCTGGTACAGCAATGTTTAGTATGTCTCCGTTACAATGTAGGAAAAGGGACCCGGGTACCACGAGCTGGGTTTGCCATCCCCACGGCACCCTTCGAGGTCTTACAGATGGATTATATCCAGATGGAACGGTGCAACAACCTTAAATATGTCCTAGTGGTTGTTTGCGCGTTCAGCAAATGGGTGGAAGCCTACCCGGTCAAAGACAACACTGCCCTAACAACCGCCAAGATGTTGTTGAAAGAATTCTTTCCCCGCTATGGCCTTTGCCGGGTACTCTGGAGTGACAGCGGGAGCCACTTCATTGGAGAGGTAGTCAAACACATATTAGCTGGACTAGGGGTCAAGCAAAAATTCCACGCAGTCTTTCACCCCCAGTCAGCAGGCCTGGTGGAAAGATACAATGCCACCATCAAATCAAAACTAGCCAAAATAGTGGAGACTACGGGGCTTAGATGGCCTGACGCATTGCCACTGGCCCTTCTATCAATAAGATCTGTCCCGCATTCTCGCACCTCGTTGACCCCATACGAGGTGGTTTTTGGACGCCCAATGAACATTTGGGGCGCGCCCCTGCTACCACCTTGTCGGATTCTCCTTGTGAAATGCTGAGTGACTACTTGTCTGTACTTACACGAACTTTGTCTTCTATTAATCAGCAGGTTCAGGAAGCGTTGCCGGACCGATCCACGGGGCCAGGACACACCATCCGGCCAGGCGACTACATCCTGATGAAGAACTTTGCTCGGAAGCAAACGTTGGAGCCCCGGTGGAAAGGTCCTCTGCTAGTCCTCCTGACGACCCGAACAGCCCTACGAGTGGAAGGCAAGAAATCGTGGGTGCATGCAGTTCATTGCCGGAAGGTCCCCAGCATCACACAGACTGACCCAACTCTGTCTGCCTACAAGGAAGTACTGGCACACGACCGCCCAGTGTATGGCCTCCAAGAACCAGAGCTCGAACTGTTCGAAGACCACACTGTGCCAGCCAAAGGAGGATACAACCTCCGTCCTCGCACGACCTCTGGGGCTCCAGCGACTGGACAGGAGGGCTGAGCCAAAAGTCGCAGGGCGGTAGTACAGTCTGGTGGGGTGGATCGATACTCCTTATAGTGGGGTATTGAGAAGCCTAGCCAGTGAAGCAACCACCAGCTACCGGCGACGTGTAGGGCTCAGTCTCCCTCTCTGACAGCTGTAGAGCCCAAAAGAAG
This sequence comes from Calotriton arnoldi, assembly GCA_963921515.1. Classification (NCBI taxonomy): domain Eukaryota; kingdom Metazoa; phylum Chordata; class Amphibia; order Caudata; family Salamandridae; genus Calotriton; species Calotriton arnoldi. Next base: position 49,394 of record CAWUFW010002753.1, read on the forward strand.
ATTGACTATGCCTAAAAACGCAGACCAGAAGAAGGCATTTCATAACAGACTGTATAATCGAAGGTCAATAGTGCTAACAGTATTTCTCTGCCTCACGATCATTCTTACCATCATCTTCTGGATTATAGAGGAAAAAGCGCCGGCAAAAGGTACCATATTGCCGACTGATGCCACACCTACTGAACACTCGCAGGTGTCCTTGCCCCCTTATCTCCAACACAGAAGACAAGACTTTTGGAACAACACTTTTATTCAAATGTTGCATCAACATAATATGGTCCTGAACAAAACAAACTGTTGGGTCTGTGGTCTTCTGCCTCAATCCACGGAAAACCCAATATCGCTTTTTCCTTACCCCTACTCTGTACATGCCTCTTGCCTTGCCTGGATGATGCTCATCATGGATGCCCAGCAGACTAGCAACATCGCTGATACCATTCTCCAGCAATTCCAGGACGAATTATGGTGGAACAAGACGGGCAACACCATCAACCCTTTCTGTCCAACTAACAGTCCCATGAAAATATCGGAAGATGAGCAAGAGGAAATGCTGATCTTCAACACCACTGACCGTCTTCGCTTTTCTAGCTTCAAAAGAAGGCCCCCGCCAAGCGAACATTGCCCCTATCCGTTGTTCGCATTCCTGGACTTATATGCATCAAAGGCTTAGGTACTGAGTACGTTCGGGACAGCTCTTGTGCCATATCAGCAACTCTGAACATGACATTTCCACCACCGCTTGTTGCTTCCCCAAACACTTATTTTGTGTGTGGGACAAAAGCATACACCTGGCTTCACAAAAACTGGGGAGGCACATGTTATATAGCGTTTCTCCTTCCTCCTGCCTATATTGCTCCTCCTCTTCATCATCGCGTCCGCCGCAGCAACGAAGTGGTCGACCAAGCAGACACTACCTCTCAACTGTTCCTGGATGCCATGAAAGGCATCCTTCCTTTCTGGGGACCGATGGAAAACAGCAGAGACATTCGCCACCTCATCAGGGTCATGGAAGCAACTGTCAACATCACAGCTGGTATTCTGGCCAACAACACAGCGGAGCTCCAAGCGGTACGCCTCGTCGTTTTACAAAACCGCATGGTCCTTGACGTCATCCTTGCTGACCGCGGAGGAGCGTGCCGCATCATCGGTACCAGCTGCTGTGTGTACATCCCAGATCATTCCTCATCTGTCTATGAGGCTATTTCCATGCTTCATCGAATCACCTCTGATCTTCATCAAGATACCGGCTCATGGTCCCTTGGCCTCTGGTTGTGGCAACTTCTACTGACTTGGGGGTGGAAAGTCCTAATGATCGTCCTGATACCTCTTGTATTGATTTTCTTTTGCTGTCTTTGCATTCAATGTGGTCCCCCACTTTGCGGCCTCTGCGCAAGTGCTATCAAGCCAGTCCCTATAAATACTCATGTCGAGAACAATAAAATAATCATTGAACGTGAGATACAGCTATTGATGGACATTGCAATTGACTAAAAATGATTTCGCTTATGGCAAAAGGAGGGACTGTGGAAAAGTATGTCTGTTGTCTTGCCATTAGCTCAGCCATTTTGCGCTTCATCCTCCATTGCGACCTCTCTACAGGGGTCACGAATGCTCTGTGGCTTCACATCTTGATTCACCTCACCTCTGCACTGCCACCAACGCCCTGTTCCTGATCTGACCTGACCTACCGCCACCTGCCTGAACTCATGCTAAACCAGCCGAGCAGGACTGTCCGTGCCTTTGTTTGCCACAATCTGACTGAACTCTTGCTAACCCCAGTTGAACAGGACTGTTCACCTGCGCTTACTGTCCTCACCCTGCCCTTCGCCCTACAGGGTTTGACAGCTACCATCTTCGGACTTATCAGATTGTCCTCTGCTTGTTGTGTAATTATGAGTTTCACCTACCCCTGCAGGGGCCCAACAGTGACATCTGCTAACTTATCAGATTGACCTCTGCCTGTATAATTATGGTGTTCATTGTTTTACTATACACGTCTCCCTTTGTATAATTATGGTGTTCATTGTTTTACTATACACGTCTCCCTTTGTATAATTATGGTGTTCGTTTTCTGTATACATCCCCCCTTTTCATAACCATGGTGTTCTTTCTTTACTATACACGCCTGGGGTGGGGATGAAGGGTATATAAGACGTGGAACCAAAGTGCTTGGCAGATTGCCTCCTCAGACAAGCTGCGGGTGTCTGTTGCTGATGCTCTCTCTACATCTCATGAGATTGTAATAAATATCCTTTCTCTCGGCGCTCCATTGTTGGTCTCAGTTTGTATCCCGGACCCGTGGACTAAGGGTGGACCCTGCACCTTTGGGTGGTCTTCCAAGGAGACCCCCAAATCCACAACTGGTAGGCTACACAAACATCTTTAGAACCAGTGGGCACTCAGGCAAATGAGATATCTAAGTGGTTGCTGAGATTAAGATTCAACATGAAAAATATAGTAAGAAAACAAAAACAATGCAAAAATATTTTCCAAAGATAAATATCTCATGAATGCCTGAACCAGTTTAAAACATGTTTATCAACATGACAGGAAATTAAAAAAGTGAATAGCTAATGTATATACCTGGTCTAATTTATTTTCTTTACTTATTAGTTTGCTGTATTGGGTACAAAACCCAAGAGAGTACAGAGACCTTGAAATAACACAGTTTTATATGCTAAAACATTTAAAGTGTAATCCAGGACGTGATTAAGTGCCACAAGCCAACCATACCGAGCATTTACAATATTTAATCTCCCTAGCAAAAACTGCACAACACAGTTAACTGAAGTCGCGCCTGAAGAGGGTCCAATTTGTTAATCACTTTGAGCAGAACTGATATAAAAAATTACAATGATAAATTAAGGAAAATCATTTTTCAAAAGTCTTTTAGTTAAGTGGTCCATAAAGTGTGCTTGCATTGCATATGCTCCATTATTTAAACCAGAATTAAAGAATTCACTGGCTAAAGTACAAATTCCTGAATTGATCAGATCATCATATTATGCCTTCGCATGTCACACAGCCACGAGTACTACAAAAAGCATGGGTGTAAAATTTAGCAGTCTGAGTTACATAGCCTACAGGTTTCTGTACACAAGAGTTGTCTTTAGAGGTAGTCACTGATCCAGTAAAGGTAGGTATCTCAATTTAAAATCTCCTCAAACCTTCATGGACTCTGTGAAAGGGTAAAATCAGATAGCACGGAGGACTGAGCTCTGTATGTCTTTTGGCTAGTCCTGTTTGGGATTTTAATTTCTAAAGTCTTTTTATATCATCACCTTATATTAGTTCCCGAAGACCTGGCTTCTGTGGTGGCAGAAGTTAAATCAACCTGCCAAGCACCCTCCTGGTCATGATATAATGGCCTACCCTTACAAGGAGTTTCAAGTTCATTTTTTAACTAGGTGAGGGAGCCAATGAGCTTCGTTTAGACCTGTTAGATTTGTAAGTAGAAAATAAGTGCAATTTTACCGGCACTTGATCTACAATAGCTCTAATCTTAATATATGTTGTCATATCGCATTCCTAGGTGCAACACACTCAATCCGATCTGTAGAACTACTAAGCCTCCTAAAATAAGCAATATATGCATGCAATAAGATTGAAGTAATCTGGCATGAAAAAGCATGCAGGAGAGGTACTGCAGATAGGCATCTCTGCCCTCCTGTTGCATCTGATTGATAATGGAGAACCAGCCCTAGTCACCATCCTCAATATGCTCAGAACATTTACCAGGACATAGACCAGGCAATCCTGGGCACCAGCATGACATTTGTTTCAAAAACATCTTGGGTCACCAACCGGTAAACTCCTTCTCAGCAGACTGCACTTCACTAGTCTGTAGAGACAACAGTACATCCGTCACAACCCTAATAATGCCTTAGGGTCCTCCACATGGAATCGTGAACTAGCAATCACTTAACTTCCACTGGTAGCTGTGCATCACCCAATGTACAGAATTGGACTGGCCTATAGGGCAATCTAGCAGTCTCTGAAGGGCTCATCGGAGAAGTCAGTGTGTGGACTGGTTTTTTGGCCATTTGTGGGTCTTTTTTCTGTGGTCTTGTGGGCCGGTTTTTAGTGTTGATTTCCCTAATACCGTAAAAATTGCCTCCAGCAAGCACAAATGCATGCAGTCCTCCATACTTTGTAAAAAAGATATACAAAGTTCTTTTACAAGTTCAAACCGGCCCAAATTTGCAAATGTGGACCAAAGTTTTAGCTACCTGGTTTGCTAATGAGCCCACTTTTATTTTGGTGTGTGGCCTATTTTCTGTCTCATTTCGGCACTGCCAACATATCAGTAACCCTCCAGTGATCCAGTTATAGTACACCGTGATACTATTAGGGCTTCAGAATGACACTGTGTTTAGAGTTAATGTTTCTAAATTGCTGTTGGTTCTGAATTTTATTTGTCCAGCAGCCAATGGCAAATACCTTTCTTGCTACATTGTTGACATGCATCCATGTTTTTGTTCAGGTTACCTCCACAAGAACAAGGGAAAAGGCAACGTTACTCTTGGTGTGTGAGCATTTCCTGTGACCTGCTACATAGTTACTACCAGAGAAACCAGAAAGACTTATGGTTAGGTAATGATTTAAAAGAAGTTGTTTCCATAAGGAACATCTACCTATTTCGAGTTCAATTTTGAATGATTCCATGATTGACCACTGTACTGGACCACAAAAATGTCTTATAACTTGTTTCCCCACTGTATACTGCTAAATTTCATTAAAGATTAATTAAAAAAGAGCATAACAAATATCTTGCAAAAGTAATAACTAATTTCATACGTACCTAATTAATAAGTGCTTTTTTCCTACAATGTTTGTACGGTTTTACAAATGCAAATAAAAAGACAAAAAAACAAAAGTAACAAAATATACCATATTATGGTTGTTCAGGGTACGCTGTGAGTTAATGCTTGCATTAATGACAAAAGAAGCTGGTGTTGTTGTCATAAAAAAAGTGCAATAATTTCGCAGATGTGGACTCAAAGGCAGGCAGGTTGTGGCAGAAGGAGGTTATGCAGTACGGAACATGTGACTGACTCTGCCAGTTCTACCGGCCCGTCAGAGAAATGAAACTGCTTGGTAGGTGGTTCTAAAGGGTATTGGCGCTCCTGAGCAGTATGCAGGTAAGTATACTCTAATACTGAGTGAGGATTGCAGTGCATAAGGGTAGGGAGATTCACCCTCCTCCCCAACGTGTGGATATCCACTGGTAAAACAGAACAACAGTCCCCTACACATGCTAACAGGGTATCAATTATATAAATAACAGTGTGACAAAAGCTTGAGTCTTTGCTGGAACATGCGCTTCAGTTTATTCACAACAGCCTTAGCCAACACGTGTTTCGTCACACTTACGGTTGTGCGCAGCGACTTCTTCAGGGCTATACTCAATGCGTGAAGATCCTTAAATCCGGTTGTATTTCCGTCCCGAATGGGATTCAATAGGGTGCCATGTAAGACACACAGTTAAGACTGCACATATCTTGTGTCCACACATAATCCCTCCTATTCACAGTATATGTATCCTGGATGTGTTTTCCAATAAGGAGTCCCTTAAACGAGGATTTAGTAATAGTGCAAGTTTATTCAGGCATGAATAAATAAAATCCGTGGTGCATTGGACCCACTCGATGCTGGTTGTGTTAAAGAAAATAACCGGCAGCCATATCCTTGCCGGTATTAATACGGGACCTTTGCCTCTGTGATGAACAGAGCTCCTTCCGGCGTGTACGCTGGAGACCTGGACACACTGTTATTGATATAATTGATACACTGTTAGCGTGTGCAGGGGACTGTTGTTCTCTTTAGAGAAATTAGCCTGTTGTAAAATTCATTGGCGGCCCCATTCTCAGCTTCCCCTTTCCTCCCTTGAGTGGGTCTCCAAGTACCATGGTAGAGGAGATATTCTTACATCAATGCATACGTCCCATGGGTCTCAGGTATTTCCACTCCCCACTAATCCCCTCCGCGTGGCACCAGAATATCTTACAATGGAGATAAGTGTTTTATGGACTGGACATTTGCTCTGATGCAGGCACATGAATATTTGTTTGACCATCATAATAGCTTTCTCGAGTGAGCATTTTGTCAGTGTTTGTGCCCGGTTGTGTTTCCTTTGTTGCCTGGTCGTTGGCTTGTATCAGGATGCCATTGGACAAATCTCCAATGTGTACCCCATTGCCTGTGGGGAGAAGTAAAAAGTCCTTGACTTTGGGACTTGAGGGTGGAGGTGCAGTGTCATATGTGGTTGTGTGCCCAACTCAGGTCCTACTTTGAGCTGCCAACTGGCACATTTGTGTATTGAACTTTATTGTCACTCAATGCATCTGAACCCTGGTGCTCAGGTATAGCTAGTGACTTGTCCTTCTGCATCACATCATATTCCGTTTACATTTATTATAACTGATTTATTTTCATGGGCCCTGATACAGTTCACCTAGTAGACTATAGTTCCTTTCAGTCCCTTGGCATTAATGCAGAGTCTCAAGTGGCTTCCAGGATAGTTGTGTTAAACCAGGACACAAAGAAGCATTTGAGTTTGTGGTAAATTGCAGTTGGACAACATATCCCAACTGTATGTTGAGGCTGGTGGGCTCATGTACCCTTTGCAGTTACAGTAGCTGCTGGGACACATATGTAACTTCTTGGAGGTGCTCTGCACCATTCTTTTACAACACATTATACAATATTCCCTGGTACCTGCCTCTTGTAAATAATCTTGAGCCATACCGCTAGGCTCTCGCCCTCTGTTCAGCACTCTATTGTTTCCCACCTAGTTTTTTTTGCTATACAAATAGCGCTACATATACAAACATACATACATGTATGCAATCAATATGCCCAGTGGTGTGGGGAGGCCCAAAGCATAGTCATATTTGTACTAGTGTCCAGAGAAGGCGATGGTTAAGGAAGAGGTGGGAAAGCCATTGAGGGCTAGAACTGGGCTCAAGTCAGATGCATTCTCTGACTCAGCTTGAGGTCCTCTTAGACTCTCGCGCCCAAAATGAGCCAAGCTTTCACGTGGCACAGCCTGCCACCCATGCTCTCTCCTCCCTCACAAAGAATTAAAAACAAAGAAGTGACCTTTGATGTAAAAAAGGAGAGAGACAGATGCCGATCTAGTAGCTGAATTGTACAATGTGAAACCAGAAAATGTGGGCTCAATCCCGGCTTCTCTACTTTACCAAATGGTGTGATCCTTGGCAAATATTTTATTTCACTGAGCTTCTGTTTTCTTCCTTATCACATACGACAGCACCTTCAAATGCATTGGTTCAGAATGTGTGCTGTAAAAAACCTCTTGACTTTCATTTAGTAGACTATAACGTTGCTCCATGCATAATGAGAATGTAGGCCACATGACAACTGACTTGCCTTTTAGTTCACTAGTGGCATTGTCATTGCCGCTGGGGAGGGGGTGGTTGGATTGGGCGGGGAAGGCGGAGCATAATTGTTTCTAAGTTCATATTTATATCACTTTTAATAAATTCCTCTTAATGGAGTGATATAATGTGATTTAAAACAGTGAAAAGTTTCTGCATGTTGACATTTTTTAATGCTCTAGAGACTTTATTATATTTTTACATGTTGCATATTTTCAAGGCTCCACTTAAGCATAGGCTCTTATCACCGAACCAGACCCTTGGCTCGGCTCTCTCTGTTAATTTCTTGGCTTGCCTCCCTGTACGTACAGGGCCACTGTGAATGCTCATAGTTCAACAACAATAATGGTTCTTTAATCAATCATAAGATATAATCATAAAAGTTCAAAGACATATTTTAATAATTTCGTTTAAAAATTTGATGTAAAATACATTAAAAATTATTTAAAAAAGAGAAAGAGGTAAAAACACAGTCAGACGTAATACAAGTTATCATAAACAAATCAGTGCAATCACTTTTCATCATCATATGAAACCTAAAAAGTGGTAGAATTGTGCCAATAAAGTGCATTTTTCAAAAAGGCGCCCACAGAATAAGTCACATAGTAGTTCCGGAGCATCCGCAAATAGTGAAGGGCGGGCCTATATTGATAGAAACCCTGGGTTTTAACTATTGGTAATAGAAATGTGTTTTTGTTTAAATCATAAAACTTACAGAAAAATATAAATATAAAATGTGCCAGGGTTTGGGGGGATGATTCATCACAGGGACAGAGAAGAATGTTTTTTAGGTCGACTTGGCCAAGAGGGAAACTGGAATTTCATCTGATGGTACCTAGACAAAACTTCGTCAGTAATGCCCTTTCCCTTATGTTATTGACATACATCAAATATGGCTCGATTCCTTCTGTTGTTTGCAAACTCATCAACTCTTTCATGTTGGGCCACATGACCTCTCTATCTTCCCTGTTAGACACTGCCCATTTTAGGAGCAGGTCTTTAATTTTTGCAGGCTCCAACTTTGAGATAAGGCACAAGTTAGAGAACACTTCTGGTCTTCCTACGGCTTCCACTGTTTTTTGTATATATTTCAGCCATGGGATTCTTAGACCATAAACACAAAACAAGCAATCCTCTATAATCTCGCAGTTAAATGAGGCCACTGGGTTGCTTCAGATGGCGATCCATAGAAGGAGGGGGGCGAGCCCCACCAAATCCGTGACATAAACCAGACCCAGTTTCTCATGTATAAAGTGCTGTGAGCTGCCTGGTCCAAGGACAAGAAGTCGCATGCAGAAACAATTTTCCTCCCTCTGCAGGCTACTACAGTCTCTGTAGCGCCGTAAGCGAGAACAGGTAGGCATTTTGATCTATAGATGTCGAACAAAGGGACAATGTGCTTTCTACCTACTCTGTTGGATACATTAAAGAGAGCCCCCAGTGCGCTGTTAAATTGTGGGCAGCGGTTGGAAAGGCAGGGCACAAAACTGTTGTTGGTGTCAAAAGTCACTCTCAAATAGGGGAATTCACTGGCCTTGGTAATATTAACTCACTTAATAGATATTGGTCTTATCTTGGTGCACTGCGGGATGCACACCATATAACGTGACTTCGAAAAGTTGGTATCTAAATCCAGTTTATCCATGAGGCATACAAAGTGGTCGACTAGGGCCAGCAACCCATTAGGTGTGTGGGGAAGCAGAACCACATCATCGACATATAACAGCACAGACACAGGACTGGACTTGATTCCAACTAAGGGCTCGATTCTGATGTCGTTCGGAAGGTCTGCGAATTGGATTTGACTTTCCCCGATCCGATTTGTAGCCCTTGTTTACGAGCGAATCGTACACAGGTACGAACGACCAAGTACGATGCGACGATTGCGTACGCGCCGACCGAATCTTTCCAGGACCCGAACCTGTCCGTACGACTCGTTCGTAGCCAAATCGTGCCACGCTATGGAGCCATATTCCGACCGAGCGAGTACGATGCACGATTCGGACAGCCGCTTTGCCTCAGTCTCAGCGAGACGAAACGGTTGTCGGTAGCGTACTATGGGGGGCCGTAGCAGGCCCCCCTTCACCCAGGGCCCTCCGAATCTGTCACGGGGGTATGCCCATGGGCCCCCCTGATCCAGGCATGCACAATGTGGCGGGCAGCATGGGGTGCCCACCACAGGGTGTATGCTTTTCCCCACCCACCCCTTTTCTGCTATGGGAGCCTGTGTACACGTCTGTACACGGGCTCCCATAGAGTTCAATGGGAGTCCGAGCGAACCGAGTCCGTAAGCATACGGCAGCATCGTTCTTGCTCGTTCGGACTCCCGGAGCACGTCTCGCTTGGAAAGCCCTCTGGATCCGAGTTGTACAGAGGGCTTTCCTAGCGAGTTCGGAATCAGGCCCTAAGTCATGCAAATTACTAATGAAGAAGGAGTCTAAGGGGTCGATTCCGATCTCGGCCGGAAGCGCACCTAACACTATTCGTCCGGGAAAAAACCAAGCCGAACGCGTGTTTCCCGACCAATTCAAACATTCGTCCGAACGAGCAAGTACGATGCGCATAACTGCCCAGATCCCGACCCAGCCGTACTTACCCAATCCAGCTCCTGTTCCCCGCCCGAGCCGGATCCGTAAACACAGAATCGAGTCGCACAGAAGCCAAAATACAGCACCTTCCGGCCGGACTAGTACGATGCGCCTTCCGTACGCGTCGAACCCGTCGCTACGTACGGCACGTCAGAGCATCCGGGAGAGCTGCACATAAGCTCCGATTCGTGCCACAAGATGATCCACGGCTACGAGACGAACACGCCAGCCACGAGTACGAGTCGAAGCAACGAGAAAGCCGAACGAGACGAACCAACCATGAATCCCATCGTGCAGGTCCTACCAATACTCTACATCTATTACCGGAACAGGTACGGATGCGTACGGCGCAGAAGGTAAGTCAAACACCCACCACACAAACAAACGACTCGTACCCGACATATAACACACACACATAGGGATGCAGAAATGACTTACACTAGCAACAACAGAACCAAAGGGGCGGGATGGCTATCACCAATGCCATATACACCCATAGGGGTCTGGATGCCTACCACTAACACCACCCCTACTCAGGGGGGCCTGGATGCCTGTCACTACTACCATCCCCACCCATAGGGGGATGGATGCCTACCACCAACACCACCCCTACTCAGGGGGCCCTGGATGCCAACCACCAACACCACCCCTACCCAGGGGGGTTGGATGCCTGTCCCCAACACCACCCCTACTCAGGGGGGCCTGGATGCCCGTCACTACTACCATCCCCACTCATAGGGGGATGGATGCCTACCACCAACACCACCCCTACTCAGGGGGGCCTGGATGCCTACCACCAACACCACCCCTACACAAGGGGGGCTGGATGCCTGTCCCCAACACCACCTCTACTCAAGGGGGGCTGGATGCCTGTCACTACTACCATCCCCACTCATAGGGGGATGGATGCCTACCACTACCACCACCCCTACTCAGGGGGGGCTGGATGCCTGTCCCCAACATCACCTCTACTCAAGGGGGCATGGATGCCTGTCACTACTACCATCCCCACTCATAGGGGGATGGTGCCTACCACCAACACCACCCCTACTCAGGGGGGCCTGGATGCCTGTCACTACTACCATCCCCACTCATAGGGGGATGGATGCCTAACACTACCACCACCCCTACTCAGGGGGGCCTGGATGCCTGTCACTACTACCATCCCCACTCTTAGGGGGATGGATGCCTACCACCAACACCACCCCTACTCAGGGGGCCTGGATGCCTACCACCAACACCACCCCTACTCAGGGGGGCTGGATGCCTGTCACTACTACCATCCCCACTCATAGGGGGATGGATGCCTACCACTACCACCACCCCTACTCAGGGGGGGCTGGATGCCTGTCCCCAACACCGACTCTACTCAAGGGGGCCTGGATGCCTGTCACTACTACCATCCCCACTCATAGGGGGATGGATGCCTACCACCAACACCACCCCTACTCAGGGGGCCTGGATGCCTGTCACTACTACCATCCCCACTCATAGGGGGATGGATGCCTACCACTACCACCACCCCTACTCAGGGGGCCTGGTTGCCTGTCACTACTACCATCCCCACTCATAGGGGGATGGATGCCTACCACCAACACCACCCCTACTCAGGGGGCTGGATGCCTGTCCCCAACACCACCCCTACTCAGGGGGGCCTGGATGCCTGTCACTACTACCATCCCCACTCATAGGGGGATGGATGCCTACCACCAACACCACCCCTACTCATAGGATGGGTAATGCATGACACAACCAGCATACTCCAACATAAGGAATGTCAGAAAAAGACATCCCCCCCAAAACCATGACAAGCGTGTGTAGACTGTGTCAAATGCCTACAACACTGAACATGACATTGAACATACAATGTGACCCCCTATCACATGTGTCACACATAATTGTGTGTGGCCTCCACAATGCAAGCAGACCATGACCACTGTGGCAATGGGGTCTAACACCCCATCATCACAGTGACCAAAAGGTAAGTGTGGGGTCCATAGCTGAAGCACATTTTGAACATTGTGGCAATGGGGTGTAACACCCCATCATCACAGTGACCAAAAGGTAAGTGTGGGGTCCATAGCTGAAGCACATTTTGAACATTGTGGCAATGGGGTCTAACACCCCATCATCACAGTGACCAAAAGGTAAGTGTGGGGTCCATAGCTGAAGCACATTTTGAACATTGTGTCATGGAAAAAGCTGCAAATGCCAAACAGCATGGATTCTCCCTGGTCACAGAACAACAACCACATCAGTGGCATAGTAGTGCTTGTGTCCCATAGCAACATAGATTGGGTGAGGCAAACAGTGCAGTGCAAATAAGACATACCTTTGGCCATGTGCAGACAAACATCACCCAGGGGGGCTGACACTGTCAACATTCATCAATAACACAATGACAGAAATGACCATCATAATGCAGACCCACATATCTGCACCAATGGGCGCACAAATGTAGATATCCTGTGGAGACTGTAGATGTGAGGTGAACAAATACCATACCATGGCAGCAATGGGACATACAAACCATGATCACTGTGCTGACTGATGACCTAGGAGTCCCAGGGACAGCAGGGGAAACCCACCAAACAACATACAGCCAATGGCACACTAAAGATATGCCAATGCAGTGGTGCAGATGCACAAACACAAACATGCAGCCCACACTGCATATCAAACACAACAGGTGAGGGGGGAGGGGTGCCAATGTCCCCAGGCAACCATACAACACATGAGGAGGCCTGAATCCCAATTACACAGATGTGCATTCAGTGCCACACAAAAGTAACTCATGGATCCGAATCCCCTATGTGGGCAATCAGGCATTGTTAGATGAGAGGGAGCACAAATTACACATGTCACACAAGCTTGTAGGAACAGCAACTAACACAGCAAGACACAGAGCCACCACAGCACCACCCCCAGGGTCCCCACATTGTGGTGACACTGGCCTGCAAGATAATCCCACTGTGATGACAAAGCTAGATGTCGTTCACACTGTGAACCACAGTCATGTGTCCTGAGCAACAAACTAGCATCACACCTACACAGGCACAAATCAATCAGCACGGCCTGTCAGCCAAGGCCAATATGGAGGCAGGGGTCTAGCCGTGAAACAACTCTCATCTGCACACACTCAACACCACACACCTTGATCTCCACCAATGTGCAGCAGTGAAGCTCACATGCACTGGTGACATTGCACATGCACCCATGACAATCCCAGGGGTGGAGGTGGGAACTAAGGTGCAGAAACCCATCACACATGGCCAGTCAACAAGACTCGTGAATGTCTGACACACTGCACAGTACGCCATACATGGGCATGACGTCAATACCACACCAACCAATGGGATCCCACCCACAGTCACACACCAATGAAGAAGCCAAGGTCACCCACAAAGAACACACATAGACAACAACCAACATTGCAGCTCTGACCCTGAGGAGTGGCAGCAGTCACACACACAACGTGTCACAATCACTGAAAGCTAACACAAACTGTAAATTACATGACTGGTGTAACCAACAAGTGCCAAGGGGAATCCTGACGGTGTCTCATCTGCGTTTGCCCACAAACTCAGCCCTGACAGCAAACACACCTATGGGTGACACCCTGATGACCAGTAATGTGCCATGCACCCACATCCCAGAGAAGCCAGGGAGAAGACTTTGGGGGAACATAGGTCAACTCAGCAAGCATCACAAACAGGAACATCACTAGGGATCCCAGCCTGCCTAGCAAAATGGAAGTGAACACACACAGACATGCTCACACAACACACACCTTGTGCTCAGGCAATGTCACAGAATTACACACTGCCATGAGGGGACTCCACTCCTGTGTAAGGAAAGCTGTGCCATACGTTGTCCCAGTAGGGCTCTATCAACCCAGCAGAACACTTGGTCACTCAGTCAACAATTAGCACAAAATGAAGGCTCCCGTCATATCAGCATGGTCATGGGAGTGTCACCGAAATCATCAGCACAGATCCAACACACATGTATAGCAAGTTGCACTGATAACACAGATGAGTCCTTCCCCATTGATGCCCAAACTTGCATGTCCAGTGGAGATGGTCACACGGTCAGGGAAATAGGCAAATAGAACAATGGCAAGCACAACAGATGTGCAGGGGTGTAAGCCACAGATGTGATATTGCAAATAAAAGTAGGAAATCCCATTGCCAAATCTTGAAAACATGACACCCTCATATTGCTGCAAAGGATGACATGGATACACAACAGGATAGGACACATTCCCCCTGGACCACATGGGGTCCTGCAGAGTAACACTTCATTTTCCTGAGATCAAAAATCACCATCACTGCAGCAAGGGCATGGTTAGCATCATCAACATCATGTACATCAGAAGCAAAACCACTAGGGAAAAGAAAGTAGCTTTATTCAGCATATGTGTGTGAAAAAGTGAAAGTCCAGAAAAATAACAAAGGCCAATGGCCAGTCCATTATCAAAGTCCAAACTGGGTGACAGTGGCAGATGTCACCCTTTGCATGCCTGCACTGCTACACACCAGGGACATTCCCCTCGGAGGGGCATACGGGGGGGCAGGCCAGGCACCACAGGGACAGGATCAGGGCTCACCAGAAGGAGGCAGGGAAGGGGTGGTGGGTGCTGGAGATTCACTGACAACTGCAGTGGAGGTGTCTGACATGGTGTGTGATGGCACAACTGGGGGGCATGAGTCAGATGGTGTAGGTGCCGGCACGACTGCAGTGGGCTGTGCAGATGGAGTGGACAGGTTCCCCACTGCAGTGCCCAAGTCAGACGGGGTGGTAGTGGACTCCACTGCAGTGCTTATCTCCAGGGGAGTAGAATGGAGTTCAGGTAAGGTGGGCAGGACTGAGGGGGAGGACACGGTCTCCACACCAGTGGCACAAACATGCGCAGCGGGGGTGTGGTGCTGGAAGAGCAAGTGGTAGGGGGAGAAGGCCGGATCATTTTGGGGATGGTGTATCTGTGGGTGGGGGACCTGGGGCAGGGTGTGGTGGGGGAACCTGTGGAGTGGGGGCCTGAGGGATGGAGGAAGGAGACTTGGTGGTTGAGCTGCAGGGCGGCGGCGGGGTCTTGCTCTTCCGGGTCCGGGGGACTTGCGGATGGGGGCCTCAGTCTGTCTGTGCCTGGGGGAGGGTGTCCGGGGGTGAGGGGCACTCCCTCTGTGCGGGTGGACTTCCTCTTCCCCCTGTATGCTGGATCAGCTGGATCGGAGGGGAAGAGGCCGAGGTCACAGAGGAAGATCTGCTTTGTAGGTGGGGTTGCAGGTGAGGCAAGGGAAGGGGCCTTGGAGGGAGAGGTATCGGAGGACTGCGGAGTGACTGTGGATGCCTGTGTGTGTGTCTGTTCCCCATCCCCTGTGGGTGTGGTATCAGTCCCCTGAGGATGCCTGCGTGCACGTTTTGTTTTTGTAGTGGGTGTGTCTGTGCTGCTCGTGTCTGTGTGTTTGGGTGATTGTGCAGGTGTGCATGTGCTTGGGACAGGTAGGGTGCCAGGAAGTGTGGATGGGGCAGAGGTAGGAGGGGTGAGGGACTGTTGGAGGAGGGACACTGCTGCCGTCAGGGAGGAGTCCATGGACCTATTGCTCCTCTGTAGGGCAGACATGTCCGATGAGATGCCCTCCATAAACGACACCAGCTGTGTAAACAGAGTGGTGTGGGCATGGAGGACACTCAGCATTGCTGTCTGCCCTACATGGAGCTGGCGAAGTAGGTACACAGACTCCTCACTCAGGGCAGCAGGGGACACAGGGGCAGGGGCTGCGGTGCCTGGCACGAAGGAGACACGCTCCCGAACACGGGAGCCTCCACGGACCTCTGGAATGGGAGCCGATGGGAGGGCGGTGGTGGTGGCGGGGACAGCAATACTAGCTGGGGTGTGGTGGCTGCTGACACCCTCCTCCACAAGGGAGTCATCCTCCGAGCTGCTGTGGTCCTCAGCTGAGGTGGATGCTGCTGAGGACTCCTCGGTGTGGCTCCCCTCACCCTCCGTGCCACTGGGTCCCTCCGACCACTCATCGGCTGCTGACCCAGTCTTGCTCTGCGGCTCCTCCTGGTCCGTGGAGCTGTCCCCTCCTGTGGCCGTGGATGTATCTGCAAACAATTAGGGAAACAGACAAACATCAGTCACCTGCACTGACCGCACACACCACAGTAAGTACAGCACATTACAGAGCAAGCCCTGGCATCCTTAGTTGAACATTGCCAAAAGTGCTCAAACAGAGTAGGAGAAGCCAATTGTCAGTCTGATGGTCAACCATGGCACTCACATCCCTCCTGGCCTTGCACCCATCTGTCTGGTGCCTGTCGGATGGCAATACCCCAGTGTGGACACATGCACCACCTACACAGTAGTTGGACAGTGCAGAGAACACAGTGAAGTATGTGAACATGCACACATCACAACTCTTGCCACTGAGTCAGTACAGGTGTCCGGATAAAGGGATGGCCAGAGTCTATTTTGAAATGCATGTGATGCATACCAGCACCAGACACCATGATGCACCCATGTCCTGATAGTCAATGCCACAATGGGGTGCATGTAGCACATGTCACTCACCTGCAGGATCACTCTTAGGGAGTTTAATGTCATGGCACAGGCATGCCTGCAAAGTCATACATCACTGTCTCCAGTCACATGGGCAGGGCAGCCAGCCAACAACAGTCTGCACTGTGTCACAATCCTAGGTCATGGGGAATGCAAGTTCTGTAGCTGACAAGTGCACATGTCCATCCCCCATAAACCACATCATCTGAACTCTTATTTGTCCACGTCATACCAATTGGACATATGGGAGACATGAAACACAACCCTCGGAACCTGAGCACCTCACAATCTGCTGTGAATGGGAGACAGCTGCCTGAACTTCACATTCGCATACCCCAGTCTGCACAGTCAAGTGATCAAACACCTATATGTCACACAAGTATCGTCTCCTATGGTCACATCTCCGGTGGCATGCTGAGCCCTAACCGATAAACACCCCAGTAGTCCTGACAACAAAGCCACAGCACAATGACACAGAGGCAGACACCTGAGGCAACATTCCACTGAGCACAACGTGTCAGCTGATACACAGGAGTGGGAGTACAGAGTGTATTGTATGGCCTGGAGTAGGCATGACTGTCCTGCTCCACGTGGAAGAGGGATGAGCCCTGGACAGTAGGCAGGTGGCTAAGTATGTGTGACACACTTGATATACATACTCCTGAGGCCCAAACATTGTTCCCACCCGCAGCATGGGTGTGTGCCAAATACCCCAGGCACATGTGGTGAATCAGATCAGCAATTGGACCACATATCAAAGTAACACGCAGATTACATGTCAGAACTCAGGCATTGTGTAAGCAATGGACCCACCCATGAAGCCCACAACAAAGTTACGGGAACAAATGCTGTCCCCCACCTTGAGCTAAGCAAAATGTAAGGACACAGTACCCAAGTGACACAATTTCCTGACTGTAAAGGCCACACCTGGGTATCAGATGAGGAGTGGGCATGTCACAATTGAGGGGCATGGGTCCTGGACCACAAGACTGATGTACTGTGGAAGTTTAACCAGGCCAGAGGAGGGCACATAGCATGTCAGACAAAGTTCACAGTGCAGTCATGGACTCACCCCTCCTTGCTGCTGTCTGGCCTTCAGCTGCCCATCCAGGTCAGGGAAGACCACCGCCAGGATCCTGAGCATGTGGGGGTCAGGGTCCGGTGTCCGCCCCTCCTGCGAGGAGGCGACAGCTTCAGCTGGACCCTTGCGATCCTCCGGGTCCAGCCCCGAAGGTCCTGCCACCTCTTCTGGCAGTTGCGGATCCGGCGCTTGTAGACCCCCACGGATCTTACTGCCCGGGCGATGGTCAGCCAGATTTCCTGCTTCTGGTGGGCATCAACCTGTGAGGATGACAAAGTGTAAAGGCCATTACTACACATGCAACATATCCGTGCATCACACATTTGGATATACATGTCTCAATCACAGGGGCACATGATGTACACAGGCAGTGCAACGATGGCTATGAACAGTTTGCCAGCAGTTACTACATGGTATCATTGCCTGGGAAGTAAAACCTTGTTGGAATGCACTGTTACTGCACTATACCTGTTCAGTGCATGTAACTACACACTATGGGGGTGACAACTACTCAGTGAGCATGCTAGCCAGTGGCGTGCACACTGTAAGTCTTGCTAGTCAGACAACATGCACATTTAGTAAGGCAGTGGACAGCACACTCACCTGCTCCCCTGCTTTCCCATACAGCTTGCTGTACTGTGGAAGGAGGCTGTCCAGCAGGGCCTTGTTCTCCTCAGTGCTGAAGGCTGGGGCTCTCTCCACAGTACGTGCCATTGCAGGATCCAGAGGATGCAGAGACAGCAGCAG
Organism: Calotriton arnoldi; assembly: GCA_963921515.1. Lineage (NCBI taxonomy): Eukaryota > Metazoa > Chordata > Amphibia > Caudata > Salamandridae > Calotriton > Calotriton arnoldi. Next base: position 67,775 of record CAWUFW010002753.1, read on the forward strand.
TGGTGGTGGCAGATGTCGTCCTGGAGCATGTAGTGCAGGCAAGTGAGCTCTCAGGGGAACAGCCAGCATTATATGTGTGCTGCTGAGGCAGATACTGTCCCATGTGTCCAAAGTGATAGGTCCAAGTCGTTTGCATCTTCTGAATCTGGCCAATCCATGGAATTGCACCACTTACACACGCCCACAGCATCCTTCAAAAGTTCAACTTCATGAGACCCATGAATTTGCAACATTGTTGTGGGTGGCCAACTGAATTCACAGCATCAGACTCGTTAAAGGTTCGAAACGCGTCCGTTGCCATGCCAGGCCACGGCCAATGCGTGCGCACCGATCGGTCCATTGCTGTACAACGCGTATTTTGAAAAACAACGCGTACCCGTTCACATCATATGCAATGGCCAATGCGTGCGCACCGATCGGTCCATTGCTGTACAACGCGTATTTCGGGCCACATCATATGCAATGGCCAATGCGTGCACACCGATCGATCCATTGCTGTACAACGCGTATTTCGGGCCACATCTTATGCAATGGCCAATGCGTGCGCACCGATCGGTCCATTGCTGTACAACGCGTATTTCGGGCCACATCATATGCAATGGCCAATGCGTGCGCACCGATCGGTCCATTGCTGTACAACGTGTACCCGCTCACATCATATGCAATGGCCAATGCGTGCACACCGATCAGTCCATTGCTGTACAACGCGTACCCGCTCACATCATATGCAATGGCCAATGCGTGCGCACCAATCGGTCCATTGCTGTACAACGCGTACCCGCTCACATCATATGCAATAGCCAATGCGTGCGCACCGATCGGTCCATTGCTGTTCAACACGTACCCGCTCACATCATATGCAATGGCCAATGCGTGCGCACCGATCGGTCCATTGCTGTACAACGCGTACCCGCTCACATCATATGCAATGGCCAATGCGTGTGCACCGATCGGTCCATTGCTGTACAACGCGTACCCGCTCACATCATATGCAATGGCCAATGCGTGCGCACCAATCGGTCCATTGCTGTACAACGCGTACCCGCTCACATCATATGCAATGGCCAATGCGTGCGCACCGATCGGTCCATTGCTGTACAACGCATACCCGCTCACATCATATGCAATGGCCAATGGGTGCACACCGATCGGTCCATTGCTGTACAACGCGTATTTCGGGCCACATCATATGCAATGGCCAATGCGTGCGCACCGATCGGTCCATTGCTGTACAATGCGTACCCGCTCACATCATATGCAATGGCCAATGCGTGCACACCGATCGGTCCATTGCTGTACAACGCGTACCCGCTCACATCATATGCAATGGCCAATGCGTGTGCACCGATCGGTCCATTGCTGTACAATGCGTACCCGCTCACATCATATGCAATGGCCAATGCGTGCGCACCAATCGGTCCATTGCTGTCCAACGCATACCCGCTCACATCATATGCAATGGCCAATGCGTGCACACCGATCGGTCCATTGCTGTACAACGCGTATTTCGGGCCACATCATATGCAATGGCCAATGCGTGCACACCGATCGGTCCATTGCTGTACAACGCGTACCCGCTCACATCATATGCAATGGCCAATGCGTGCACACCGATCGGTCCATTGCTGTACAATGCGTATTTCGGGCCACATCATATGCAATGGCCAATGCGTGCGCAGCGATCGGTCCATTGCTGTACAATGCGTACCCGCTCACATCATATGCAATGGCCAATGCGTGCGCACCGATCGGTCCATTGCTGTACAACGCGTACCCGCTCACATCATATGCAATGGCTAATGCGTGTGCACCGATCGGTCCATTGCTGTACAACGCGTACCCGCTCACATCATATGCAATGGCCAATGCGTGCGCACCAATCGGTCCATTGCTGTACAACGCGTACCCGCTCACATCATATGCAATGGCCAATGCGTGCGCACCGATCGGTCCATTGCTGTACAACGCATACCCGCTCACATCATATGCAATGGCCAATGCGTGTGCACCGATCGGTCCATTGCTGTACAACGCGTACCCGCTCACATCATATGCAATGGCCAATGCGTGCACACCGATCGGTCCATTGCTGTACAACGCGTATTTCGGGCCACATCATATGCAATGGCCAATGAGTGCGCACCGATCGGTCCATTGCTGTACAACGCGTACCCGCTCACATCATATGCAATGGCCAATGCGTGCACACCGATCGGTCCATTGCTGTACAACGCGTACCCGCTCACATCATATGCAATGGCCAATGCGTGCACACCGATCGGTCCATTGCTGTACAACGCGTATTTCGGGCCACATCATATGCAATGGCCAATGCGTGCGCACCGATCGGTCCATTGCTGTACAACGCGTACCCGCTCACATCATATGCAATGGCCAATGCGTGCACACCGATCGGTCCATTGCTGTACAACGCGTACCCGCTCACATCATATGCAATGGCCAATGCGTGCGCACCGATCGGTCCATTGCTGTACAACGCATACCCGCTCACATCATATGCAATGGCCAATGCGTGTGCACCGATCGGTCCATTGCTGTACAATGCGTACCCGCTCACATCATATGCAATGGCCAATGCGTGCACACCGATCGGTCCATTGCTGTACAACGCGTATTTCGGGCCACATCATATGCAATGGCCAATGCGTGCGCACCGATCGGTTCATTGCTGTACAACGCGTACCCGCTCACATCATATGCAATGGCCAATGCGTGCACACCGATCGGTCCATTGCTGTACAACGCGTACCCGCTCACATCATATGCAATGGCCAATGCGTGCACACCGATCGGTCCATTGCTGTACAATGCGTATTTCGGGCCACATCATATGCAATGGCCAATGCGTGTGCAGCGATCGGTCCATTGCTGTACAACGCGTACCCGCTCACATCATATGCAACGGCCAATGCGTGCGCACCGATCGGTCCATTGCTGTACAACGCGTCCCTGTACAAGTCACTCGCATATGTCACCATGCCTGTCACAGGTGAACGTATGCCAGCCACATTTACTTTCCAGGGACTCAGGGGCACTCCTACAACACCACAGCCTGTCCACACTGTATCCTAAGGCATGTAAGGCTGCATTACCTTTTCTGTGTATGGGTGTCAACATGTGGTTTTTTGGGTGGCACTTGGTGGCAGCCACTCCCAGGCTGTGCACGTGTTCATGGGGACAGAATCCTTGGTGTGTTGTGCACATGACCACTGTGATGTGCAACTGTTCATTTCAGAGCATGTGGCATGGTCACATTTCCAGGTTGTGTATGTGTATGTCATGTCACATACCCCCTGAGTCCCATGTGGGATGGTATGTACGTCACAGGGTGACCCATTGCCACAATAGTGATGGCCCTCCACAGTCTGTGTGCATGTTGTGTTTACAATGTCTCTGATTCCATGTGCACAATGGGAGGCAGTCTCCACATCCACGTTGTTTGTGCATGGACTTTGATTTTGTGCGTGTGTGTGTCACAGACGTCCATGTCTGTCCTGCAGAGGCAACAGGGACCACTACCTGTGGGGGTAATGGTTGTTTTGCTGTGGTGTATTCATGATACGCCATGTCATGCCAGTGTCCATGTGGCAATACAGGGTCCCTGGGAATCTACCTGTCAATGAGCTGTGATGCCTGGGGCACATCTGTCCTCACATGTCACTGTGGTGTGTGTTTGGAACGTGACAGCAGTACATGGGTACTGTGACACAGCCTAATGATATCCCATAGCACAACCTGGAACTTGTTGACAACACATGTTGAACTGTGATGTTAGATGTTGGCCATGTAGGTGCCATACATGTCCTTACAGAACGGCACACACATCATGTACTTGTGTCTCGTAATGATGTATCATGTGATATTGAGTATGGTCTATGCCACATATGTGGGGTGACTGACAATCTTTCTTTCTTCACCTATGCACTGCAGGGCACCAGCTGTCCATAGACCATTCCCTGACCTTGCAACCATGGTTGAACGGGACTGCATCCGACGTTACCGCTTCACCAGGCCGCTGATTGAGGAATTGACGGTGCGGTTGGCCCCACATTTGCAACCTGGCCGGACATATCCTACAGCGCTGACCCCCAAGGTGAAGGTGATGGCAGCCCTACACTTCTTTGCCACCGGTACCTTTCAACACACTGTGGCGTCTGCTGGTGGGATGTCACAGACCATGTTCAGCCGTGTGCTACGCAATGTTTTGGAGGCTATGTTGAGATACCTGAACCAGTACATCTATTTCCCTAAACGTCAACAACTCACTGACATCAAGAGTGACTTCTATGCACTGGGGAGGATGCTGCATGTCATTGGCTCCATTGATGGGACACATGTGGCTTTGGTACCACCACAGGCACATGAGCAGGCATACAGGAACAGAAAACATTACCATTTGGTCAATGCTCTGGTGGTATGTCTTGCAGATATGAGCATCTCACACATGTGTGCCCGTTTCCCCGGTTCTGCACATGATGCCTACGTGATGAGGAGTAGTCGCATCCCGAGGATGATGTCACAGATGCAGAACCAGCGTGCCTGGCTTGTCGGTGTGTACTGACTTTGTACCATTGTGTGTGTTCTGCAATGTAGTATTCCACCCTCTTTTCCAACTCAGCTAATGTGCAATTGTCTGTATGTAGGTGACTCCGGATACCCCAACATGCCGTGGTTGCTGACGCCCCTCAGGAACCCTGTGACACCAGCCCAGATGCGCTACAATGAGGCACATGGTCGGACCAGGAGAGTGATCGAGCGGACATTTGGTCTCCTGAAGAGCTGCTTTCGCTGCCTGGACAAGACAGGAGGGGCCCTCCCATATGCCCCAGCAAAGTTGTGCAAGATTATCATCGTCTGCTGCATGCTACACAACATGGCAGTGCGGAAGGAGTTGCCTCTCATCCTGGATGACGATGACCAACATCCGCCACCTGTGGAGGATCCTGGCCTGGGCCACGATGCCAGTGATGGTGATGATGATGAGGGTGATGTCCGCACACAGCTCATCACCAACTTCTTCAGCTGAATGTGAGTATCCAGAGATGTCATGTCAATGATGTGAGTTGGCGTGATATGTGTTGGTGGTGCTCTGGTGCTGTTTGAGTGTGGCCATGTGCTACTTGACTGTATGCATGCAGCGATGTGTCCTTACAGGTAGTCTGTACTCCCCAACAGTGTTGACATGCTAACTTGGTTTTGTGTAGGTATCTTGTGACATGTATTGGGCATGAGTATTGCAGTTCTGTCCTGTTCTTCAGTGCTTTTGACTGTGTGTCATTTCTGTCCTTCACAGGGTACTTTCAGAGTTGTTTGGTCAACTGTGATCCCCCGACACCGTGATTCAACTTCCAGGGTGGAAGCTGTCGTTTCCCTACAGGTGATGTGCCACACACCCCTGGACTTTCTTTCTTCTACACTTGTTGACTGTGTGGCCACTGCCACGTGGGATTACCTTGCATCTGTAGTGGTAACAACATGTTGCAAATGTGTAATAAACCTGTGCTTCACTTTGGGATGTGCGTTGTCTGTGGTCACACATCTGACTGACATTTGCTTACTGCACCAGTGGGGTACTTAACACAGACTGTGAATAGGTGTAGTGTCTGTGCATTGCACTGTATTTCCTGGCAACATCAGTGTAGGCGATGAGTCAGATGGCCCTGGTGTGTATGTGTTGTGTAGCCCTAGTGGTGTGTCTCCCTCATATGTGTCACGTCGCCATGACTCACATGACGGTGTTGTACTTCCTGTAGCAGTTAGCATGCACAGTGTCATTTAGCAGATCATCATCTCCATGACAGAAACCACGTTGGTATCACAACAGAGGCAAGTATGGTGTATTAGTGAGTTTATTTACATACATGTGAGAGCATAGTGCACAGGATGGTGGGTGCTGTACATTGGGATTGGAATCCAAAGTTCCCAGATGAGTTGGAAGTCTTGGTAGCAGAAATGTCCTGAGTAAAGTCAACAGTCATCTGATACATTGGGCCAACTTAAACTCCCCATGTCATGTGGGAGAGTTGGGTTGCATTAGACAGGGTGAACAGTTTGCACACAAAGGTGAATTTCCAGAACAGGTGTTGGGTTCCTGGGGGATGTACATGGCCATCGGCCTCTCAGTTGTCCTTCCTCGGACGACCCCTCTTCTTTGGGGGGGGACCCTCACGTGCAGGCTGCTGCGGTGCAGGGGACTCTCCGCCAGAGTCATCCTCCCTCCCTGTGGCAGTTGCAGTTGTTGCAGCACCAGATGTTGTGGGCACACAGGGAGGTGTGGCCATGTTGGTGCTAATCTGGCGGAGGCATGTCAATATGTCCCTATGCACCGCTGTCAGTTCTTGCAATGTGTCCCACTTGGACTCCATGCCAGACATGTGTGTCTCCACACGGGACATGTGTGTCTCCACACGGGACATGTGTGAGTCCAAGCTGGCATGATGGGCAGCCTGCTGCTGTTGAATGTCCTTGAGGATCCCCACTACCTGGCTGACCTCTCCGGTGCTATTCTGGTACGCATCAGCAATGCGTACCAGTTGTGGGTCATCATGCAGTCCAGACCCCTCTGCAAACAGCGACCTATGTCTACCACCCCTCCCACCACCCCTGGCGACACGTGCGGGACCTGCGGTGGCACGCACAGGTGACCCTAGGCCCCCTTGGGGGTTGTTACTGGGGTTGTTGTCCGTTGCTCCACGTTGGGCCGGGGTCCGTGTGCTGTTGTCATTGGTGATCCTTGGTCTGTCCGTGTCGGCGGGGGTGGTCTGTGTGTTGGCAGTTGTTGGCGGGGTGGGTGCAGGGGGTGCAGATGGTGGTCCTGCTGGTGCTGCATGATGACTCACACCGGAGGTGCCAGGTAGGTCTTCGCCATCCGAGGAGGGCAGAGGCTGTTCCACACCAGTGAGCTCAGTGTCCCCCGGAGCCTGGGACAGGGACTCCTCATCGTCTGCTGCTGTGTCCGCATCATCACCTGTTTTTGGGAGACACACACAATGTATGTTATGTTTCTGCAGGCATCAATGGTTCACACGCCTGACAGTTGTGACTGTACTTCTGGATGCGGGCCTGTACATTGCATTGTCCTAAGTTGTCACAGTCAGAAGTTGATATTGGTGTAGCACATTGTCCTGCAAACTTGAAGCATTTCAATGTGAATGTTGAGGTGTGTACATGGACAGCATTGGTTGTATTTGGTGGACATCCGGCCCTCCTTCTCCCCCCAGCCCAGTTATCCCACCATGAAGCATGCCACCCTTGCAGTGGGTTCAGGTTGACTCTCAGGATGTCAGTCAGTGGTGTCCTGTTGTTTGTTGGTGCCCAGTTCCCAGCATGGCCTCGTGCTCCCCACAACAGAGCACCATTGTCAGACATCTTTGAAGTGGCTTTTCACTCCCTGTGAGGTGTGCATGCTTCAGTGTAAGCTTGCTGGGCCATGTGGGTGGGGGATGTTGAGCTGTGACTACCACTCCCATCATGCTGTTGCCTACACCCCCCTTCCCAGCATGCCCATACTTCCTTCCTTTTGACTCTGCTTCCCTGAGGGGTAGTGTGCCTGTGCAGAAAGGATGGCTGACAGTGTTGTCCTGGCGTTTGTTTGGCTACAAGTCCCATGAGTGTCCCTGTGCTTCACACAGCATAACCCAGGGTTGTGGTTCTTTGTGGGATATTTAATTAGAGTGTGAGGCATTGCATTCTCCCAGGTGAGTTGTGTGGAGTTTGTGTTAAGGGGGTGTGTGTGAAAAGCTGCTTGTAAATTTGGTCAGAGCTGTCAGTCCTCCTTCCCACCCAGCTAGATATCCCACCATGGAACGTGCTTCTATTGCAGGGAGTGCAAGTTGGCTTTCAGGATGTCAGTCAGTGGTGTCCTGCTGTTGGTTGTTGCACAGTTCCCAGCAGTGCCTTGTGCTCCCCACAGCAGTGCCCAGTGTCAGCCATCTTGTCAGTTGTTTTCCACTCCCTGTGATGTGAGCATGGTTCAGAGTGGTGTTGATGGGCCAATTGTGAGGGTGAGCAATATCTGTGACTACCACTCCCATCATGCTATTCCATACACCCCCCTTCCCAGCATGCCCATACTTCCTTCCTTTTGAGTGGACTTCACTGTATGTGAGTGTGACAGCAATGGCAAGATGGCTGACAGTGTGGTCCTGTTGTTTGTTGGTGCACAGTTCCCAGCAGGGCCTTGTGCTCCCCACAGCAGTACCCAGTGTCAGCCATCTTGTCAGTTGTTTTCCACTCCCTGTGATGTGAGCATGGTTCAGAGTGGTGTTGATGGGCCAATTGTGAGGGTGAGCAATATCTGTGACTACCACTCCCATCATGCTATTGCCTACACCCCCTTCCCAGCATGCCCATACTTCCTTCCTTTTGAGTGGACTTCACTGTATGTGAGTGTGACAGCAATGGCAAGATGGCTGACAGTGTGGTCCTGTTGTTTGTTGGTGCACAGTTCCCAGCAGGGCCTTGTGCTCCCCACAGCAGTACCCAGTGTCAGCCATCTTGTCAGTTGTTTTCCACTCCCTGTGATGTGAGCATGGTTCAGAGTGGTGTTGATGGGCCAATTGTGAGGGTGAGCAATATCTGTGACTACCACTCCCATCATACTATTGCCTACACCGCCCTTCCCAGCATGCCCATACTTCCTTCCTTTTGAGTGGACTTCACTGTATGTGAGTGTGACAGCAATGGCAAGATGGCTGACAGTGTGGTCCTGTTGTTTGTTGGTGCACAGTTCCCAGCAGGGCCTTGTGCTCCCCACAGCAGTGCCCAGTGTCAGCCATCTTGTCAGTTGTTTTCCACTCCCTGTGATGTGAGCATGGTTCAGAGTGGTGTTGATGGGCCAATTGTGAGGGTGAGCAATATCTGTGACTACCACTCCCATCATGCTATTGCCTACACCCCCCTTCCCAGCATGCCCATACTTCCTTCCTTCCTTTTGAGTGGACTTCACTGTATGTGAGTGTGACAGCAATGGCAAGATGGCTGACAGTGTGGTCCTGTTGTTTGTTGGTGCACAGTTCCCAGCAGGGCCTTGTGCTCCCCACAGCAGTGCCTAGTGTCAGCCATCTTGTCAGTTGTTTTCCACTCCCTGTGATGTGAGCATGGTTCAGAGTGGTGTTGATGGGCCAATTGTGAGGGTGAGCAATATCTGTGACTACCACTCCCATCATGCTATTGCCTATACCCCCCTTCCCAGCATGCCCATACTTCCTTCCTTTTGAGTGGACTTCACTGTATGTGAGTGTGACAGCAATGGCAAGATGGCTGACAGTGTGGTCCTGCTGTTTGTTGGTGCACAGTTCCCAGCAGGGCCTTGTGCTCCCCACAGCAGTGCCCAGTGTCAGCCATCTTGTCAGTTGTTTTCCACTCCCTGTGATGTGAGCATGGTTCAGAGTGGTGTTGATGGGCCAATTGTGAGGGTGTGCAATATCTGTGACTACCACTCCCATCATGCTATTGCCTACACCCCCTTCCCAGCATGCCCATACTTCCTTCCTTTTGAGTGGACTTCACTGTATGTGAGTGTGACAGCAATGGCAAGATGGCTGACAGTGTGGTCCTGTTGTTTGTTGGTGCACAGTTCCCAGCAGGGCCTTGTGCTCCCCACAGCAGTGCCCAGTGTCAGCCATCTTGTCAGTTGTTTTCCACTCCCTGTGATGTGAGCATGGTTCAGAGTGGTGTTGATGGGCCAATTGTGAGGGTGAGCAATATCTGTGACTACCACTCCCATCATGCTATTGCCTACACCCCCCTTCCCAGCATGCCCATACTTCCTTCCTTTTGACTCTGCTTCCCTGTGGGGCAGTGTGCCTGTGCTGAAAGGATGGCTGACAGTGTTGTCCTGGCGTTTGTTTGGCTACAAGTCCCATGAGTGTCCCTGTGCTTCACACAGCATAACCCAGGGTTGTGGTTCTTTGTGGGATATTTAATTAGAGTGTGAGGCATTGCATTCTCCCAGGTGAGTTGTGTGGAGTTTGTGTTAAGGGGGTGTGTGTGCAAAGCTGCTTGTAAATTTGGTCAGAGCTGTCAGTCCTCCTTCCCACCCAGCCAGATATCCCACCCTGGAACGTGCTTCTATTGCAGGGAGTGCAAGTTGGCTTTCAGGATGTCAGTCAGTGTGGTCCTGTTGTTTGTTGGTGCACAGTTCCCAGCAGGGCCTTGTGCTCCCCACAGCAGTGCCCAGTGTCAGCCATCTTGTCAGTTGTTTTCCACTCCCTGTGATGTGAGCATGGTTCAGAGTGGTGTTGATGGGCCAATTGTGAGGGTGAGCAATATCTGTGACTACCACTCCCATCATGCTATTGCCTACACCCCCTTCCCAGCATGCCCATACTTCCTTCCTTTTGAGTGGACTTCACTGTATGTGAGTGTGACAGCAATGGCAAGATGGCTGACAGTGTGGTCCTGTTGTTTGTTGGTGCACAGTTCCCAGCAGGGCCTTGTGCTCCCCACAGCAGTACCCAGTCTCAGCCATCTTGTCAGTTGTTTTCCACTCCCTGTGATGTGAGCATGGTTCAGAGTGGTGTTGATGGGCCAATTGTGAGGGTGAGCAATATCTGTGACTACCACTCCCATCATGCTATTGCCTACACCCCCCTTCCCAGCATGCCCATACTTCCTTCCTTTTGACTCTGCTTCCCTGTGGGGCAGTGTGCCTGTGCTGAAAGGATGGCTGACAGTGTTGTCCTGGCGTTTGTTTGGCTACAAGTCCCATCAGTGTCCCTGTGCTTCACACAGCATAACCCAGGGTTGTGGTTCTTTGTGGGATATTTAATTAGAGTGTGAGGCATTGCATTGTCCCAGGTGAGTTGTGTGGAGTTTGTGTTAAGGGGGTGTGTGTGCAAAGCTGCTTGTAAATTTGGTCAGAGCTGTCAGTCCTCCTTCCCACCCAGCCAGATATCCCACCATGGAACGTGCTTCTATTGCAGGGAGTGCAAGTTGGCTTTCAGGATGTCAGTCAGTGGTGTCCTGCTGTTGGTTGTTGCACAGTTCCCAGCAGGGCCTTGTGCTCCCCACAGCAGTGCCCAGTGTCAGCCATCTTGTCAGTTGTTTTCCACTCCCTGTGATGTGAGCAGTGTTCAGAGTGGTGTTGATGGGCCAATTGTGAGGGTGAGCAATATCTGTGACTACAACTCCCATCATGCTATTGGCTACACTGACTTCACCAACATACACAGAATTTCTTCCTTTCAGTGAGCTTCCCTGTGAGGTGGTGTTCTAGTGGTGGCTACATATCTGACTGTGTTGTTGGTTAGATTTGTGCCACTGCCTAGCTCTATTTGTTGTTGGGTTTGTACATGTCATGACACAGTTACATATCACTATGAAATGGCATGTATTGTGTTTATCTGACTGACATACACATCTTGGGATGATTATCTTTTGGTTGCTGTGGATTTGCTAAGGGTGCATGGTTTGACTATCCCCTTGACAGTGATGTGTGTGTATTGTCACACAATATTGTGTATATTTGTTGTGTGCTCACCAGGCTCTGGGATGTTTGATAGTCCATATACGCTCACTGGTGGTAGGATGGCCCGCACCTTCTCCTCCCAGGGCCTGAGGTATACTGGTTTGGCAGGAGGGCCACTGCCGGTGTGTTGGCTCAAGGCGTAATCCTTCTTTAGTAGGTCCTTGACCCTCCTGCGCACATCATACCACCTGTTCTGGATGTCTTCCTTTGTGCGCAAACATGGTGATTGTGCGTTCACCCTGTCGACGATCCTCTCCCACATCTTGGTTTTCTGTGACATGGGGGTCTGTTGGACCAATGTACCAAACAACTGTGGCTCTACCCTGAGGATCTCATCTACCAGGACTTCCAATTCACTGTCTAGGAACTTTGGATTCTTCTTTGGGGGCATGGTGATGGGTGGTGGTGGTGATTGATTTATGTGTGGGTGTGCAAGTGAGGGTGTGTGAGTGTAGGTTTTGCTGGGTATATGTGAGGGTGCTATTTGTTGAGGTACTGATGGTGTGTGGCTTGTGTGATGGATGAGCTGTGAGTGTGTCTGTGGTTGCTGTCTGATGGTGTTCTGTGCTGGCAGGTCAGTTGAATTTGCAAAGGATCATGGTAGGGAGTTGTGGCCTTTATATGGGTGGAGTTGTGGGTGTGTCTTTGTTCCATGTTCCCCCCCCCCAGTATTTATTGGCTTTGTAATTGCTTGTTTGGCCCTTTTTTTGTATTTTTTCCTTTGTAGTTTTGGGGCATGTAGGAGACGTTCTTCTGACCGAGTAGGACGCTGCAGTTGTCTCGTGCGAGCTTCTCCAAGTCGTTCACGCTGTGTTTCTGCTGTGTTTCATGTGCAGCGTACGCGTCGGTCGCGGAGTATTGGGTTGCCTCGGCTGGGTTTTGTATGCGTGGCGGTCGTACGGCTTGGTCTCCGTGCGACTCGGTCTGGTTTTCCACGCATTGCATCGTACTGCGCGGGTCGGAGTTCGCGGGTACGTTTCATTCGGGTTCATTCCTGGTGCGTGTCAGTCGGTTCGATTCGCGTTGTTTCCCGGCCGGATGGCTGGTTTCCGTGCGGTTCGGTCGTTCGGCTTGTGTTCCGTACGAGTCGGTCGTGATTCACATGCATTTCATCGTACTACGCAGGTCGGGCAGCGCCGGTACGTGTCGGTCGGACTAAATTCCCGTACCGAGTCGGTCGGTATGTTTTCCGGCCCGAATCGGAATCGGCCCCTAAGTCGTTAATATATAGGAGGAAAAGGATAGGTGCTAAAACGCACCCTTGGCAGACGCCTCGTGTCAAGGAAAATAGGGGGGTGCATTCCCCATCTATACCAAACCTCACCCCAGCTGAGACCTCGCAGTGAATGCAAGAAGTCAACCAGATCCCGCGGCATACCAATCCGCTGAAGTATGGACAACAATTCGGATCTGTTTACTCTGTCAAATGCACTGCTCAGGCCCATGAAAGCTAGGTATAATGGGCATTTCTTCGTGATTGTATGTTTTCCCACTATTAGATTCAAGTTGAGGCATTGCTCCTGGGTCCCCAGGCCTTCCCGAAAGCCATATTGAGCCCTGCTCAGCGCTCCATATTCCTTAACCCAGTCCTCTATCCTGTTAAGTATCACCCGACCAGCAACCTTGACAAAAGTCAAGGAGTGAAATTGGCCTGTAGCAGCGTGGGTCCTGCCTAAGGCCTCTCTTGAATATGGCTACTATGATGGCTTGCTGCCCAGAGGCGGGGATCTTATAGGATACTGCAGCGTTCAAAGCAGAGGTACTAATGGGGGCCCACAGATCAACATTACCTCTACACATGTCCTTGGGAACCCTATCCGGTCCCGGGGCTTTATTGGAAGGGCTACCATTTATGGCCTTTATTACCTCTTCAAAATCAAACCTTATTATTAAAGTAAAAGAGGGACCGGTATCATCAAGCTCATCAGGCATTTGGTTCTCAAAAGAGGAGATACGCTTGAACTGGTCAGTCCAGCTCAGGGCAGTAATGTTTGAGACCAAACCCTCACCCTTATTTATGGGAGGCTGTTTGTTATTTACAATTGCCCACATTTGTTAGGGTCCCTTTTCTGACATGCAGCAACAAGGCCGCTCCAAGCTTTTCCCTTGATGACAGTATTATGCTTCTTAATTGTAAGCTTATAATGCTGTCTAGTTTTAAGTATGTTTTCCTGGTCTCTGGGCCTGGAATAAAGGGCATCCCTCAAATTTTGATATGCGACCCTACACTCCATGTTAAACCACTCTGGCCTGAAGGCAACTGATGGCAACTGATTGGCTGGGCGTGGCTAAAAGTACGGATATAATACGACTGTTGAGCCTTTCAAATGAGGTGTTAGTCTCCAGGGCTAAGCAATCTTCAGATGGAAGACGGTCCACAATCAGACTCAGGTGTGCACTGACAACCTTAGCTGCTACATGGGGATATCTATCCTCTTCCATCTGAGCCTGAGTCTCTTATCCTTTATGACCAAGTTGGTTACTCCTTTCAACAGGATGGGTTGTTGCCCTATTGGTAAATCTAGTGTTATTTCTATGGGATTGTGGTCGCTGAATCTGCTCGAAAAAACTCCCCCGGTGACTACACAGTTAGTGAATTCCCAGGATAGGAAGACATAATCTATAGTGCGACCCTGTCCCCAACCTATAAATGTCAGGATTTAAGGTTTATGCCCCCCACACCCCATTGCGGCAGATTACAAAAATTCAGTTCCAATAGAGTATTAAAAAATATTCTCCCTCTACAATCGATCTTGCAACCGAGCCCTACCGAAGTTGCCACAGAAAAAGGGTCAGAAGTAGTATCACAAAAGCCAATTTTAGTGTTAAAATCCCCCCCTCACAATTACCGAGAACCCACCCAGGCTACACACTGCTCTATATTTTAGTATCCTAATAATATTAAATAGCACCCTAATTTGGCAACCGAATTCCACAACCGCATTATAAAAGTTGATCACAAAATAATTGAAAGTAGTGGTATTAACAACCCATAAAATCTGTATCCATGGGTGGTTACATACAATGGGGATAGTTGTAAAATGTTTACTAGTCCGCACCATGGTTGCCTGCCCCTCCCCAGGTCTCCCTCCCGTCGAGCATATTGCTGGGATATTAAAGGTTTCAAACCCATACCATGTGATCTTCCCCGTTGTCCATGTTTCCTGCAACATTATAATGTCATATTTTGAAATAAAGGACAGCCAATTCGGATCTTCCTGTCAGAACGCAGCCCTGCAATGTTCCAGGATATTACATCATCTGGGAGGTAGCAACTGATTCCGCATAAGCGGGCTGTGCTAGTGGAGCTGGAGAATCCCTGTTTCCGTTTGTTCCATCTATATCCACATCCCCTGGCTCCAGTCAGTCCACTTCCTCCATACCAGATAAAGCACCGAATCTATTGGAGGTGGAGAGGAGAGAAGCAGGGGCTCTGTTCTCAAGAGTCATTGCCCTGTGGGTCATGCCCCTCCTGATTGGTTGTAGGCTTGTCATTTACCCATAGGGCAGATCTCTACTGCCAGACAGGGGTTCAGGAAGATAACGATAAAAGTATCCAAATGGTAAAGCTGTTATGCAATTTTTCCTGAGAAGATATGTTACATGACGAACATGTGACATGATTAAGCGTGCAGCATGGACCGGGTCCCTGCAGTTAACAACCACGCACTCCCCTGACAGAACCTTATGGGAAGGACCAATCCAACCCACCCTTCTGACAAATAAAATGTCCTCAAACGCTGCAAAATCAAAGTCCATATTTTTATTTAGCCACTGACAAACTTTGTGTTTTAAGATTGACATATGTCTCTTTGATTTGAGATAAACATGGCACGCTGATCAGAACCACGACATAGGGACTGCATTCGAGTGGGAGGAAGACGAGTGGTGTTAGCAACCAGGGGGCAGGGGCTATGCAGCTTAACACTCTCAGTAGGGTCATGGTTTACAATAACAGCACGGTTTTCCATGAGCCGAGGACCCCCATCCCGCACAGATAAACAAATGTCCTCTTTTGGCTCCTCGGAGTGAGGTGGCTTAGACCCCCTTAGGTCCTCCTTTGATATCGATGCAGAGGGGGCCGATGTACTGTGAGTGCTGGCATGCTCTGCTACCATGTTGCGAATGGAATCACAGTTAAAAAGTTTTGAGACAATAGACCCAGGGTTTGTTATTTTGTCTATTAGAGGGGCTATGCAGGCTTGCATTAAATCCTTCAGTTTGTCAAGCATCTGAATGAATATATGATCCCATGGTGAAGCACCGGGGCAGATACTGTGTCCTGTCCCAGAGGGATCACTGTTATCAATAGCCTTACCAGCCACTTTCCCTTTCCATCTGTCTTTATTTTTAATTTCCATGACCCCAACCTTAGAGCTCACAGTGGCCCGTGTCTGGCGTATCCTTTTCACTGATGGGCCTCCCTCCGGTGAGGAACTAAACTCCTGTGAGTTTATCTGCAAAACTTGAGTAAGACAGCACAGTTATTTTCCAAGGCTTCCAAATGCTCAGTGGGCGATTTGAATATGCTGTTTGAGCCTTTGTCCATTTCGGGGCAAGAAATAGGCAGCACATTAGTAGGGGGAGCATCCCGCTCTAAAGAGAGCCATAGCTAAGCCAAGTCTATTTCCTTTGCAACCACCCCTACAGCTCTTGCCAGAAAGGAGTCAAGTGTGGTATTTGTCAGCAACGGTGATGATAAAGCGAGCTAGCCTCTCTCTGTCGTTTTTTGCTTTCCCATCCCGACCACTAGATGTTAGGGTAATCAGTATTGGTAAGAGAAGACAGAGAGAGCAGGAGAAACAGAGAGAGGTGAATAGGTAAGAAGGTGGCAAAAATATCTGAACTACCAGCAAAGGGAAGAGCAAATAGCCCACAATCCTTGCAAAGTCTGAGATCCAAGTCAAGGCAGCCAGGTAACTGAGTCCCGCCCCTTACACAAAGTCAATCAGCAGAACAGCATTTACGAACAGGAATAATAATATCGTACCTGGATTTAAGAAATGAGTCCATCAGCAATTAACAAAAACCAAGGGGGGGTGGCCCTGACTTGGCTCTTCCTGGCGCTGACGGGCGTAGGATGGGCCTGCCCTTGGCCTGGGATTTGGCTGGGCATGGCCCACGCGCATCCCACAAAGCGGGTTGCCTGTGGCGCTATATAGTGCGTGGCAGTGCCATGTGCTGTAGATTGAGAAGTGGAGAAGTGTGGCTCAATGGTTAGAGCAGCAGACCCTGATGAGGAGATCTGGCCCGGGACCAGGGTTCAATTCCCGCCTCGGCGGGTCTTGGGCTCAATTTCCTCAAACCTGATAATTCTCGCCTCGGTGCCTATTCTAATCATGGGTCCCACTCTGCAACTCTGGGCAATAGCTTGCTTGTTAAAAGCAAAATGACAATTATGAACATTACCTGCGCCATCTTGTCTGGTGGAATTCTATGTGCACATAAGTTACAGTCATTTTAATCTATCACAGCCATTTTGTACTCTGTTGGTCACCTTTGTTTCACCCTGCCCTTACTAGCATCCCTCTGACCGACCTGGTACTGTGCTGGGGGCTATAAACTCTATTGCCACAACACACCTCAGCGCCACTTGCTGCCACAAACTCGTTTTTCCTCTCATCCCTGTTTTCAGGCAAGCCTTTGGACGCTCTACCCCTCACTACACCTAGTTACACAAACAGGTTCCAAACACCAAAAAGACTCTTGCAACATGATTTATTGCACTGCAAACAGCAAGACTTGTTATTACCAACAATGGGACCTGTTTTTATCAAGAGGAACGGACTCTTAGATCTGGCCGGTCTCACATGTTTTAGACCCTGAAGCAAGGTCCAGCTGCAAGATAAGATTGTCTGTTTGACCTGGGTGGGAAGAGAATTACTGTTGGGCTTGTGTGACAACCTGCCCGGGGCGGGGACCCCAAGCTTTTGTAACCATGTTGATCAAACAAATGCATTGTGTCAAACCTGTATAAAAGGAAGAGCCAAGGGAGTTGTCAGCAGAACACTTCCCTCAGACATCCCGGTGTCTCAGTTGACGTGATCTCCTCATGATAAATAAACCATTTTCTTCTCTTCCAGTTTCCAGCGCTTGCCTCATTATTTTGATAGCGAACCCAAAGTGAATTAGAGGTGGAACCCTGCACCGGGCAGCATTGAGGGTCTTAGAAGACTCGCTGCCTTTCACAAATTGGCGCCCAAGCGTAGGGGCCCATCAGCGACGCGTGGGTCCAGTAGAGAGGTCCTAACGACGGAGTGAACAACTAAACGATTGGGGTATACCTGCCTGAGAAGACCCTTGTCTGGCTGCCGATCGACTGAACTTCACCGGTTCCGAACGGACCTCTCTCGAGTGACCTGCGGTCCTGACTGAGACCTTAGAGGAACGCCGCATTGATTGTTGGAGTGAGAGGACAACCAGGCGCTGGAAGGGGAAGACAAAGAACTGTCCATACTGTCCGGGTAAGGTCGTGAAAAAACGACTTAAATTGATTGATTGATTGAATAGTTTGATTGAAATACTAGTATTCCTTTTTTTGATATTGAGTTATTTGCGACATTTCCCTGCTTGCAAACAACAAAGAATAGGAATATTCTCTCTCTTTGCAGGCAGCGAAGGACAGGTAGTGCAGACTTTTTGTCTAAATTGATTGATTGAGATATTCATTTTGACCGATAAATACGTCATGCCTGTTTTCTCTAGATTGTTTGATTGTAATTGTTTTGGACCAGACCGTTCGTTAGAGGTCAGTCAGCGGCACCGCCGGAAGGCACCCCTAACAAGGACATGTACGTAAAGTATGGATTAGCCAGCGTAGCTTATAGCAAACTATGGCATAAATACACTAGGAAGGACCGGGTAAATCAGTGGCCACTGACGGGATCTTTCGATCCCGCTAAAATAGAAACGTTAGAATTAGCTCTCCACAAAAAGAAAACTAGACCAGCCATGTTTGACAGTTTTGGCTTATGGCGAAAAGAGGCAGCTCAAAGAAAGAAAAGGGACGAAGCTAGACAAGATAAAGAAAGGCGAAAATCAGCTTACCAAGCCTGTAAAAGATTAGAAGAAAAACTAAAAGAAAAGGAAATCGATAAAAAGGAACAGGAATCAAAAATATCAGATCAATGCCCTGTTAGAACGCCCTCGACTCTTTACCCCAAGTTACCAGCAAAACAAAGGGTAGATGATGATTTATTGTTAGGTCCCCTAATCATATACACGCCACCCCCTTACGCCCCTACTCATCCCGTAGTACAACAACAGGACCACCAAAGTATAGCCGGAGATGGCACGATCGCCTCAGTCTCCACCGCCTCTGCTCCCACCGAGTCACCCACACCAAATGCCTCATCAAAGGATACAGTAGTAGAGGTAGGATGAAAAGAAACAGGAGCGCCCAGGGTCCCGCGATTAAGTAAAAATGAGCGAGCAGGCATTGATAAAGTAGTTAAATCCCTCATAGATAGGAAGGAGACAGAAGAGCATGTAACTGACATATGCAACTCCTATGTTGAAAACCGCAAACGATACTTTATTGTACGTCTCTGTTACCACACTCTTACTACATATGAAGAGAAGTACCAAGATGTAGGGCCCGAGCGGCTAGTGGCTCTCTATAGGAAGGTAGACACCGGAGATGAAGGCGACAACGATGTTACAGAACTCTTTTCATCCACACTGGAGGTATTCCGTCACCTCGTGGAACAAGGACGGATAGATAAGGACAGGACATCTAAGATAGCAGGACCCCGGTGGAAAAACCAGATAGCATGATGCCGATAAAAGAAGCTGCCCCTTATTGGGTACCTCCTAGAGGACAAGGGACTCATGACGATATGAACCATCAAGACGCTAGAGGAAGGGTGGTCTACAATTGGGTGTATCAACCATGGGACAGACAGGACATTTTGACGTTCCGTAAATCTTTACCGGATTTACGAAAGAACCCCACCGCCTTTTACACCGAGCTAGGTACCGCCCTGGGATCAACAATAATGACACTTGCCGACATAGACTTGTTCTTCGGGTTATGTTTGCCAGCAGATGTGTGGAAACAGATTAGGAAAATAGACCATACCGAACTGCTTGGTCATACCTGGGAACAACTTAACACTCTAGATAAACAGCGGAACCCTGGTCAAAAACCGGTTAAAGCAATATTGGACCTCCCTGACAAAATAGTGCAGAAAGTGAAAACGCTGATCCCAGAGAAAAAGATATACTGGTCCATAGTAACCGCGTGCCGCCAGAAACCACAAGAGGATGTCTCAGAGTATTTCTCCAGATTTGAAACGGTGTTCTCCGATTACAGTGGACAAGACTTGTCCACCGCAACCGGACACCACTTATTTGTGCAGAACTATGTCAAAGGACTACTGCCAGATGTATCCCAGAAATTACAAGCCAGCGAAAGTAGTTGGGCAGCATCTAAACCGGCGGCCATTCTCCAAATGGCCCAGTACTATGAGCATCAGAGAAACGAAAATGACAGGGCTACAGAAAGGAAAAAGAAGGACTTGAAGGAAAGGGTAATGGTAGCACAACTCCAGGGGGCGAATACAGGAAGGGAGCAATATAGGGGAGGATACCAGCAGAATACCCCTAGAGTACAGCCACCTAGTAACAATTCATCGACATCATATGTAGGACGCCAAGACCTAGGACAGGATCAATGTGCATTTTGCAAAGAATATGGACACTGGAAAACCCAATGCCCGGCTTTTTTTTGGAGCTGGTAGGGGCAGAGGGGCGAGGGAAATAGCAAGTAGACAGAGAGGAAGAGGACGTGGGAGAGGGTACGCGAGTGAAGCAAGCGAGGAAAGGCCAGGAAGAGTGAACACATTTGACCATCCCAAACAGAATCAGTACCAACAGACAGATTATGACAATACGTACGACTTTGCATAGGACAGCCAGGGGCAAGGGAGGGATCCAGTCGAGCTCTATGTTGATCAGCAAGGCCCTTATGTTACCGCTGAGGTCCTGGGCACAAAGTCGCCATTTCTGGTAGACACGGGAGCAACACGTAGTGCACTATCCAAACGACTGATTTCAAGGGCACCCTTGTCAGGCTCACATGTGACCTCAATAGGATTTGACGGTACGCCCTCCACCAACCCTTTGTCCCGACCGATCTTAGCGACTGACACGACAATTAACATATACACCGACAGCCAATATGCCTTCGGGGTGGTTCACCATTTTGGGATCTTATGGAAAGAAAGAGGGTTCCTGACTTCACACGGTACACCCATCCTGCATGGAGATTTAGTCTCCGCCTTGACGCAAGCAGTCCTCCTCCCCAAGAAGTTAGCAGTGATAAAATGCCAAGCACATAGGAAAGTGACTGATCTCATTGGACAGGGAAAATGCACTAGCAGACGTTACTGCCCGAGCCACGGCAGGAGACAGAACTACGACACGAATGTATGTGACCAGGTCACAAGCTGAACGATGGACTGACGCTAGGACCACTGTAAGGGACATACAGACTACAGGCACACAAGACGAATTGACTGAGTGGGAAAAGGTGGGACTAAAAGACGAGGAAGATTGCTGGAGAACTAAAGACGGAAATAAATGGCTGTTACCCAATGCCTACCTCATCCCCATATTGACCATGGCACATTTACCAGCACACATAGGCTCCACCCCCATGATTGAACTAATCACCAGAGTATGGCATAACGTCAAGATAGCAGAATCTGCAAAACGCCTAGTACAACAATGTATAGTCTGCCTACAACACAACCCAGGGAAGGGGACAGTAGTACCACGGGGAGGGTTTGGAGTCCCTGACCACCCCTTTGAAATCCTTCAAATGGATTACATTCAACTAGAGAGATGCCTTGGTCTAAAATATGTCCTGGTGGTTGTGTGCGCTTTTAGCAAATGGGTGGAGGCCTATCCCACCCGCGACAATACCGCCTTAGCCACTGCAAAAGTATTGCTGAAAGAATTCTTCCCCGATACCGCCTTTGCAGAATTTTATGGACCGACAACGGCCCCCACTTCGTAGCCGAGGTGATACAGAACATACTGAGAGGGTTGGGGGTAAAACAAAAGTTCCATGCCGTCTTCCACCCCCAATCAGCGGGCCTGGTAGAGACACAATGCAACGTTGAAACTAAAACTAGCCAAAATAGTTGCCACGACCGGGTTGAAATGGCCCGACGCCCTCCCATTGGCATTGTTATCGATGCGCTTCACCCCAACCAAACACCGACTGACCCCGTATGAGGTGGTCTTCGGCAGACCTATGAGCATTTGGGCGGCACCAAGACCCACCTCCATTAACGATGTCCCGAACATATTAATGTCGGATTACTTGCATAAATTGACAAACGAGCTAACAATTATCCACCAACAGGTGCAGCAAGCCTTGCCTGACGTATCCAGGGGCCCGGGACATGAAATAAAGCCAGGCGACCATATATTAATTCGCAACTTCCAAAGAACGAAGAATCTGGAGCCTAGGTGGACGGGCCCCTGGCAAGTCCTGATCACCACCCGAACTGCCCTCCGAGTGCAAGGAAAACGAAACTGGCTACATGCCCATCACTGCAAACGAGTCCCTCCAACCCTGGCAACCTGTGAAGGGGTGGAGGTGCAAGAGGAAGTACTCGCGAGTGACCGACCAGCTCTGAGTTGCTACCCACAAGAAGACACCCTCGAACTATCAGAATTTCCCGACCCCACGGTGCCATCCAGGAAAGGGTACAACCTAAGATCGACGAAAGGAGGGAGCTCCAACGACCAGGCCACTAACTGAGTCAAGGTCTCAGATCGGTAGCACAGTCAAACAACGCTACCAGGAAAACGCCAGACAAAAGTCTGTGGTCCTAACAGTTGAGCTCCTCGAAGATGATGGAAGAAACTGAACACCTGCAAAACCACCGCAAAGACACCAAGACTGCTAACCTGCACAGCACAAAGACAATTGCACTTGTAGCCGCATTTCTCACCTGTCTCCTGCTAATGGTCGCACTCTGGATCATTGAAGAGAATGCACCTGCATACAGAACATTGTCACCCACCATGCAACCAACCACCAAGAAAGAACACTACCTGGTATCACTACCGCCACATCTCCGAGAACGACGCAAAGAATTCTGGAATAATTCTTTCGTGCAGATGTTGCACCAACACAATCTTGCCACCAATGCTACCAACTGTTGGGTCTGTGGGCTGTTACCACATGCCACTGAACATTCCATCCCTTTCATTCCTTCGCCCTTTTCTATTCACGGATCTTGCCTTGCCTGGATGATGCTCCTACAAGAAAGTTACAAAGACAATGCCACTTCCGACGGAACAATCGCCCAGTTCTACAACGAGTTCTGGCGAAACAAAACAGGAAGGACAGCCGCCCCCTTCTGCCCTCACACCTTCAATGCGACATTCCAGATTAATGTCCCCTCCAAAGAACGAGTGGAAATGCAAGTGTTCAATAATCCTAACAGAGCCACATTTTCCTACCTGAAGAAAAGAACCGCTGCAACACTGACAGTGGCCCTATCTGTGGTGAACGTCTCTGGCCTTGTATGCATTGAAGGCCGTGGGACTGAGAATGTGGGTCACAGCACCTGTAGCATTGTGGGGACTTTGAACACTGCCAACCCCCAGCGCTTGTTGCATCACCCAATATGTACTTTGTTTGTGGAACCAAAGCCTACACCTGGCTCCCAGGAAACTGGGGGGCATGTGCTACATCGCCTTTGTTCTACCACCAACCTACACAGCCCCTGCAGAGCATCATCGAGAAAAGCGTTCTAAAGACATTCATCAAACAGACTCTGCCTCATCACAGTTCCTCGACGCAGCCTGATAATTCACCTTCTGTCTATGAAGCAATCGAACATCTCCATAGACTATCTTCCGAAATTCATCAAGGATCAGAGACTTGGACAATTGGAAGTTGGCTTTGGGGCATCTTGAAGGAGTGGGGTTGGAAAATATCAATGATTCTCTTGGTCCCAGTATTGACAATATGTGGTTGTTGTTTGGGTATACACTGTATACCACCTTTGTGTTATCTTTGCATAACTACCATGCACCCTAAGACTATGGACACTCAGCTAACAAAAATGAGAGTAATGTATGATCAAGAGATACAGGACATTATGGAGATCGAAATAGACTGACAAGCTGGCTAGTTATGTTCAAAGGGGCCACTGTTAAAAGCAAAATGACAATTATGAACATTACCTGCGCCATCTTGTCTGGTGGAATTCTATGTGCACATAAGTTACAGTCATTTTAATCTATCACAGCCATTTTGTACTCTGTTGGTCACCTTTGTTTCACCCTGCCCTTACTAGCATCCCTCTGACCGACCTGGTACTGTGCTGGGGGCTATAAACTCTATTGCCACAACAAACCTCAGCGCCACTTGCTGCCACAAACTCGTTTTTCCTCTCATCCCTGTTTTCAGGCAAGCCTTTGGACGCTCTACCCCTCACTACACCTAGTTACACAAACAGGTTCCAAACACCAAAAAGACTCTTGCAACATGATTTATTGCACTGCAAACAGCAAGACTTGTTATTACCAACAATGGGACCTGTTTTTATCAACAGAACGGACTCTTAGATCTGGCCAGTCTCACATGTTTTAGACCCGGAAGCAAGGTCCAGCTGCAAGATAAGATTGTCTGTTTGACCTGGGTGGGAAGAGAATTACTGTTGGGCTTGTGTGACAACCTGCCCGGGGCGGGGACCCCAAGCTTTTGTAACCATGTTGATCAAACAAATGCATTGTGTCAAACCTGTATAAAAGGAAGAGCCAAGGGAGTTGTCAGCAGAACACTTCCCTCAGACATCCCGGTGTCTCAGTTGACGTGATCTCCTCATGAGAAATAAACCATTTTCTTCTCTTCCAGTTTCCAGCGCTTGCCTCATTATTTTGATAGCGAACCCAAAGTGAATTAGAGGTGGAACCCTGCACCGGGCAGCATTGAGGGTCTTAGAAGACTCGCTGCCTTTCACAAATTGGCGCCCGAGCGTAGGGGCCCATCAGCGACGCGTGGGTCCGGTAGAGAGGTCCTAACGACGGAGTGAACAACTAAACGATTGGGGTATACCTGCCTGAGAAGACCCTTGTCTGGCTGCCGATCGACTGAACTTCACCGGTTCCGAACGGACCTCTCTCGAGTGACCTGCGGTCCTGACTGAGACCTTAGAGGAACGCCGCATTGATTGTTGGAGTGAGAGGACAACCAGGCGCTGGAAGGGGAAGACGAAGAACTGTCCATACGGTCCGGGTAAGGTCGTGAAAAACGACTTAAATTGATTGATTGATTGAATAGTTTGATTGAAATACTAGTATTCCTTTTTTGATATTGAGTTATTTGCGACATTTCCCTGCTTGCAAACAACAAAGAATAGGAATATTCTCTCTCTTTGCAGGCAGCGAAGGACAGGTAGTGCAGACTTTTTGTCTAAATTGATTGATTGAGATATTCATTTTGACCGATAAATACGTCATGCCTGTTTTCTCTAGATTGTTTGATTGTAATTGTTTTGGACCAGACCGTTCGTTAGAGGTCAGTCAGCCGGCACCGCCGGAAGGCACCCCTAACAAGGACATGTACGTAAAGTATGGATTAGCCAGCGTAGCTTATAGCAAACTATGGCATAAATACACTAGGAAGGACCGGGTAAATCAGTGGCCACTGACGGGATCTTTCGATCCCGCTAAAATAGAAACGTTAGAATTAGCTCTCCACAAAAAGAAAACTAGACCAGCCATGTTTGACAGTTTTGGCTTATGGCGAAAAGAGGCAGCTCAAAGAAAGAAAAGGGACGAAGCTAGACAAGATAAAGAAACGCGAAAATCAGCTTACCAAGCCTGTAAAAGATTAGAAGAAAAACTAAAAGAAAAGGAAATCGATAAAAAGGAACAGGAATCAAAAATATCAGATCAATGCCCTCTTAGAACGCCCTCGACTCTTTACCCCAAGTTACCAGCAAAACAAAGGGTAGATGATGATTTATTGTTAGGTCCCCCAATCATATACACGCCACCCCCTTACGCCCCTACTCATCCCGTAGTACAACGACAGGACCACCAAAGTATAGCCGGAGATGGCACGATCGCCTCAGTCTCCACCGCCTCTGCTCCCACCGAGTCACCCACACCAAATGCCTCATCAAAGGATACAGTAGTAGAGGTAGGATCAAAAGAAACAGGAGCGCCCAGGGTCCCGCGATTAAGTAAAAATGAGCGAGCATGCATTAATAAAGTAGTTAAATCCCTCATAGATAGGAAGGAGACAGAAGAGCATGTAACTGACATATGCAACTCCTATGTTGAAAACCGCAAACGATACTTTATTGTACGTCTCTGTTACCACACTCTTACTGCATATGAAGAGAAGTACCAAGATGTAGGGCCCGAGCGGCTAGTGGCTCTCTATAGGAAGGTAGACACCGGAGATGAAGGTGACAACGATGTTACAGAACTCTTTTCATCCACACTGGAGGTATTCCGTCACCTCGTGGAACAAGGACGGATAGATAAGGACAGGACATTTAAGATAGCAGGACCCCCGGTGGAAAAACCAGATAGCATGATGCCGATAAAAGAAGCTGCCCCTTATTGGGTACCTCCTAGAGGACAAGGGACTCATGACGATATGAACCATCAAGTCGCTAGAGGAAGGGTGGTCTACAATTGGGTGTATCAACCATGGGACAGACAGGACATTTTGACGTTCCGTAAATCTTTACCGAATTTACGAAAGAACCCCACCGCCTTTTACACCGAGCTAGGTACCGCCCTGGGATCAACAATAATGACACTTGCCGACATAGACTTGTTCTTCGGGTTATGTTTGCCAGCAGATGTGTGGAAACAGATTAGGAAAATAGACCATACCGAACTGCTTGGTCATACCTGGGAACAACTTAACACACTAGATAAACAGCGGAACCCTGGTCAAAAACCGGTTAAAGCAATATTGGACCTCCCTGACAAAATAGTGCAGAAAGTGAAAACGCTGATCCCAGAGAAAAAGATAGACTGGTCCATAGTAACCGCGTGCCGCCAGAAACCACAAGAGGATGTCTCAGAGTATTTCTCCAGATTTGAAACGGTGTTCTCCGATTACAGTGGACAAGACATGTCCACCGCAACCGGACACCACTTATTTGTGCAGAACTATGTCAAAGGACTACTGCCAGATGTATCCCAGAAATTACAAGCCAGCGAAAGTAGTTGGGCAGCATCTAAACCGGCGGCCATTCTCCAAATGGCCCAGTACTATGAGCATCAGAGAAACGAAAATGACAGGGCTACAGAAAGGAAAAAGAAGGACTTGAAGGAAAGGGTAATGGTAGCACAACTCCAGGGGGCGAATACAGGAAGGGAGCAATATAGGGGAGGATACCAGCAGAATACCCCTAGAGTACAGCCACCTAGTAACAATTCATCGACATCATATGTAGGACGCCAAGACCTAGGACAGGATCAATGTGCATTTTGCAAAGAATATGGACACTGGAAAACCCAATGCCCGGCTTTTTTTTGGAGCTGGTAGGGGCAGAGGGGCGAGGGAAATAGCAAGTAGACAGAGAGGAAGAGGACGTGGGAGAGGGTACGCGAGTGAAGCAAGCGAGGAAAGGCCAGGAAGAGTGAACACATTTGACCATCCCAAACAGAATCAGTACCAACAGACAGATTATGACAATACGTACGACTTTGCATAGGACAGCCAGGGGCAAGGGAGGGATCCAGTCGAGCTCTATGTTGATCAGCAAGGCCCTTATGTTACCGCTGAGGTCCTGGGCACAAAGTCGCCATTTCTGGTAGACACGGGAGCAACACGTAGTGCACTATCCAAACGACTGATTTCAAGGGCACCCTTGTCAGGCTCACATGTGACCTCAATAGGATTTGACGGTACGCCCTCCACCAACCCTTTGTCCCGACCGATCTTAGCGACTGACACGACAATTAACATATACACCGACAGCCAATATGCCTTCGGGGTGGTTCACCATTTTGGGATCTTATGGAAAGAAAGAGGGTTCCTGACTTCACACGGTACACCCATCCTGCATGGACATTTAGTCTCCGCCTTGACGCAAGCAGTCCTCCTCCCCAAGAAGTTAGCAGTGATAAAATGCCAAGCACGTAGGAAAGTGACTGATCTCATTGGACAGGGAAAATGCACTAGCAGACGTTACTGCCCGAGCCACGGCAGGAGACAGAACTACGACACGAATGTATGTGACCAGGTCACAAGCTGAACGATGGACTGACGCTAGGACCACTGTAAGGGACATACAGACTACAGGCACACAAGACGAATTGACCGAGTGGGAAAAGGTGGGACTAAAAGACGAGGAAGATTGCTGGAGAACTAAAGATGGAAATAAATGGCTGTTACCCAATGCCTACCTCATCCCCATATTGACCATGGCACATTTACCAGCACACATAGGCTCCACCCCCATGATTGAACTAATCACCAGAGTATGGCATAACGTCAAGATAGCAGAATCTGCAAAACGCCTAGTACAACAATGTATAGTCTGCCTACAACACAACCCAGGGAAAGGGACAGTAGTACCACGGGGAGGGTTTGGAGTCCCTGACCACCCCTTTGAAATCCTTCAAATGGATTACATTCAACTAGAGAGATGCCTTGGTCTAAAATATGTCCTGGTGGTTGTGTGCGCTTTTAGCAAATGGGTGGAGGCCTATCCCACCCGCGACAATACCGCCTTAGCCACTGCAAAAGTATTGCTGAAAGAATTCTTCCCCCGATACCGCCTTTGCAGAATTTTATGGACCGACAACGGCCCCCACTTCGTAGCCGAGGTGATACAGAACATACTGAGAGGGTTGGGGGTAAAACAAAAGTTCCATGCCGTCTTCCACCCCCAATCAGCGGGCCTGGTAGAGAGACACAATGCAACGTTGAAACTAAAACTAGCCAAAATAGTTGCCACGACCGGGTTGAAATGGCCCGACGCCCTCCCATTGGCATTGTTATCGATGCGCTCCACCCCAACCAAACACCGACTGACCCCGTATGAGGTGGTCTTCGGCAGACCTATGAGCATTTGGGCGGCACCAAGACCCACCTCCATTAACGATGTCCCGAACATATTAATGTCGGATTACTTGCATAAATTGACAAACGAGCTAACAATTATCCACCAACAGGTGCAGCAAGCCTTGCCTGACGTATCCAGGGGCCCGGGACATGAAATAAAGCCAGGCGACCATATATTAATTCGTAACTTCCAAAGAATGAAGAATCTGGAGCCTAGGTGGACGGGCCCCTGGCAAGTCCTGATCACCACCCGAACTGCCCTCCGAGTGCAAGGAAAACGAAACTGGCTACATGCCCATCACTGCAAACGAGTCCCTCCAACCCTGGCAACCTGTGAAGGGGTGGAGGTGCAAGAGGAAGTACTCGCGAGTGACCGACCAGCTCTGAGTTGCTACCCACAAGAAGACACCCTCGAACTATCAGAATTTCCCGACCCCACGGTGCCATCCAGGAAAGGGTACAACCTAAGATCGACGAAAGGAGGGAGCTCCAACGACCAGGCCACTAACTGAGTCAAGGTCTCAGATCGGTAGCACAGTCAAACAACGCTACCAGGAAAACGCCAGACAAAAGTCTGTGGTCCTAACAGTTGTTGAGCTCCTCGAAGATGATGGAAGAAACTGAACACCTGCAAAACCACCGCAAAGACACCAAGACTGCTAACCTGCACAGCACAAAGACAATTGCACTTGTAGCCGCATTTCTCACCTGTCTCCTGCTAATGGTCGCACTCTGGATCATTGAAGAGAATGCACCTGCATACAGAACATTGTCACCCACCATGCAACCAACCACCAAGAAAGAACACTACCTGGTATCACTACCGCCACATCTCCGAGAACGACGCAAAGAATTCTGGAATAATTCTTTCGTGCAGATGTTGCACCAACACAATCTTGCCACCAATGCTACCAACTGTTGGGTCTGTGGGCTGTTACCACATGCCACTGAACATTCCATCCCTTTCATCCCTTCGCCCTTTTCTATTCACGGATATTGCCTTGCCTGGATGATGCTCCTACAAGAAAGTTACAAAGACAATGCCACTTCCGACGGAACAATCGCCCAGTTCTACAACGAGTTCTGGCAAAACAAAACAGGAAGGACAGCCGCCCCCTTCTGCCCTCACACCTTCAATGCGACATTCCAGATTAATGTCCCCTCCAAAGAACGAGTGGAAATGCAAGTGTTCAATAATCCTAACAGAGCCACATTTTCCTACCTGAAGAAAAGAACCGCTGCAACACTGACAGTGGCCCTATCTGTGGTGAACGTCTCTGGCCTTGTATGCATTGAAGGCCGTGGGACTGAGAATGTGGGTCACAGCACCTGTAGCATTGTGGGGACTTTGAACACTGCCAACCCCCCAGCGCTTGTTGCATCACCCAATATGTACTTTGTTTGTGGAACCAAAGCCTACACCTGGCTCCCAGGAAACTGGGGGGGCATGTGCTACATCGCCTTTGTTCTACCACCAACCTACACAGCCCCTGCAGAGCATCATCGAGAAAAGCGTTCTAAAGACATTCATCAAACAGACTCTGCCTCATCACAGTTCCTCGACGCAGCCTGATAATTCACCTTCTGTCTATGAAGCAATCGAACATCTCCATAGACTATCTTCCGAAATTCATCAAGGATCAGAGACTTGGACAATTGGAAGTTGGCTTTGGGGCATCTTGAAGGAGTGGGATTGGAAAATATCAAGGATTCTCTTGGTCCCAGTATTGACAATATGTGGTTGTTGTTTGGGTATACACTGTATACCACCTTTGTGTTATCTTTGCATAACTACCATGCACCCTAAGACTATGGACACTCAGCTAACAAAAATGAGAGTAATGTATGATCAAGAGATACAGGACATTATGGAGATCGAAATAGACTGACAAGCTGGCTAGTTATGTTCAAAGGGGCCACTGTTAAAAGCAAAATGACAATTATGAACATTACCTGCGCCATCTTGTCTGGTGGAATTCTATGTGCACATAAGTTACAGTCATTTTAATCTATCACAGCCATTTTGTACTCTGTTGGTCACCTTTGTTTCACCCTGCCCTTACTAGCATCCCTCTGACCGACCTGGTACTGTGCTGGGGGCTATAAACTCTATTGCCACAACAAACCTCAGCGCCACTTGCTGCCACAAACTCGTTTTCCTCTCATCCCTGTTTTCAGGCAAGCCTTTGGACGCTCTACCCCTCACTACACCTAGTTACACAAACAGGTTCCAAACACCAAAAAGACTCTTGCAACATGATTTATTGCACTGCAAACAGCAAGACTTGTTATTACCAACAATGGGACCAGTTTTTATCAACAGAACGGACTCTTAGATCTGGCCAGTCTCACATGTTTTAGACCCGGAAGCAAGGTCCAGCTGCAAGATAAGATTGTCTGTTTGACCTGGGTGGGAAGAGAATTACTGTTGGGCTTGTGTGACAACCTGCCCGGGCGGGGACCCCAAGCTTTTGTAACCATGTTGATCAAACAAATGCATTGTGTCAAACCTGTATAAAAGGAAGAGCCAAGGGAGTTGTCAGCAGAACACTTCCCTCAGACATCCCGGTGTCTCAGTTGACGTGATCTCCTCATGAGAAATAAACCATTTTCTTCTCTTCCAGTTTCCAGCGCTTGCCTCATTATTTTGATAGCGAACCCAAAGTGAATTAGAGGTGGAACCCTGCACCGGGCAGCATTGAGGGTCTTAGAAGACTCGCTGCCTTTCACATGCTTAATCTCCACAACGGCCCCACCAGCGCTGGGATGCCTGGCTTCACCTTGGGGGTGCCCAGGAGTGGACATTTCACAGGGAAAAGCCAGGAAGGGTTCCACAGCGGTATGCTTTCAGCGCCAGGAAACCCCAGGGTATCAGCGCGCTTTACAAGTACAAATTCATTTCATTCATTTCATTTCATTGAGAGGGTTGCCTCCTGGACCCTCTAAGTTGCCTGGGACAAATAGTCCCACTGGGTTTCGCAGCGTTTCCTTCCTGGTCATAGTTCATTTTAGATGGTTTCTTGTGATATACTAATGATGTCTTCATTGACCAAGTGGAGGGAACCAATGACGTAGAATATTGGGGCACATAGCAGCTTAATTTAATATGGCATATAAAAAGATTTTCCAGCATGTGAGCTTGACTGTCCTTGGTTGTTTTGGACCTGTGCAAACACTCCCGGTTGGTGGAGTCATGGAGTGCTCTCCTTTGCATAAGTCTGGTTACACTGCAGCCCATTATCCTGATGTCTTGCATGAGTATGTGTGCGAGTTGGAGTTGCATGTTGAAGAGATAGAGCTATGTTTGTACTTTGTCAGGGTCTGATGTTGAAGGGGCAGATGACAAGAGGCATTGAGTCCATACTTGGCTCGGGAGACTTAAGGGTGTCATTGCGAGGGGGATGATATGCTAAAACATCAAGTATAATTTTGAAGCCCTTCAAATCCGCCTAAACATTGTTTTCTATATGGTTTTATAAAAAGCAATGCCATGCTGAGTTGCGCAACTCAAAATTTCAAGGAGGGAACCAACTTGGCCATGCCAGTTTTAAAAATGGCTGGAGTGGGCTACAGATTTTTATCCATAGTCCTGGGCAGCAGTCGAATGTCAATCAGAACAGGGTCAGGGTTTGGCCCCAGCCATTAGGATAGGACTGGCTATGTATTTTTAGGTCTCGCCTAGGCAGCGCTTGCGTTGTCTCTTCGAGACATGCTGTATTCTGGTATGAACTTGAAGTCCTGTCCATTTTACGCTCACCTTTTCAATTGGCTCCTATTACTGTAGTTTCTAAATGGTTGCTTTTGATTAGTGAATAGGCTTAGTAGTCCCTCCTTAGTACCTCCTTTTCTCCTTTTGTTACTTCCCATGAGGACTGGCCCTTTTACGTGTGTTGCTACTCGGTGTGTTTTATTTACATTCTGTGAGCACTATTTTCTTAAATAACTTTCTCCTATCTGCTGTTGCAGGCATGGTTTTCGATTCCCAGCTAACACACACAGCATTCCTTTCCTGCCCATACACTTCCCCCTCCCATCTTTGCTTCCTGCTCATCAGACGTGTTCAGCCGCTTGTTTTCTTTTGATGATCCGGCAACATTTTCACCGATCCTGTAACTGTACAGGTTCAACCATTGCTTAGTTGTATTTGTTATATTTATTTAACACCATCCGCAATTTTGTTATGAACTTTACGCCAAGGCTCGAACCCGGGGGCCCAGGACCAAAGTCGGCAACTCTGTTTATTTTGCCACATCCCTAAACTGTTGTATTCTTCTTCCAAGGGAGAGCGCCAGTTCCATGCACCTCCTCCTCTCATCCGGAACATGGATTTGAGTCTTGTCAGAGGAGATTAAACCTTTCATCTTCCTGAGGTGAATAAAATGAGCACTTTTGTATTGAGTTAGACACACCTCCTATGCAAGTGCCAGGAGACACTTCCATGTGTGATGTGTGCTTTTGCATAAGAGCTGAGAAGCTGTTGTATATGTACGGGACAAACTGCGTGGTGCACGGGTGGGAATTACGAGAGATTTGCTAGACAAAGAATAGAGTACATATTTAAACTGGTTTACCTTTGAAACTTCTAGGAATATTGAAATTAACTTGGTGCAGTTGGTGTAGTTTAATTCATTTTTGTATTACTGAGCAACATTAATATACGTCATTTCCACCTTACTTTCGGCATACTTCTACTGCACTGCCCAAGATTTGACCTTTTACCTCACACCACCGTGAGAAAGCGTGCACATACTTTTACCGAGATTTGGGCAGCTTCTGTTTAAGAGCCATTGCTTGCTACATAACATCGGCATGTTTCAAGAAGTTGCCTTCCTTCACTGCTGCTGCCCCGTTGGTTGCTGGTTGCTTGTACTGATTTGTAGGGTGTGAGCACGTAGTAGCAGCAGTAGCAGTACACTTTCCGAACAAAATGCTTCACGGTGGAAAATTGGGTCGTTTGAAAAGAAGACGCTGCGCTTTCTTTTGTTTGTGGCTCACTGTGATTCGACGCCTTGAGAGGTGTAGAAAGGGCTTTATAAATCCAACAACATTATAATTTATCACAGTTACGCCTCTTGGGAAGCAACAGTTCTTGTTTTTCGATTTATCATGGGTGTTTTGATAGTTTAGTTAACTATTCTAGCGTGGAGTCATCCCCTAGCAGGGCTACAGCCAAGCCGCCACATTGAGGTGGGCGAGCTACAGAAGTCTCGAGTCAGACGCTCAGCTGTGGCTCGGAATAAGGTCCTATTGGACCCTCGAGCCTAAAGCGAGCCGAGTCATCCTCTGCCTTCTGCTCCCCTTGCGTGCGCTATGACATCTTTCTCATGTGAGTAGCAGAGGAAGCAGGCGTTGAAGCGACCGGGTCTTTCTAAGCCTCAGACCTAGTAAGTAACAAGCATTTGCAATGCAATAGGTCTGCATTTGCGAGAGTTTGAGCTATTGCCATTGTAAATGACAATCATTTTTATGTATGTGTTTTGAAAACCTGCAAGCAGTGTGTAAACACGCACTTTGTACTTATAGTCCTTGCTTAGGAGAAGCAAGGCTGGCTGTAAAAGAAGCGCAGTTACTGCCAGCCTTGCTTCTCCTAAGCAACAACTATAAGTACAAAGTGCGTGTTTACGCACCGCTTTCAGGTTTTCAAAACACATAAATAAAAGGCGTTGTCATTTACAATGCCAATAGCTCAAACTCTCGCAAATGCGAGCCCTATTGCATTGCAAATGCTTGTTCCATTTTGAGGGTACGGGGTGCTGATGTTCAGAACAGACTTGTCCTGCTTTCCGAATCACAAGGCCAATGATTTAGCTATATGCCACCAAACAGGCCTAATTTCTGTGAGGTTTGAGCTTGTGGGAGCATACGTCTGTCTCACAGTTCCTGGAAGAACGACAAGGAATTAGGGATGAGCAGACCCATTTGTTTATCTGTGAGAAACATTCATCCCCTGTTTTGGGAACTCTTTCACACAAAGGGGTGTCCATGATTATCTACAGCGCATAATGGGACCACCTGACCTCCCCAAAGAAATGGTGCTGATAGACAAAGCAGTTATAGACTTATGTCCTTTCTGTTTGTAATTCTCCTGTTCTTGTGTTGGAGTAAAGACAAAATATCCATTTGCTGCCAATATCACGTTTAAGCAAGCAGCTATTTATTGCAATGGAACTGCCTGGTAGTCACCGGACCATCTTGTGGCAACCACCAAACTTCCAAATATTTGTGATTTGCGAACTCTATTCAGGTCACTAGTCCTAAGAAAAATAGTGACTAATTAGCATATGTAATTCACAATAACATCACATGAAGTGGTATTACAATAATTAATGTAATACCCTTATAATATTCCCCACTAAAAGCTGACTGACATATTTTACAACAACTACCATTTAACATAATAATGTAGAAATTTTGAAAAATGATTTGTTTTACTGTTTATAAAACACATGTAGATTTTCCACAGATCATTGAGAAATGGCGGAAAGGGACACTATTTTTAAAACAGATGAGTTGAATTTAGTATTACATTTTTAAACTGTTTCTTACAAGAAAATAAAATGTGCTGAGTGTAGTTTTTGAACATTCAAACCTGCTGTTAATGCATGTTTGTTGTCTGTTGTGTTCTTAATTTAGCTTGAAAGTCAAAAGGGCTGCACATTTGCAGTTTGTTATGCGAAAGCATGGTAATGGTGTGGAGCTCTGTGTTACTTCCAGATATAAGATTCAAGGATACCCACACTGAGAGTCTAGCCCTGCCAAGGTTCCCAGGTCCATGGTGAAGTGCTGCTCCAGCCCAGGTGGGTTTTTTCTTTGAATTCTTGGGAAACCTAGCAGCCATAAATGAAGAGTTTGCCACCAGTGGGAAGGCAGGTTTCCAAACGCCCTGAGGCCAGGTTACAGGCAGACAGTGCTCATAAACGCTAGTGCTGGAGTGTAGGGACACCAGGTTCACATCTCAACCAGGGCAACGGAGTCCCCTCTCTAAAAATAGTGGGGGGACTCCGTACATCCACATCCACCTACCTGTTTTTAGGTCTCGCCTACGCAGCGCGCATGCGCTGCGTAGGCAAAAAGACCTTTTGCCATCAATTTGGCTTTTCAGCCTAAAACGTGCACGCGTTACATTGCCTTCAATGGCAACGCGTGCACGTTTGGCGATTCACTTGCGGGAGCGAGCGGCGCCATATGGTAGCAATTATCGCTCCTGGCGCCGCTCGCTCCCGCAAGTGAATCGCGCAGGCTCCCTCCTTTCCCCCCTCCCCCTGCTGCCGTGCGAGGCGCGTGCGCTTGTTTTGAAATCTCACCGCCTCATCATCAGTTCCTGGTTCCCTGCTTCTATATATGAGCCCACCTTTCAGCAGGTCCAGGGCTCCGTGATATCTGTGGTCTGCCCTCCTCTGAGAGTTCACGCTCCCGAGGTGTCGATAGTCTGTCTTCGGCGCTTGTCGGTTCCCACGCCCGCTGCTGTTGTCAGTCTCCTCCGCACATTTCGGACTCACAGATGTTGTAACCGTTCCTTTTCTCAGCAGTTCCTGCTGAGGCAGCTTTCTGCTCCCAGCCTCTCTGCTCGCCCTATACAGGTTCCCATGTTCCAGATGTGTCCACCTATCGGCTCACTACTCTCCGCTCTGTGTCGTCCACTCCCTACTCAGCAGGTGCTGGACAACGCCGGGTTGGTGCGTTAGTGGACTATGCATCCCTCCGGGGATCTGCGTTTGAACTCCTCGCTACAGGTTTGAATCCCAGGGGTTAGCTCAGCCTTTTATCCTTTCGAGGTCAATACATTGAGCCACACTGAGTTGGGTAACAATAAACATCTGTTATTTCAGCACCAAGAGACCCCAGACTTGTGCCATTGTGCACTTTACAAAAACACATGCTATGTGATGGACACCTTGCTGTCCAAAATCTGCCTTTTTTGGTGTCAGTTCCAGTCCTTCCTTATTGATGGTTTTAATCTTTTCCTCATCAAGTTCTGATGATCTGCATTTCTGATACCTTTCCCTCTGCTGAGAAATTGCCAATGTTCCTGCTTTCTCAACTCACTACCTCCTCCCCAATCTCTGAATTCTCTACTTCTAAAATAAATCAGCTCCTGGTCTCAGTGCTTTCATGCCTCTAATCCTTCTCAAAGTTTTTTTTCCCTTTTAACCAGCAAGACTTTGGGGCGTGCTGATTTACACACTGTTTGAAGTTTGTGAACTTCCAGTTTAGGTTCACTTTCACATCTGCACTTTTTTTCCTGCACTTTACATGATAATTTTCATTATAACCAAACCCTAAATAATGGAAGATGTAAATCGAATTTATCTAGAAGTGGACCCTTGGAGACTTTTTCTATGTACAGGGGAGAGTATATGCAGAATTCTTTACTGTGTGGTCACATTTTGTGACATACATTGTTGAGAAAAAGTCTAGATTTTCTTCAAATGCCACGAAAGCATGAAACGTTGGAACTTCATGAAGGTGCAGAGTTGTATTTAGAATTTAAAGATGGTTGTTAGAAAAAATGTTATGGCTGCACATTCCTATTCTTGAGCAGCTATTTTTCGTGCTTTCTGGTGAACTCCTTCTCTTTTTTTGTCTTCCTAATTTTAAGTGTTGCCAATAGACGGTGTTTATCTGCTTATTGTCGAAAGACCTATTGTAGACCATATCAAAACATACACAGGCTTTGGCCTGGCCCTTTGCCTACTATTGGCTGGCTTTCTTGTCATTCTCATTTGCTTTCTTTTTATTTGATGAATTTCCTTCCTCCTCATATGTTTGTCCCTCCAATGGAGCATAGCTTCTTTACCATCATTTTGAGTTGATGACTTGTATCCTTCCCCTGCTGGTATTCGGGGAACTACTTTTTTTTCTTTTAGGAGTCCATGAGAGTGCAAGTGTTTTCCTGCTCTATAACTCATGCGCAGCTTCCCCACTGAATTATCCACCCACCACACACTGCCTGTTCTACCTCCTCTTCTTACACGCAACCTGTCCATTACTTCCTGCACCCTGCCTTTATCTCCCATTTTTTTCAGGTATTGCTCACCTCCAGCTTCTCTGTTGCTCCCCTGCCCCATTCCAGTTGCTCTGCCCTTTCATTGGCTTCTCCACAGGTGCCCTCCCACCCACCCGGCCATTGTTCTCCCAACTCTCCAATCACAGTCCTTTAAGAATCCTTTTTAAATTTCTTTAGAGGGCCCCGTAGCTGCCATTCACTGACAGGAAGTTTTGTTTTAGAAAGAGCTTTGGTGCATTTTTAAATTCTTTTTTAAAGATACCTCTCCAGGGGTCATCTACCATATTTGAAATGTAAATTAAATAATAAACAAAATGGTGGCCCCACAGTGCAATATGCACGCTCACAACGAAATTCGTTTTATTTATTTAAATGTTTACTTACCTGTATTCGGCCCTAATCCGTGGTTTACTACCCCCCACCCTGCCCCTCCCTTGCCCCACGTCACCGCCCGGCCGGCACTCCTACCACCGACCGCTACTGCATCTTGTGCATGGTCACAGAGGAATATATGACTTTTCATGGGAAATATTGAACTTCAACTGCATCTATAAACAAGCATTGGCATAGCCAATAGGTCTCGCTTTTGGGACCTTATAAGTATTTAGTTATGCAGCACAATATCCTTGGTGCAACAACATCAACTGTTGCATGGCTAAACACTTATAAGGTCCCAAAGGCGAGACCTATTGGCTATGCCAATGCTTGTTTTATTTTATTTTAGGAGTTTTATATAGCGCTGGCACGACCCAAGGGGTACCAGAGCGCTTTACAGCAACATATACAACAGAGTCTTAAGCATTTAACAGTACATTAATAATAAGATATTCTAGATAAAATCCAATTCAGTAGCAGGTAGTGAAGGATTCTGTTCAGTCAAAGCGCAGGAGTTCGGCTGAGGTGTTGAGGTAACATAGAGCAGCTATTGTCCAGGGGGATAGAGATGACGGTTGAGGAGAAATTCTTTTAATTTGTCTCTTGAAGGAGGGGTTGGTTTTGATATTTATTGGGAGAGAGTTCCAGATTTTAGGGACATTGCCTGAGAAAGAGCGTGAGAGGGTTTTTTGTTTGTGTCTTTTGGGGGGATGAGAAGGAGCGTATTGGAACTTCTTAGGTTTCTCGATTTGTGAGTTTGGCTGCGAGGTCGTCTGGTTTGCCAGTGTGTAGGGCTTTGTGGGTAAGACAGGCCGTTTTGAAACAACATCGCACTTCGATTAGAAGGCACTTTAAGTTTTGCAGCGCAGGGGTGATGTGGTCATGTTTCTTAGCTAGGGTGACCAGAATTTTAAAGCCAAAAACCAGGACATTTCACAAAAATAAAAGAAGACTGCAATTTTACTTCAAGCGAGTGCACAGAATGCTCATCAACAGAGAATTACAGAAGAGGCAGTAAGAACATACATAAAATGCCATTTTTAAACCCAGTAGCTTGCCTGTTAATTAAATTGCTTTCTTTAAACAACTGCTAACTATCCCTGCTTTGTAAAACATAAAAAGCACCTCCAGCCATTTTCAGTCGACCCTATCTAAAAACCGGGACATGAGCTAAATTTCCTGAAATCTGCCGGCACAGCTGGTGAAAAACCGGGACCCTACTGGCAAATCGGGGACGCCTGGTCATCCTATTCTTAGCTCCCGTGACCATTCGTGCTGCTGCATTGAGGGTAGCTCTCATTTTTTTTTTTGTAAACAGATTTTATTAAGTTACTGTGGCATAGCATAGGATCAATACATTGGGACAATGGGCTTACATTGTGCGAAGTAAATCGAGCTCCATTCCCCACCACTGGATAATTCACATCCTAACAGTCTATTCTGTCATGGCCTCATGAAGAACACAATAGATAATGAAGTAACAAAACTAACCCACCTACCCACCCAGGCCTCCTCCCTCCCTCCCCCTTCAACTTTTACCCACCCCCACCCCATCCCCCCAGGCATGTCGCTTATTCGTTTGCACATCTGTGGAGAGCCAAAGTCTGACAGTCAGGACGTCTAACATACTAGTATCCACCCGGTCGGATCAAGCGTGAAGGGGAAGGGCGCACCCACACAGTATATTCATCCATCAGCCATCCAACAAGCATATCTAATGTTGTCCAATCATCTCCCCGTGCCCTCTCATTCACTCGGGGGAGGGTCGATGGCATCATCGACCGGGTGCTTAAGCACCTCCACCAATGCCCCCACGTCTTTGCTGCTTCCAATATTTTTTCATTACCCGTTCTGTGGGCCATTTGGAGCCTGTAAATTCCTTCACCATCCGCCCATTTTGTAAGTTCCCTCACCCACCTCAAGACGCTGGGGGAGTGCTCGCCTTCCAGTGACTGGTGATTTCTCGCTTGGCCAAGGCGAGGCCCAGATCAATAAATTTACTGGTAATCTTGTTCCGGGCAGTGTGAGGAAACCAGTGTAATAAGCAAGCTCCCGGGGTAAGCTCAATGTCACGGTCCGTTATGTCGTTCAGTCTGGTCAGTATCTCCCTCCAAAACCCCACCAATGAGGGACAAACCCATAACATATGTATAAACTCGGCGTTGACTAGATTACATCTCGGGCAAACTGCCCTGACCCCAAAATACTCATTGATTTTATGTGGAGTAAGGTATGCTCGGTGGAGGACAAAGAAATGTAATAATTGGAACCGCGCATTCCTGGTGCTCTTCCATGCCCTTTCTACCAGCGCCTCCCATGGCTTCTCTTCAATGGGCACCCCAAGATCTGTCTCCCATTTGAGACGCAGGTTATCTAGGGGTCGTCTGAGCTCCTGGGTGATTCGCCTTTACAGGCAAGTCACTGCCTTAACCGTCCCAGCCGCAGATACCACATATTGACAAGGCAGGGAAATTGGTGGTTCCACCATCCCCGTCTTCCAATGTTTGCGAATTGCTGCTGTCAGGGAAGCATGCAGCAGAAAATCCCCCCCCAGGAACCTCGTAGTGCTCCAGTAAGTCATTAAAGGGCAGCAGGGTATTATTGTCGTAGAGGTCCCCGATGGTGGAGATCCCCACCTCCCTCCAAGCACGCAGTCTCCGCCAGTCACCCCTATGTGATAATGCCTCACAGACCACCAGCGGGATCTCGGGTGCGTACGGGGGTCCCCGTGAGGCCCTGCGATTGGCCCGATTCCAACACTGGCGTAGTGCCCACAGGTCTCCAGGAGTCTCCCTCTCCCGTAGAGGTAGTCGCAGCAGCACTCGGGCAAGCTGTCTCAGGGTCGGGTCTGTAGACCCAACATCCTCTTCGTCGCGGGTCCGCCCAGCCATCCACTTCGTGAACCATTGTATTTGGGCTGCATGGTAATAGGCCTCGAGATCCGGCACCGCGAAGCCCCCTCGCCCCTAGGCCTCATCATGGTGTCGAGTGCTACTCTACGCCTCCCGGTTCCCCACAGAAATCCCGTGATCATGGTATTGAGCTGAGTAAAAAACTTTCGCGGGATCCATAGTGGCAGCGTGCCAAAGTAGTACAGTAAACGCGGCAGCGTGACCATTTCAAGAGCGCCACCCGCCACGCCACTGAGAGAGGAGGGTCCCCCAGAATTCAAAGGTGCTCCTGGTGTTTCGTATCGCACGTCCTATATTACCGTCCAACACGTCAGCCGCCGCATGATACACGCGAACCCCCAGATAGGTCAGGCACCTACTCTCCCACATAACATCCGACACATTCGGGGTACATTCCTTCCAGGTCGTGTTGGGAACAGGCACGTCTTGTTCCAATTAACCTTAAGGCCCGCTACTCCCCCAACCTGCTTAGTAGGGCTCTGGCGCCCTGTAGCTCGGACGCCGAGTCGGCTAGGAACATTAAAAGATCATCTGCGTACAGTGCTATAAATTGGGTGTGATCCATCACGTCCAGTCCACGATAGTGGCGCCCTGAACGCGCATGTACAGCCAGAGGCTCCACCGCCAGC
This sequence comes from Calotriton arnoldi, assembly GCA_963921515.1. Classification (NCBI taxonomy): domain Eukaryota; kingdom Metazoa; phylum Chordata; class Amphibia; order Caudata; family Salamandridae; genus Calotriton; species Calotriton arnoldi. The sequence goes on from CAWUFW010002753.1 coordinate 109,254, forward strand.
GCAAACAACAGGGGAGACAGCGGGCAGCCCTGTCTCGTGCCTCTACCCACCACACAGGACTCCGAGATCACCCCTCCCGTGCGCACCCTGGCCCTAGAACTCTTGTATAGTATTGCCGTCCATGCCACAAATTCCTCTCCCAACCCAAAGGCTCTTAAGACTCTAAAAAGATATGGCCACTCAAGACTATCAAAGGCTTTCTCGATGTCAACCGATAAAATGCACGCCTCATCCTTATCATAGGTGGTCGCATCCAGCAGGCGAAACAGCCGCCGTATGTTCATGGCCGTACTGCGAGATGGAACAAAACCCGCCTGGTCCCCGTGAACAAGCGTCGTCATATGAATCATCAGACGATCGGCCAAGATACAGCTTAGTATCTTGTAGTCTAAATTGAGCATGGCTAAGGGTCGATATGCCGTGCGGTCCCAGGCCGGTTTATCCGGCTTTAGGAGTGGTATAATTACTGCTTCCTTCGTCGAATCCGGCAAGCACCCATCCCTTTTTGACCTATTATAAAGGGCCATCAGGCGAGGGGACAACTCAACCGGGAGTCCATCCGTACCAGGGGTTTTGTTTCTGGCCATGCGTTTTATGGCCTTCCTAATCTCACCTAATTCTATGTCACTACCCAGGGTCAGCGCTGCGTCTGCATCAATTTGTGGTAGGGCAATGTCCTCTAGAAACCCTGTATCCTCCATCCCCTCCGGATCCAATTGGCTCCTGTACAGGGAGGTGTAATATTCCAAGAACTGAGTATTTATGTCCTGTTGCCCATAGTGGCTCGAACCATCAGTCCCTCGGATTTCTAAGATCGCCGACCCTCTGCGCGCCGGGTTGGCCAACCAGGCCAGGAGTGCCCCAGATTTGTCCCTCTCCGCGTGAGCCCGAGCTGTGTACGCTCTATAATCAAAACACCTCAACCGTTCCACCTGTAGCGCTAGTTCTTCCCTGGCCTCTAGAAGGGCTGTCTGTCTATCTTCTCTCTCCGGCCTATCTCTTTCTGCGGCTCGCAGCCGCTGTTCTGCTGTCATCACATCACTCTGGAGGACTCTTCGCACACCTACCGCCTCTCCTATACAGCGGCCCCTAATAACGACCTTAAAAGCATCCCACTCCCTGAGGGGCTGGTAGCTGTGCCAGCGTTGTGCAGAAAGTAGTCCTCTATGGCCGTGCCTATGGTCATCCGGAACACCTGATCTTCCAACAGTTCTGGTCGAAGTCGCCAGGTAGGGATTGTGGGCTTAGTTCTCACCCAGTTCATGGAGATCAGCAGGGGATTATGATCAGACACCGTCCTAGCCAAGTATTCACTCCGAGTGACCATGGCATGTACCTCCGGTGAGCACAGAATGTAGTCTAAACGCACGTGTAGCTCGTGGAGGGCCGAGAAATAAGAGTAGTCTCTTTCCATCGGATGATGAACCCTCCAGGTGTCTAGTAACTCCCAGTGCTGTTGCCAGTCCCGTCTGGCCGCAGCGATCCTGTGGGCGGGGGCGTCTGGAAGCGGCGGATGAGAGCGGTCCAGGTCAATGTCAACAATGCTATTGAAGTCCCCCCCCAGTAGCACAGATCCCGTCAATGGCTGTGCCAATGTCTGTGATAGTTGTACTAAAAATGCGTGTTGATCTACATTGGGGGCGTATATACTCCCCAGTGTGACGTCCCGACCATCAAGACGCCCTGTCACCACTACGAACCTACCCTCTGGGTCTATGATTTGTCTATCGCATTGAAAGGGAGTCCCCGCTCTCACCCAAATTAAGGCCCCTCTGGCAAACGCTGAGTATGTGGTGTAAAACACCTGTCCCCTCCAACGGCGCTGCAGTGCCGCACCTTCCTTCTGTGTTAAATGAGTTTCCTGCAGTAATGCAATTCGTACCCCCCTTCGCACCAGGTAGGCATGTATTCTATGCCGGCGAGACATAGGGGTCGATTCCGATTCGGGCCGGAAATCTCTCCGACCGAGCCGGACCCGGAGAGATTTCCGACCGAATCGGACCCGTGCAGTCCGACCGAACGAGTCCGATGCATTCGTATGCCACCGGACACGAGTCGGTCGGACTCCCATTGAACTCAATGGGAGCCGGTCGTACAACGCGTACGCGGGCTCCCATTGCCTCAATGGGTGCGAGGCGGACAAGGGTGCCCCTACAGCGAGTGCGCCGCGAGCGCGCCGCGGCGTACACGCACAGGTAGGGGGACCCATGGGTCCCCCTGTGTGCGCCTCGCACGGGTGCGCGTACAGTGGGGTCCGACACGGACCCCCAAAGTACGGCTCCGACAGCGAGTTCGAGTCGGACGGCGCGAGTCGGTCGGAGCGGTCGAGGTGCGCATCGTACTTACCCGGCCGGAAAACGTCTCCATTGCGCGGTGCGAATCGTGTCCGACCGAGTCGGTCGGAGCGGTACGATCCGGGTGCGAGTCGGTCGGAGCGGTCGGGTCGCCCGGACGAGTCGGTCGGGCGCATTCGCATCGTACTCGCTCGGCCGGACCCGCGTACGGTTCGGTCGGGAAACAGGGCTCCGAATCGGATCCGGTAAAGCCGAATCCTATTCGGAGCCCTACCGGCCGAGATCGGAATCGGCCCCATAGTGTGCATCCCCCTAACATTCCAGGTTATGCATTTGATACCTACGGCGGAACCCATGGCTCAATCCTCAGAACCTTTCGTGTCTCCTCCTCTATAGCGACATGCCTGATCCCAAACCAAAACCCCCCAACTAAGAGAAAAAACCAACTCCCATTCCCCAGGACAGGCGCACACAAACAAGTCCCCATCCAAACATAAGCAGTCGAACAGTAAATCATGGGAGCAGCAGAACGCAAACCAACCCCACCGGCCCGAGGGTCCTCCCAGTCCCCCCATGACCATATAGCTCATGGTGGCCCCAGTACACAGGGATGACATCAATCAACCTCTAGCCCGGGCTTGGAATAGAAAGCATCGTCCAACAACTGCAGGTAGCCCCCTTAACATACGACCTTTTTTGTGGCATGTTCAACCGAACATGCCGTCCGCCGTTTGCGGAGTGACAACCGGGAGGTCCATGTCCGAGGTCCCAGGAACACTGCTGGCCCCGGAACTCCCAGATCCTCCCAGCTCTGGATCTGTGACAGTACTGCCTGGGCTCACAGCGCCCCGACTGATCTCCGCCACTGCCTGAACCGCCCTAGAGCGCTCCCGGCTTCGGCCTGTGGGCGACGGAGTCCTCAGCGGAGTCGACGCAGCAGACAGCCGCCGCCGAGGTGACTCCAAAGCCGAAGAGCGCGGGCCAGCACCGCCGCGAGTGTCCAGCCAGTCCCAAGCATCCTGTGGGGCAAGGAAGAAGTGCGTCGCCGTATCCGCAGTCACTCGAAGCCGGGCCGGGAACAGCATGGCGTAGGGGAGACGTAGTTGGCGAAGCCTCCTTTTAACAGCCAGAAAGGACGATCGCTGTCGTTGCACCTCCCTAGTGTAGTCTGGAAAGATCATCACCCGACTGTTCCCGATCCGGAGGTTTCTTTCTCTCGGGCCCGGTGCAGGAGGTGATCGCGGTCCCGGTAGTGCAGTAACCTTACCACGAACGGTCGCGGGGAGCACCAGGCCCAGGCGGTCTGGCCGGGACTCTGTGGGCACGTTCCAGGGCGTAAAAGGGGAGAAGGCCCTCCGGGGCCACCTCCGTTCGCAGCCAGGATTCCAGGAATTGCACAGCATCAGCCCCTTCCTCTCGTTCCGGAATCCCCACTATGCGAAGGTTGTTCCTTCGAGACCGGCCCTCGCTGTCCTCCGCTCTCATCTCTAGCACCTTTACTCTAGCTTCCACCACGTGCAGGGCATGTTGTAGAGTGTCAACCTTGTCCGGAATACCCTTTACAGCGTTTTCATTGGAGGTCACTCGCTCTTTCAGTTTGCGGTGATCATCCTTTAACAAGGTGAGATCAGTTCCTATGGCGTCAATTTTTGCCTCTAGGGCCGTTCTTGAGGATGTGATGGCCTTCATAATGTCAGCTAGAGTAGGATCTTCCGGCGCTCTCTCCGTGCGCCCCCCAGCCTCGTCTTCCTCCTCATCTGCGTGGTGATCCGGTTCATCCAGCCGCAAGACCTCGAACCCCTTTCTCCTGGATGTGCGGCCCATCGCGTCGGCTCCGCAGGAGGCCGCGAGCTATTGTTGGAGCCGCGTGGGCGACCAGGACCCCAGTTCAATGGCCAGCTATGGTGCCCTCAGCGGCTGTGCTAAGCGCTGCCCCCACAGCCTCTTCCAGTGACCCCCAATGTGGTGAGGGACCCCCTCTCAAGGGTCGGCAGAGGGTCCTCCTCCACAGGTAGCAAGGGTGTAAGTTCCTCTTATGGGGGCCTCAATCTATTGACTCAAGGTCCACGGGGCCGTGTGGGCCAGCTAATACAGGGAGCCCCAGTCCTTCAGGTGGTCAGTGTCCGGCGCTCTCCAAGAATCCGGGCCTCCAAAGCCGCTCTCAGCGTCAGGGCGTCTTCGTGCCTCACCTCACTTCCCTCACAGGTGAGGGGCCACAAGTCACCTCCCAGGCTCCTCTCTCCCATCGCCCGCCGCTGGGGGCTTTTGCCGCAGTGCCTCCTGCGCCCCCAAGCTCGCGCGCTCACTGTACTCCCCCCAGCGAAGGGGTCTCAGCCAGCCGCAGGTCCCGGAGGACCGCCTCAGAAGCAGCGAAGTCCTCTCCAGGCCCTCACTCGGGCTACAGCGCCCCGCACCTCTAGCTCTCGGTCAGAGCTTCTCGCGCCGCCATCTTAGGGTCAGGCACACACGGGAGGTCGTCCCCCGCTTCTTCCCCTTCGCGGTCTCTCACCGCTGCAGGCACAAACAGGTCATCACCAGCAAGCCAGTCGCGGGTGTCCCTCCCGTTGTCCGGGGGGTTAAGGTCGTCTTTCCGCCGTCCACAGCTACCAGGAGTCTCCGGCAGAAGTCGCAGCCGCCATTTTGGAAGACGACTCGCCCAGGAACCGAGCGGGCGAGCAAATCTTCGTTTTCTCCGGTTTACGGTCAGCAGGCACCACTAAATTAGAGCCTGGTGCGCCCCAGGTATTCCGCCACAGGCTGGTAGGACGGGGGCCACCCCGGGAGATCAGGATTCTTTGCTGCGGAGGGAGGTCACAGAGGAGCCCCGAGGTCCGCTGCGCTCTACATCGGCGCCAAGCCACGCCCCTGAGGGTAGCTCTCATGGGGGCTACGTGTGCTTTGGGTGCTCCAGTGTACTGCCTCTAATGTTTTTTCAGCAATTCCAAACACATGTCCTACCCCTGCTGTTTAATTCTCCCATCAAAAAACAGCTGTTTTGAAAAATCTAGACAGAGAACGTGTACACTCTCACATTGTTAACGCCTAGCTCACTGTGGAAACCACCCGCACTAGGAAGCATATATATTTGGATTTTTAGGCAAAGGCGCCATCTGGCGGCACTTATTTGTAATAGCACTACGTTTCACATATTGTTTGTTTAGTTGTTTCTATATCACAGCCACGGGGTTGCCTACTTCATAGTGCTAGGCAAGACGCGAGTTTAAGCATACTCATGTAAGAATGGAGATTGTTGGGCTTGGTGCTCAAGCCAGGTCAAACGTGGTCAGGGTAAAGCAGTTTACATGCAAGCAAATGGAGACTTCTTCCTTCGAACCCAACACTGGCTGATGATTCAGGAAAGGCTTCCATGAAGACGAGCTAGGAAGCAGGCCCCCTACATGGAGGGCTAGTGCATTCCATTGGGTGGCATCCTGTATTTTATTGTCCTTTCACCACAATTATTCATTTAGAACATGGCAGCTTGTCGCCCTCACATCTCGGGGTTCACTTCGAGGCATATAACGAGGGACCAGCTTAATTATGTTTTAAATGTAGTAATTTACTCCGCTGGAACCCGATAGAGTTATTTCACCATGGTGGTTCCCCGAGCTCAAATTGAGCCATACTCTGCCTGCAGATAGCGCTGAAGCACTGGATTAGTAGGTGGGCGCTTTACATCTCAACAACACATACAGGAAACATTTACAAGAGAAACAAATAAAGTACAGAGAATCCGAAACCTTATATTTAGAATTGAGTGTGATAGAAAAGGCCGTCAGTTAGCTGGGTTTGGATAAAGTTTGACGAGGTGTGTCTTTAGATGTCATGAAAGGCTAACAGTGAGCGATAACCTGGGTTCTTTAATTTCACTGTGGGTTCTGCTCCAGCCACAAGATCAGGTGTCCCCTAAAATCTTATGCTGCCTTTGTTTCTATTCTTGGCCACTAGATTCTTTGGGGCATATTTACGTTTTCTGGCGCATCCCTGCATATCAGCAGGGATGCGCCAGGGAAAATGTGTCACGCAAGTTTACCCTTGCGCCACGTCCGATGCGCCACATTTATAATGCGGCGCATCGTGGCGCAAGGATAAGCAGATGCGTGACGCATCTGCCGGCGGAAGGTTGGCGCAGTGCTGAAGTTGTGTCGCAAGCGTGACGCAGCTCCAGCACTGTTCCAACCTTCCTATCCCTAACATGGTGCGTCAATCCTTACGCCTGCTTGAAGCAGGCGTAAGGATTTGACGCACCAGCGTCGAGAAAAGTGACTGCGTGAAATCTTGTAGATTTCACTACGTCACTTTTCCGAGGCGTTCCTGCGCCGGAACGCCCCCTGCGCCGGTACGCCCACATGAAACCTGACGCAGGTTTCATGTGGCGCAGGGGTTTACTACGTGACGCATCTCCCTAGATGCGTCACGTTGTAAATATAGCGCAACGCAGCGCATGGTTTGCGTCGCCGCTGCGTCGCATGCGTGGCGCAACGGCGGCGCAAAAGTGGCGCAAGGGGCTTGTAAATATGCCCCTCTGTCTTTTCCCAATTAAAGCATATCTAATATTCCCCCATGATGGCGCAGCTCAGACAGTCTAACTACCAGGTCTCCATTCAGGGAAATTGTCAACTCTGGTGAAAAACTGAATATATCTGCATGCATTTCAAACTGTAATCGGTGCTGTTCAATGACCTGTACCAGGCCTCTCATGTACCAGGCCTCTCATGGAGAAGTGTGGCTCAATGGTTAGAGCGGCAGACCCTGATGCAGAGGTCTAGCCCGGGACCAGGGTTCAATTCCCGCCTCGGTGGGTCTTGGGCTCAATTTCCTCGGACCTGATAATTCTCGCCTTGGTGCCTATTCTGATCATGGGTCCCACTCTGCAACTCTGGGCAATAGCTTGCTTAATCTCCACAACGGCCCCCACAACGCTAGGATGCCTGGCTTCACCTTGGGGGTGCCCAGGAGTGGGCATCTCACAGGGAAAGGCCAGGAAGGGTTCCACAGCGGTATGTGTACAAGCGCCTGAGATACCCCTTCGGGGGTCGATTCGGGCGCTATACAAATACTACTACATTTACATTTACATGTTGAACATCAGTGGGGAGAGGGAAGAACCTTATGGGATTCTGCATGGAACACTCTTCATTGAAGAGCACGTAGTTCTGGTGCTTTTCTGCAGGAACACGAGGAACAACCGGATTTTATTCGTGGCTCTTCTGTAACCACTCTTTCCATTACATAGGATACCCCAGACAGCTAAATCAGACCATGGCAAGGAGCAGAGAAGATCTACCCCCAGCCATGATGGTGTAATTTCCTCTGGATGATATAATTTCAGACCGACAGTTGTGAGCGCCCAGTGAGACTGCTAAAATAGGGAGTTGTTCGGTGTAGCTCCTTCCCTGCTTTCCTTTCTTTCCTTTCATAATCTTTCGAAGGGTGATGATTTTTTTTAACACAATGGGGCAGATTTACAAGCCCCTTGCGCCACTTTTGCGTCACTTTTCCCATGTTAAAAGTGACGCAAAAGTGACGCAAGGGGCCGGTAAATCTGCCCCAATGTTGTTGATTATTCGTACTTACGTTGGTATGGTTTATAATGAACAGTTGACATTTCAGTTATCTTCGAGCTGTTCCCCATGACCTCAATAGCGGTGGTAATAGAATACAATGGTAATAGAGGAACAAGGTGACCAAATGTCAACGTTATTCGGAAACAAAGGAGGTATAGCTAAATCAGGACTGAGCATGCACTAAGGAAAAAACACTGATGATCTTAGTATATAACAAGAACAATTTTGCTGGGCATAAGAGAGAGACACAGGCTTGTGAAGGCTCCAGACGGTATCCAAGTTATTGCATGTGATCTTGGAAGGGGGTTGTTAAGTAATTCAACATTCAGATAGTTTTCCTGGCTGGGGATAAACAATTAATATCCTTTTCATACGAGGTCATCCTTTCAGTGGGTGGCGATTGAGGGATATTGGTAGATGCATACTAATACAGCTATAATTTCCCCCAGATATACTGTATATTTATGCCCCTGTCAATGGCATGTAACGTAATGTAGCATGTCCCCAAACCAATCCAATCCCATTCCGCACATCGTAGGTGGGGGGATTATGGAGGGCTACATGCATGCAGGGATGATCCAGCTTTCTCAGTGTGGTACTGAGGTCATAGTGCCTGTTAGCCATGCAACTGTGTATCTGTACAATTGTGGCTCCACATTTCTGTTCGAGTGTGGCACTCACTTCTCCCACCATTGCACCTTGGTTTCTGCCATCTCTGTGACCAGACCTTCCTCTGTCTACTGTGCCCATACCTCTGAGTCCTAGCAGGTTGGGTCATCATCTCTCCCTGTTTTATTAAATTGTTATGGTGGCCATTTTGGGTTTTTACTGCAGGTATGTTGCTCATCTTGCATGTGGGGTTAAGAGATGGAGCCTGCAGTCATTACTTGAAGGATAACACTGGCGCTTGGGGACAAACACACTTCTTTGTGGTATACTGGATTCTGGTGCTATGATGCCTGGGACAAGATTTGGATCCATTAGAAGGAAATACCATTGGTAGAGGTAGATAAAATCCTTTCAGCACATCTGTCAAGTTCCATGAACTATAAAACTATTATTACTGATAGATCAGCTCTTGCAGCGGGCCTTAATCACAGAGGTGATGTTTCCACTGGCAGGAATTCTTTACTTTGCAGGCTTTTGAATAGGAGCACATTAAGGAATTTCTTGGGTGTAGGTTTAGGTGCACACCTTTGTGGATGCTAATAGGAGGTTATGTTTGTTTATGGATGTGCCTTAGAACAGTTCTCTCTTTGAAAAGAATGTATTGCAAAATGGATGTGTAGCAGCGTTACATTTTTTCAATAAAGGCCTCAGAGGAATAACCCCAAAAGACATTATGTAAAAACGTAACAGCATAAGAAGCTGAATGAAAACTCTATTGATACTTCGTTCCTCAAGTTCCAATAGAATCCAGGGTTGTGTGTGATCTGATCCCTCAAATTGAATGAAGTTGTTTTCCCTGCTTTGATTTTATGAACTAATGAATACTCTTGTAAAGATATTTAATCTTCTGTCTTCTGTTATAACCTCTGAGAGGGTTCAACAAGGTTTACTGGAAGCAGGAGTAGATGCCACAGTTTCCAGAACGCATTCTGTCAGGGAGGAAGATTTAAGGACTTTTTTAAAATCTGGAGATCAATCTAACGTCTCTTTTTATCTCAAGACAATCAACCATGCATAAAATCTAGCAGTGTGTAGGATTTGAACTTACACATAATATAAATGAAGGTCTTCCTATCTGCCAGTACATGGACAATCTAGATTGTATTAGAGTATTTTTCGCTCTGCTAAAAGAACAAAAAATGATTGATATACTTATTTGGTAGAAGAGAGAAATTATTTTGGCAAGAATATTGTTTTTTTTCTGTGTCATTACTACTGCCATAGAGTCTTTTTTGAAACAATTCTTTATAAAGTTTTGATCAGATCTACAACTTTGGAAGCTTGGGAGTGTAACACGTTTAATTACACAGTATGTTACATTTGGTTAAGATCAGACTTCTACTGTCACAACTTGACATAGGGCCTCGTTTAATGCACATTGTACCAAGAGCTCTTCACCCTTTGTGTGACATTTTTTCCCATGATGCAACTCCTGCGTTCATTATGGGGAAAATATCCATATTGGGGAGGCGCAAACGACACAGTAGACTTGCCAACCCTGATATTATTTCCAAAGACACACTCCAAATCAAGGGCCTTTCTTTGGAACTAATATCAATAATGCCTCCACGGAATGGAAGATTTCTGCTCATGCATGTAGGATATTTCTTGGCTTGCTCCTCCTCGGGCTGCCAGAATGGACGCTAGCATTCAGGCTGCCCTAAGACGAGTGGCGCCTGAACTCATTCCTAATGACACTGGAACCTCTTGCTAGGGTTTTCCTACAATGCAGGTGGTGGTGGCTTTACTCACAGGAATACCATGTTCTCCCAAGGTCTAAATGAGGTGAGGAACCAATAGGAGGGTGAACAGTACATCTACCTAGACTTGTAACACCAACATATTTTTGATAGGGGTCCCATTTCTGCCTCCTCTAAATTTTTATCTTAGTATCTGAGGTTATTTAGAGCTATTTTCTTTTGAGAACCAGGCGACATCCTTCGACCAGGGCCACTTAGCTTTATCTTGATGAGAAGTAAGTAATTGGACAGATTCCTGAAAGAGTTACATTTATTTTGTAGTTGACTTTGCTTATACATCTATGGTGTTCAGTACATGTATTTAATCACAAGAGGGAGGGAGGGAGAAGCAATTGTCCATTCAGCTTCCATATAATGTACAAAGATCAAAGGGAATGGACCACTTGTTCCTGTGTTACCAGGGTCATGGGTGGTCGGTACCTTTCATAAAAACCCTCATACACGTATGTAGGTGGGCAGGCAGTATATCTTGGTTCTCCGCCTAATCGTAACGTGACAGCATCATCATAGGGTTATTTTCGGTATGCTAACCTCCACCAGGAGGTAGACCCACTGGTACTACAGTAGTGTCCAGAGACCAAAAAAGGGAGATGGAGTGCTCAAAGTGAAAGTGAGGTTAAAATTTTTCTACATCCTCATTTTTGTAAAATCTTTTATTGTATGGGGATGCGAAAGAAGTTAAAACAGAAGGTGTGCGTATGTAGATCGCGTTACAAATCTTACGCACTAGTGTAGTCCATATGTGAGGTCGACCGAGGGCACCGTTTCCAGAGCGAGCACTAGCAAGCACTCCAACAGCTGCAGAAGGCTGGGAGAATCTCACCGGTCCCCCGTGGAGGCCCACAGTAGGGATCCTTCAGGTACTATTGACCTGACAAATAAGTGGCAAAACGACAACCCACTTTACACTAGCGCACAAATAGCGACAGTTCACTCCTTTTGGTCCTGAAGAAAGACCCCAGACCCGGCTGGGCATAATGGGGCTGAAACATGTGGTACAAGTGGTCCATTCCCTTTTGATCTTTGTTCAGTACGTGTAGACAGGTTCAAATTTGAAAACCTAAAACTTGTTTTTCATGAGATCCGTACAGAAAATACTGAAAGAATTTTGGAATGTTAGTTTCTAAGAGAAAGCATTTTAGTTTAACTCTACATTTACTACAGCTATATGAATTGAAGTAAAGAGGGAATGTACTTAATATATGCTCCTTGAGTTTATTAAGATGCAAATTCTCCTATCACTGGAATCTAGGACATTCACTATTCTCCTGCACTTAACTTGTTAGTAGATAAACTCCTCATAAGGGATCACTGACAGAATATCGACAACAGAAATATCGACCTACAGAAATATCGTGACAAAAATATCGTTGTCAAAAATATCGACCACCTATCTTCATAATAGTAAGTACAAAAATATCAACAACAAAAATATCGTTGTTAAAAATATCGAAGTAGAAAATATCGTTTTTTTATATGTATAAAAAATAATGCAAAATAAATTAAATAATACATTTAACTTAAAAAAATATTTAGATTTATTTGTACATTTTAACAATTATAAGTAATAAATTTAATGTAAAAATAAATTAAACATACATATTTAAAATGCAATATATATATATATTTACTTAAAAATAATTAAAACATAATAATTTTAATTAATTATAAAATGCTAGAAATATATTAAAATTTATAAATAAATATATATATATACATACACCTGTAACATAAAAATAAAAAAATAAAAAAATTACATTATAAATTTAAATATTAAAATATGTAATATTTTTTAAACCTACACTTTACACGACATTGATTGCAACAGTAGGGAAAGTGTTGGATAGCGGAGGAAAAAACTTACTATTCCCACTCCAGCGAGTGCAACAGTAGGGAACGTGTTGGATAGCGGAGGGGAATAATTTACTATTCCCACTCCAATAACTGCAACAGTAGGGAAAGTGTTGGATAGCGGAGGGGAATAATTTAATATTCCCACTCCAATGAGTGCAACAGTAGGGAAAATGTTGGATAGCGGAGGGGAAAACAATTACTATTCCCACTCCAACAAGTACAACAGTAGGGAAAGTGTTGGATAGTGAAGGGATAAAAAAATACTATTCCCACTCCAGCGACTGCAACAGTAGGGAAAGTGTTGGATAGCGTAGGGGTAAAAATTACTATTCCCACTCCAGTGAGTGCAACAGTAGGGAAAGTGTCGGAGAGCGGAGGGGAATAATTTACTATTCCCACTCCAGCAAGTGCAACAGTAGGGAAAGTGTTGGATAGCGGAGGGGATAAAATTACTATTTCCACTCCAAAGAGTGCAACAGTAGGGAAAGTGTTGGATAGCGGTGGGGTAAAAATTAATATTTCCACTGCAGCGAGTGCAACAGTAGGGAAAGTGTTCGATAGCGTAGGGGTAAAAATTACTATTCCCACTCCAGCGAGTGCAACAGAAGGGAAAGTGTTGGATAGCGTAGGGGTAAAAATGACTATTCCCACTCCAGAGAGTGCAACAGTAGGGAAAGTGTTGGATAGCGTAGGGGTAAAAATTACTATTCCCACTCCAGCGAGTGCAACAGTAGGGAAAGTGGTGGATAGCAAAGGGGTAAAAATTACTATTCACACTTAAGAAAATTCTAATTTAAAAACAAACAAAATATCAACTACTATACAACATATAATAAAACACCCAAAAACAAAACATATCTATTATAAATTTTTACAAAAGTAGAAACATATAATAATGTAGAAAAATATAAAATTGACATAAAAAGATTAATTTTCTAATTTTCGCAAAAAATTATTGTAATAGAAATTAATTTTAATCTAAAAAAATAATTATTACATAAATGTAATATTTTTTTCCTACCCTATAACACCACACAATTTACAACACACATCTAAATTAAATAAGAAAGTGTACCTCCATAATTAGCACAATTATCAATTTAAAAATTATTAATAATTAAAAAACATATTTAAAAAGGTCAAAATTATTGTAGTAACCAAACATTACAGCTATACAACATAAATCCCCAAACAAAAAAATAAATAAACAATTACCAAAACTATTTAACAATTAATAAATAAATATTAATGATCAAGTAATGATTAATTAATGTAAACTAAATTACTTTCCACCATCTACCCCAATAAACATCAAAACACACACCTAAAAATATTTACACAATTTCCATAACTAATTTTACATTAATAAATTCATATCAATAAACAACAAATAATTAATTAATTTAAAAAAAATTACTTCCCACCATTTACCACTATAAACACCACAACTCACACATCAAAATTATTACATAAATGACAAAAATAAAATGCAATTAATTAATTAGCATCAATTAACAAAGAATTAAATAATTAACAATAAATTACCTCCCACCCTATTCCCCTATAAATGCCACCACCAATGTCGTAAAAATATTACACAATTAACATAATTAATTAACAATTAATTAATTAATTAATAACAATTAACAATCACAATATAAATAATTATTGATAAATTAATTCACACAATTAACACTATAAAATAATTATTAATAAATATTATATAAAAATATTAATACATTTATTAAAATTAAATTACTTCCCACCCTACTCCCTAACAACCCACAACCCACTCCTAAAAAAATCACACAATTAACATAATTACCAATTAATCAATAATAATTAATAACAAATTAATAAATAATCAATAATACATTATTTCCCACAATTAACAATATAAAATATTAAATACATAAATATTAATTATGAAAAAATAATAATGTAATTATAATTAAATTATTTCCCACCCTATTCCCCTATAAACCCACAACCCGCTCCTAAAAAATTGACACAATTAACATATTTACCAATTAATGAATCAAAAAAATTAACAGCCAATTATTAATTAATTAATAATAAATTAATTACCATAATTAACACTATAAAATCAAAATTAAATAAATACTAATAAATAACAATTAATATTCAATTTATTATAATTAAATTACGTCCCACCCTATTCCCCTATAAACTAAAACGCAAAATTTAATTAAAATAAAATTAATCTTCAATTTATTATAATTAAATTACTTCCCACCCTATTCCCCTATAAACCCGCAACCCGCTACGGAACTAAAACGCAAAATTTAATTAAAATAAAATTAATAACTTCTAAAAATTTAACACATACATTAAAAAAAATGCAATACTTAGACAAAAAAATATAGCACATATATTTAAAATACATACTAAAATACATAACACTAACTAAAAAAACGATATTTTTAACTATATTTTTGCAAACGATATTAATGACTTCGATATTTTTGAAAACGATATTTCTTACCTTAAACTCGATATTCTTGACCACGATTTTCTGGCAGTCGATATTTCTGTATCACGATATTTTGCACTCGATATTAGTGCAAGTCGACATTTCCTACTCAATATTCTGACTGTTTACCCCTCATAAGTTGTGCAAAGAATGCTTTTTTAGGACACCATGTACCGTATTATAGATAGGATAGGATAGGATAGGATATAGTTTTATAGAGCGCTCGATTGCCGAAGCGTCTTGGCGCTAAAAGGTGAGATAGAGGGATCGCAACAGCTATGCCTAACCTTAGAGTACTGGAAACAACCAAGGTGTTCATTACGATGTCGGGCGGTAAAAAATCCGCCATCAACCACAGTGGTAAAAATCCACCC
Source organism: Calotriton arnoldi (assembly GCA_963921515.1). NCBI lineage: Eukaryota > Metazoa > Chordata > Amphibia > Caudata > Salamandridae > Calotriton > Calotriton arnoldi. The sequence continues at coordinate 124,266 of CAWUFW010002753.1, forward strand.
GCCTACACCGTCTGAATACCGACCGAGCAATTACGATGCCGCGAACCGAAAACCGCCGGAGGCGGAAAATAAACAGAAAATACCGCCCGCCCATGTCCGAGTCTAAGTCCATCCGCCCGCCACGGACGGAAAGACGCACGACAACCCAAAACCGCCCGCCCTGACGACCGAGACACCGCCCGTGAAATTAGGATCGTACCGACATGAGCGCGGAAAATCCACAAATGCACCGCCCGCCAGCGCAAACAACAGTGACGAAAATGGACACGGCGGAAGCCCTGGCGGCCACGTCCATGCACAGAAACCATCCGCTGACAAAAACAAACACACACAACATGGCCAACAAGTCCACACAGCAACCCACGCACAAATACCCAAACACAGTACACATCCCGGAAACACACCCCCCTGGACAAAAAAATCAACTACAAATCCCAGAACACCAGCCACAACACACCTGAAAACAACAGACCATCATGACACACCCACATAGGTAAGTACAAAACCAGCCCCTTCACAGACCACAACCCCCTGCAACATTACAAACTGAGGACGAAAGCACACAACACAGCGAGACAGAAAGGACAGCAGCACACCACAGACACGCACCTATCACACCCATCACCACCACCACCAAACACCTGACCCACAAACCCCCTGCACATCACACACCACACACCGCACCAGCACCACAAACACCAAAACACACACCATGGCATCACACAGAATGCCCAAGTTCACTTCCACCGAGCTGACGGTCATGGTCGACGAGATCGTCAAGGTGCACCCACAAATCTATGGCAACCAGGTCCAACAGACACCACTATCCACCAGAAACCGGTTGTGGAGCAGGATCGTAGACCAGGTCAATGCAGTCGGGAACGTTCCACGCAACAGAGGAGAAATTAACAAAAGGTGGAACGACCTCAAAAGCGTGGTCAAGAAGAAGGAGAGCAAAAATCGAGAGCTGGCTGCCAGGACTGGCGGAGGGAATCCCGCGCTATTCAAGACCTTCAAGGCGTGGGAGGAGAAGGTGCGAGTCATCATACATCCGGAGATCCTCACCGGATTACCAGGGGGAGTGGAGGCTGGTAAGTACAAACAAACGTATACCAGCACACCGCTATGTAATCACATGCACTACCACCATGCCATAGCTCCTAGGGACAAACACCCCCATGTCCAGTACACAATACACAAGACATCACCCACACATGCAACAGACACTCACACACACTCAGCCCAAAGCTACCAACTAACAAAACCATGGGGGCATGTGTACAGTCAGCCAGCACCGCAACTTCCACCAGGTCCCCTTGTACTCCAGATGCGCCAGAATGAGCACTCCCCACACCCACATCCATGTGTCCGCCATAGCTGCACTGACCGACAAGTAACAGGTAAGTAGCCGGAACACAAAGACAGTGGTTCGGAGGGGGACAGCTGAAGTAAAACACCCACCAGGCCCCCACTACCACAGACCAGCAAGGTGGAGCACACCCCACATCCATGTGTCCGCCATAGCTGCACTGACCGACAAGTAACAGGTAAGTAGCCGGAACACAAAGACAGTGGGTCGGAGGGGGACAGCTGAAGTAAAACACCCACCAGGCCCCCACTACCACAGACCAGCAAGGTGGAGCACACCCCACATCCATGTGTCCGCCATAGCTGCACTGACCGACAAGTAACAGGTAAGTAGCCGGAACACAAAGACAGTGGGTCGGAGGGGGGACAGCTGAAGTAAAACACCCACCAGGCTCCCACTCCCACAGACCAGCAAGGTGGAGCACCCCTCCCTCCCAGTACCATGTGGCATCCATTGCATTGCGCACTCAGAAACAACCTGTAGGTGGGAAAATGTACAGGGCGGGGCGTCTGTAGGCATGAGGACTGTACTACGACTGACACATGGGACATGTCACGTAGCAGAGGAACACGCAGCACTGCTCCCAGTCACAATCATGAGACCAATGTGCACACGGACATGTTCAACAGAGTCAAACCCCACATGACCCATCACAGATACAGCAACACCTAAGGAGCCACGTCTGCATGCACAAGTCCCACTGGAGCACAGACCCACACGGCAGGCACTGTGCCACCCATCACACACATCAGCAACACCATCGAAGTCCTGTCCATGTAGTCCTCACTGCCTGTCACCCACACATCGTACAACAACGCCCACGTAAGACAGACCGTACTAGAAGTAACAGCTTGGAACCACAATATTGCACACAAAGACAACTGGACCCATGAAACACACAGGCACACAATGCACATTCAACATATCATCCATCTCATCTCTCAGCCACAGTGTCATGAAAGGTATGTCATCCGAACAGCTGGCCCTCATACAGTAGTCATGCAAAGATACCTGCCCATGACAAATCAAGTGCCTGCAGTGACTGAAGCGCACGTCACACTGCGAGTAACAACACACATAATATAGTCAACACCCCAAGAGCACAGCACTGATGCACATGTACCAGGGCAGCACGCACACAAAGGATTTGGCCCATCTGCAATACGTCGTGTGGCACACAACAAGCACGAACTCACAACAATGCTACCAATGTGATGTCCATGAATGATAACAGTCAGCAGATATTCCGGGCATGTGAGACAGACACACACCTTTGTCTATGCACTGTCATGTTGCCAGAACACATGTCACGTTCTGCACCCATTACCCACAGTATGTACCCCAAAAGCATATTTCAACCCAAGAGCGTTTAGGGGGCTGTACCCCCTTTTGGCATCAGCGTACCTAAGCGTTCCATCCTTCCCCCTAAACCATCGTTCAACCCAACATCGTCGATGGTCCTGGAGCACGCATACACCCGAGCCACAAAATGTAGGAGCATAGCAACACACACCCATCGGCATTGCTAATCCGTCCCATGCCACATGTCCACATCACACAGTTCCATTGCCTAGCCCACGCATACACACATCGTACATCCACACACACGCCACTGGGAAACCTGTGCACGACAGTGCACGAACTGTGAATGTCAGACAACCAATACATACTTTGCTAGGTGCAACACAATGACCCATCTCATTCTCCCCACAGGTGCCGAACTGCTGGATGCTGGAGAGGGTGACAGCAGCCAGCACAGCCAGTCCGCAAGCCCCCGACCCGGACTCACGGATGTAGAGGAGCTGGACACCTCTCCGGACACGGACCACCCAGCAGGCCCATCTGGAGTGGCAGGGCACAACCGCTCCCCAGGGCCCCTCCTGCCCACCAACCCATCACCCAGGGCTGCTGACCAGTCACAGACCCCTGCTGCCACGGTCGTTGCGGCCACCACCACCGCCGCAACCACCACCACCGCCGCAACCACCACCACCACGCCATCCCTGGCCACAGCCCCTGCGCAAGCGGTGGCACGGCCGTCGGGCTCCACCCTGGGAGCCAGAGCGAGGACCGTGGTGAGCAATGTGGCTAGTGGGCAGGTCGGTGGCAGCAGTACTGGTAGGAGGAGCAGGGCCAGGCCAACGCCATCTGAGCCTGGGAGCCAAGCCCTGCCGCAAATCGCCAGAGTCCTTGGGGCCTATGAAGAGGCCCAAGGACAATGGGCCAGGTCGGCTACCGACACGCGGGAGGTCCTTGGGGTGTTGAGGTCCATGGACGCCCATATGGGACAATTCGTGACCCGTATGGACCAACTTGTGGACCTAATGGGCCAGCTGGTGGTGGTGGTGAGGGCACAAGCAAGGCCAGCAACACCACCTCCGCCACCACCTGCTGTGGCGCAGGGTCGTGCAGCATCGCGTTCCCCTGCGTCCACAGCGAGTGAGCACTCCTCAGCCACCACCAGCGGCACATCAACACACCCCCCTACCAAACGTGGAAGGGGCCGTCCGAAGAGGAAACAGGTGTCCAGAGAGGACTTCGCACGCACCAAACGCCAGTGAGTCAGCCAGCCACCTTGACCACCTACTGCATTGACTTGTACTACGATCCTACCCCACACTGCCATGTGAATGGCATGTGTCTGTTGGACTGTGGACATGGAACTTCATGGGTACACCCTGACCATCACGCAGCCATGACCGTCAACTAATTGTCACAGCATGCACCACGTTTGTCATCACCTTGCACACAATCACATGTCACCGCTGTAAATAAATACACCTTGAACACAATCTGCTTCATGTGTCCTGGGTTTATTCAACGATGTGCAATCGCCACCATGAGCAGAAATGCATCTGCTGTGTGGTATGTCGATGGGACAGGAGAGGCTGTAGGGACCTAGGGGTGAAAAACAGAACAAGAGTACATTCAATGAGTGTGTCACACACTCATCACACAGTACTTGTCACCAACTACAAGCAATGTACACACATCACACAGAGCAACAGGGCACACTGCTACAGCCGCTGCCAGTGGCATACCAACCTGGACATGGACCATTGACACACAGCACTCAGTGAACAAAAGGCCCCCGTGACAGAGCACACATACACCTGCACAACTACAGCTACATCAGCCGTCGTACATGGACACTCACCGTCAAGTGAAGTAGCGGGCGATGAGCTGCTGACGCACATTCACAGCTTCCTCCTCTCCACTGTCCTCTTCACTCGAGCTGTCCTGGTCTGCAGGCTGGGGCCCTGGCTGATCTCCGTCATCCACAATTAGGGGGATCTGCTTGCGAATAGCCAGATTGTGCAGCATGCAGCAAGCCACTATTATCTGGCACACCTTCTGTGGGGAGTACGCCAGTGCACCCCCGGTGCGGTCCAGGCATCTGAACCTGGACTTGAGGAGGCCAAAGGTACGCTCAACCACACGTCTGGTCCTCCCATGTGCCTCATTGTAGCGGACATCAGCTGGGCCCCCAGGACGTCGCAATGGGCTGAGCAGCCAGGGCCCATTCGGGTAAGCAGAGTCACCTGGGTGTGAGGGACACAGAGAACCGTTGCAATTCCAACTGGACACAAGACAGCATCGCACAGCCAGCACGCTACACTACTCCACATACTCACCGACAATCCAGCCACGGTCCGGTTGCAGATTGGCCATCAGTCGTGGTAGGATGCTGTTGCGCATGATGTGCGCGTCATGTGCCGATCCTGGGAACTTGGCACACACGTGGGAAATCACCATGTCCGCAAGGCACACCACTTGCACATTCAGGGAGTGCGTGTGCTTCCGGTTGCGGTAGAGCTGCTCAGTGGCCTGTGGTGGAACAAGGCCAACATGGGTGCAATCTATAGCACCAACGACGTGGGGGATCCGTCCAAGGGCATAGAAAGCACCCTTCACTGCCGCCAATTCACGAGCCCTGGGGAATCGGACGTATCTGTTCCTGTACAGCATCATAGCTGACAGTACATCCCTCAGCACCATGCTGAACATGGGCTGGGACATCCCACCTCCACTGCCCACTGTGTGTTGGAATGACCCAGTGGCGAAGAAATGCAGTGCAGCCATCACCTTAGCCGTGGGGGTGAATGCTGTTGGATACACCCTGCGAGGACGGAGGTGGGGTTCCAACATGGCACATAGACGATGCAGGGTGGGTCGGTCCAGACGATATTTACGGATGACCTCTACATCCTCCATGTCTGACAGCAATTGGTAGGGGCGATGAATGTTTGGTCTCCGCCTAGGAAGGATGGAAGTGGACACATGTCAAAGCAAGACGCCACATGGCATATTCACATACACAAAACAAAAATGACTGAACAAGCACTTGAATCACAGAACAGCTGACAAGTAGGGACAGCACAGCCACAATACACTTACACAGGTCCCCTACCAATAGCAATGGGCAGTGACACACACCATTGCTATGAGCATGCACATGGGGATCTAGGCCTCAATGACTTGTAAGGCATGCTGATGGTAACAGACTGCATATTCGGCAAGCGGCAACACCGCGGCAACATGACTTGCTGCTGTGCATCACACTGCTTCCGAGGCTGGGTGAGTATGGCACACACCAACAACGCTATGGACACAGGCTGAGCGGCCAAAACAAGTGGGACCTGTGGCACGAGGGGATATGAGACAGTCATTGGTGTCACCACTGCACCCTATGTACAGCACTGTACGGATCACACCTCCAGAAACATTGACAGGTGTACACATTGACAGCCCCATGCCAACACGGCTGTGTGCTTGCAAATACACATCACAAGTGACACGTAACATTGCACGTGCCAAGTGGCAGATGTACATAGTGAAAGATGGCATGTGTGTGCATATGCATATCCCATGCACCCATGCCAATGTGTACATGATGATGTGCCAACAGACATGTGGAGGCTGGCCACTGGCCGTTCCTGCCTATGCACACAGCATGTTGTGGCCCCGTCCATTGTGCACCTGCACCCACACACAAATCATGGCCACACCTGCAGATGCAGTGCGCACATCATACTGTGTGGTGCACATGGCATCAGCGGACTGTACCCGCCATGGTCCAGGCCCTTACGGCCAACTCCAATGTCCCTCGCGGTTGCACCCTGCGTGTTCCACTATGGAGGGAAGCGTCCCGGGCCAGCTGGGAGCAGGCCTACGTCTGCAATTGAAGCTGCCAGACATGGTACACGGATTGCAGCAGCTTGGACCCACTGTAACTGACCCAGGGGGTTATATGTGTGTGTGAGTGGGACAGGCATTACCACATCTACCTGGAACTGCAGCCTGGCACCCCTCGAGAACACATGCTGCTGCCACCTCTCCACCTACACGTCGATGACGCTGAGGACATGTCCAGGTCCACTCACCAGCGAGGAGCTGGAGATCCTGGATTCCGAGCTCCACGCACACTGCACATGGCTATTCCTTGCGAAATTTGTGTGTGGGAGACAGCTGCAGTGTGTGTGTGGGTGCATGTGGGTGACACACATGTCGTTGATCCGCAGCACTATGAGTCAGAGCCTGTGGTGTTCAAACATCCACTGCTCACCATGCTGACTGCAGGTGGCATGGGTATGTGTGCTCTCGGGCGCTTTGACCTGTCTGTCCCTCCCGAGTGGTGGTACATGGCAACTTCATGTCAGACATCCAGTGACCCAGCCAATTGGCAATGCAGGTCTCAGTGCACTTGTTGGTCGTGTGCATGTCAGGCTGGGGCCATGCTGCCCTTCTCAGTCCCAGCAGGCCTGGCCTGCACATTGACTGCACAATGCCAGTAGGTGACAACACAGACTGCCTAGTGGGTTACATGTGTCTCCTGTTCAGGACCCTCCGGATGGGCGCTCACTCAGTCCTGTCTATTGGACACACCATGCCTCGTGACAGGGATGTGTGTGTGAGATAGTGGCACTGAATGTGACCTCCGTTGCGGGGTGGGCCATGCACAGGGCGGGTACGTTGATTGTTGCGCAGTGTTGGTCACAGTGGGTACACCCACACAGATGTGTTGTCTTGTGATCTTTTGCTAGGTCCGCCTGACAATGGACTGTAGATGTGGGCAGACTACACATTGGACGATGTGCTGTCTATATGCATGTGCCTTCACAACAGGCACAGCTGCCCCTGCACATCTGACCCCTGCTGCCCTCAGTGCTGGGTCTGTTGAGCTGATGCACCATCTGTGCGTGGGGCAGACAGCTCTGCTCACTACCGTCATTGTCCATGACATCACTTTGCCGCAGGTGACATGGATCATGGAGGGCCCACATGTACGCGTGGGTGGACTACACAAGACTGTCCAATGGTTGTCACCCCCAGTCAGTGCTTCGAATGGGAAGAATGTGGTGCTGGTACTCATTTTGATGTGTCGAGTGTGCGGGGCTAGGTGCGGGGCTACATGCAAGACATGGGAAGGTCATCGGCTTATCTACTAGTTGCAATACACACGAGACACGTCTTTTTCTGACCACATCAGGGGCATTCCTTAAACTAACTGAAAGTCAAACAGTTATCTTTTACACTGTCCTCATGGCCTCCCCTCGCTCACACCAATATGCATTTGCACATGAGAAGCTAGCGCATGCACAAGCAGCTCCAAGCTCGCCCCAGAGAGGCCAAGGAGTGTATGTGTGGGTCCAGTTGAACAAGTGGTCTGTCTCACGGTATGATATGTGGCGGGACGCCGTCCACCTGCGTGGTGCCCCGACTCGAGACCCGGGCAACATTGACAATGCATGACAGGCTCCGCAGTCCGGATACACCACCTGCAACACACAGAGGCTGTAGCTGCCCTAGCGGCCCAGGCCGCGTCCAACTGGAGCTCATGGACCCACACATTCACTCTTTGGCCTCTCTGGGGCGAGCTCGGAGCTGCTTGTGCACGCGCTGGCTTCTCTGTTGCAATGGCATGTAACGTGTGTGGAGATCTAGGCAATGGGTGGGATGGTGCGAGCCACCTTCCGTGACGTCACTACTGCTCGTGATGTGTGCGTCCCCCCACTACTTCCATATGACTTGTGCCATACTACACATTGGGGATGTGTTGCCTGCGTGATGTGACCAGGAGGAGCGCGCCATGACCTCTCACCCACCATGCTCCACTGCCATCCCGTGTCCTGGATTGCCTGTGCAGGTGGACAATGTTGTGGATACACCTGGTCGACAGGGGATGTGAGTGCCTTGGCAAGAGCCTTGCGGACGCACAGCAGTATCCAGCATGTCCACGGAGGGTGGGCTGACGTCTACACTTGATGCAGCATTGATCGTGTGCCCGCCTGTTGTGCACACACGAGTTCACATTCATCCCCAGACAGGTGGTCTTTACAAATTCCCAGGAGAGCGCCAATGTACTGTTCCTGTATCCTCCCAACACAGCGTGTTTCAACATTGCATGTGCGCACCTACCCGTCACACCCACCCACCTGAGCCATGCGTGACTCCCGCTTCACATGACACATGTGTGTCTTCCACAGTTGTGCTACTCATTTGCGTTGACATCCAATTACAGTGGACTACATGGTCATCTCACAACTGCCGTGTACTTCTCACACTCTCATCCTCTCTCATTCGTACTTGTGAAATGAATCAGCAGAGACACATTTTTGCTTCTAGACATGTATTGGTACTTATGTCCTCTGTGATGCAGTATAGTGGACACTACTGGCAGCAAAATGCATGTGGAGGATATACTCAGCATGATTACACATGGCATAGGGTGTAGGGGTAGATGTGATTAGTTGTTGACTGTGGGATGTGGGCTTCAGAGTTACGACTGCTTAGCCGTTGCTGTGCTAATGTACATTTGCTACTTACTGAGGTGCTGCTGACTTTGACACAGACAGTATACATTTAGCCTACCAGTCCGCTTGTCATCATGGGCACAGTGCATCTCAGTTCCATGTTACAGGTTTGCTGTGATAGTTACTCATACACACGTGCGTGGAGGTGACATCAGGGCATGGACTTATGTGCATGCAACGGCGTCCCACTTGTTGTTGCGATGTGGTGGCTACTGGACATGTCACAGTCGCTGGGGTCATGTTGTTGGTGGATGCACTTGTTGTCCATGCAAAGGTCCTGGCACGGAAGTTCAGGGGGAGGTGAGGTGACAGCTCTCACATACTACAGCCGGACGATTACTGTCCACTGACCGGTGCATATGTTCATGGGCGCAGGATGCATATTATGGCATGGTTGTACGTGCAGTTCTGTCCATGTGGTTGCCATTCACAAATCCCATGCCTCTGCCTCCCCCTGTTCATGCAGAGTTACTGGATGTGATGAGGAACAGAGTGCATGTCCCGAATATATCCGATGTCATTGCAGTGTAGTTGATGGTGTGGTGTCAGTTGCAGGTTGTATGGTATAGTTGTTGTACTGGTAACTGCCCAGTCCGTGCGGAGGCCATGCATGGGTACGGTGTGGGACATCATTGCTCAATTGGGGGTATGGCGGCGGGGCCCGACGAATTGACAGGTTGTCAGGTATGCAATACCTTCCAGCAGGGCTTCCATGGCATTGGTGGTGGACATGGATGCCATCCAATGTAGCGGATGGTGGCTGTCAAGGTGTTGGTCGTGAGTTGTCCCTTGTAGGAGCATGATGGGACATGTTGGATGACATTCGATGTAACTGTGATCCATTATCCGTCGTGTGGAGGCACAGTGGTCCCATTGCAGTGTGGGTCCGATAGTAGCCACATACGCCATGCCCCCATAGGCTGAACAGACCCTGTCGTGGACGTCCAGGGGGTTGAATAGTTGTAGCAGGTCCGCCCTTGGACATGCCGGGTTGGAGAGACATAAATCCACAGGATAGTAGAAGGGACACCTCCGACAGTAGAAGACGGGGATGACGCAGCTGAACAATGCGATGCGGTAAGTTAGTCGGTAACTTACGTTCAGCAAGGCCAGATTGTCACATCCCAATATCTGTATCAGGTTATGTTTGTACAGCTTAATCTGTCCGGCGTAGTTGGGTAGGTGTGGTGCAAGTGCCATTTTGCTGCAGGGCGCTGTGGTGGCGTGCTCCGGCTGTCTGTGCAGTCTGCAGGGTGCAACCTCCGACGTTGCTGGGAATTCTGTAATGGTCGTAGGGAGGCAGGACTTGTGTTATGTTGGCTTGTGCGGAGGACACGGGCCCTCATCCCACATGCTTCTCTGAATGGTCAAGGTCAGTGGTGTCTGACTCCTTCCAGATAACTTGCATGTGAACCACATGGGGGAGTGTTATCATTTCTTTTTTCCGTTCTGAATGTTCTTTGGTGTTATGCGCTATCTGCCCTGTGGCCGCTTCCCTCTGCATGCCTGTGTTGGGCTTTTTTTGGTGCAATGACTGTTGTCTCCGGCTTGTTTAGTCGGGATGTGGTTTCAGAGTGGGAATGGAAGGTCATTCAGTGCTGTCTCCTCTCCCGTGTGTGGGCGGCAGGCTGCGTTTCCGCTATACGTTGGGCCTTGTGTTATAATTGGTACCACCTGTTGTCTGTCCCCGGTATCTTTGATGTTACGTATTGCATGTCTTGTTATTGGGTGCAGGGTGGCATCGGTGTTTCTGTGTGGTACTGGCGTACCTTTTTCCGACGGGGTCCATATTCTGCTGGGTGATGTTGCCGCCGCTGTGTGCTTCGCCGTGTTTTGCACACAGGGGTGTGTCCTAATTTGGCGTGACGTCACTGACATGTTCGGGTCACTTGTGTGACGTCAGGTTGGCAACAGTGAATTGCCGGTTGGGGACATGACTGTGGCAGGGCTGTCACGTGACATGTGCGTTCTGGGTGGTGCTGGTGTGTGTGGTGTTTGGTTGTGACCCTGTGTTGTTTGTGTGCGGCGCATGCATTGCGCTGCCGTTGGCCTCTGCGTTGTGCGCATGTGTGGGTGCAGTGGTGGATGTGTCGTGTCCACGCAGGGGTGTCGGGGGGGCCATATACAGTTTTCCCGCCCTTGCACTGTGTGCGCTGTTTGCGTGCCCCTGTTGTGTGTCTGCCTACCTGCGTCGCCGCGGTGCGTTGACTCCTGGGTGCTGCATCAGGTAGAGCATGGGGAGGGCCTGCAGTGCTGGATTCATGCTCGGGGGTCCGCCTCTTTGCTATCCGTACTGTGCGTTCGGTTTTCCGCCTTGCTTTCACGTGCGGTGTCTCTTAGCCGGGGGAACTGTTTGGTTCTGGCATCGTAATTTGTACGCCGGGCGGTACGTGATTTCGTCGGGCGGTGTGTCTCCATTAGGCCGCGCCGCTCCGTGAACGGGCGCACTTTGATGGCGGAGGGCGTAGCTGGCTTACGGGCGGTGTTTGGCTGACTTTTCACATCCTAATTGGGCGGGCGTGTGTGCTGTGGTGGGCGGACGGTAACTGGTGCTTTTTGCATCCGCCAGCACGGCGGTGGTGCTTCCACCCGCCATCCTAATGGGCCCCCAAGTTTTTAGCACCTTCCTAAAAAGAAGCCTATTCGACAATAATCTCATAGAGATGGGCAGCTGGTTCCACAATTTGGCTGCAGAATGTGATAAGCTCCTCCCTCCCCATCTGGCTTTACGAATTTTGGAGATACAGATGAAACCCGCGTCTGTGGATCTGAGGTTTCTGGTGGGGGTGTACCAGGAAAAGAGTTTCCGGAAATCTGGTGCCCCTCCGCCATATAATGTCTTATGGACCAAGCATAAGGCTTTAAACTCCGTCCTTTGCTGAATCGGGAGCCAATGTAGTGACCTAATGGCGGCAGAAGTGGGATGACCCCTAGGAATATTTAACAATAGCCGGGCAGCAGCATTTTGATTTGACTGCAGTTTTATCCTCTGCGCTATATTAATGCCTATAAACAGCGCATTGCAATAGTCTAATCGCGAGAGGATGAGGGCCACTACTATATATACTAGATAGCATGCACTGTCCCTGTTTACACCCTGGTGCACCTTTAAACAGGTGCGCCGGGCACAAACTGGCACAGTGCACCCCTTTACAAGTAATTTTCTGTCCTAGGACAGCTGCAAACTCTCTTGATTGATGAAGTATTCTCATCTTGGACATTAGATGCTGATGAAACACAAGCTACGGAAGTTGCTTTCTTTATGGCGTTAGTCAAAAATACATGTTTTTTCCAAAACGAGGAAACACATTTTTGAAAAAATGCTTTTCAAAACAGTGTTGAAGACAATACATTGATCGAGGAACATTTAACCTTACCCTTCAGACTATTATTATCCTTTCTGTCTAAAATGACAACTATTTTGCAAGTAACATGTCTGGTGGCACTCATGTGAGTTCAGTTTGGATACCAACCACTGGCTGCAAACTTCATGGACAAAATGGCGCATCTGGGGAGGTGCTAATACCGCCACCATGTCCAAAATTCATGGACTCAAGGGGTCTGGCTGCAGAGGTGCTAGTACCCCCTCCCCAGTAAACCACAACAGGGTTCAAGCTCCATCAAGGGGCCTAGCTGCATAGAGGCTAGTAACACCCACCTGATACACCACAACTAGTTGCAAGCTTCACAGACTGAAGGGGTTCAGCTGTGGAGGGACTAATAGCACCCACCCGGTTACACCACCACCCAGTGTAAGCTCCATTGACTCCAATTTGCTGGTCCCCTATGTCCCTGCTCGCCAGCTACGTTCCGCTGAGCAATTTCTGGCCACTGTCCCCCGAGTGAAACGCATCAGGGCGGGGGGCAGGTCCTTCCGCTGTCTGGTCGCTCAGCTGTGGAACTCCCTCCCTGTGCAGACTCGCCGCATAGACTGCCTGTTATCCTTCCATAAGGCCATCAAAACTTACCTGTTTCCTACAGTCTAGCCCTCGCCCTCTTTGACTCTGCATTAGCGCCGGGACGCCCCTTTGCTGGGGCAGCCGTGCAAGCTTACTTAACATAACATAACATAACATAACATAACATAACATAACATAACAAGTGGCCTGTCTGCAGAACCTCTGGAATTTACTGAAGTTAAAGTGTAGTTATGGTTAGAAAACAAAATCTAAAAACCACAGAAAATCACCAGGTATGGTTCACTAAACTGAAGGAAGTGACCTGAATCGGGCCACCAGGGTCACTCGCGACCACCTCTGTGGCGCGGTGGAGAAGGAGACAGTAAGACAGGGAGGGTGTGGTTGAACAGTCTTTTATTTCTCAGTTCAATCTTATAGCCAAAATGCTTTCCAGGTAAACAATAAGCATCCTTCTCGGGGACGTAGTCTTCGCTCTCATACATCAGAGGAGCTTATCCCGAGGTTTCAGGAGGCCGGAGACTGAAGGGTTACTTCTGTCAGGTAGACGCCGCAATTCCGGAAGAAAACAAAGAAAAGAAAACAAGACCTGGTAAGGGGAACGTTTTCCGTGTTCTAATCAGCACAGAGAGAGGGAGTGAGGGACTAGGCACCCGATCAACACCAGTGAGTTTTCTATTCCGCTCCTCTAGGAGTCAGTGCGCTCTTCCCAGCTTGGCCCCTGACTACCGGGCTCAGCGTGAGTGTGTACGCGGACCTGCCCGCCCTTTCTGCCCAGTTTCCCTTTTCCCCACACGGCCCCCAGTTGGCCCCGTACCTTCTGAAGCCACGACCCTCCTGGGCCATGGCTGGATTCAGCACGTTGCCGGAGAGGGTCCGGCTCCCTCTTTTCCGTGTCTCCGTCCGGCGGCCTCTCGACGTGCTGGGCTTCCGCTCCCGTACCCGCGATGGGGTTAATCACAGGTCGCCGAGTCCGGGTTCCACAAAGAAGGTCTGGACTCCGTAGCCTTCTCTGCGCGATGCCGTTGCTTCCTTCGCTGGGTTACTGAATGAGAACGCCATCCCCTCTGTCTCTTCCTTTTTGAAGGGGAGGAGATCAGGTGACCACGTCACATGATCGGCTTGAGAAGTCGGTTACAGAGGAAATTTAAAGGGACAGTGTCCTCCAAGAGTCGGAGCCGGGGTCTAAAAATAAAGGAGGGGACAGGGGGAGAGGTAAGGAGGCAAATGTTCAAGGACTGAGTCCGAGGAGGAGGCAAGGTCCGTGGGCGGCTCTTCGCCACACCCCCCCACCCCAGCCTGTTTCCGATCGGGAAACAGGGAGACACGGGAGAGGAAGTCCGCGTTCCCGTTCTCCGAACCCCTACGATGGCGAACATCAAAGGAAAAGGGCTGCAGGGCAAGGAACCAACGCAGGACGCGCAGGTTATTACCTTTGTGCCGGCTCATCCAAAGGAGCGGGGCGTGATTAGTATATAAGATGAAATGGGAACCCTCAAGGTAGTACCATAACTTATCCACCGCCCACTTGATGGCAAGACACTCCTTTTCTATGATGGGGTATCCTTGTTCTCTGGGGAATAACTTGCGACTCAAAAAGAGGATGGGATGCTCAAGACCGTCAGGGGCCACCTGCGATAGAACCTCCCCCAACCCACTCTCAGAAGCATCGTCTGTAAAAGGAACGGTTTAGAAAAGTCAGGGGATCGTAGAATGGGACCAGAAGTGATGGCTTTTTTGAGCTCAAGGAATGCTTGCATAGATTCAGGAGGGGGGTGGAGGAGGTCCTTAGCTTTCACGTCCTTTTTTAGGAGGTTAGTAAGTGGTGTGGCTATTTCAGAAAATTGGGATATGAAACAGCGATATACCTGAGTAGGCCGAGAAATGCCCTAACTTCTTTTTTCGTGACAGGGAAGGGGGCTTGGGATATTGCCCTGACCTTTTCTTCTTGTGGTTCGATGTGACCGTTTCCCAGAAGGAACCCCAGGTATTTTACCTTCTGGAAACCTGCTTTAGATTTTTTTGCTTTGACATGCAAGCCTGCCGACTGAAGGGCCTGAAAGACTAGACGGCAATGCAGGAGATGAGCCTCCCATGTGGGGCTGTAGATGACTATATCGTCTAAATACGCCGAGGAGTAGGCTTGATGGTCTGCCAACACTCGATTCATGAGACGCTGAAATGTGGCAGGTGCCCCGTGTAACCCGAAAGGCAGGACGGTGAATTCGAACAAGCCAGAAAGTGTTGAGAAGGCTGTCTTTTCCTGGTCTTGCGGTTTCAGAGGCACCTGCCAATACCCCTTAGTAAGGTCGAGAGTTGTGATATACTGGGCCTCACTGAGTCTTTCTATTAACTCATCCATGCGCGGAGGGGGGTATGAATCGCACTTGGAGATCGCAGTGATGGCTCTGAAGTCTATGCAAAACCGGACGGATCCGTCCGGCTTTGGCACCAACACGATTGGCGAAGACCATTCGCTCTGTGATGGGCGTATTACTCCCAGGGCAAGCATGCTTTTTACTTCTTGTTCTATGGCCTCTCGTCTAGCAGCAGGTATACGGTAAGGTTTTTGTTTGACTGTCTTTCCAGGTTGAGTGGGGATGGAATGTTGTGCTAAAGAAGTACGGCCTGGTAGGTCAGAGAACAGGGGGGAAAACGGACTTAGGGTATCTTGTAGTGCTTTTTTCTGTTCGAGGGACAACTCGGGATTGACTAGCAGCCGGTTTAGAGTACTGCCGGTTTCAGGCATAGGGCTCACCAGGTGAAGATCCCTGGGCAGAGGACCCAACCATTTCTTTAAGAGATTGATATGGTATAGCTGTGTTCGTTTGGGAGTGATTTGGATCTGATAGGATGTTAATCCCACCTTTTTCAGAATCCTATAGGGGCCCTGCCATCCTGTCCTTATTTTCGTGATGCCAGAAGGCATGAGGACCAGTACCCAGTCCCCTTCCTTCAGGTGACGCCACTTTTTCCCTTGGTTGTAAAACGTTTGCTGCTTGGTCTGTGCCTTCTCTAGGTTTGCATCAGCGAAATCCCTTAGCTTCTGTATCCGGTTACGGAGGCCTTGGGTGTATTCTAAAAAGGACTTGGTCTCCTCCTCTTTTTCCTGTTCCCAGAACTCTTTAGTGATCTCTAGTAGGCTTTGGGGTTCTCGGCCACAAAGAAGTTGGAAAGGGGAACAACCCAGGCTAGATTGAGTTTGGCTTCTGATCACATACAGTGCTAAAGGGAGGAGCCTATCCCAATCTTTCCCTTCTACGCTTAACAGTTTTTAGGTCTCGCCCTGAAAGCCAGCGCTTCAGCGCTGGCTCTGGGCGAGACATTTAGTGAGTGGGTTTCAGAAATGCGACCACAAGCTTTTGCTTGTGGCCTAAAGCTTGCGGTTACGCGCGCGTGAACGTGCATGCAAAGCTGCCATCTGGCTTTTGTAATGGCTCATTAAGCCTTACAATGCTCCTCCACCCCCTCTCTCTCTCTGCTCTCACTACCCCTCCCTCCTTGTAAGCTTTATGGCAGCGCGTGAATCCTGGCTAATTAACCCTTCCTGCGCGTGAATTATGCTCCTCAACCCCCCTTGTTGTCTGCTCTTCGTACCCCTTCCCTTCTCCCATGGCAGCGCGTGAATCCTGCTTCTCCAGCTCCTTCCTCTCTGCTATCACTACCCCCTCCCTTCTCCCCTTTCTTTCTTGTTAGCTTCAGGGTAGACTTTATTGTCTAAAAAATTGAAACTATGTTCGATTTCCCTAAAGACAGTCTTGGCCACAAGTCACACAATTTCTTACATTGCAACTCCTGGACAGAATTCTGTGGCATGACGTAATTTTTCCCGAAAGTCAGCCTTGTCTCCAGCTTACACATGGTTTCGTTCTTAAACAAACATTACCGGGTTGTTGTTTCACCATGTGTCAGTTGGAGACAAAACTACCTTTCGTGAAAAGTACGTCATGCCACAGAATTCACTTAGACGATGCAATCTAAATTGAAAAATGCACGCGCTCTATATATTTTGAAACAACAACCCGGTAATGTTTGTTTAAGTGGTTTCGTTCTTAAACAAACATTACCGGGTTGTTGTTTCAAAATATATCGAGCACATGCATTTTTCAATGTATATTGCATCGTCTAAAGTGAATTCTGTGGCATGACGTTTTTTTTCACAAAAGGCAGCTTTGTCTCCAGCTGACACATGGTTTCGTTCTTAAACAAACATTACCGGGTTTTGTTTCACCATGTGTCAGCTGGAGACAAAGCTGCCTTTCTCTCTCTCACTACACAGCACCAATCAGCACCACAACAGCAAGAGTCAGCACCACCCTGGAATACATTTTGCTTCATTTAAAACGACAATATATCATTGGGTATTATACAGAGCCTGGGAACTAGGTAAACATGATGCCATTTTAAACACTCTCTGAATTTGCCTCTTTACTTTCTCGCTACACCCTTTCTTTTCTGTACACACTTTCACACTATTTCTCTCTATCCACCCTACTTTATTTCTTCCTATATACTCTTACACTACACCGTTTTTCTCTCTGTACACCCTTTCTCACTTTCTCTCTCTCCACCCTCTCTTTTTTTTCTCTCTCTCTCTCTTGCTACACCCTTTATTCTATGTACACATTTTCTCTCTCTCACTCCACAGCACCAATCAGCACCATACCAGCAAGAGTCAACACCACCCTCGCTTGATTCTGCACCAGAACAGCATCAGTTAGCACCAATACTGAATGAATACGCACACATCTCTACCACTGCACAGATGATATGCCCCTTAAGCTGCATGCGGCGTTATTCTGTCACTGATTTAAAACATCACACACTCCACTACCTTATTGTCTCTCTCCTTCTCTCTCTTCCCTCTCTAATTCTCGCTATACTTAAATAACTCTCCTCTTTTACTATTTAGAGGCTTTCTTTCTCTCTCACCCCTTTATCTGATGTGCTTTCAAAACCCTGAATTCCCTCCCATTCCACTTCTTTCTCTCTCTGTATCCCGCTCTAACTTTTTAAATATGTACACTTTAGTTCAAATTTTAAACCCTCTCTGAATTTGCCTCGTTACTTTCTCGCTACACCCTTTCTTTGCTGTACACCCTCTCACACTCTTTCTCTCTATCCACCCTATTTTATTTCTTCCTCTATCCTCTTTCCCTACACCGTTTTTCTCTCTGTACACCCTTTCTCACTTTCTCTCTCTCCACCCTCTCTATTTTTTTCTCTCTCCTCTCTCGCTACACCCTTTATTCTATCTACACATTTTCTCTCTATCGCTACACAGCACCAATCAGCACCACAACAGCAAGAGTCAGCACCACCCTGGAATATAGTTTGCTTCATTTGAAACGACAACATATCATTGGGTATTATACAGAGCCTGGGAACTAGGGAAACATGAGGCCATTTTAAACCCTCTCTGAATTGCCTCTTTACTTTCTCGCTACACCCTTTCTTTTCTGTACACACTTTCACACTATTTCTCTCTATCCACCCTACTTTATTTCTTCCTCTATCCTCTTACACTACACCGTTTTTCTCTCTCTCCACCCTTTCTCACTTTCTCTCTCTCCACCCTCTCTTTTTTGTTATCACTCCTCTCTTGCTACACCCTTTATTTTATGTACACATTTTCTCTCTCTCACTCCACAGCACCAATCAGCACCATACCAGCAAGAGTCAACACCAACCTCGCTTGATTCTGCACCAGAACAGCATCAACCAGCACCAATACTGAATGAATACGCACACATCTCTACCACTGCACCTATGATATGCCCCTTAAGCTGCACACAGATGTCATTCAGCACCAACACAGTATCATTCATACCACCACTCAATACCACTAGAGCATCATTCAGCACACCAGAGCATCAAACAGCACCACCACAGCATCAGTCTGCACCACTACAGCCTCATTGATCACCAGCAGAGCATCACTCAGCACCAATTATGCATTAATCCGCACACACCTCTCCCACTGCACCTATGGACACCCTTACTCTTTCTTTCTCTCTCTCCACCCTCTCTGTTTTTTTCTCTCTCGTCTCTCACTACACCCTTTATTCTATCTACACATTTTCTATCTATCGCTCGGCAGCACCACACCAGCAAGAGTCAGCACCACCCTCGCTTGATTCAGCACCATCATTCAGCACCAATACAGAATGAATAAGCACACATCTCTAACACTGCACCTATGATATGCCCCTTAAGCTGCACAACGATGTCATTCAGCACCAACACAGCATCATTCATACCACCACTGCATCACTGAATACCACTAAAGCATCACTCAGCACCACCACAGCATCAGTCAGCACCACTAAAGCCTCATTCATCACCAGCAGAGCATCAATCAACACCAATTCTGCATTAATCCGCACACACCTCTCCCACTGCACCTATGGGCACCCTTACTCTCTCTCCACCCTCTCAATTTTTTTCTATCTCCTCTCTCGCTACACCCTTTATTCTATCTACACATTTTCTCTCTATCGCTCCACAGCACCAATCAGCACCACAACAGCAAGAGTCAGCACCACCCTGGAATACATTTTGCTTCATTTTAAACGACAATATATCATTGGCTATTATACAGAGCCTGGAAACTAGGTAAACATGATGTCATGTACAAACCTACACTGCTCACTGACAAGTAGGAGGGGGGCGATACCAAAGGGGATGATGGACGGAGCGTTAGAGCAAATCAAACACTCACACCCAGTCAACTGATCTGGGTTTAATCCATCATCATTCTTTAGCTCACTCCACCACCCCAGTTCAGACATGGCCATATGCAAATCAGTCTGACCCTGTGCCTCATGGGAACAGTCCAGCCCGAACTGCCAAGCCATGCCTTCCCTGGACCGGAAACAAGTATCCTGGGACCGGTTTCGGGTGCAAAACCCTCATCAGCCAGGCTATCTTGAATCCAGTGGCAAAGTGAGCAAGGGACCCACGTCTGGGCATACCCTGCCAACTTAGGGCGAACAAAGCGATACCAAAGGGGATGATGGACGGAGCGTTAGAGCAAATCAAACACTCACACCCAGTCAACTGATCTGGGTTTAATCCATCAACATTCTTTAGCTCACTCCACCACCCCAGTTCAGACATGGCCATATGCAAATCAGTCTGACCCTGTGCCTCATGGGAACAGTCCAGCCCGAACTGCCAAGCCATGCCTTCCCTGGACCGGAAACAAGCATCCTGGGACCAGTTTCGGGTTCAAAACCCTCATCAGCCAGGCTATCTTGAATCCAGTGGCAAAGTGAGCAAGGGACCCACTTCTGGGCATACCCTGCCAACTTAGGGCGAACAAAGCGATACCAAAGGGGATGATGGACGGAGCGTTAGAGCAAATCAAACACTCACACCCAGTCAACTGATCTGGGTTTAATCCATCATCATTCTTTAGCTCACTCCACCACCCCAGTTCAGACATGGCCATATGCAAATCAGTCTGACCCTGTGCCTCATGGGAACAGTCCAGCCCGAACTGCCAAGCCATGCCTTCCCTGGACCGGAAACAAGCATCCTGGGACCGGTTTCGGGTTCAAAACCCTCATCAGCCAGGCTATCTTGAATCCAGTGGCAAAGTGAGCAAGGGACCCACGTCTGGGCATACCCTGCCAACTTAGGGCGAACAAAGCGATACCAAAGGGGATGATGGACGGAGCGTTAGAGCAAATCAAACACTCACACCCAGTCAACTGATCTGGGTTTAATCCATCATCATTCTTTAGCTCACTCCACCACCCCAGTTCAGACATGGCCATATGCAAATCAGTCTGACCCTGTGCCTCATGGGAACAGTCCAGCCCGAACTGCCAAGCCATGTCTTCCCTGGACCGGAAACAAGCATCCTGGGACCGGTTTGGGTTCAAAACCCTCATCAGCCAGGCTATCTTGAATCCAGTGGCAAAGTGAGCAAGGGACCCACGTCTGGGCATACCCTGCCAACTTAGGGCGAACAAAGCGATACCAAAGGGGATGATGGACGGAGCGTTAGAGCAAATCAAACACTCACCCCCAGTCAACTGATCTGGGTTTAATCCATCATCATTCTTTAGCTCACTCCACCACCCCAGTTCAGACATGGCCATATGCAAATCAGTCTGACCCTGTGCCTCATGGGAACAGTCCAGCCCGAACTGCCAAGCCATGCCTTCCCTGGACCGGAAACAAGCATCCTGGGACCGGTTTCGGGTTCAAAACCCTCATCAGCCAGGCTTGCTTGAATCCAGTGGCAAAGTGAGCAAGGGACCCACGTCTGGGCATACCCCCGCCAACTTAGGGGCGACCAAAGCGATACAAAGGGGATGATGGACGGAACGTTTGAGCCAATCAAACACTCACCCCCAGTCAACTGATCTGGGTTTAATCCATCATCATTCTTTAGCTCACTCCACCACCCCAGTTCAGACATGGCCATATGCAAATCAGTCTGACCCTGTGCCTCATGGGAACAGTCCAGCGCCGAACTGCCAAGCCATGTCTTCCCTGGACCGGAAACAAGCATCCTAGGACCGGTTTCTGGCATTTCAGCCGTCATCAGCCAGGCTTGCTTGAATCCAGTGGCAAAGTGAGCAAGGGACCCACGTCTGGGCATACCCCCGCCAACTTAGGGCGACCAAAGCGATACAAAAGGGGATGATGGACGGAACGTTTGAGCCAATCAAACACTCACCCCCAGTCAACTGATCTGGGTTTAATCCATCATCATTCTTTAGCTCACTCCACCACCCCAGTTCAGACATGGCCATATGCAAATCAGTCTGACCCTGTGCCTCATGGGAACAGTCCAGCGCCCGAACTGCCAAGCCATGTCTTCCCTGGACCGGAAACAAGCATCCTAGGACCGGTTTCTGGCATTTCAGCCGTCATCAGCCAGGCTTGCTTGAATCCAGTGGCAAAGTGAGCAAGGGACCCACGTCTGGGCATACCCCCGCCAACTTAGGGCGACCAAAGCGATACAAAAGGGGATGATGGACGGAACGTTTGAGCCAATCAAACACTCACCCCCAATCAACTGATCTGGGTTTAATCCATCATCATTCTTTAGCTCACTCCACCACCCCAGTTCAGACATGGCCATATGCAAATCAGTCTGACCCTGTGCCTCATGGGAACAGTCCAGCGCCGAACTGCCAAGCCATGTCTTCCCTGGACCGGAAACAAGCATCCTAGGACCGGTTTCTGGCATATCAGCCGTCATCAGCCAGGCTTGCTTGAATCCAGTGGCAAAGTGAGCAAGGGACCCACGTCTGGGCATACCCCCGCCAACTTAGGGCGACCAAAGCGATACAAAAGGGGATGATGGACGGAACGTTTGAGCCAATCAAACACTCACCCCCAGTCAACTGATCTGGGTTTAATCCATCATCATTCTTTAGCTCACTCCACCACCCCAGTTCAGACATGGCCATATGCAAATCAGTCTGACCCTGTGCCTCATGGGAACAGTCCAGCGCCGAACTGCCAAGCCATGTCTTCCCTGGACCGGAAACAAGCATCCTAGGACCGGTTTCTGGCATTTCAGCCGTCATCAGCCAGGCTTGCTTGAATCCAGTGGCAAAGTGAGCAAGGGACCCACGTCTGGGCATACCCCGCCAACTTAGGGCGACCAAAGCGATACAAAAGGGGATGATGGACGGAACGTTTGAGCCAATCAAACACTCACCCCCAGTCAACTGATCTGGGTTTAATCCATCATCATTCTTTAGCTCACTCCACCACCCCAGTTCAGACATGGCCATATGCAAATCAGTCTGACCCTGTGCCTCATGGGAACAGTCCAGCGCCGAACTGCCAAGCCATGTCTTCCCTGGACCGGAAACAAGCATCCTAGGACCGGTTTCTGGCATTTCAGCCATCATCAGCCAGGCTTGCTTGAATCCAGTGGCAAAGTGAGCAAGGGACCCACGTCTGGGCATACCCCCGCCAACTTAGGGCGACCAAAGCGATACAAAAGGGGATGATGGACGGAACGTTTGAGCCAATCAAACACTCACCCCCAGTCAACTGATCTGGGTTTAATCCATCATCATTCTTTAGCTCACTCCACCACCCCAGTTCAGACATGGCCATATGCAAATCAGTCTGACCCTGTGCCTCATGGGAACAGTCCAGTGCCGAACTGCCAAGCCATGTCTTCCCTGGACCGGAAACAAGCATCCTAGGACCGGTTTCTGGCATTTCAGCCGTCATCAGCCAGGCTTGCTTGAATCCAGTGGCAAAGTGAGCAAGGGACCCACGTCTGGGCATACCCCCGCCAACTTAGGGCGACCAAAGCGATACAAAAGGGGATGATGGACGGAACGTTTGAGCCAATCAAACACTCACCCCCAGTCAACTGATCTGGGTTTAATCCATCATCATTCTTTAGCTCACTCCACCACCCCAGTTCAGACATGGCCATATGCAAATCAGTCTGACCCTGTGCCTCATGGGAACAGTCCAGCGCCGAACTGCCAAGCCATGTCTTCCCTGGACCGGAAACAAGCATCCTAGGACCGGTTTCTGGCATTTCAGCCGTCATCAGCCAGGCTTGCTTGAATCCAGTGGCAAAGTGAGCAAGGGACCCACGTCTGGGCATACCAACGCCAACTTAGGGCGACCAAAGCGATACAAAAGGGGATGATGGACGGAACGTTTGAGCCAATCAAACACTCACCCCCAGTCAACTGATCTGGGTTTAATCCATCATCATTCTTTAGCTCACTCCACCACCCCAGTTCAGACATGGCCATATGCAAATCAGTCTGACCCTGTGCCTCATGGGAACAGTCCAGCGCCGAACTGCCAAGCCATGTCTTCCCTGGACCGGAAACAAGCATCCTAGGACCGGTTTCTGGCATTTCAGCCGTCATCAGCCAGGCTTGCTTGAATCCAGTGGCAAAGTGAGCAAGGGACCCACATTTGGGCATACCCCCGCCAACTTAGGGCGACCAAAGCGATACAAAAGGGGATGATGGACGGAACGTTTGAGCCAATCAAACACTCACCCCCAGTCAACTGATCTGGGTTTAATCCATCATCATTCTTTAGCTCACTCCACCACCCCAGTTCAGACATGGCCATATGCAAATCAGTCTGACCCTGTGCCTCATGGGAACAGTCCAGCCCGAACTGCCAAGCCATGCCTTCCCTGGACCGGAAACAAGCATCCTGGGACCGGTTTCGGGTGCAAAACCCTCATCAGCCAGGCTATCTTGAATCCAGTGGCAAAGTGAGCAAGGGACCCACGTCTGGGCATACCCTGCCAACTTAGGGCGAACAAAGCGATACCAAAGGGGATGATGGACGGAGCGTTAGAGCAAATCAAACACTCACACCCAGTCAACTGATCTGGGTTTAATCCATCATCATTCTTTAGCTCACTCCACCACCCCAGTTCAGACATGGCCATATGCAAATCAGTCTGACCCTGTGCCTCATGGGAACAGTCCAGCCCGAACTGCCAAGCCATGCCTTCCTGGACCGGAAACAAGCATCCTGGGACCGGTTTCGGGTTCAAAACCCTCATCAGCCAGGCTATCTTGAATCCAGTGGCAAAGTGAGCAAGGGACCCACGTCTGGGCATACCCTGCCAACTTAGGGCGAACAAAGCGATACCAAAGGGGATGATGGACGGAGCGTTAGAGCAAATCAAACACTCACACCCAGTCAACTGATCTGGGTTTAATCCATCATCATTCTTTAGCTCACTCCACCACCCCAGTTCAGACATCGCCATATGCAAATCAGTCTGACCCTGTGCCTCATGGGAACAGTCCAGCCCGAACTGCCAAGCCATGTCTTCCCTGGACCGGAAACAAGCATCCTGGGGACCGGTTTCGGGTTCAAAACCCTCATCAGCCAGGCTATCTTGAATCCAGTGGCAAAGTGAGCAAGGGACCCACGTCTGGGCATACCCTGCCAACTTAGGGCGAACAAAGCGATACCAAAGGGGATGATGGACGGAGCGTTAGAGCAAATCAAACACTCACCCCCAGTCAACTGATCTGGGTTTAATCCATCATCATTCTTTAGCTCACTCCACCACCCCAGTTCAGACATGGCCATATGCAAATCAGTCTGACCCTGTGCCTCATGGGAACAGTCCAGCCCGAACTGCCAAGCCATGTCTTCCCTGGACCGGAAACAAGCATCCTGGGACCGGTTTCGGGTTCAAAACCCTCATCAGCCAGGCTTGCTTGAATCCAGTGGCAAAGTGAGCAAGGGACCCACGTCTGGGCATACCCCCGCCAACTTAGGGCGACCAAAGCGATACAAAAGGGGATGATGGACGGAACGTTTGAGCCAATCAAACACTCACCCCCAGTCAACTGATCTGGGTTTAATCCATCATCATTCTTTAGCTCACTCCACCACCCCAGTTCAGACATGGCCATATGCAAATCAGTCTGACCCTGTGCCTCATGGGAACAGTCCAGCGCCGAACTGCCAAGCCATGTCTTCCCTGGACCGGAAACAAGCATCCTAGGACCGGTTTCTGGCATTTCAGCCGTCATCAGCCAGGCTTGCTTGAATCCAGTGGCAAAGTGAGCAAGGGACCCACGTCTGGGCATACCCCCGCCAACTTAGGGCGACCAAAGCGATACAAAGGGGATGATGGACGGAACGTTTGAGCCAATCAAACACTCACCCCCAGTCAACTGATCTGGGTTTAATCCATCATCATTCTTTAGCTCACTCCACCACCCCAGTTCAGACATGGCCATATGCAAATCAGTCTGACCCTGTGCCTCATGGGAACAGTCCAGCGCCGAACTGCCAAGCCATGTCTTCCCTGGACCGGAAACAAGCATCCTAGGACCGGTTTCTGGCATTTCAGCCGTCATCAGCCAGGCTTGCTTGAATCCAGTGGCAAAGTGAGCAAGGGACCCACGTCTGGGCATACCCCCGCCAACTTAGGGCGACCAAAGCGATACAAAAGGGGATGATGGACGGAACGTTTGAGCCAATCAAACACTCACCCCCAGTCAACTGATCTGGGTTTAATCCATCATCATTCTTTAGCTCACTCCACCACCCCAGTTCAGACATGGCCATATGCAAATCAGTCTGACCCTGTGCCTCATGGGAACAGTCCAGCGCCGAACTGCCAAGCCATGTCTTCCCTGGACCGGAAACAAGCATCCTAGGACCGGTTTCTGGCATTTCAGCCGTCATCAGCCAGGCTTGCTTGAATCCAGTGGCAAAGTGAGCAAGGGACCCACGTCTGGGCATACCCCCGCCAACTTAGGGCGACCAAAGCGATACAAAAGGGGATGATGGACGGAACGTTTGAGCCAATCAAACACTCACCCCCAGTCAACTGATCTGGGTTTAATCCATCATCATTCTTTAGCTCACTCCACCACCCCAGTTCAGACATGGCCATATGCAAATCAGTCTGACCCTGTGCCTCATGGGAACAGTCCAGCGCCGAACTGCCAAGCCATGTCTTCCCTGGACCGGAAACAAGCATCCTAGGACCGGTTTCTGGCATTTCAGCCATCATCAGCCAGGCTTGCTTGAATCCAGTGGCAAAGTGAGCAAGGGACCCACGTCTGGGCATACCCCCGCCAACTTAGGGCGACCAAAGCGATACAAAAGGGGATGATGGACGGAACGTTTGAGCCAATCAAACACTCACCCCCAGTCAACTGATCTGGGTTTAATCCATCATCATTCTTTAGCTCACTCCACCACCCCAGTTCAGACATGGCCATATGCAAATCAGTCTGACCCTGTGCCTCATGGGAACAGTCCAGCGCCGAACTGCCAAGCCATGTCTTCCCTGGACCGGAAACAAGCATCCTAGGACCGGTTTCTGGCATTTCAGCCATCATCAGCCAGGCTTGCTTGAATCCAGTGGCAAAGTGAGCAAGGGACCCACGTCTGGGCATACCCCCGCCAACTTAGGGCGACCAAAGCGATACAAAAGGGGATGATGGACGGAACGTTTGAGCCAATCAAACACTCACCCCCAGTCAACTGATCTGGGTTTAATCCATCATCATTCTTTAGCTCACTCCACCACCCCAGTTCAGACATGGCCATATGCAAATCAGTCTGACCCTGTGCCTCATGGGAACAGTCCAGCGCCGAACTGCCAAGCCATGTCTTCCCTGGACCGGAAACAAGCATCCTAGGACCGGTTTCTGGCATTTCAGCCGTCATCAGCCAGGCTTGCTTGAATCCAGTGGCAAAGTGAGCAAGGGACCTACGTCTGGGCATACCCCCGCCAACTTAGGGCGACCAAAGCGATACAAAGGGGATGATGGACGGAACGTTTGAGCCAATCAAACACTCACCCCCAGTCAACTGATCTGGGTTTAATCCATCATCATTCTTTAGCTCACTCCACCACCCCAGTTCAGACATGGCCATATGCAAATCAGTCTGACCCTGTGCCTCATGGGAACAGTCCAGCGCCGAACTGCCAAGCCATGTCTTCCCTGGACCGGAAACAAGCATCCTAGGACCGGTTTCTGGCATTTCAGCCGTCATCAGCCAGGCTTGCTTGAATCCAGTGGCAAAGTGAGCAAGGGACCCACGTCTGGGCATACCCCCGCCAACTTAGGGCGACCAAAGCGATACAAAAGGGGATGATGGACGGAACGTTTGAGCCAATCAAACACTCACCCCCAGTCAACTGATCTGGGTTTAATCCATCATCATTCTTTAGCTCACTCCACCACCCCAGTTCAGACATGGCCATATGCAAATCAGTCTGACCCTGTGCCTCATGGGAACAGTCCAGCGCCGAACTGCCAAGCCATGTCTTCCCTGGACCGGAAACAAGCATCCTAGGACCGGTTTCTGGCATTTCAGCCGTCATCAGCCAGGCTTGCTTGAATCCAGTGGCAAAGTGAGCAAGGGACCCACGTCTGGGCATTCCCCGCCAACTTAGGGCGACCAAAGCGATACAAAGGGGATGATGGACGGAACGTTTGAGCCAATCAAACACTCACCCCCAGTCAACTGATCTGGGTTTAATCCATCATCATTCTTTAGCTCACTTCACCACCCCAGTTCAGACATGGCCATATGCAAATCAGTCTGACCCTGTGCCTCATAGGAACAGTCCAGCGCCGAACTGCCAAGCCATGTCTTCCCTGGACCGGAAACAAGCATCCTAGGACCGGTTTCTGGCATTTCAGCCGTCATCAGCCAGGCTTGCTTGAATCCAGTGGCAAAGTGAGCAAGGGACCCACGTCTGGGCATACCCCCGCCAACTTAGGGCGACCAAAGCGATACAAAAGGGGATGATGGACGGAACGTTTGAGCCAATCAAACACTCACCCCCAGTCAACTGATCTGGGTTTAATCCATCATCATTCTTTAGCTCACTCCACCACCCCAGTTCAGACATGGCCATATGCAAATCAGTCTGACCCTGTGCCTCATGGGAACAGTCCAGCGCCGAACTGCCAAGCCATGTCTTCCCTGGACCGGAAACAAGCATCCTAGGACCGGTTTCTGGCATTTCAGCCGTCATCAGCCAGGCTTGCTTGAATCCAGTGGCAAAGTGAGCAAGGGACCCACGTCTGGGCATACCCCCGCCAACTTAGGGCGACCAAAGCGATACAAAAGGGGATGATGGACGGAACGTTTGAGCCAATGAAAACACTCACCCCCAGTCAACTGATCTGGGTTTAATCCATCATCATTCTTTAGCTCACTCCACCACCCCAGTTCAGACATGGCCATATGCAAATCAGTCTGACCCTGTGCCTCATGGGAACAGTCCAGCGCCGAACTGCCAAGCCATGTCTTCCCTGGACCGGAAACAAGCATCCTAGGACCGGTTTCTGGCATTTCAGCCGTCATCAGCCAGGCTTGCTTGAATCCAGTGGCAAAGTGAGCAAGGGACCCACGTCTGGGCATACCCCCGCCAACTTAGGGCGACCAAAGCGATACAAAAGCGGATGATGGACGGAACGTTTGAGCCAATCAAACACTCACCCCCAGTCAACTGATCTGGGTTTAATCCATCATCATTCTTTAGCTCACTCCACCACCCCAGTTCAGACATGGCCATATGCAAATCAGTCTGACCCTGTGCCTCATGGGAACAGTCCAGCGCCGAACTGCCAAGCCATGTCTTCCCTGGACCGGAAACAAGCATCCTAGGACCGGTTTCTGGCATTTCAGCCGTCATCAGCCAGGCTTGCTTGAATCCAGTGGCAAAGTGAGCAAGGGACCCACGTCTGGGCATACCCCCGCCAACTTAGGGCGACCAAAGCGATACAAAAGGGGATGATGGACGGAACGTTTGAGCCAATCAAACACTCACCCCCAGTCAACTGATCTGGGTTTAATCCATCATCATTCTTTAGCTCACTCCACCACCCCAGTTCAGACATGGCCATATGCAAATCAGTCTGACCCTGTGCCTCATGGGAACAGTCCAGCGCCGAACTGCCAAGCCATGTCTTCCCTGGACCGGAAACAAGCATCCTAGGACCGGTTTCTGGCATTTCAGCCGTCATCAGCCAGGCTTGCTTGAATCCAGTGGCAAAGTGAGCAAGGGACCCACGTCTGGGCATACCCCCGCCAACTTAGGGCGACCAAAGCGATACAAAAGGGGATGATGGACGGAACGTTTGAGCCAATCAAACACTCACCCCCAGTCAACTGATCTGGGTTTAATCCATCATCATTCTTTAGCTCACTTCACCACCCCAGTTCAGACATGGCCATATGCAAATCAGTCTGACCCTGTGCCTCATGGGAACAGTCCAGCGCCGAACTGCCAAGCCATGTCTTCCCTGGACCGGAAACAAGCATCCTAGGACCGGTTTCTGGCATTTCAGCCGTCATCAGCCAGGCTTGCTTGAATCCAGTGGCAAAGTGAGCAAGGGACCCACGTCTGGGCATACCCCCGCCAACTTAGGGCGACCAAAGCGATACAAAAGGGGATGATGGACGGAACGTTTGAGCCAATCAAACACTCACCCCCAGTCAACTGATCTGGGTTTAATCCATCATCATTCTTTAGCTCACTCCACCACCCCAGTTCAGACATGGCCATATGCAAATCAGTCTGACCCTGTGCCTCATGGGAACAGTCCAGCGCCGAACTGCCAAGCCATGTCTTCCCTGGACCGGAAACAAGCATCCTAGGACCGGTTTCTGGCATTTCAGCCGTCATCAGCCAGGCTTGCTTGAATCCAGTGGCAAAGTGAGCAAGGGACCCACGTCTGGGCATACCCCCGCCAACTTAGGGCGACCAAAGCGATACAAAAGGGGATGATGGACGGAACGTTTGAGCCAATGAAAACACTCACCCCCAGTCAACTGATCTGGGTTTAATCCATCATCATTCTTCAGCTCACTCCACCACCCCAGTTCAGACATGGCCATATGCAAATCAGTCTGACCCTGTGCCTCATGGGAACAGTCCAGCGCCGAACTGCCAAGCCATGTCTTCCCTGGACCGGAAACAAGCATCCTAGGACCGGTTTCTGGCATTTCAGCCGTCATCAGCCAGGCTTGCTTGAATCCAGTGGCAAAGTGAGCAAGGGACCCACGTCTGGGCATACCCCCGCCAACTTAGGGCGACCAAAGCGATACAAAAGGGGATGATGGACGGAACGTTTGAGCCAATCAAACACTCACCCCCAGTCAACTGATCTGGGTTTAATCCATCATCATTCTTTAGCTCACTCCACCACCCCAGTTCAGACATGGCCATATGCAAATCAGTCTGACCCTGTGCCTCATGGGAACAGTCCAGCGCCGAACTGCCAAGCCATGTCTTCCCTGGACCGGAAACAAGCATCCTAGGACCGGTTTCTGGCATTTCAGCCGTCATCAGCCAGGCTTGCTTGAATCCAGTGGCAAAGTGAGCAAGGGACCCACGTCTGGGCATACCCCCGCCAACTTAGGGCGACCAAAGCGATACAAAGGGGATGATGGACGGAACGTTTGAGCCAATCAAACACTCACCCCCAGTCAACTGATCTGGGTTTAATCCATCATCATTCTTTTCTCAGAATCGGCCCGTTTGCGAACGGGAACAAGCCTTTTGGGATGTATCATCCCAAAAGGCATTCGCAAATAGAGAATCGCAAAATTGCGATTCTCTATTTTATGAATGCATTTAAGGAATAGCAAATTGCGATTCCTTAAATGAAATGTATGAAGCACCTAAGTTGTGCGATTATGGCTTAAGGAATCGCAAATTACCACCAACTACAGGTTGGTGGTAACTTACGATTTCTTTGAGAAATGCATTTTTTGCATTTTTCAAAGTGGCATATGGCGCACATACATGCCCTTAGGGCATGTATGTGTGCCACATGTGCACCCATGCTCATTTCAGGGTGCAACAGGGTGTCCTTTGGACACCCTTGCAACCTTGAAATTGCATTCTCAATTTGCGATTCTCTAATTGCTAATCGCAAATTGAGAATGTCCTCCCATTCATTCCTATGGGCCTCTAGGCCCATAGGAATGAATGGGGAGGGTTTCCTTAACTGCGATTCGCAATTTGCGAATCGCAATTAAGAATATGTAGGATTCGCAAATTTTCTTGCGAATCCTACATACATCTCGTTTGCGATTCTCAAATAGCGATTCTCAAAAATTCGGTATTTGAGAATCGCAAACACAAACTTTGATACATATGGCCCCTAGTGTTTAATGGGGCCTAAGTAGTTATGCTCGTCAATGATAGTCAATAGTCACCTCCAGTGTTACTCTTCTTTCAAAATGCATTTTAGTTGGCTTATGAAGATAAAACACTTCTTCCTCAGATAATCTCTTCTTTCAGGACTCTGAAAAGACGTTTTCTCAGGTCTAAAAATAACTAACTTCAGCACCCCCAAAACTTCATGAATCCTTTTTCACAATAAGTCCTCCATAACACACCAGCCTTGTTACTTGTCCATCCTTATGTTTTGAGTATGATCACTTTATTAAATTGGCAACACAAATTTTGTATTTTTGTTACAAGGTTTAGAGACATTAGCTGAGTTGACCTAGAGTACCATGTTTGCTATGTTTCGGCTACATTACTACTGAAATAAATAATATAGGATGTCCCTCTCCACCGCATTTAGGATTGTGTACAGAGGCAAACTGCTACAGTCATCAGTTACAACATTTCAATCCCACATACAAATGTCTTTCAGTGCTGAAATACTCTTCAGTCAAAGGAGCTAAGGCATGTTGCACCCCGATCCAGGGATGTAAATCAAATCAGGAACCAGTATTCATCCCTTATGGATAACCAGGTGTTTTTTTGAACTGCAGATGATCTGTTGGCTTCTGATACTTTAGAGTGTCTTGGTGTATTCCACTGTTCTGTCTTCAAACACACCATGTTGTAATTTATCAGAGCAAACATATCCACAGCTTATATTAGAGTTATGGTATGTACTGCTGTTCTGTGACTTGAACTAAAAGCAAGTATATAACCATTATTAACATCTATATCTGAGCACATCTCTCTTAAAGCAGCTTTTGGGTGGAAGGTTTAAACAGTTCCTACAACATCGCAAGTGCTCCCATTGATCATGGCTTGGTTTGTTTCTGTCAAGGGCACTAGATCTAGTCACACAAGTGGGGTCACATTTTTATTGGAACAAGTGGGAAAATGCTGGGTGGTAGGAATTTTGTGGATCCCTGCCGATTCAGGATGTTTACGTCACCGGAATGCAAGGAAAATGTACAATTTTAGGCAAAGTTTGAGGTTTTAAGGGCATTGTGGGTAAGAAAATGTTGTGGAATCCATGTGGGGCACACTATCCTGCACTCCACAGGGTGTCTAGTTTTCAGCAATGTCTGAGTTTGATAAGTTTCCCTGGGTGACTGCCGAGCCTGGGCCCAAATACTGCAGCAGCCCTTATTGCCAAATCAGGTAATTTGTTGACAGAAAATGTTGATGTCTCCACATTGTGTTTTGGGCAATTTCCTGTCACAATCAGTAGGCTCACCCACACAAGTTAAGTACCATTTTCATCAGGAGACATGGGGAAATGTTGGATGGTTGGAAATTTGTGGCTCTCAACAGATCCCAAATATTTCCCTCACAGAAATATGAGATGGTATCCATGTGAGGCATACCAGCTTGGACATCACCGCATGTCTAGTTTTCAGAAATGTCTGGGTTTGGTAGGTTTCCCTGAATGGCCGCCGAGCCTGGGTCCAAATACCGCAGCTGTCCCCATTGCCAAATCAGGTCATTTTTTTTCAGGAAATGTTGCTGTCTTCACATTGAGTTTTAGGCCCTTACCTGCCGCGAGCACTAGGCTCACCCACACAAATGAGGAACCAGTTTATTGGGAGACTTGGGTAAACACAGGGTAGTATGAAATTTGCAGCTCCCCACAGATTCCAGAACTTTCCATCAAAGAAATGTGAGGAAAATGTTGTTTTTAGCCAAAGTTTGAGGTTTGCAAGGTCATCTGTGTATAACACCTGGTGAGAGCCATGCATGTGACACTACCCTGGACTCCCCCAGGTGTCTCGTTTTGAGAAATGTGCAGGTTTGTTAGGTCTACCTAGCTAGGCACTGGCCGAGCTAGGGCCCATAATCCACAGTTACCCAACTTGCAAGAAAACATATGGTTTTCAGTGGAAAATGTTGATGAGTCAATGTTATGTTTTGGGCCCTTTCCTGTTGCGGGCATTAGGCCCACCGAACACAAGTGAGGTACCATTTTTATCAGAAGACTTGGGGTAACGCTGGGTTGTAGTAAATTTAAGGATCTCCACAGAGTCACAAACTTTCCATCACAGGAAAATATGTGTTTTAGGCAAAGTTCAAGGATTGCAAGGGTTTCTGGGTATAAAAAGCCTGGTGAGAGCCACGTACATCATGCCACCCAGGGCTCTCCCAGTAGTCTAGTTTTCAGAAATGTGCAGATTTGGTAGATTTCCCTGGGTGCCGGCTGAGCTAGGGCCCAAATTCCACAGCCACCAACATTGCAGAAAAGGGTCGGTTTTTGGGTGGAAAAACATTATCTGTCTCTGTTGCTTTTTGGGCCTTTTCTTGTCACAAGCACTAGGCCCACCCAAACTAGTCAGCTACCAATATTATCAGAAGACTTTGAGAAATGCTGGGGGGTAGGAAATGTGTGGCTCCCTGCAGATTCCAGAGCTATCCTTCCCAGAAATTTAAGGAAAATTTGCGTTTTTAGACAAAGTTTGTGGTTTGCAAGTACTTTTGGGTACAAAATACTGGCAGTGGCGGTTGGCATGGCTTGCGGGTGGTGGGGCAGGCACGGGGGGGGCAGAGGGCGCGTGGGTCGCAATTTAAAAACAAACACTTATCTTGCCGCCGGGTCCTGCGTCTCTGCTCCTGCTCTCCTGCGTTGGACTCCAGGAACAGGAAGCACCGGCACACAGGCTCCCCATACCAATCACAAAGCTGCAATGCAGCATTGTGGTTGGTCTGAGCACCGTGACACGGCACTCAGCCAGGGGCTGGATGGGTGTGGATGTTCTCCACGCAGGCTGTAATGCAGCCTGCATGGAGAACAGGGAAAGTGTGCATGACTGTTTTGGGCGGCCTGAGAGGGCAAGTCATGCCACACTGGACTCCCCCAGGAGTCTAGTTTTCAAAAATGTGCAGGTTTGGTAGATTTCCCTGGATGCCAGCTAAGCCAAGGCCCAAATTTCTCAGCCACCAACATTGCAAAACTAGGGACGAATATAGGTGAAAGGTTGGGATGTTACCCGGACCTATATTGGGGTACCTATATGGAATATAACACCCGGGGGTCTAGTTTTCAGAAATGCGCAGGGTTGGTAGGTTTCCCTTAATACCAACTGAGCTAGGGCTCAACATCCACAGCTTCCCAAATTGCAAAAAAAGGGTTGGTTTTTGGAGGAAAATGTTGATGTGTCCATGTTGTATTTTGGGCCCTTTCCTGTTGTGGACACTAGATCCACCCACACAAGATAGGTACTTTTTTTGTCGGGAGACTTAGAAAAATGCTAGATGATAGGAAATATGTGTCTCGTCACACAATCGTTTGAGGATTGCAATGGTTTCTGGGTAAAAAAACCCTGGCATGCAAGTCATGCCACCCTGGTCTCCAAGAGGAGTCTAGTTTTCAAAAATGTGCAGGTTTGGTAGATTTCCCTGGATGCCAGCTAAGCCAAGGCCCAAATTTCTCAGCCACCAACATTGCAGAAAAGGAGCAGTTATTGGATGGAAAAACTTGATCTGTCTCTGTTGCTTTCTGGGCCCTTTCCTGTTGCGAGCACTGGGCCCACCCACACAAATGAGGAACCATTTTTATTGGGAGACGTGGGGAAAGGCTAGGTGGTAGGAAATGTGTGGCTCCCTACAAATTCCAGATCTTTCCTTCACAGAAATGTGAGTGTGAGCAAAATTTGCACTTTTAGACAAAGTTTGAGGTTTGCAAGAACATTTGGGTAGAAAAAGCTGGTGAGCTGCATGCAAATCAGGCCACCTTGGACTTCCCTGAGTGTCTAGGTCACCCTGGCCTTCCCCCGCTGTCTAGTTTTCAGAAATGTGAAGGTGTGATAGGTTTCCCTTGATACCAACCGAGCTAGAGCCCAAAGTCCACAGCTACCCAAATCACAAAAGTGGAGAAAGTTGATGTGTCCATGTCGCATTTTGGGCCCTTTCCTGTTGCAGGCACTAGATCCACTGTTGCAAAGATGTATCCAAGGTTATGAATAAAAGGTTTTGTGAGATGCCGGCCTGGTATATGATGTACACTTATGTAAGTTGTCACCCTGCACCAGTCCAGACAACCCTTATGATGATTTAGGAGGTCTTAGACAACCGTAGAAAGCTCTCCAAGTGGTAGCTGTGGAGAGCAGCCTTCAGGCTTAGTCCAGAAGGAGTGTAAAGCAGCTTGTTTTACCAGAATGCAATCTTATAGGTATAGATTAAATGAAAAAGAACCACACAATGTATTTATAAAAATATGTATTTATTATGTAATACTCACTAACACATACAGATATCTCCTACCCGGAGATATGCACAATGCACACATTACTTTGCATAGAATTCACGTAAATAGCACAGAATACCCAGTGAACTCCAGGGGGGGACCAAACCATATACTGAGAAAGTGGTATAAGAACCACCACTTGTGTCAAGAAAATGCCCAGAGGACGTAGAAGTGCTGGGGACCTAAGGAACCACCCAAGGTGAGGGACTAGGAACCCCAAGGAGATTGTGTACAGTGTGGGAACACGACCGCGTTCTCCGTACAAATCAAAGTGTAAGTCGCGGTTGGAATTTCAAAGATTAAGGACCCTTCCCAGTGGACCCTGAAGAAACCCCATGGAAGACAGAAGGTTGGAGAGCCACCCCACCTGTGGATACCCTAGTACCCACGTTACCTACACCAGGGAAGCCTGGTGCATAGGTGTGAAGTGATGTCGGAAACCACCGTCGAACCCAATGGAGGACTTCAGGAAAATGCCGCTACTGGAGAAGGAGAAAGTGTCTGGTGGAATCCAAAGGTGGATTCAAGTTGAGGAGTACCTGCAAGCACAGGAGACAGTGTCTATGTCACTCAGGAGTGACCCGTAGACCTGGAAGACGAATGCCCACCGATGTCGGGAGTTGCAGGAGAGTTGATGGTGACCTTGACTCTGCAGCTGTGAGGACCAGGCGATGCTTTGGAAGACCAGGAGCCGTGCACGAGCTGTCCCATGTCGGATGTTGAGAGTTGAGGGGTCGGTGTCCGGCGGAAGCACCAACAAGCCTTGGCAACTGCAAACAATGTGGAAGTCGAAGAAGGTGCAATGTCGGGACCAGCAAGGTCCAGGGGACTCACCACAAGCAGGTGAGTTAGGGCAGGCCCGCGCAATCAGAGGAGTCCAAAAGAAAAAAAGATGACCCTCAACAGGACCTACAGGCCAAAGGCACTGGAGTCGCAAGAGGACCTCGAGCGGCTCACCAAAAGATGCAGGCCACGGTGCAAACGATGTGATGTGGACAATAATTTTGGTCACTGGAGGTGCTTGAGGTTGGGGCTACTGGGAGCCCGGAGATCTTGGTGGAAGAAAGCCAACAAGCCTTTGGAAATGCAAGTCAATGCAGTGCACAGGGGTTCAGTTCTTGTGGCTCCGACGAGGGATACTGGCCTCAAACTTGGTGAGAGGCAGGGCAGGCCTGGAGGGATGAGAAGAACTACCACCTGTGTTGCAGAACCTTTCGAAGTCCGTAGGAGCTCAGGATCAGCAGACCAGTCAGCTTAGTTGCGGTGCCTGCAAATGCAGGGAAGTGACTCCTTCTCTTCAAGGGAGATTCATTCAAGTGTCTTGGATGCCCACAGGCCTGGGAAGGTTCCTGTATGGTGCACAGGCACAGACGATGCAGCAGACTGGAAGGGAGATGAAGTCGAGCCCAAACGAAGTCCAGCGAAGTCCAGAGTGCCCAGACAGTAGAAGTTGAAGTGGTGTCTGAATTGAATCGTGTCCCACGATGAATCTAGGGACCTACACCCAGGTAAGCCCTTAAGTACCCTAAGGAAAGGGTTGGGACGATTCAGGGGACACTCCCAGGGGAGCGTTTGGACAGGGGGGAGGATACTCCCTTGTCCTTTATCCAGTTTCGCACCAGAGCGGGAGCCAACGGCTCCCAGAGCTGGTTTGAACGGGACTATGCAAGGAGGCACCAAATGTGCCCCTCATGCAGACTAAGTGGTGCTGGCAAGCACACTCATCCGGCCCCAATACACTAAATCCTGTCTGGGAGGTGGTCACACCTCTCTGTGACAGGATACCTATTCTTCTGCCTTCCCCTGCTCGAGCTTGGCTCAGCAGCAGAAAGGCAAAATCGTGTCTCTGGTCGGCCGCAGCCATGTTGTGCTGTCTGGGTCTGGAAGACTGGCACCGTGAGCAACGAGAGCCTAACGGAGGCCCGTTCTAGTGATTGGAATCATATCTCCCACACCGTTTATGGTGTGGGAGGTATGATTCCAACATGTTTGATACCAAACATGATAGGATTCGTTGCAGCCAATTTCAAGATGGTCATCGAGTAAGTACGCGGTGCCCCTCTGTATGGTAAATGACTGCTTCGCTTACAGCTGGGGAGAATGGACTCCGTAGGCTGTAGGGGTGTCCTGCTCATGCAGGGGCACCCTCACACTTAGAACCAAGCACCCTGCTTTCAGAATTGTAAAGGCCTGCTATGGTGGTGACTTATTGGTTTTAAGTGCAGTGAACCTAGATATAGGAAACCTATATCTGTTGTAAGTGGTGCTAGCACCAGCTTATACAGGCTGCAATGGCAGGCCTGTAGTTACAGTTTGAATGGTCTTCCATGGGTGGCATAATACATGCTTCAGCCCACGGGGGACCTCTTGGGTGCCTATGCCCTGGGTACCTTAGTACCATATTCTAGGGACTGATAAGCGTACCCCAGTATCCAATCTGGGATGTACCTAAGTACTGAACATAACAATTATGGGGAGAAAGCAGAGAGACTGGGGTCCTGATTAGCAGGATCCCAGACAGACTAGCCAACAACAGCTTAGCACCAGACAAAATGTGGGGGTAACCATTAAGGCAGATCCTACTTTCCTACACCCCCTCCCCACCAAATGTAAGGAGATGAGACTAAGCTTGCCAAGTTGAGTCTTCATTTTCTAAGTGGAAATATCTGGAGAGTCCATCTGCATTGGCATGGTTACTCCCAGGTCTATGTTCCACTGTATTGTCCATCCCCTGTAGGGAAATAGACCACCTCAAAAGTTTGGGGGTTTCACCCTTCATCTGTTTAAGCCATAAGAGGGGCTTATGGTCTGTCTCTCGCTGCCCCCATTTAACTGTGTCCATTTTTCCTTCTGTTTCCCCTCGCTGCCCCCATTTTCCCTGGGCCCATTTTGCCTTCTGTACCCCTCGTTGCCTCTCTCCACTCCCGCCGCTGCGTCCCCTGCGGTCCCGCCCCCCTGACTGCCCATTCGCTGCCCCTGCCTCCCGCCTCCCAGCTGCTCCTCCCTCCCACCTCCCCATATATGGCGGCCGCTGCGCGGTGAGGAGAGCGACCCTTGACCTTGCCAGGTAGGTCGCTCCCCCGCCACACAGCTCCGCCTGTGGTGTCCTGCCCGCTGCTGCTGCTGGTAAGCTCGCCCCTCTGCTTGTGGCCTCGGTGCCTGTTTTTCCTTCTGTTCCCCTCGCTGCCCCCACTTAACTGTGTCCATTTTTCCTTCTGTTCCCCTCGCTGCCCCCATTTTCCCTGTGTCCATTTTTCCTTCTGTTCCCCTCCCTGCCCCCATTTAACTGTGTCCATTTTTCCTTCTGTTCCCCTCGCTGCCCCCATTTAACTGTGTCCATTTTTCCTTCTGTTTCCCCTCGCTGCCCCCATTTTCCCTGTGTCCATTTTTCCTTCTGTTCCCCTCGCTGCCCCCATTTAACTGTGCCCATTTTTCCTTCTGTTCCCCTCGCTGCCCCCTTTAACTGTGTCCATTTTTCCTTCTGTTCCCCTCGCTGCCCCCATTTAACTGTGCCCATTTTTCCTTCTGTTCCCCTCGCTGCCCCCATTTAACTGTGTCCATTTTTCCTTCTGTTCCCCTCGCTGCCCCCATTTAACTGTGTCCATTTTTCATTCTGTTCCCCTCGCTGCCCCCATTTAACTGTGCCCATTTTTCCTTCTGTTCCCCTCGCTGCCCCCATTTAACTGTGTCCATTTTTCCTTCTGTTTCCCCTCGCTGCCCCCATTTTCCCTGGGCCCATTTTGCCTTCTGTACCCCTCGTTGCCTCTCTCCACTCCCGCCGCTGCGTCCCCGCCCCCTGACTGCCCATTCGCTGCCCCTGCCTCCCGCCTCCCAGCTGCTCCTCCCTCCCACCTCCCCATATATGGCGGCCGCTGCGCGGTGAGGAGAGCGACCCTTGACCTTGCCAGGTAGGTCGCTCCCCCGCCACACAGCTCCGCCTGTGGTGTCCTGCCCGCTGCTGCTGCTGGTAAGCTCGCCCCTCTGCTTGTGGCCTCGGTGCCCGTTTTTCCTTCCGTTCCCCTCGCTGCCCCCACTTAACTGTGTCCATTTTTCCTTCTGTTCCCCTCGCTGCCCCCATTTTCCCTGTGTCCATTTTTCCTTCTGTTCCCCTCGCTGCCCCCATTTAACTGTGTCCATTTTTCCTTCTGTTCCCCTCGCTGCCCCCATTTAACTGTGCCCATTTTTCCTTCTGTTCCCCTCGCTGCCCCCATTTAACTGTGTCCATTTTTCCTTCTGTTCCCCTCGCTGCCCCCATTTAACTGTGTCCATTTTTCCTTCTGTTCCCCTCGTTGCCTCTCTCCACTCCCGCCGCTGCGTCCCCTGCGGCCCGCCCCCCTGACTGCCCATTTGCTGCCCCTGCCTCCCGCCTCCCAGCTGCTCCTCCCTCCCACCTCCCCATATATGGCAGCCGCTGCGCGGTGAGGAGGGCGACCCTTGACCTTGCCAGGTAGGTCGCTCCCCCGCCACACAGCTCCGCCTGTGGTGTCTTGCCCGCTGCTGCTGCTGGTAAGCTCGCCCCTCTGCTTGTGGCCTCGGTGCCCGTTTTTCCTTCTGTTCCCCTCGCTGCCCCCATTTTCCCTGTGTCCATTTTTCCTTCTGTTCCCCTCGCTGCCCCCATTTAACTGTGTCCATTTTTCCTTCTGTTCCCCTCGCTGCCCCCATTTAACTGTGTCCATTTTTCCTTCTGTTTCCCCTCGCTGCCCCCATTTTCCCTGTGTCCATTTTTCCTTCTGTTCCCCTCGCTGCCCCCATTTAACTGTGCCCATTTTTCCTTCTGTTCCCCTCGCTGCCCCCATTTAACTGTGTCCATTTTTCCTTCTGTTCCCCTCGCTGCCCCCTTTAACTGTGCCCATTTTTCCTTCTGTTCCCCTCGCTGCCCCCATTTAACTGTGTCCATTTTTCCTTCTGTTCCCCTCGCTGCCCCCATTTAACTGTGTCCATTTTTCCTTCTGTTCCCCTCGCTGCCCCCATTTAACTGTGCCCATTTTTCCTTCTGTTCCCTCGCTGCCCCCATTTAACTGTGTCCATTTTTCCTTCTGTTCCCCTCGCTGCCCCCATTTAACTGTGTCCATTTTTCCTTCTGTTCCCCTCGCTGCCCCCATTTAACTGTGCCCATTTTTCCTTCTGTTCCCCTCGCTGCCCCCATTTAACTGTGTCCATTTTTCCTTCTGTTCCCCTTGCTGCCCCCATTTAACTGTGTCCATTTTTCCTTCTGTTCCCCTCGCTGCCCCCATTTAACTGTGTCCATTTTTCCTTCTGTTTCCCCTCGCTGCCCCCATTTTCCCTGGGCCCATTTTGCCTTCTGTACCCCTCGTTGCCTCTCTCCACTCCCGCCGCTGCGTCCCCTGCGGCCCCGCCCCCCTGACTGCCCATTTGCTGCCCCTGCCTCCCGCCTCCCAGCTGCTCCTCCCTGCCACCTCCCCATATATGGCTGCCGCTGTGCGGCCGCGCCGCTGGCGCGCCGAAGGCGCGCCTAAGGCAAGCCCGTCTGCGCCCGTCTGCGCCTGGACCGCGCCCAGCGCCAGAACCCCTGGGCCGTGCGCCCCCCGCTCCAGCCTCGAGGACCGACTCCGATACGATGCCACCACACTCCACGCTCTCAACCCCGGACGGACGCACAACTGCTTCAAGGCCGCCCCGAAACGCACCCATGGTCCCTTCACCTGCCGGAACTGCAGCTACACCAGCCTCAGAGCCACCGAGGCGCCCGCCAAGAAGGACCTCAACCACCTCCGATGCATCCTACTGAACACCCGCTCCGCACGCAAACACGCCGTCGAGCTCTGGGACCTGCTCGACACATCATCACCAGACGTCGCCTTCCTGACAGAGACCTGGATGAACGACTCCTCCGCCCCCGACATCGCCATAGCCATCCCAGACGGCTATAAGATCACCCGCAGAGACCGCGTCAACGCAGTAGGAGGAGGAATCGCCATCGTCCACAAGAACACCATCAGGGTCTCGACCAGCACCGACGACACTCTCAGCACCGCCGAACACATGCACTTCCAGATCCACACGGACCCCAACACCACCCTTAGAGGCACCCGACCCCAGTTCAGCGACTCCATCGCCGACTTCATCAGCACGCACGCCCTGACCTCTACCGACTACATCCTCCTCGGAGACCTGAACTTTCACCTGGAGAACAACAACGACAGCAACTCCACCACCCTGATCGACAACCTCGCCAACCTCGGTCTGAGCCAGCTCGTCACAACACCGACCCATTCCGCCGGCCACACGCTTGACCCCATCTTCTCCTCAAGCTCCCACGTCTCCTTCAGCCACACCACGGAACTCCTCTGGACCGACCACCGCTGCATCCATTTCACCTTCCAGAAACCCACCACACACCACCGCACCCTACAGATCCCCCGCAGATGCTGGAGCAAAGTCACCGAAGACCAACTATGGGCAAACCTCGCTCTCAGCCCTCCCTCCGACCCATCCAACACCGACGACGCTGCCTGCAACCTCAGACGATGGATGGACGACTGTGCCAACACCCTCGCCCCGCTGAAAAAACTCACCTACAGTGACACCACCAAAAGAGCCAGCTGGTTCACCTCGGAACTCCTAGCTTCCAAGCGTACCTGCCAGAAACTAGAGAAGAAATGGCACAGTGATAAGACACCAGACAGCCACGCAGCCCACAAAGACGCCATCCGTAACCACCACCACCTCATCAAGTCCGCCAAGAGAATC
The DNA here is from genome assembly GCA_963921515.1 of Calotriton arnoldi. Classification (NCBI taxonomy): domain Eukaryota; kingdom Metazoa; phylum Chordata; class Amphibia; order Caudata; family Salamandridae; genus Calotriton; species Calotriton arnoldi. Next base: position 167,014 of record CAWUFW010002753.1, read on the forward strand.
TCCTTCAAAAACCGCCTCGACAACAACGCACACAACAGCAAGGAGCTCTTCAACATTGTGAAGGAACTCTCCAACCCCAGCTCCAACACCAACGACATCCCGTCGTCGCAACCCCTGTGCGATTCCCTCGCCACCTTCTTCCACCGCAAGATCGCCGACATCCACGGCAGCTTCAACACCCAGACAGCCCCAACTAAGATCGATGCACCAGACCCGCCGCACACCATCGACCAGGACCCCCCTGCCAGCCTGGGCCAGCGTGAACATCGATGACACCATCAAGACCATGAGCACAATACACTCCGGCTCCCCGTCAGACCCTTTCCCGCACCACATCTTCAACAAAGCCAGCAGCTCCATCGCACCCCACCTGTGCAACGTCATCAATCTCTCCTTCGAGACCGCGACCTTCCCAGAGAGCTGGAAACACGCAGAGATCAACGCCCTACTCAAAAAACCCAAGGCGGACCCGAGAGACCTCAAGAACTTCCGGCCCATCTCCCTGCTTCCGTTCCCAGCCAAGGTCATCGAGAAGATCGTCAACAAACAGCTAACCCGATACCTCGAAGAAAACAGCATCCTGGACCCATCCCAATCGGGGTTCCGCAGCAACCACAGCACTGAGACTGCCCTCATCGCCGCCACCGACGACATCAGGATCCTGCTGGACAACGGTGAGACCGCAGCCCTCATCCTGCTGGACCTCTCCGCCGCCTTCGACACTGTCTGCCACCGCACTCTACGCGCACGCCTCCACGACGCAGGGATCCGAGACAAGGCCCTGGAATGGGCCACCTCCTTCCTCGCCGGCAGAACCCAGAGAGTCCGCCTCCCACCATTCCGATCCGAAGCCTCCGAGATCATCTGCGGCGTACCCCAGGGATCATCCCTCAGCCCAACACTGTTCAACATCTACATGGCCCCGCTCGCACGCATCGCCAGACAGCACGACCTCAACATAATCTCCTACGCCGACGACACTCAACTGATCCTCTCCCTCACCAAGGACCCCTCGCCGCCAAATCCAACCTCCATGAAGGAATGAAGGCCGTCGCCGATTGGATGAAGATCAGCCGACTAAAACTGAACACGGAGAAGACAGAGGTCCTCATCCTCGGCTCCAACCCCTCAGCCTGGGACGACTCCTGGTGGCCAACGACGCTGGGAGCAGCCCCGACACCCACCGACCACGCACGCAACCTGGGAGTCATCCTCGACTCAACGCTCTCCATGGCCAAGCAAGTCAACGCAGTCTCCTCCTCCTGCTTCAACACCCTCCGCATGCTTCGCAAGATCTACAGGTGGATCCCGACAGATACAAGAAGAACTGTCACCCAGGCCCTCGTCAGTAGCAGACTTGACTATGGGAACGCCCTCTACGCGGGAGCCCCGGCCAAGCTCATCAAGCGACTGCAACGGATACAAAACGCCTCCGCACGCCTGATCCTCGATGTACCACGCCACAGCCACATCACCCCCCACCTGAGGAACCTGCACTGGCTCCCCGTCGACAGGAGAATCTCCTTCAAACTCCTCATCCACGCACACAAGGCACTCCACAAGACTGGCCCAGCCTACCTCAACAGACGACTCCTCTTCTACGTCCCCAACCGCCAACTCCGCTCCGCCGACCTCTCCCTCGCCACCGTCCCTCGCATTCGAAGAACTACCACCGGCGGCAGATCCTTCTCCCACCTCGCCGCCAAGACCTGGAACACCCTTCCACTAAGCCTACGACAGACCCAAGACCTGCTGACCTTCAGGAGGCTACTCAAGACCTGGTTGTTCGACCAGTAGCAGCACCCCCCCCTTTTTTTCTCCCCAGCGCCTTGAGACCCTCGCGGGTAAGTAGTGCGCTTTACAAAATCTGTGATTGATTGATTGATTGTCTGAACAATGAAGTGAGTGCCAAACAAGTATGGCCTGAACTTCTTCAGGGCCCAGACCACAGGAAAGGCCTCCCTCTCAATGGCAGACCAACGTTTCTCCCTGGGGGGTCAACCTTCTGCTGATAAAAGCTACTGGTTGATCCTGGCCCTCTGTATTCAGTTGTGATAACACAGCCCCTACCCCTAACTCAGATGCATCTGTCTGGACAATGAAAGTTTTAGAGTAATCAGGACTTTGCAGAATGGGAGCAGTGCACATGGTCTGCTTGAGGTCATCAAATGCCTTTTGACAGCTTACTGTCCACTGAACTTTCTTGGGCATATTCTTAGAGGTCAGATCATTCAGGGGAGTCACTATGGACCCATATCCCTTCACAAATCTTCTGTAATACCCATTCAGGCCCAAGAAAGCTCTGACCTTAGTCTGGGTAGTTGGAGCAATCCATTTCATTATGTTCTGGATTTGGCTCTGTAGTGGTTGAACCTGGCCTTCACCTACCAGGTGGCCCAAGTACACAACCTTGATCTGCCCTATCTGGCACTTAGTGGCCTTGATAGTGAGGCCTGCTTTCTGCAGAGCCTCCAGAACATTCTTGAGGTGGACCAGGTGATCCTCCCAGGTGGAGCTGAAGACAGCTATATTATCTAGATATGCTGCAATATAGGCTTCCAGACCTGTTAGAACTTTTTCACCAACGTCTGGAATGTGGCAGATGCATTCTTCAAACCAAAGGGCATTACCATACATTGATAGTGCCCACTAGGGGTTGAAAATGCAGGTTTTGGCTTGGCATCCTCAGCTGGTCTGATTTGCCAGTAGCCAGCAGTCAGGTCAAATGTACTCAGAAACTTGGCTGAAGCCAAGTATCTATACGTTCATCTGCCCTGGGAATTGGATGAACATCAGTCCTAGTGACTGCATTGAGATCTCTGTAGTCTACACAAAACCTCATGTCTTTTCATCCTTGGTGTGAGCTTTGGGTACTAGGACTACTGGGCTAGCCCAAGGGTTATCTGCGGGTTCAATTACTCCCAACTCCAGCATCTTCTGGACCTCTGTCCTGATGCAATCTCTGACATGATCAGGCTGCCTGTAGATTTTATTCTTAACAGGTAGACTATCACCTGTGTCCAATTCATGGGTAGACCAGGTGGTTTGACTGGGTGTCAGGGAAAACATATGCCTGAACTGATAGAGGACTTTCCTGCAATCAGTCTGCTGTTGATTAGTGAGACTGCCTGCCAAGGCCACTCCATCTATTGATCCATCATCAGGGTTCTGAGAGAGGAGATCAGGGAGAGGGTCACTCTCTTCCTCCTGTCCCTCATCAGTTGCCATGAGCAAGCCCATGTCAGCCCTGTCAACTTAAGGTTTTAACCTGTTCACATGAAGAACCCTATGGGGACTTCTTGGAGTACCTAGGTTCACAAAGTAGGTGACCTCACCCTTTTGCTAAAGTATGGAGTGGCGTCCACTCAATGTGTCTTGGAGAGCTGCTGGGACCACAGGCTCCAACACCCACACCTTCTGGCCTGGCTGGTAAACAGTCAGGACAGCCTTTTGGTCATGCCAAGCTTTTTGAAGTTCTTGGCTGGTCTCCAGGTTTTTGCTTGCCTTCTTCATATACTCAGCCATGCGAGAACGCAGGCCAAATACATAGTCCACTATGTCCTGTTTGGGAGGTTTGAGAGGTAACTCCCATCCCTCCTTCACCAGATGCAAGGGACCCCTAACTGGATGTCCAAAGAGAAGTTCAAAAGGGCTGTAGCCAACCCCCTTCTGAGGAACCTCCCTGTAGGCAAAGAGAAGGCAGGGTAGTAGGACATCACATTTTCACCTAAGCTTTTCTGGGAGACCCATGACCATACCCTTCAGGGTCTTGTTGAACCTTTCAACAAGCCCACTGCATTGAGGATGGTAGGGTGTAGTGAATTTGTAATTCACTCCACACTCTTTCCACATTGCAGTTATGTAACTTGACATGAAGTTTGGACCTCTGTCAGTTAGAACCTCCTTAGGGAAGCGCACTCTGGAAAAAATTCCCGGGAGGGCCCTGACCACTACAAGAGCTGTAGTGGTCCTAAGGGAAATGGCTTCTGGGTACCTAGTGGCATGGTCCACCACCACTAGGATATAACTGTGCCCAGATGCAGTTGGAGGGTTCAAGCGACAAAACTCCTTTGTGCCTTCAGACATATGGGGCCAGTGAAAGTGAGGGACAAGCCTGTCCCAAGTCTTACTTTGCCGTAAGTGTCCTGCCAGAGCAATTTCATGTGCAAGTGTGAGCAGGAAATTCTAAACTACTGGGGTATGACCAACCTCCTGGTGGCACCAGGATTGGGGTCTCTACCCTCTGAGTAAAGAAGTCCTTCCTCCCAGTAGATGCTGCCTGTACCTGCCTTCTATTGAACTATGACGATGCCCCACGGGCTGAAACTAAAACTGTTTGTACTTTCTGCGGAGCCCGAGTACCCTTGCCCGCTGCCCGGTGGAGCTGTCCTATGCAGCTATAGCGGGTCTGTCTCTGGGTCACCCCCTTGGCCGTCACCTACCCAGCCGGACATCGGACATTGTTTTTCACGGTTCTTCACGGTTTTATCTGTCTCTCTCCTCGACTGCTTTGACTGCTTTGTTCCCCCAGGAGTACTTTCCCCCTTCAGATCTACCTGACTCTGTTGGCTTTCCTCTCCCCTGTCTACCTTTCCCCCACTTCCTTCCATTCCTCATATGACGTGTGTCTTGGATATGCTACGCGCTAATATCCTATATTTTTGTGTAAGCTCACATGTTTCTCCTAAGCATATACTGGTAATTGCAACTGTAACTGTAACTGATGTAACTATGTAACAATGTTCTGAAACAATGTCCTATCTCATGTAAAGCGCTCTGATACCTCCGGGTCTAGCCAGCGCTATATAAAACTTTTCAAACAAATAAATAAATAAATCCTCTGGGACCCATTGATAGTGCCTGTTGCCTCAGCAGCAGCTTGCCGTCTGAGGGGTTCAAGAGAGGGGCAGGTCTGCTGCTCCAAACTCAAACCTGCCCTGGAAGGGCCCACTGCCCCAAGAACTCAGCCTGATCAGGCCCAAGTTCCTCTGGGGCAGTACCTTCACAGAGGCTAAGATCATCTCCCTCAGGAGCCTGATCTTCACTCTGAGTCTGTGAGGAGGGCAAAGCCTTACCACTCCTGCTCCTTCTCTTTTTTTTTTTTTTTTGTCCTCATTTGCCTCATAAACACCATTACACTTGCACCTTGACCGAGGTGTCCTGACCTTTTTGCTGGAAAAAGAAAGAGAGGGGGGTTTCACACGGTGCCACCCTCGGATTGTGACGACCCCTTCCTCAAACGCACATTCTCTATGAGCAGCCCTGCTTCTTTAGAAAAAGTGCCAGCCGAGGCGGAGTAGGCTTAATCATTGGACCCCTGATCTGATTCTCTATCATGTTGCTCACACCAACTCAGCAAGGGAGACCAGAACTCATGCCTTCTATGTCCCTTGTCCGACGTATCCAAGCTGGCTATACACTTTACAGAACGTAGCCAATCCTCGTATCGAGGAGGGGCATGGGCCACCCATTGCTTACAGATCTCTCTGCGTGCCAGTAATATGGCATAGAAAACCAGCTTTGCGTAGTTCTTACTAAATTTTGATTGTGGGTCCAAGCATCCAAAAATAATCAGCAAAACGCTTACCTTGATTGGATCTTCAGCATGCTAGACAAAGCTCTACTCACGTAATTCCAGAACACCTGGATCTCTGGGCAGTGCAAAAACATATGCACGTCGTCTTCTTTCATATTGCCACATTTCGGACAAGCCACCTCACATCCTTTTCCAAACTTCGAAAGTCTCTGCGGGGTCCAATAGGCCCTGTGGATGGTGAAAAGATGATTTCTCCTCAGATATGCAGGTTTTACTATTTTGTACATCATAGACATAGATACTTGCCATTGGTGCTCCAGCGAAATCTCTTTGTGTATTATATGCTCCCATCTTGTTATACCGGCCTCACGTAGTGGGATTGCCATCACGTCTTTTCTCCATTCTGGAGAGCCCAGAGAATCCCAAATGGGGGCAAGTAGGTTGAAGTACGGAAGTTTTAAGACCTTTTTGATTTTGTACCATGTCTCGGCCAAACCCCCTAAGATTTTTAGCCTAACCTTTTTAAAGTACTTGAGATCCGCATATTTGTGCATAAAGCCACATTCCCCCCTTCCTCCTGCCACAGCATCACCGCCAATAGCCTCCCAATCTCTGAGTTTGTGGGTCTATTTAACAGCATTTTCCCATTCTTTAATAAGAATGCCCAAGAGTAAAAAAGCAGGTCTGGTAATGCTAACCCTCCTTTCTCCGCCCTCCTTCTCAGCTTCTTCCACGCTATCCGTGGCCCTTTAGAAGACCAGATAAAGCTGCTGATCTTGTTGTAATTTGGCAGCATTTAAGTTAAGCATTAACTGAAGACAGCCTGTATTTAGAGGCTAAATTGTCCGCTTTGTGGAATCCATTTTGTATTTCTGTCAGCCATTTTGGCTGCCATGTGCTACCATGTGCTCGCCATGTGCTCTGTCCTACCTTCCTGTCAACTGCTCTTGAAATCTGCCTAGAGACAAGTTATATTTAGTTCCTCTTGCTTTGCACATGCTCAGTTGAGCTTGCAGCTGTTCCGAGTTTATAAATGTCAGGATGTGTCTGCTAAAAGTAGAAACTGTTAGCTCCACCCACTTGTCGACTGTGCATTCTCTGTATGACCTTATATGTACCTAAAACCAGCATTTGTGTTAGTACCGCCTTCATTTGAGCCCCTGTGTGGGTATAAAAGGACCAGGATCCTGCCATTCAGTGTGCTACTTCATGCATTACTGAAGGGTGATGTGTGAATGTTAGCTCCACCTCATGAGGTTTAATAAACTCTGTCTTTTATATTTCAGTTTCTGTGCCAACTTCTTCCTAAGTGTCTGAGGACTCTGTGCAGAGAAGGGAGAACCCCTAAGCACTGGTAGGCCTTGCTGAGGCTCACTACAACAAATTGGCGCTTCCAACGTGGGACTCATCAACGACTCGGATGCCCGAAGGACTGGTCGCGACGAAGGATTGGAATCTCGCTTTGGACGCGATCGCTGCCTGAGGAGACACCAGAGTCTTGGCACCCACGGTGTTTTTCCTTTCTTTCTGATCTGACCATCTCGGCGGCGCCGGTCCTTGACTGAGATCTCTTCTGTTGATTCGCCGTGCAGTGACCATTTGGTCGATTTGAGAACTTGGCAGTTGGAACCTGGACACCATTTGATTGGTAAGAGCCGTTTTGCGGCACTTGCTGTTGGTTTGATGCCTTTGATTGGTAAGGTAGTTTTAGTAACACTTACTGTGGCTTTGTTTGTATAATTGGCCAATTTTGGAATCTGTTTTGTAATTATATATGTATTGCAATGCATATAGGCAGGTAATGAGGAGAATTTTCTCTATTTAAAATTGTTTGAACAGCGCAACGTATGAAGAGTACCTTAAGCGCTACTTTGATTATAATACTGCATATTTTGCACTATTTTTTGGCATGCCTGTTTTCAGCACACTTCGTAGGATGTGTTGCTTTTGTAGTGGTACCAATTTGAGACTTGACGAAGCACAACCAGCCTCCCGGAGGGGACGCCTAATAGGGATATGTATATTAAGTATGGTATTTCTTCTATAATGTATTGCACGTTATGGAACAAATATACTAGTAAAGATCCTGAGTTGCGTTGGCCTATGTATGGGTCATTTGATTTGCGAAAAATTCAGTATGTGGAACAATGTATGTTTAAACGAAAGACTAGGCAAGATATGTTTGATTGTGTGCGAATGTGGGAGAAAGAAGTGCGTGAGCGAATGAAGCGTGAACAAGCCTTGATTGATAAAGAACAGCGAAAGACCATTTATGCGAAAGCATTAGAGTTAAAAAACAAGGAGATGAGAGAAATTAAAGAGAGGAAGATAGGGAACGCCATTTACAGGTAACTGGCCAATATGCTGTTAGGCAGCCCCTTTATCCTATCCTTAATAAACCGCAAGATGATTTCCTGTTATTAGATCGTTCTCCACCTCCGTATATTTTTTCTTCTGCTCCTCATGAGTCAGATGAGGACTCTTTTTCAGATCAGGACAAAGCTCGAGAAATTCGTTCCATGCTATCTGCTGAGCGTGCATCTGACATTAGATCTACTGCGCGTAAAGCCGTTCGTAGTACTACCACTGCCTCTGAACTTTTAGATAGTATAAAAGGATGGCAGGAAAGGGAGCAAATATATTTTACCGATACATTTGCTGCAGAGGTTATTGAACAATTTAGGAAGTATTCGGTAGAAGTGGAGCCCAATGATGTAGCAGCTGATTGTAAACAATTACGTGACGGTCTTTTTGTCTTCTCCCAGGTGGCTGACACGATCAGACGCTTGGTTAAACTGCGTGTTGAAGCAGCCCGTTTGTGAGAGGAGAAAAGGCAGCAGAAACAGCTGCACTAGCATCTCAGATCAGCATGGCACGAACTTCTACTCCTGAAACAGATAAGAATGCTGTAATTCATGTGAAACCCATGCGGGAAGCCGCGCCTTTATATGTTCCTCCTAAAGGAACGGGTACAGAGGATGATAAGACTTCTCTTAATGCGAAAGGGTACTTTATTTATAATTGGGTTTACACTCCTTGGAATAGAGCAGATGTTATGGCCCTTAAAAATGCATTGCCTGACCCGCGAAAGAATCCAGCAGCCTTTTATGAGGAAGTTGAGGGTGCAATCAGCTCTTGTACTATGACTCTGTCTGATATTGATTTGTTCTTTGGATTAATATTACCGCCTGATATGTGGAGAACTGTGCGTAAAATAGATGATAATGCGACATTTGGAGCATTGTGGAAAGATTTAGAGCGGTTAGATGAAGATAGAGAACCTGCACAGAAACCGTGTCAGTTAATTTTAAATCTTCCGGCAGCTATATTAGTTAAGTTAAAGACGATCATTCCCCTAAAAAGATAGATTGGACAGTGCTAGCGTCTTGCAAGCAAAAGGTAGATGAATCAGTTTCTGACTTCTTCACACGCTTTGAAGAAGCATTTCACGATTTTAGTGGCCAGTCATTGACAGATGACACGGGTAGGCATCTGTTTGTCGATAAATATGTCGCAAACCTTTTGCCAGGAATAGCTAGTCGCTTAAAGGCCAGTGAGAGTTCATGGACTACATCTTCTCCGGTTTCTCTTTTAACTATGGCCCAGTATTATGAGCGGCAAGAATTAGAAGCCAAAGGTAATGAGGACAAAAAGTCTAAAGAGTTGAAAACAAAGGTTATGTTGGCTCAAGCTTATGGTCCGCCTTCTAGAGGTAATGATAGAGGTGGACGTGGATCTTATGGTTCGTCCTTTCCTTCCTCTGCCCGTTCGAATTTGTCTGTTGATCAGTGTGCGTACTGCAAAAAATTTGGACATTAGCTTTCTGATTGTCCAGTGCTGCGTGCTCAGCAGAATCTACGTGGTCGGGGACAAATGAGAAATCGTTCAGGATATCAAGGGCCTAGAGGAAGCGCGAATGATCGTGCTCGGTTTGATGCTAATACACGTGGGCAGAATGGGTTTAACACTTTTGATAGAAGGAACCAATATCAAATGTCTGACTATGCGCCCTCTGATTTTCAAGATTCTGCTTATGCATAGGATTGCCTAGGATGGGGTAAGGAATCAATTGAAGTTCCAGTAGATCAGAGGGGTCCCTATGTTACAGCACATGTTTTGGGTTCTACTGATCAGTTTCTGGTTGATACAGGAGCTACTCGTAGCGCCTTGTCTAAAGAATTGGTTCCAAGGGCTCCCCTGTCTGGCTTAACCATTACATCGATAGGTTTCGATGGAACACCTTCCCTTAGCCCATTGTCACAACCACTTGCATTTGATATTGATAAGTTTACTGCTCCATGTCCGTTTTTGCTTTCTCCAAACACACCAGACAATATTGTGGGTCTTGATATGCTTAAATATTTCAGGGCTACGATAAGGTGTTCTCCGGAAGGAGTACGGGTTATTTTGAATGACAACTACCCTATGATTGAGAGATCTTGTATTGTTAAAGAGGACATTGCACTAGCCTCACTCCCTAGTACTTTGTGGGCTACTTCGGACACTGATGTAGGGCAAATGGTTATTCCACCAGTACATATTAGTGTCAAGGAGGGCGCTTTATTGCCAAGACTGCCTCAGTATAAAATTTCTCGAGAAGGAGAAGAAGCACTCACACGTATTGTACATGACTTAATTAAGGTGGGGGTTGTGGAAGAAGTTCCTTACAATATTTGCAATAGTCCGATTCTTCCCATTTTGAAAAAAGATACTGACACTAGGATTTATAGATTTATTATCGATTTGAGAGAAGTCAACAAGATTGTAGTACCACAGTACCCTGTAGTATCTGACATAACGACATTGCTTACCTTGGTCCCTCCAACAGCAACTACATTTTCTGTAATTGATCTGAAGAACGCTTTCTTCTCGATTCCTATTCATCCTGATAGCCGATATTTGTTCGGTTTCACTTTGAATAATAGATCATACAGATTTTGTAGAGTTCCTCAAGGCTATACTGAGAGTCCTAGTATTTACAGTCAAGCATTAAAAAGACAGCTTGATTCCTTTACCTTGCCTAAAGGAGTGGCTCTCATACAATATGTCGATGACATCTTGTTGGCAGCCGATACACCTGAGCAGTGTGAGAAATGCACTTTGTCTTTGCTTTCTTTTCTTGCTACACACCACCATAAAGTATCACGAAAGAAATTGCAATATTGTAGACCGAAGGTGACCTATTTAGGACACCTTCTGTCTAAGGAGGGCCGTGCACTGACACCAGATCGCATTCAAGCAATTTTAGACACCCCAGTACCTTCCACGCAGAAAGATGTCCGTGCATTCATTGGTCTGACTTCGTTTTGCAGGCAATGGATATTGGGTTTTTCACACATTGTTAAACCCTTGCTAGCACTTTTGACTAAAAACACTCCGATCCCCCTTCCATGGACAGATGAATGTCAAAATGCTTTTTGTCAGTTGAGACAAGCTCTTTGCTCTGCACCAGTGTTAGGCACACTAGATTACACGAAGGCTTTTACACTCTATGTACATGAGAAAGAAGGATGTGCATTGTCAGTTTTAGTACAGACACACGGGGACAAACAGCGTCCTTGTGCATACCTTTCTGCAGTTCTTGACCCTGTTGCTCGTGCATTGCCTGGGTGTTTCCGTTCAGTTGCAGCGACGGCTGTGTCCATACGTCAGAGTGAAGGGATAGTTTTGTCACACAAACTGTTGGTGCTAGTACCCCATGCAGTAGATGCCCTTTTGAATCAGACTAAGACTCAGCACTTAACTAGTGCTCGTTTGACAGGATACGAATTGACACTGCTAGCACCTCATATTACCTTGAAAAGATGTGCGACACTGAACCCCGCCACTTTGTTGCCATATCCTGCGACTCAGTCTCAGCCAAAGGAGCCTCACGATTGTATATTCCTTACTGAGGAACAGACAAAGGGTCGCATCGATTTGCAAGATACGCCCCTTCCAGATGTAGATGGGGAACTGTGGGTTGATGGGTCCTGTTTGAAGTTACCAGATGGCACGACTTCAGCTGCTTATGCAATTACCACGCTTGAGACAGTAGTGGAAACAGCTCGCATACCTCAGAAGTCGGCTCAAGCAGCTGAACTAATAGCTTTGACACGAGCATGTGAGCTTAGCACTGACTTGTGTGTGAACATTTACTCGGATAGCCGCTATGCTTTTGGAGTGGTTCATGATTTTGGCCTACTCTGGAAGGAAAGAGGCTTTCTTACATCCCATGGGATGCAGATAATACACGGAGAGTTAGTGCATAATCTCTTGACTGCACTTACATACCCAAAGAAAGTTGCTATTATGAAATGTAGCGCACACAAGAAAGTGACTGACAAAATAGGACAAGGCAATGCCTTTGCAGACCGCGTAGCCCGTGAGACTGCGATGCAGCGAAGCACTACACCCATGTACGTAGTGAAATCACAAGCTGAGCGTTGGCATGATGCTAGAGAGGAAGTATTGGATATACAGAGATCTGCTTCTGTGGAAGAGCTTGAGCAATGGTCTAAAGAAGGAATATTAGATGATGAGGGTTGTTGGCGTAACAAAGAAATGAATAAGTGGAAATTGCCTGCGGCCTATTTACAACCTATGGTTCAAATGGCACATGGGCTGGCACATGTTGGAGCTCTAGCAATAACTACATTGCTTACACAAGTTTGGGAGCATCCTGAAATTGCTAGCACAGCCAAAAGGGTAGTACAGTCCTGTTTGATCTGTTGGCAGTATAATCCTGGAAAAGGGACACGAACTCCTACAGGAGGGTTTGCTACACCAACCGCACCTTTTGAAGTTTTGCAGATGGATTACATTCAACTCGAACGCTGCAATAATTTGAAATATGTCCTAGTGGTGGTATGTGCCTTTAGCAAATGGATAGAGGCATACCCTACGAAGGATAATACTGCTCTCACCACAGCAAAGGTGCTTCTAAAGGAGTTTTTCCCTAGATACGGTGTTTGTAAACTTTTGTGGAGTGACAATGGACCTCATTTTATTGGGCAAGTTGTTGAGCATGTCCTGAAAGGATTAGGGATCAAACAGAAATTCCATACAGTTTTCCACCCGCAATCAGCAGGATTGGTGGAAAGGTATAACGCTACTCTAAAAACAAAGTTGGCGAAAATACTGGCTTCCACGTCCCTAAAGTGGCCAGATGCACTACCTTTGGCATTACTATCCATAAGATCGGTGCCACATTCACGATCAGGTCTTACCCCTATGAGGTGGTGTTTGGGAGACCAATGAACATTTGGGGAATTCCTAAGCCACGCCCCATACATGATGTTCCTTGTGTTCTGATGAATGATTATTTGGCACAGTTAACTGACAGTTTGATTTCTATTCATCAACAGGTTCGAGAAGCTCTTCCTGACAGATCTACAGGTGAGGCCCACGAACTCCGTCCTGGTGACCATGTAATGGTCAAGGTCTTTGACAGATCGAACAGCTTGGAGCCAAGGTGGCGAGGACCAGAGCAGGTGCTCCTTGCGACAAGAACAGCAGTTCGAGTGACAAACAGAAAGAATTGGATCCACAGCACACACTGCAAACGCGTGTCGCCTGCCTTGGTGGAACCGGCTGTGTTGACCGACCATCGAGAGATTCTGGAGACGGAGAAAGGCCAAGCTATCTCACCTGACGAATCTGCGGAAGTCTTCCCCGGACCACACGATCACTGGAGTATCCAGATATCAATTGAGACCGAGGAAAGGATCTGCAGTTTTGAAAAAGACTGGTTGAGCTACCACCCTGGGTTAGTGAAACGGAGAGCCATTGTGGCAAGGGGAGGGGGATCAGCCCTGTATTAGTGTAGTGACACCCACTTTGGCCCATGGTGAAGAAATCAGCGGCTGCCCAGGGAGAAGAGCTCCAACGACTGTTTTCAACAAGTTTTCAGAAAGATCAATCATTACTGCTGCTAAAATGAAAAAACAAATCATTTGTGCTGTAGGGTTTGTTGTTGCTATGGTGGCTATGGCAGCAATTACATGGTACATCGAGAAGGTGGCTCCTGTTCGACAGCTTTTTGTTGCCACTACGCCAGTACCCGTGGAACACCACTACTTTACTCTTCCTTACTATGAGCAAAAGCATCGACAATCCTACCTGAACAATACTTTTATCCAGATGTTGCACCATACTCACAATGCTACGAATACTACCAACTGTTGGGTGTGTGGGATGATACCTGCACATCAAAAGAAAGGAGGAACACCTTTTATTCCTCTTCCATTTTCTCACAATGGTTCTTGTCAAGCTTGGTATGCGCTTTTGTTTGCATATGGAAAGCCTTCAGTAGGTGGGATTATTTTTCAACTTAATAAAGTGTGTTATCAAAATAAAGAAGGTTATCCACAAGCCAAAGGGACTAAATGGGAATGGGAAGAGTATCAACCGGACAATATTTCAACACCATATGTTTTCACAAATGTGAGAATAATAAAGAACATTGGACCTTTTGTGATTTCTGTGACAAAAGCTAAAGCAGATTTGTGTATTTGTAGTGTTGGAAGAATTCCAGTGGGGAGGAGCGAGTGTACTGTAATCCTGACCATTGAAGGTGCCAATAAGAGTACTTTCACAGCCTCGCATAATACGTATTTTGTGTGCGGAAATAACGGATATTATCAATTACCTGTTGGGTGGTCAGGAATCTGCTATGTATCTTTTCTGTTGCTCCCTGTGTTTCTGGCACCTGCATTGTATCACCGTGATTTTAAACTGTACAATGACATTTCCAAAAACAGAAATAAGAGGACAATAAGTATGGATGAAGTTGACCAAACCGACACTACCCTACAACAATATGTTGATTTCAATTTGGGCTTATTTTTCTTTGTGGGTGCTGCATTAAATAGCAGGAAGATTAGGCGACTGACTCGTGTTGTGGAAGCTGTTACTAATCAGACAGCTATGGCACTTGGGAACATTACAGAGGAACTACAGATTGCAAGGATTGTAGCACTCCAGAATAGGATGGTGCTAGACGTGATTTTGGCTGATCGAGGTGGTGCATGTCGCATCATCGGTAGCAGCTGTTGTGTATTCATACCAGATCACTCACCTTCAGTATATGACGCAATATCAAAACTGCATAAGATTGCTGCAGAAATTCATCCAGAGACTGGAACTTGGACTTTTGCTGGATGGTTTTGGACTCTTGTTTCTGCTTGGGGCTGGAAGCTACTGACTATCCTATGTGTAATAATTACAATATTCTTTACATGCTGCGTATGTATCCAATGTGGTCCAATGCTTTGCTCCATTTGCATCTCTGCTTGTATACCTGCCAGAGGGAACGTTGCTGAAACAAAGGCCCAACAAATGTTGAATAAAGAGGTGGCCGAAATAATGTTAATAGATGTACGGGATGAATATCTAGATTACCCCAGATAAACGAATGTCTTCAGCCAATGCTGAAAGGGTCGTCTGTTGTAATTTGGCAGCATTTAAGTTAAGCATTAACTGAAGACAGCCTGTATTTAGAGGCTAAATTGTCCGCTTTGTGGAATCCATTTTGTATTTCTGTCAGCCATTTTGGCTGCCATGTGCTACCATGTGCTCGCCATGTGCTCTGTCCTACCTTCCTGTCAACTGCTCTTGAAATCTGCCTAGAGACAAGTTATATTTAGTTCCTCTTGCTTTGCACATGCTCAGTAGAGCTTGCAGCTGTTCCGAGTTTATAAATGTCAGGATGTGTCTGCTAAAAGTAGAAACTGTTAGCTCCACCCACTTGTCGACTGTGCATTCTCTGTATGACCTTATATGTACCTAAAACCAGCATTTGTGTTAGTACCGCCTTCATTTGAGCCCCTGTGTGGGTATAAAAGGACCAGGATCCTGCCATTCAGTGTGCTACTTCATGCATTACTGAAGGGTGATGTGTGAATGTTAGCTCCACCTCATGAGGTTTAATAAACTCTGTCTTTTATATTTCAGTTTCTGTGCCAACTTCTTCCTAAGTGTCTGAGGACTCTGTGCAGAGAAGGGAGAACCCCTAAGCACTGGTAGGCCTTGCTGAGGCTCACTACAACAATCTGACTTTGCATCTTCACAAACCATTCCTTCTTAAAGGGTAGGGGAATTGAATCAAAGAGAAAAGTGAACTTGGGGAGGACTATCATCTTCACCAAGTTGACTCGTCCAAATAAGGTGAGCGGTAGATGAGACCAGATCTTCAATAGGACTCCCACTTCTTTCCTTACTTTTTCGAAGTTTACCTTGGTTAGTTTGGTAATATCGTGGGGGATCTTAACTCCCAGGTATCTCATTTCCCCTCTACTAGCCTCCTCCCCTACCTCTATGTTCCAGGCCATAATCTCCGTCTTGTCTTTATTGATGTCATAGCCTGCGATCTTCCCAAAATCTGCCGTTAAAGTCATGGCACAGCTCAAGGTTTTCTGTAGGTGGGTTGTATAGATTAGTATGTCTTCTGCATATAAACCTAATTTCTTTCTCCAACCATTGTATTGAAATGGTAAAATATCTGGGTCCCTCCTGATTCTTCTGGCTAGAGGTTCGATATACAGATTAAACAGTAGTGGTGACAAGGGGCAGCCTTGCCTCGTGCCCCTGGTGATCCGAACAGAGTTTGTCAGGGAGCCATTAACCAGCACCCTAGCTTCTGGCGCAGCGTAAAAACCTGCCAGGGCTCTACAAAAGTTTTTCCCGAGATTTAGAGACTTTGCCGCAGCTTGTAAATAAACCCAGTTAAACCGGTCAAAAGCCTTGGTGGCGTATAATGCCACTACCGCAAGTGGGAGCTCGTAGGCAGTGGCCACCTCTATAGAGCCAATCAGCGTGTAAGTCAGCTCCTTCAACGATCTTCTTCGAATGAACCCCTTTTGATCTTCATGTACAAGCTCAGACATCACCCCATTGAGTCTATCAGCCATAATTTTCGCGAAGATCTTATAATCGCAATTTAAAAGCGATATTGGCCTGTATGAATCACAATTTTTGGGGCACTTGCCTGGTTTCAGAATTAGTGTGATGATGGCATCTTTCCATGATTCAGGCATTTCAGCTCCTGTCAAAAACAGTTTATTGAAGATTTCAACTAGGATAGGTGTTAGTGTACTTGCCAGGGCTTTGTATACTTCATGAGGCAGGCCATCCGGTCCAGGTGCTTTCCCTTTCTTGCCTTCTCCAATAGCCTGTTCTACTTCCCTCATATTGATCTTTTCATTCAACTGTCTACTCTTACCGGGCGTGAGGGGTTCAACCCAGTCCTGCATTAGCCAAGCCATCGCTTCTTCTTCTGTGATTTCCAGCTCTCCCTGATACACTTTACTAAAGTATCTGTAAAAGGCTTGCTCAATCCCCTTGTTGTCTCCAAGTAGGGTCCCTGTTTGCTCACACTTGACCTATTTTATCCTATTCCTCACCTGCTCACTTTTAGCTTTCCATGCCAGCAGCTTGCTGCATCCTTCGCCATATTCAAAGTGGGCCAACCGAATGACCTCCCATTTCTTTTTAACCCTGTCTTGTATAACTACAGTCAGTTTAGATTTTACTTCTGTTATTTCCTGTAACAAACCTCCCCGGGCCCTCTCACTTACTCCTGGATTAATCAGTTCCTTTTCTATTGATCGCACTTGCTCCTCTAATGTTGAGACTTCTTTATAATACAGCCGCTTTTTTGCCACTGCTAGCGCACGTAGTCTTCCTCTTAAATAGGCTTTATATGCATCCCAAATCATACCGGTTGACGCGGAACCCCGATTAATATAAAAAAACTCTTTTGTCTCCCTATGTAATGCCTCTATGACATCCTCCTCTAGTAGGATGACACGATCCATGGCCCATCTGGTTTGGCCAGCCCCCTCGCCTAAATTCAAGCGGAGCATCACTGCTGAGTGGTCCAACAAATGCACCCCCACGTGGTTAGTTTCTTGTACCCAATCCTTCAGGCTGCTGTCTATTAGGAAGTAGTCAATCCTTGACTGGTGTCTATACTTTTCGTTATAAAATGTGTACCCTTTCTGGGGCCCTGCCCTCTGTCACCAGATGTCGCACAGGCCCAACTGCTCCATCAGTTGTCTGATAAGCCCTGACATTTTGGGGTTTACCAAGGCCCTGCTATTCGTAGATCTATCTAGAGTATAATCTAAGACAGCATTAAAATCCCCTGCCATGATAATCGGGTCCGGGAAATTTAGTATTTCAGTGAACAGTTCCTCTAAGGGGGTAGTGTCATCCTGATTTGGACCGTAATATCCAACCAACGTGAAGCTACGACCTAAGAGCTTCAGCTTTGCCACAAGCCATCTTCCAGCTTTATCCGAGACACTATCTTCTATACAGATGTTTGCCTCGTATTTCACCAGGACTGCCACCCCCTTTGTTACGGCTGATTGGCCTGTACAAACTGCTTGGCTAATCCATTTTTTGGCCTTAAAAACTCCCGACCCTCCTTCTTCGTCAGGTGTGTTTCTTGCATGATAATGATCTGAGCGGGGCAATCTTTTAAATATTGCAGTATCCTCTCTCATCTTCCCCTCACCCTGAGGCCGTTCACATTCCACAATAGGATTTTTATAGCATTTTCTCGCTTCTCACCCATCCCTTTTAAGGTCTAAAACTAGGCTCAAGTTCAGCGTTAATGAGGTTTCTGAGGAATTTCCTTTTTCTTTTCTCCCACATGCTACCCACCCGTACTCCCCATACCTCCCCCCCACCATGGAAAACCCTACCATGACTCTTCATGGCTTAGAGCCCTATGGCTGCCCCCCAAAGTGTGCGTCTGTTCTAGTGATTATTCGTAAGTGAGCAAGAACTTAAAAAGACAAAAGAGAAATTTAAACAGCCCTACAGAGAATTTAGAAAGAGAATCACAAATCATATCACAATCATATCGGAATAGCCTAGATCCTAATATGGATCCTATACCAAGGTTTCTAGCCACCTGGCTGCAAGCTTTCAATAAACCCGTCTACCTCCTCAACAGAGCAAAAGGTGTGCATCCTATTATTGAACATCACCTTAAAAAATGCCGTAAACTTCAGCTGCACCGAGGTACCCAACCCCCTCAGTGGTTCAATCCTTTTCCCTAGTTCCCATTGCCTGTTAGAAGTAACACTTGATACGTCTGATCTGAATTCATATTTAACCCCATCTACCTCAATCGACTTCTTACTCAGAGCCTTAGACAGAACCTTCTCTTTTAATGTGTAGGTTAGAAAATTAACCAGTATTCTTCTGGGCTTGGTCCTGTTAGTATTAAGTCTAAAAGGGTCCCTATGAATCCTCTGAATGTCTTTAGCAATCTCCTGCTCTGATTCCTCCAACTTCAGCTCCCTCTTAATCAGTTGGACTATATAGAATTTAATATCATCCCCCTCCTTGCCTTCCGGTACTCTTAAAATCTTCAAGTTGTTCCGTCTCTGGAAGTTTTCCAATCTTTCTACCCTATCTAGCTGCTCCCTCTCTTTCGTTTTTAGCTCCACTATTTCAGCGCTATTAGCCTGCACTGCCTCTCTGAGCTCCCTTACCTCCCCTTCTAGAGTTGTTGTTCTATTGCTCAAGTCATCCATCTTCCTTTCTAGGACTTCACAGGCCGACCTTATCTCCTTCTGATTTGCCTCCGAGATTTCGAATCTGCTTTTGATCTCTGTAGTCAGGGCTGCTAAGAGAGCTCCAATAGAGGGGTCCTCCTTGTCCGAATCATTTGAATTATATACAACACCCTCATTTTCATCACTCTCTCTCAGGCTCCTCCCAGCAGACCGTCTTCCGTTAGTACTATGGTTAGGGCCTTTTGACCCTTCTGGGACTAGTTCCAACTCCTCAGGAATTTGATGTCCCTCCCCAGAGGCAGCTAGTGTATCCGAGGCGAGAACTGGGTACCGATTCGGGGACATGTCCTTGGTCCAATCCACCATACCTCCGTATTCCCTCCCTCAGGGGTTCTTACTTGCACCCCTTGCTCCTTGCTTGCCCCCTCCTGGTGCCCCTTTACCCCCGCCATACTGCTTTCGCCCAGAACAAGCGTTTTGGGCAGAACCTTGAAATAAGTCCTAAGTGATGGCGTGACCTTTATCCTCTGCTCCGGGGTATGTTTTTTTCCCCAGTATTCTTTTGGGGTTTGGAGCAGCACGGGGGACTGGAGTCTCCCTTACTAGAGGTCTTGACCTATCGGAACCTTTTGCCTCCCTCCCTACCTCCTCCTCCACCTTAAATACAATCCCTGATAAGTCAGAGTCCACCAGACGTCTACCTCTCCCTGCGCTCCTTAATGTGTATCTGGAGATCCCACTGACCCCCTCTGTACAAGCACTCCCACCCTCTGTCCTCTTCCTACCCTGACCCGCCTTCAGTCCTGTGAAGTCCGTGTGTTCTGTGTGTGCGATCCCTTCTTGATGCTGGAGCATTGGGTTAACTGGCTAGAAGCGTTCTTGCTGCCAGACTCGATCTCCTCTTCGGTCCTGACAGCTTCCCCTCTACCGCTGCCTCTGCCACCTTTACCCCGGAAGGGGATCCTTGTGGCCGCGCACCACCCTCTACTTAGCTCCAGGGCCGCCCTTCCCCAGGACCGCTCTGTCGCCGTGTTTGCTGCAGGTAGCTGTTCAAACGACCTGAACCGCTTCCAGGATGCCGCCGGAGCCTCCAGGTATTATTTTTCGTCTTTGGCAAGTGCTAGATTCTTTCCTCCGATAGAAACATTACATTTAACTGAGATTCGGGCTGTTATTGTTGTTCTCCGCTCATAACTTGTATCTAACCAGCGTTCCCCCTCCAATGAGTCACTGTTGCCTGCTCCTTCTCTTGGAAGGCACCTGGTCCATTGTTCCAGGATCCAGGGCCTGTTCAGTGGTAAGCTGTTTGGCCTGAGCCCTGGTGACAGCAAACACACTTTCAGAGATGCCCAACATTTCTGCATAAGTCCTGAACTTTACTTTGGTCCAGGCTGAAGCTTCTAGATCATTGCCCAACAAACAATCTACAGGTAGGCCTGAAGATACCACAACCTTCTTAGGTCCAGTTACCCCTCCCCAGCTGAGGTTCACAACTGCCAAGGAATGGTCAGCCCTGACATTGCTAGCATTGGTCACTTGGTACACTTGTCCAAGTATGATGTGGTTTCACAAGTTTCTCTGTCACCATAGTGACACTGGCCCCTGTGTCACTGTAGGCCATTGCCTATTTTCCATTTATTAAAGGCTGTTGCCTGTGCTTGCCCAAGTTAGTGGGACTGACTAGTAAGGTGGCAAGATATATGCCACCATCACAGACCAAAACAGCCTGAGCTGGAGTTCTGACTAAGTCAGAGCCCACCTCAGAACGCAAGGATAACCCTACTAATCCCTTGGTTGCTGTACTACCACTTGTACTGGAGCTGGGTGGTGCAGTTGCCTTAGGGGCAATGGTAGTACGAGTAGTTTCCTTGGCCTTTGGACAATCAGCATCTTTTGTCCAATGTGTCTTCACTTTACAGAAGTAACACCAAGGTTTCTTTTTGCCTTTCTTAGAAGTTTGTGACTCCGCCACAGATGCAGGTTTTTGGGGCCCTTTGGAAGACTCTTTCTTATCTTTGCCCTTGTCCCTACCCTTATCCTGGGATTTAGAAGAATCTTGCTTCTTCTGGTTGTGAGAAGTTGGCCTGGCATATGCTGTCCACTAATTATAGTGGGCACCGTGCACCAGTCCAAATCGACTCTTATGGTAGGTAGGTTAAAGACAACCTTATTGAAAGCTATCCTAGTGGTAGCTATGGAGAGCAGCCTTCAGGCTAAGTCTTGAAGGAATGTAAAGCAGCTTGTTTTACCAGTCTATAATCTCTTGAGTGACCAAATGAAAGAGCACCACACCAGGTATATATTCAAAATATATGTATTTATTACTAAACACACCCCTCTAGTCTCTTTATGAGGCTAGAGTTCGAAGTACATAGGTTATAAGATCTTAAATCACAGTAATAGCACAAATACACGTTTGGGCCCCAGGGCGTACCAAACCATATACCAATAAAGTGGTATGCGAACCACGACTGAACTAGACACTAGGCCTAGAGCCTCTAGAAGTGCTTGGACCACAAGGAACCACCCAAGGTAGTGACACAGGGGACCCACGGGAGACGCGTGCAGTGTAAATACACAACCGCGATACGCCGTTAACTTCTATGGAGAAAGTCGGGATCGGGAAAATAGAGGAAAGGGACACTTAAAAGAGGACTAGGACAAAACCCTTTGAGATCTAGGACTTTGAAGAGTCTCTACCCACGGGAGCACCGGAGTACTCGTGTTACCTCACCCAGGGAAGCCGGGTGCATAGGTGCCTTTCGGGGTCGGGTTTCGTCGTCGGTTCTTATGGCGATCTGCGGCAAAGTGCTGCTGGCGACCAGGAGAAAAGTGTCCGGGTGGATCCAAGAGTGGATCGGAGTTCTGAAGAACCTGAAAGCAGAGGGGACAGAGTCTGGGTCACTAGCCAGTGACCAGGGAGGCGATGGACAGATGCCCACCGATGTCGAGTGCTTCAGGTTCGATGACGGTCGTCTTGACTCTTCAGCCACGAGGTCCGGGAGGTGTTGTCGGCGACCAGGAGCAGGATTCGGGCTGTTGCTCGATGTCTGTCGAGTGCTGAGGTGTCGGCGACCGGATTGAACCCAACAAGCCTTGGCAACGGCAAGTCTCGAGTAAGATGAAGATCGTCGATGATGCAGACCAGCAAGGTCTGGGGAACTCACCCAGCGAGGGTAAGTGAGGGCAGGCCTGGAGCAACCAGACTGCCAAGTAAAGAAAAGATTGGCCTTCGTTAAGGGCTACTAGCCAACGGGCTAGCGACCGCGAAGGAGCCTCGTGACGCCGCACGTGGAGCTGGCTTACAGGACACTCGTGGAGTGGGGGCCAGTGATCTTCGGTGCAGGTGGTGCTGGAGGCTAGGGCTACTCGGAGCCCAAAGCACGACTTCTTGGGAGACCCAGAAGATGGTGCACTTGCAAATGTGCTCGGTGTCCAGGGGTCACGGTCTCAAGTCACCCACGATAGCCACGGGCCTCAGCTTTGCTGGGGACTCAGGGTAGCCTTGGGGAAGTCTGAGAATCCACCTCTGGTGATGCGATGACTTCGGCGTCCGACGGGAGCTTCAGTGATGCGAACCGGACAGATGCTTCTTTGGTGCCTGCCAAGCAGGGGAGTCACTCCTTGACCCCAAGGGAGATTCTTCAGTCCTCTAATCGTGAGTAGAGCGTCGAAGGTCCAGGATTCTGTTTCAGAGTTTCGTCCAGGTATAATCTAAAGTCCTAAGGACTGGGTTCCTACCTTTATTCTAAAAATAGGGGATGGACTACTCTGTGGCCCCACCTATGGGTGGGTCAGGGCAGAGGGGTGGCTACACCCCTTTCCCTTTGTCCAGTTCGCGCCAAAGCAGGGGCTGCAAGCCCCTGATCCGGTTTGAACTGGGGTATGCACAGGGACACCAAATGTGCCCCCAGTGCAGGACTTCAAAGCACCCGAAAGTGCTCCCGCCCAGCCCCAATACACATTGTCCTGTCTGGGGAGGTGGTCACACCTCCCTGGGACAGGAAACCTATTGTCCAGGCCTCCCCTGCCGGAGTTTCGTCCAGCAGCAGGAGGCCAGACTTGTGTCTGTGGCAGCAGCATCCATTTTGTGATGCCAGGGCTCTGGAAAGAAGTTACCGGACTCGTCAGAGTTAACATGCCTTTCCCTCTAGAAGGGTGGAATGCTACCCCCGCCGCCAGGATTGGCGGGGGGTAGTATTCCAAGATGTTTGACACCAAACACGACATGTTTAGGTGCAGCCATTCCATAGTTAGCATTTTACCGCGAGGATATAATGCGTTTAAGAGTATATGGTCAGGCTGCACTACAAACAGCATCAGAGATGGTCTCCGAACGCTGCAGAGGGGCCCTGCTCATGCAGGGCACCCTCTCACATAGGAACCATGCACTCTGCCTTTAGGATTGATAAGGCCTGCCTTAGGAGTGACTGATAGGTTTATATGTGTGTATGTATTTAGTGATATAGGTAACCTATACCACAGCAAGGGGTGCATGCACCACCTTACCCAGGCTGCAGTAGCAGACCTGTGGTGTCAGTTTGGATGGCCTACCAGGGATGGCATAATACATGCTGCAGCCCCTGGCAGGCCTCTGAGGTACCTATGCCCTTGGTACATAGTATACCATATACTAGGGACTTACAAGGGCACTCCAGATCCCAATCAGTGATGTGCCTAAGGCACAAGGAGACCCTTTTAAAGAGGAAACAACTAGGCTGGGGTTCTGAATAGCAGGGCCCCAGCCAGACTAATGTCGAAAACCAGTGAAGTATCAGCAAAAAGTGGGGGTACCCCTGTGAAGCAGATCCTACTCTCCTACACTGGTCACCTCCATTGCCCTGTTTTTTCTGCTTCACCCTGGTGCGAACCCATTTGTCTGCCTTCTTTCCCAATTCTTGGGGTGAGGTAAGATAAGAGTCCACCAGGTACCGGTGCAAAAGCTGGTTCTGACAATTATTAAGGATCTTCTCCCTCATAATCAAATTGTAAAATTTCTTGGTAGTCATGCACTTTGCTTCCATGTAGCCAGTCTTCCAGAGCCTTAATGGTACTATCCACAAAATCTACCTAGTCCTGGGTGTGTGCTTTCTGGGTGTCTCTGAACTTAATCCTATACTGTTCAGTGGTTAAGCCAAACCCATCTATGAGAGCACTCTTCAGAACGGAGTAATTATCAGCATCCTCTTCTCTAACAGTGAGGAGCTTATCTCTACCTTTGTCAGCAAAGGAGAGCCACAAGATAGCTGCCCACTGCTCCTGGGGGACCCTCTGAACTTTACAGGCCCTTTCCAAGGCAGTTATCCATTTGTGGATGTCATCCCCAACATGGTAGGGAGGGACTATCTTGTTCAGGTTCCTATGGTCAAAAACCTTTTCTCTAACTCTAGGGATACTGTTGCTGCCACCATGGGACTCTACTCCATATTTCTTCCTTGCTTTCTGGACTTCTAGGGACTCTTTGTCAAGGGTCAACTGCGCTTGCCTGAGCTTAAGCCTAGCTTTCTCAAGGTCAAGAAGTTGGTATTCCCTATCCAAAGAGTTGTCCCTCTTACTAGATATTGAGGTCCCTATTGACTGTCCTGAAGCATTGGATTCTCTAGAGGAAGATGTAGACCTCCTTGGTCTACTTTGAACCCTCCCAGGAGGAACAAAGGGGGCACCCTCTGTGCCATCTGCAGTATCCTCCGAGAGCTCTGTGTTTTCCAGGTGGGAGTCATGAGACTCCTCCTGGTCAGGGTCAGGGTCAGCATCAATGTCATAGAGGGGGTGCCCTCCTGACCTATCTTCTCTTCCCTGCCCACCCACTCTGTCCTGTTCATCTGACCCACTAGGTTTCTGTAGGTCATCTAACAGTAACACCTCTAGGAGGCATTGAGTGTTGGCCTTTTTTCCCTGCCTTAAGCTTTCTAGAGGCACACAGTGCTTTCAGTTCTTGGAACGAAAGCTCACTGTATCTAGAAGGCAGAGAGCCACTGACTTCTCCTTTTGAAGACATAGTAAGTATGGTGTGGTGTTGCACCAACCTAACCTAGTGGGAACTAAACTCTCTGACATTGTAGAAAGAGTGTGCTAGACCCTTAACTACCCAACCCTAAGTTCAGTAGAACTTACTATTCTAAGCTTGTATTATATGTGCCTAGTATTAGTGATGGTTTTTCAATTAATCACACCAAGATTTATCTGGTAAAACAATGCAGACTTGAATCCCAACTGCTGCACACCAATGTGAGAGGCCAGCCTGGTATATGATGTACACTTATGTAAGTGGACACCCTGCACCAGTCCAGACAACCCTGATGGTGATTTAGAAGGTCTTAGATAACCTTAGAAAGCTCTCTAAGTGGTAGCTGTGGAGAGGAGACTTCAGGCTTAGTTCAGAAGGAGTGTAAAGCAGCTTGTTTTACCAGAATGCAATCTTATAGGTATAGATTAAATAAAAAAGAACAACACAATGTATTTATAAAAATATGCATTTATTATATAATACTCACTAACACATACAAATATCTCCTACCCGGAGATATGCACAATGCTCACAATACTTTGCATAGAAATCACGTAAATAGCTCAGAATACCCAGTGACCTCCAGGGGGGGGGACCAAACCATATACTGAGAAAGTGGTATAAGAACCACGACTCGTGTCAAGAAAATGCCCAGAAGACGTAAAAGTGCTGGGGACCCAAGGAACCACCCAAGGTGAGGGACTAGGAACTCCACGGAGATCGTGTGCAGTGTGGGAACACGACCGCATTCTCCGTACAAATCAACGTATATGTTGCGGTTGGAATTTTAAAGATTAAGGACACTTCCCAGTGGAACAACAATAACAATACAATGGATTGAGGGTTTAAGGGAGAGTTTTAAGACCAGAGCATGGATATATTCCCCAAACAGAACATAGCACACAACGAGAAATCCATGGGTCTGTGAGCCTAAAGAGAGCTCTAAGAGCAACTGGCACAGAGAAAAGACCTGCTAGTGTTGTTAAGTGAAAATCCTTTTAAAAGGACGGAATCCCATCACTCACCGTAGTGACATGCTTCATCATCTGGGATCTCCTCTTGGTTGCAGCCTAGCGCAACCAAGGGCTACAACCCCATCACTGATTGGGAGGAGCACAGGGATGTTTTCAAAAGTAATAGATGTATGTAGGATTTGCTACAATCCTGCAGATGTGAAGAATAAAGCTTGCTGAGAGTGGTGGGCGCAGTGCAAAAGTGTAAAGGGTGATGTGCAAGATTAAAATTGGTTGACAATAGAAAAAATCTTTATTCGTTATCTATTGGTCACCAAATTAAAAACAGTGCAAATGCAGTTCAAAATAATAACTGCATGAGTCCAAGTCAAGGTCTACATGTTTCAGCCATTATGATCAAAAGTGATCTTGTCCTTCCTCAGGACCTCAGTATGATTCTGCAACAGCGTATGTAAATCGTGAATAAGGGAAAAACCTTAAAAATAGGTTGGACCAATTACAACCTACCAACCAGACGTATACGTTCTCTGTAAATTATGGTGTAGTGATGACACCTTCAATGCACGAGAGAACAACCTCGCCTCCCCTGGCTACAGCTCAGGAAATGAGGCCCGCTCTCTCCGTCAGTACCTCGGGCCGCAACTGAGCCGTTTTTCGGAGGTGGACCCTAAAGAAACCCCGTGGAAGAGCCACCCCACCCGTAGATACCCTAGTACCCACGTTACCTACACCAGGGATGCCGGGTGCATAGGTGTGAAGTGATGTCGGAAACCGCCGTCGAACCCAATGGAGGACTTCAGGAAAATGCCACTGCTTGAGAAGGAGAAAGTGTCCGGTGGAATCCAAAGGTGGATTCAAGTTGAGGAGTACCTGCAAGCAGAGGCGACAGTCTCTATGTCACTCAGGAGTAACCCGGAGACCTGGAAGACGAATGGCCACTGATGTCGGGAGTTGCAGGAGAGTTGATGGTGACCTTGACTCTGCAGCTGTGAGGACCAGGCGACGCTGTGGAAGACCAGGAGCCATGCACGAGCTGTCCCACGTTGGATGTCGAGAGTTGAGGAAGTCGAAGAAGGTGCAATGTCAGGACCAGCAAGGTCTAGGGGACTCACCACAAGCAGGGGAGTCAGGGCAGGCTCCGAGCAATGAGGGGAGCCCAAAAGAAATAAAGATGATCTTCAACAGGACCCACAGGCTGGAGGCACTGGAGTCGCAAGAGGACCTCGAGCAGCTCACCAACCATGCAGGCCACGGTGCAAACGATGCGATGTGGATGAAGATTTTGGTCACTGAAGTAGCTTGAGATCGGGGCTACTTGGAGCTTGAAGATCTTGGTGGAAGGAAGCCAACAAGCCTTTGCAACTGCAAGTCGACGTGCTGCACAGGGGTTCGTTCCTGCGGCTCCGACGAGGGATACTGGCCTCAAACTTGCTGAGATGGCAGGGCAGGCCTCGAGGGATGAGAAGAACCACCACCTGTGCTGCAATACTTTCGGAGTCCCTAGGAGCTCAGGATCAGCAGACCGGTCAGCTTAGTTGCGGTGCCTGCGAATGCAGGGAAGTGACTCCTTCACTTATAGGGAGATTCATTCAGGTGTCTTGGATGCCCACAGGCCTTGGAAGGTTCCTGTATGGTGCACAGGCACAGACGATGCAGCAGACTCGAAGGGAGACGAAGTCGAGCCCAAACGAAGTCCAGAGTGCCCAGACGGTAGACGTTGAAGTGGTGTCCAAATTGAATTGTGTCCCACGATGAATCTAGGGACCTACACCCAGGTAAGCCCTCAAGTACCTTAAGGAAAGGGTTGGGACGATTATGGGGATCCTCCCAGGGGAGCGTTTGGACAGGGGGGAGGATAATCCCATGTCCTTTGTCCAGTTTCGTGCCAGAGCAAGAGCCAACACTCCCAGAGCTGGTTTGAACTGGACTATGCAAGGAGGCACCAAATGTGCCCCTCATGCAGACTGAGTGGCGCTGGCAAGCGCACCCACCCAGCCCCAATACACTAAGTCCAGTCTGGGAGGTGGTCACACCTCGTTGTGACAGGATACCTATTGTTCTACCTTCCCCTGCTCGAGCTTGGCTTAGCATCAGGAGGGCAGAATCGTGTCTCTGGTCGGCAGCAGCCATGTTGTGCTGTCCTGGTCTAGAAGTCTGGCACCAAGAGCACTGAGAGCCTAACGGAGGCCTGTTCCAGTGCTTGAATCATACACCCACACTGTAAATGGTGTGGGGGTATGATTCCAACATGTTTGATACCAAACATGATAGGATTCGTTGCAACCAATTTCGAGCTGGTCTTCGTGTAATTACACGGTGTCCCTCTATATGGTATATGGCTGCTTCACTTACAACCCGGGAGAATGGACTCCGTAGGCTGTAGGGGTGTCCTGCTCATGCAGGGGCACCCTCACACTTAGAACCAAGCACCCTGCCTTCAGGATTGTAAAGGCCTGCTATAGGGGTGACTTATAGGTTTTAAGTGCAGTGACCCTAGATATAGGAAACCTATATCTTTCGTTAGTGATGCTAGCACCAACTTCCACAGGCTGCAATGGCAGGCCTGTAGTTACAGTTTGAATGGTCTCCCATGGGTGGCATAATACATGCTTCAGCCCATGGGGGACCTCTGGGGTACCTATGCCCTGGGTACCTTAGTACCATATACTAGGGACTGATAAGGGTACCCCAGTATCCAATCGGGGATGTACCTAAGTACTGAACATAACAATTTAGGGGAGAAAGCAGAGAGACTGGGGTCCTGATTAGCAGGATCCCAGTCAGACTAGTCAGCAACAGCTTAGCACCAGGCAAAACGTGGGGGTAACCATAAAAGCAGATCCTACTTTCCTACAGGTTTATTAGCAGCAGCATAACAATGTGTCCTTCAAGCAGGATGGCTCCAGGTCAACTGCAGTGCAGCCCTCTGCATTCCAAGATCAACATTCTCACGGAATACAGAATGCCAGTGGGGATCCTCCGTTAAGGCGGAGAGGCGTCGCCCAGTTGAGCGTTGAGCAGTGCAAAAAAAAAATATGATAATAACAAGAAGTTATATATAATTTTATTTTTCTTTGCGGGACTCCAGCAAGGGTGGGCGGGGCTGGGCTCGCCGCCGTCAGAGGGAGCAGGAGTGGTTTGCACTCCCTCCCTAAGTGCGCATGACGGTCACGCACACTTGGCATGTTCTCCACTGAGCTGTGTTGCACAGCCCAGTGGAGAACATGCCCAGCCTCCCAGGTACTGCTGGAGTGGCCAAACAGGCCAATCAGACCAATCACGACGCTGCTCTTTCAGCGTCATGATAGGCTGGGAGAGTCCGGGAGCCTGGGTGCTTCTGGTGGCAGAGAGCGAGGACGGAGGAGAGCTGTGCGGTTTATTTTTTAATTTGTTTTCATGCCCCCGCCTCACCACCCCCGTACAGAGGCAGCTGCCACTGCAGAATGCACTGCAAAACATAACAAGGCATGTGCAAAGCATGTATACTATAAATGCAACATCCACCCACACAAGTGAGATACTATTTTCATTGAGAGACTTGGTGAAACTCTTGGTGGTAGGAAATTTGTGGCTTCCTGCAGATTCCAGAGCTTGCCCTCACAGAAAAATGAGGAAAATGTGTGTTTTAGGCACTGGTTGCAATGGATTCTGGGTAAAAAAAACAAGTTTGAACCACACAAATCACACTGCACTGGACACAACTGGGTGTATAGTTTTCAGAAACATCTGCGTATGGTAGGTTTTCCTGGGTGGGGGCCGACCTAGGGCTGAAAAAACCCATGTTGTAAAAAATGCACGGATTCTGATGGGTAAAATACAAAGTCTCCAGGTTTCGCTTTGGGGTACATAGAGTCGCAGGTGCTAAGGCCAGCCACACAAGTGAGGTACCATTTTTATTGGGAGACACGTGGACAGACAGGATAGTAGAACATTTATTACCATTTGAATTTCTCTGTATTTGTGCCTTCCGAATGGAAGCCAGTGTGCAAGAAAGAAGACATTTTGCAAAATGCCCTCTGAATCACATGCTCGTATGGGTACCCATAACTTCAGAGATGTACAAATAGCCGCTGCTTCTAAACTCAGTATCTATTGTCATTTCAGTTATAGCTAGGTTTCCTTCATAATAATTTTCCACTCTTTATGTTTTGTCATAAATATTGTTCTGTACTGGGTACACGATGAAAACAAATAGTAAGGTGCTGCTCAGTTGTTGGCTCTGGGTACCAAACATTCTTGGAGAACCCACAAACTCTATATATCCCCATGACCATAAGGATGTAGCGGACGAAGTAGTATATTGCTTTTTTGTAAATCAGCTATTGTTACAAGAAGTTACTCAATTTCATTGTTTTTTATTTCAACAGTTGATTTCTTTGGGAAAACCTCAAGGGATCTACACAAATGACCCCTTTCTGAATTTAGAATTGTGTCTACTTTTCAGAAATGTATAGCTTTCCGGCAACAACCATGGGTTTCACACCTGTTTCCAACACAAACTAGAAATAGAGTGAAACCACAAGAAACAGGAATAATGGGCTACCACTTAGAAAAATGTGAAAACTGTGGTAAAAAAATGTTTTTTGATACAGTTCTGTTTGTTCCTGAAAGCTGGAAAGATTTTAGCACAGCAAACATTTTGTTAATGCCATTTTTTAATAAAATGCAGACACTTTCTCGCATAGCACTTTTTTTCCCATTACGCCAAAAAACTCAAAATGTTGGAATATTTTGGCAATTTTCTTGGTCCACTCCAGAGGAATCCACAAACCCGGTCTACCTTTAAAATCCCCATGATGTTGGGAACAAAGGACACAAATTTGGCAAGGATACCTTATATGGAAATTTCTTCTAAGAAAGCTTAAACACAAATTACCTCAAATACCAAAAAAAAAAAGAACTCCGCACTCGGGGTGAAAAAGCCTCAGCAGTTAAGGAGTTAAAGCTTGGTCCCAAACCCTTGAACCTGTTGATTGAAAAAGGTCAAAAGAATTTCATTCTGGTAATTTTGAGGTGAAGGTGGATTTAAGTCTTGTAGTAGTTTTCTTGGTATGGTCGCAAGGACAGGTGATTGCATAGATTACATTTTGAGCATTGCAGTTGGAGAAATGTGGGAGAACAGTTCTAACAATTTTAAGTACAAATTGCTTAGATCCGATAGCGTATTCACGAAAACTACAATCAGCACAAATTATAGTGTCCAACAAGTGGTGCAATACCCCGAAAATCATGTAATGTGCGCTGGGGTCTGTGGGATGGCAGGCATACCCTAGTCGGACTCCATTGGCTTCTTGGGATCATCGCACTCGTGTGGTGCATAGCGACCACTGCCACATCTTAAATTAACTAATCTCTGCCTGCCGCATCACTACTCTTCTAGACCATGCTGTGTGGTAGAAATTGCAGCACCCCCCATGATTTAGGGGCAGGTAGCAATTACACTCCGTTCCTTGTCCCATGCTAACATATTTCTCTTAGTCCATGTAGCATTATGGCTTATACTAAAAATCCCTACATTTTCTCAGGCTCTGATCAGTGAATCTTCACTGGACTACTACTGGACACACAATCAGTTCATGGATGTTTAAGTAGAGACCCATTGTGGTTTGAAGCAGGTACATCCCTATTAACAATTCACTGGCCTACTACTGGACCCACATTCAGTTCATGGATGTATAAAAAGAGACCAACCCAATGCAATTTGGGGACAGGTAGATTCTACTCCATATTTTCCTTCTCCTCACATCAATTGCAATTTCAGTCTCACATACCTCCAATTCTTTTTGTCCATAGGTACTCTATACTATCCAGCTATGCTGGTCCTCTCCCTTTTCATTGTGGAATTCATTAACAGGTCAGCAAATATTCCGGTGCATATATCACTTGATTTTGACAGGGAATATGGATTTTTTTCTAAAACAGTATGTAGATACACAAGTTTTGATCAAGGATCATATTCCTACCATTACCGTGTCAGCATGCCTGAAAAGGGATCACTTCGATAGGCACAATATGCATGACCCTTTTAGGTTGATGACTGTGAGTCTAGCTTCACATGCTCCGCTAAATTTGCATGCTCTGGAGATCGCAAGAATTCGAGGTCTGAAAATGAACCTATATTTTAAAACAACTCTCCTTTTTCTTTCTCTCCCCTCTAATTCTTTGCCTTAACAGGTGTTACTATTCCTATTGTACTATTGAGTTATGTGTTAGGCAAACTATATGTTGCCCTAATGATAATCTCATATTGCTAAGGGATCGAAACGCCAATGACCCACACTCTGACCCGTTTGATTTTGTATAAACTTTTTGGTTGGGTGCAGTAGTGATTTGGTTTTCAAATATATGACCCTCATCTTTTGTCCGTTTACTGGTCACATTTGTTTTTTCTGCATGTATGTTTACTGTTTTGTCTGTTTAACACTTGTTTTGGAAATACCCAGGTGGGTGTATACTCCCTACTTCGGGGCCGATTCCGATCTCGGCCGGTAGGGCTCCGAATCGGATTCGGCTTTACCGGATCCGATTCGGAGCCCTGTTTCCCGACCGAACCGTACGCGGGTCCGGCCGAGCGAGTACGATGCGAAATCGCCGACCGACTCGTCCGGGCGTCCCGACCGCTCCGACCGACTCGCTCGGACTCGACTCGCACCGCGCAATGGAGACGTTTCCCGGCCGGGTAAGTACGATGCGCGCCGCGAGCAGTCCGACCGAGCCGCGCACTCCGGCTCGTAAGAGCTGTCGGAGCCGTACTTTGGGGGTCCGTGTCGGACCCCCTGTACGCGTAGCCGCGCGAGTCGCACACAGGGGGGACCCATGGGTCCCCCCTACCTGTGCGTGTACGGCACGAATCGCTTC
Source organism: Calotriton arnoldi (assembly GCA_963921515.1). Taxonomy (NCBI): domain Eukaryota; kingdom Metazoa; phylum Chordata; class Amphibia; order Caudata; family Salamandridae; genus Calotriton; species Calotriton arnoldi. The sequence goes on from CAWUFW010002753.1 coordinate 199,900, forward strand.
GCCGCGTACCCGCTGTAGGGGGCGCCCTTGTCCGACTCGCACCCATTGAGTCAATGGGAGCCCGCGTACGCGTTGTACGACCGGCTCCCATTGACATCAATGGGAGTCCGACCGACTCGAGTCCGATAACATACGGATGCATCGTACTCGTTCGGTCGGACTGCACGGGTCCGATTCGGTCGGAAATCTCTCCGGGTCCGGCTCGGTCGGAGAAATTTACGGCCCGAATCGGAATCGACCCCTTCATGTTTTTTTAGAAAAATTGAATAAAAATTCCTTGTTTATTGTCATTGGAACAACCGTTGGGAACTATTATGTTTCTTTAAATATTTTATGTACAATAATTAACTAGTGACCGCTGTTCGTCTTCTCGCATATTACCCTTGGTTCCTAATAATTCTTGGGTTACCCTTATGGTTTTAAAAACAAATATTAATAATAGCATTACTTTAAGAGATTTGTTTATTTTTCTGATGCCAAATATAAAGAAGACATTTTCAAAGTATTGTATATTGCAGCAAAAGAGATGCCTATATGTATTAAGATTTAAAGTTTCTACCCATTCAGATTCACAACCACAGAGTGCTTTACAACCATAGGCTATGGTAGGCAAGAGCTTCATCCTGATCTCCTTTAATATTGGGAGGAGCAAGTAACCTCTTGTAAGAAGGTACCTTTTATGTCTATTATGACTCCTAAATACTTATAGTCTTGCTCTTGAATTAGTTTATGATTATTTATGTGCCAAGGACCAGCATTTTTTGCTGAACTTTAGCGCTTTTGCTTTGTTGAGATTAATTTCCAACTTGTTTGCTAAGGTATAATTGCTTAATTAGTGCAACAGCCTTGTAGGCTCACTTGGTTCTACTGAGGAGAACAATATTGTCTGCATATAACATGCTTGCTAATGGTTTTCCCCCTGGTTTCGGTGCACGGGCTTATCTATTTTAAAGTGTCTAAAAATATGAAAATTGAGAAACAAAACCAAGTTGCTAAGTAGTAGGGTTCTGCAACACCTTCTTTCTGAGTCTTAACAAAATGTAAACGTAGTTAGGTTATAACAGTAATCATATTTAATGAAAAGTTCTCTTGTATGATGCTCGTAGACACCCATGCGTATCCTGCTGGTGATTGGTGATTTTTCAGCCATAACAACACAAATCAAACTTTTGTTTTAGAAGCAAATTTAAAATAGTGGCTGTAAAACTTTCACCACCCTGATGTCATCGAGGAGTATGCCTAGGGCTTCCGTTTCATAATTGTCAGTATCCTCAAAATAAGCAAAGTTCTCCCACGCCTCACTGTTTTGGGTGCTGGCGCCTTCTTTTTGTTTTGAACAGTAAAAGCAGTAAAATTGAGGCCATTGGTCATTGGCTCTGAACCTTCTGCACCATGGAATTTCTGTAGTTCTTTGTGTAACCGTAGAAAGAAAGACAATCTGTTAGGAATTAATATATATATTGATTTTAAGTCATAAGTAAAAAAACATATTCATGGTAGAGCGCTCTCCTTGTTCATATATGGCCACGTCCCGCTCAGAGTCGCTCTGATTCATGGATGCATAGGCTTCATCAGGGTTTACCTGGAAGTTATGTGACTTTGGTAATATTTATTGTTTGTACACACTCATATAAATTGACGGTGTCTTTTTAGCATACTAGTTGTATCTCTTCACAGTGGTGGCAATTTCTCTTTCTTGTGGGAGTTTAAGGCTTTGATTGTGACTTTGGGGTTTGTGTAATGTGATGGAGCAGGGTTTCGCAAAAAGAACCCTGCTCGGATTAACTCCCCCATAATACTTACTAACAGTGTGCAGTAAAAACTAACATGCAAATCACATGAATCACATGAGAGACCGCTTTGCGCATGCGTGCACTAATGTGAACTAATGCATGAAAGAAATAGGCCGCATTTTACATTGCGTTTCAAAAGAAACAAAATTAATGCACGTTTAGGCCGCAATTCGCATCTTGCTTTAAAAACGATAATAAATAATGCCGCTATGCATGAAGCTTATGCTAAGAAAATATTAACAGGGAAAAGTGTAAAGGTGGGTGGTAAACAGTGAAAGGTGCATTTCCATGTAGTTAATGAATGTATGTGTTTATTTCGTCATAGTGAGCCGAATGGGCCTGTATTTTCTTAAATTGACCGGAAAGATGAAGGGCTGGAAAAATGAGCAAGAATGACCTGACAAAACAGACAAAAGCGATGAGCGCTGTGGAACGATGAACAAAAGTTCAAGGTTGATCAGCTCAGAGAACATTGTTTGCCTGCCAAAAGATGAGACTGGCTGTGGGACTCAAGACTTCTTCCGCGGACGTGGCTGAGAAATTTGTGTGAAAATAATGAAATGTAGCAAGAACTAAATTGAATGGACTGGTCAACAATTATGTAATGTGAAAGGATGTAGAACAATGAGCATGAAGAATTTTGAATGAAATCACGGTGGTGTGATACACCACCTCCCCAAGCATCCAAAGAGCAGCAGAATTCTGTGTAATGTTTCAATTAATGTGGGTTGAACATGTAGGTTTTAGGGTATAACTGGGGTGCTTTTGGGGGTGTGGTTAGCAGCAGCAGTAGGAGATTGAGGAGAAGGTTCGAGAGATTACGAGGGGAAATGCGTCGCAGTCCGTCGGTTTGCAGAGAGGCCTAGCTGTTCCTGTCCTTGTCCTGTCCGTTCCTGAAATCTTTGTTTCCTGACTCTATTTCAGGAGACCCCCACTACTCCCTTGGCCAGGGGGGTGGTATTTCATTGATCTTTGGGTTTGTATTATCTTCTGACTCGTAATTTGCATAATTATTTGCAAATGTAATTTTGTCTCTGAAACGTATGTCTCTTCATCTATCCACTCCTTCATATGCATATCGTACATGGATGATGAGTATGACACTGTTTGCAATTTGTTAATTGATTTTCTCTCCTTTTGTGGGATTCATTGTTTGCATTGCAACCTGTATGCGATGAGCATTTATCAATTACATTTATCTGAGATAAACATTATTAATCTTACTGAGAGTCTGTGATTATTAGCTAGTTAGATAGTTAGTTAAGTTCTATTATTACCATCAACTACTCAACTAATTGGTCCGTCGACCGAGAGGAAAGAGAGTTGATATATCGGTCTAATTATGTATTTAGAAATGTTAAACGTGAATCTGTGAAGGAAATAATTTTTCACGACATTGAAGCTTGACCTCCAGCGCAACAGGGATTTATGAGTTGGGTGAATGTGTATGGGCCATTTGTATTAAATATTGATGAGTATCGATCTCTGATAAAGTGTAGCACTGGATCAAAGGTAACATGTTAGAAGGAATGGCTCAACTGCTTATGACTTATGACTCTGCAGATGTGGCAAAGCGATATTTGAAAACTGCATGGAGTCCATCCCAGAGAAGGAAAGGCTGGTGTGACTCAAAGAGTGCCAGGACTATCTGGTGTGATGCTTCACGCGTGTTGGGAATGCACTATGCAATGGCCCGATGACAAACTACATTTCTCCGCAGTTCGTTAATTCTCACATAGAGAAAGTGCCATTCATCTCGGATTATCCGGTGTAACTTCCATCCTCTTTCATGATGCCCTTGCTAGTCAATATTGATGCAATGTTGATGCTGCCAAGACACTGCAATATTTATTCAGGATTTCCTTTTGCAAAGAGCAGTTACTTCCTTTTGTGTTTGTTGAATGACATTTGATGGAAAAGGGAGAGGAATTCTGTAAATCAAGCTGTGTTGAGAAAAAATTAAACACATTTTCGAAATTAAACGTTGAAGATTATTACAGACTGTTGCATACAAACATGGGTTTGTTAGTTTGAAGGAACAGGCAGACATTTTATGAAAAGGCAATGTTTCACATGATAAGTACATATATTGTTATATGTAAAGTAGTAAGAGTTCTTAGGAAGGACTACATGAACTGATAAAATAGGAACTACTGAATATTAATCCCTATTTTTTTTACTTTTTCTGTGGCAACAAGAGTCAAGGAGGAACTAAGCTTGTCTTAGGCAAAAGGTTTATAGTTACAAAGCTTGAGGTAGTTATATTACTCATAGGGGCAGAAGTGCTCATGAACATATATCTAAGATACTCATCACATATATGTTTTCGTTTTTAGAAATAAGTATCATATCAGAACATAGAGAGTACACTGATATAAAGTTTGTATTGTAGTGTAATTGCATTTATGTAATGATTACAACCCCTGACTAAGCATTGAAGTGCTTTACACTAGGCAGCAAACTCCTCCGGAACCCAAAATTAGTAGTTAATATAGTGTTTATTTATTATTGGGATTATTAAACTTGTGCTCTCAAGAGAACTGTCCCATGCATTTACTCCAGTTTCTTTGTATTGGATTGAATTAATAGGAATTAGGGGTGACCATTACTGTGGAAGAGGGTATGTGTGTTCATGCAGATGGTTGATTGGATTAATAGATAAGATAGAGCATATTAGGTATTGATAGACTGCAGGCATGACTTTCAAAGAAGATTAAGTTGTGTTTTTTTACATTTTGGAATTAAATGAGGTCAATTTGCAGAAATACAATAATAAAAATGAAGGCATACATGCATGTGACTAAAAGTAGGCTGTGCTCATAGAGAGGAGGCAAGCAGAAAATGGAAGGTAAGAAGAGGGCCATTCGAATGAAAAGGTGAGAGAAGTTTTTCATGCAGAGGTTTTGGAATACAGAGTAGGCTTTATGAGATTGCAGGAAATCTGAGGATGCAAAACTGTATAAAAACAAAAAGAAATGTGTATGTAAGGCAATGCTATAATAGGCATCATGATAGGCCCCAGCAAAAGGGATCAGACTAGCGCTAGACCACCGCTTCAGCAAGGATAGCTAATCAGCTCAGAGGCCGGCAGCTTAAAGTAATGGCTAGACACAATACAGGGAAATATTGAGAGCTCTAGTCTAAATGCAAAGGAAGCAGCAAGCTTGGGATTCTAGCAACATGAGAATATACAGGGCAAATAATGCAAATACCAAAAGGAAACTCTGCAAATTTTGGAGCAAATGCCTTCTTATGTTCACTGCCAAACTCTAACTCGCAGTACCAATTAGAAGAGCAAAGTTGGAACCTATGGCCATTTTGTGCATGGCACAACATTGGGGCTTTCCCAGACAGTGGAATTCTTTTGCCTACTTTCTGTGGCTGGAGGGTGAATTCCCAGACACTGATGGAGGAGCTTGGAGGAAGGCCACCCATTCAGATATTCTATGTGGGCTTTGTTATCAAGGGCTTATGGTTAGTTCTTCTTTAGTGCTCCTGGAAGGTACAGGATGGTGGGACTATAGTTTATTGTTGAAGGAGAGGAAGTTTCTAGGCCAGACCATCCTTTGTCTGTGCCTAATTGTTGCTTTAAGAAGGTTGATGACAACCAGGTGCAGCAATCTCACAGCTCATTGTGATTGTGTTGTGGGTGCTCTTGCCTGGAGATAGTCCCAGTGTTTACTGATGTGCGATGCATCATTTTACACAAAGGATGAGTTTGGATGCCAGCCTGACTAGGGCACTTCAAAGAGAACCAAATTAAACTGGTTCTGCAGCATGGGATAGGGTATGCACTGTGCATTCACTTCTACGTGCCAGGATGATGCAATACGATTGTTTTATTTGTATCTACACTTTTGTAGGTTTCAGCACAAAGCGCATGTTGAAATATCAGTGTAAACACCAACATGCATACCACATTATAATATTTTCAATTATTTTAATGTAAGATTTATTGTTGCCCACACTAATTATATTTAAAGAAACCTCTTCTTACTGTAAACTTATGGACATGCGCCATCTGAAATTATAAAATTAATTTTGAGTGGATACTGCATTTTCTTCTCAAGCAAATAGATTTCAACTTTCCTAACAAAGTTTAAAGCCAGGAGGATAGTGTTGGTTCCTGGATTGCAGAAGTGGCTATTGCTGTCTTAAATGTAAAATAGTAGGCTCTGAATAGCGCCAGATACTGGTGAATTGTAGTTGAAGCTTTGCAACTCCAAGGTCTGCATTACTAACAGTGCCTTAGACTTTGTATTGGAGAATTTATAGAGCACGTCATATTCCAGGATGAGGCTGCAAAGCACTCAGATTCAAATCTATTTCCTGGGCCCCCTGTCAGAGTGCATAGCCCATAGGGTGTGGTTTGTAGCTTAGCCTATTTATTAATTTATAGTTTTTTCTTTGAAACACTATGTTCTCATTTTGTGAATTAATTCTGTAATGATGAAGGAACAAATAAATAAAGACTTAGCTCCGCTCATACGATTTGTATGATAAGCCTAATTTGTGGCTCCATTTTTCGGTCTTGCTGTATTATGTTGAGGGTAGGTATACAGCTGCGATAACAGAAATATGGGCAGATGTGGTACAAATACGAAGTACGTTCGATAGGAGGCTTAACGTTTGGTATCGTGCCTTGTAAAAGCCTTTTACAACGCAAAGAAGCAGAGACCAGTAGTTACTACTCGGAGACCACCCGGCCAGCTATCCTGGTGTAGATAAAAGCACAGGGGGCGCATTACAAGCACAGCACACTACCCCAATATGTGCTGTGGCACACCCTTATCACAATAATGCACTGTTCCCAGAACAGTGATGGTCTGCCATTTACTGGAGGCAGCGAATTGGTCTCCATTTCAATAAAAGTAGAGGGTGAGGTGTTGGAGATTTCCCCCTGTAATGGGGATGCCCAGAAAAGGAAGGAGTATGCCTCCCTTATAAGAGGTAACCCGACTGCGCTTCCACTATGCAGTCAACATACCTTCTGACTGCTTCTTTGCCCACGTCTGTAATATGGAACCCCCCTCCCCACCCCACAGGTAAAACTAATATTACAGAAGGGATAGTGCAAGGGCCTGCAGTCTATTCTATAATACCATAGTGCCTCAGGCATAAATAGACATGCACAAAAGCCTATCTCACCCCGGGCCACAATGTATAATATGGCCCCTGACATGCTGACATTGGACACGGTTTAGGAGCCACACTTTGCAAAGCACTGTACCCAAAGCATTTCGATGGCCTGAAATCCTCAATTACTGTATAGCCCTAATTAATAATGTCCCCTCAATTCCCCTCAAACCCCTTTAGTGCTAAGGAAGTGAACTCAGTTCCTGGAACAATGTAATTCTTCTGTATTCAGTACGACCCCGCCTACAGATTGTTGCATCAATCGCCCAAATCACACACCTTATTTCAGATTGAAACCTCCCTTTTTTTCACAGTATGAGGCAACATTATCTCTCACTGATAACTTTTAGCAATATCTTCAAATTGTGAAACATGCTTGTTTTTTTTCTTGTAGCAGCAAATAGCAAAACACTTCTTACAACAGGACAAAAACACTTTGAAGTCCATGGTGAATTGTACGAATGTTTCAGTAGCCTCCTTTGGCATTTCAGTTCTGACTAGAAGAAAGCACTTGCATCAAGCCTGTTACAGCACTTATCTCTTCATCCCAAAGACACTGGAAAAATACAGCCTAAGTTGAAAATGTAATGTCAAATTGCAATGTAAAGAAGGACCATATAGATACTTATGTTTCTGTGGAACTTCGTAAAAGAATGATGCATATAAAACTTGTGCAAGAAAGCAATGGTGGTGTTTATTTTCCTTCCCTGAACTAGTAAATATAAAACTTTTCTTGGTTGAATTAATATATGTATACCAAAACTGAGTGTGTATTAGAGATGAAAATGTCTGTGTTTGCGGAACTCATAAACGTGTTTTGGGGGGAAAAATGACTGAATTTCCAAAATATATTTAAAGCTGGCATTTGAGTGATAGCTCATGTGGCATTGCGTAGTAATATCATTCCCTCGGTGCCAGGGACATTGAAGCTATGGCTGCAAAATATTACCCATGTAAAGGAATTCAAAATTGACAAAGCCTTTTTATGGTTTGGCTTGATAGCGCAGCTGTTGCCAGACAATTATGTGAGCATCACTAGAGAGGAGCTTTTGCTCCGACAACATTTTGAGAGCTAGAAGTATGTTTTGATTGGGATGACGTTGTGTACTTCCACAAAAAAAGTGCTTGCCCTCTATGCAGCTATGGCTATTTTGTTTATTTATCCAGCTGCCTGAACTTGAACATAATGGGCACACACATGACATTCAAATGCCACAAACGTGTCCTAGATAACTAGATAATTTATGTTGCTTTTCTCTGGCAACAGCACAGCTGGGAGGAGGGCAGTCATTAACCTACATGGATGTTTAGGTCTCGCTTTCAGTGTAACTGTCACCTGACCTGTTAACCTACGCCAATTTATTTCTACAGTTCTTTGCTGCCAAACAAATACATATATATACCTATGCTATGTACTTGTAATGCTCCACATTACCACACTACATTCCTTTGAAGCCAGATCTATTGGTATTGCCAATGCTTGTGTACATTACTGCTGGAAACCATGACTAATGCACTAAGTCACTAAACATCTTGCATACGGTGTCCACCTATGTAATCTTGTATGATGTGGTCACTATTACAACTCTAATAATATTAGCAGTGCAGGATGGTTTTCATTGAACGTAAGCAGCTCTTATAACAGAACATGTTGGCGCCTCAAGGCCTAGAACCCTGATAGTCAAAGTACGGCCTGGGGGCCGGATGCGGCCCTCCTGGCCTTTACATGCGGCCCCCTGGTGAACAGCAGCACTGGGCTGGAAGCATGAATGTTTCTAAATTCATGTTTGCAAACTATTACTTAAAAATACTTCTCAATGCATTGATATACTAAGGTGAAATGCTTCTACATATTAAAGAAATGCGCTTTTTTCGATTTTTCTAGGCTTTCATATTTTTTCACGTTTGTTGCAAGATGTCTTTAAGAAAGAATGTGTTCCTAAAGTTAAGCGGTACGGGACACCTTTAATTATCTTCTTTTACTTTATTTAGAAAGTTAGTTTAGTTGGAAATAAATACTTACTCCTTTAATTAACATCTTTCTGAAAGATGTTAATTAAAGGTGCAAGCATGTATTTCTAGCTAAACTAACTTATTAACTAAAGTAAACGAAGAGAATTAAAGGTGTCCTGCACCGCTAAACTTCTGTTTTTTAAGACATCTTGCAAGAAAGGTGAAAAAATGTGCTGAAAGTCTCCAAAAATTCAAAAAGTGCATTTCTTTAACATGCAGAAGCGTTTCACCATAGTATATCACAGTGCATTGAGAAGTATTTTTAAGTGATAGTTTGCAAACATGAATTTAGAAACATTCATGCTTCCCCCAACCCTGGCAACAATGCAAATAGTGAACTAAGAGAGGTAAGCTGGTTGTTATGTTCACCGTCTGAGTGGCCTGGGGTTGCTGTTATATATGCTCGACACCTGCCATCCTGCTGGCATCAATATGGCCCTCGGTCACACGACAGACCAACTTTTTGGCCCCCTGGAAAATGTTTGCAGGTACCTATGGTCTAGAAGCTGCGGAGGTGCCGTATGCAGTACTATATAATAAAAGGTTTTATATTTTCAAGACATCCGCATGAGGTACATTTAGATACAATGAATCGAAGTAGAAATCATTTACAGATTCAGGGGTTATTTTCCTAAACTATGGCATTGAACACAACAGCGTGAAATATAGCAACATGACAGTTTGCAGAAATTAATCCTGTTATTTCTGGCTGAAAGTGATTGCCATTTAACTATGCACGTTATCTTAATAAGCTGGCCAGTCTCTATTTGCGGTATGTAGTCGGACGAATAATCGAGAAGCTTCCGAAGTTCTTTATTTTGTTCATATGTTACGGATCATGAGATGCTTTCAAATAAAATGGAGGCCGATTCTCTTTTTATACATTTTTACTTCAATGCAAAGCCTCCTTCACTATTGCGTCATAGCACCGAAAGAATATATTGCAACATAACCAGCAGCTAATCATTTATTTTCTACAATTTGCAACTATTTTAGCACAGCAGACCTTTGTACCAACTGGGGAGCCTAAACAGATTCCCTCCTGGCCTCTCATCAAGAGGCTGGCTTGGGTTCTTCAGCGGTCTGTAAATATTGATTTTGGGCCATGCAGCAGCGACAAATATTCCTTTTTGGGTGGGACGGGAGTCAGTTAAGTACAAAGGAAAATAGAAAGGTACAAACTCTTGAGTACACTGAAAAGTTTTCGTGCACAAATGATTTTGCAAAGTAAAAGCTCATCATCTGCCTATTGAACCTGAAGGTTTGTAATGCTGACTGTGGATGCATTTTAAGGATCTCACAACAGAACATGGCAGCAACCGCTCCTTTCCTTTCCTTTCTTTAATTCTTTCTTTGATTTGGTGTCTTGCAGGTGATACCACTTTTAGGTTAAGTTAATTTCTATAAGTACATTGTATAAAAAGGTTTGCAAAGAGGTGCACTGTCATATGGGAAAATCAACTTAAAAAAAATCTTTATTGTTGCGCACTAATGTGCCCTGGTTATACATTTCTTTGTGAAAGGGCAGCATACCACAACTCACAGTGAGGTTAGCCAATTACTGAAGTTATGTTTTTATTGAGATATAAATTTGTCCTGTTTAGTGTACTGGTCCAATGTGTGCTTTTTCACGAAAAAACATATTTTGCCTTTTACTTTCTTCTTTTTTTTTTTTTGCAAACCCTATGCAGCTCCCTTCGCACTACTACTGGGCCACTTGCATTGCTATAGTGCATGGGTACTCACAAACTTTCTCCCGGGGGCCAAATTTACAGTGTGGTTTGTGGCCGAGGGCCGCACCGGTGGGGGCGGGGTCAGTGGGTGAGGGGGCGGGGCTAGAGCAAAAAAAAAACTGTTACCATGAGGTTGAACAAAGGCCCATGCAGTGGATGCCTTTGTCCACTGAGCCACCAGACCCTGCATACACACATCTCTCTCTCTCTCTCTCTCCCTCCCTCTATCTCTCTCTCTCTGTCTCCCTCTGTCTCACTCACTCTGTCTGTCTCCCTCTCTCTCTCTGCCTCCCTCTGTCTCACTCACTGTCTGTCTCCCTCTCTCTCTGTCTCCCTCTGTCTGTCTGTCTCCCTCCCTCTGTCTCCCTCCGTCTGTCTCCCTCCGTCTGTCTCCCTCCCTCTGTCTGTCTCCCTCTCTCTCTCTCCCTCCCCCTCTCTCTCCCTGTCTCCCTCTCTCTCCCTGTCTCCCTCTCTCTCCCTCTGTCTCCCTCTCTCTCTCCCTCTGTCTCCCTCTCTCTCCCTCTGTCTCCCTCCCTCTCTCTGTCTCCCTCTCTCTCCCTCTGTCTCCCTCTCTCTCTGTCTCCCTCCCTCTCTCTATCTCCCTCCCTCTCTCTGTCTCCCTCCCTCTCTCTGTCCTCCCTCCCTCTCTCTGTCCTCCCTCCCTCTGTCTCCCTCCCTCTCTCGCCCTCTCTGTCTCTGTCTCCCTCCCTCTCTCTCCCTCTGTCTCCCTCCCTCTCTCTGTCTCCCTCCCTCTCTCTGTCTCCCTCCCTCTCTCTGTCTACCTCCCTCTCTCTGTCTCCCTCTCCCTCCCTCTCTCTCCCTCCCTCCCTCTCTGTCTCCCTCTCTCTCTGTCTCCCTCCCTCTCTCGGTCTCCCTCTCTCTCCCTCTATCTCTCTCCCTCTGTCTCCCTCTCTCTATCTCTCCCCCTCCCTCTCTATCTATCTCCCTCTCTCCCTCTCTCTCTCTCCCCCTCTCTCTCTCTCCCCCTCTGTCTCCCTCTCCCTCTCGCCGTCTCCCTCTCCCTCTCTCCGTCTCCCTCCCTCTCTCTTCGTCTCCCTCCCTCTCTCTCCGTCTCCCTCCCTCTCTCTCCGTCTCCCTCCCTCTGTCTCCGTCTCCCTCCCTCTGTCTCCCTCCCTCTGTCTCCCTCCCTCCGTCTCCCTCCCTCCGTCTCCCTCTCCATCTCTCTGCCACTCTGTCTCTGTCTCTCTGCCTCTATCTGTCTGTCCCTGTCCTGGTCTCTGCCTCTATCTGTCTCTGTCTGTCCCTGTCTCTGTCTGTCCCTGTCTCTGTCTGTCCCTGTCTCCCTCCCTCTGTCTCCCTCTCCGTCTCTCTGTCTGTCTCTGCCTCTATCTGTCTGCCCCTGTCCCTGTCTCTGCCTCTATCTGTCTCTGTCTGTCCCTCTATCTGTCCCTGCCTCTATCTGTCCCTGCCTCTGTCTCTCTGTCTCTATCGCTGTCTGTCTCTGCCTCTGCCTCTGTCTCTGCCTCTGTCTCTGCCTCTGTCTCTGCCTCTGCCTCTGTCTCTGCCTCTGCCTCTATCTCTCTCTCTGACTCTATCGCTGTCTCTATCGCTGTCTCTATCGCTGTCTGTCTCTGCCTCTATCTGACTCTGCCTCTATCTGTCCCTGCCTCTATCTGTCCCTGCCTCTATCTGTCCCTGCCTTTATCTGTCCCTGCCTTTATCTGTCCCTGCCTCTATCTGTCCATGCCTCTATCTGTCCCTGCCTCTGTCTCTCTCTCGGTCTCTATCGCTGTCTGTCTCTGCCTCTGTCTGTCTCTGCCTCTATCTGTCTCTGCCTCTGTCTCTGCCTCTATCTGTCTCTGCCTCTATCTGTCTCTGCCTCTATCTGTCTCTGCCTCTATCTGTCCCTGCCTCTATCTGTCCCTCTGTCTCTATCGCTGTCTGTCTCTGTCTGTCTCTGCCTCTATCTGTCTCTGCCTCTATCTGTCTCTGCCTCTATCTGTCCCTGCCTCTATCTCTCTCTCTATCTCTCTCTCTGTCTCTCTCTCTGTCTCTATCGCTGTCTGTCTATCTCTGTCTCTATCTCTATCTGTTTCTATCTCTATCTGTCTCGGGCAGTGCACACGTACTGTGTCTACACGTCCCGGTCACCAGCCCCCCCACTCCCCCATCTCCCTGTGTAATGTAAAAAAAAGCCAGCTCGTTTTCTCCTGGAAAAGACCACTTTCAGCTTCAGCCCTCCCCCCCTCCCCCCCCCCCCCCTCGTGTGTGTCAGCCCGGGCTGAGACAGCTTCCCGGGCACACACAGCCGCACCCCAGTACTTCACAGGTCTTTAAAAGACCATTTACTTGTTAATGGAGGCTTTGTTGTATTTCGCCTCTTCTTAGCCCCTGCACCTCCACTCTGACTATCCTGGAATCGCCCGGCCCCCATAGAGCAGAGTGAGTCCGCGCTGCAAACACAGGTACGATGTCTGCAAGGTCCGCGGGCCGCCAAGGAAGGCTTGCCGGGCCGCTGGCGGCCCGCGGGCCGTACTATGAGTACCCGTGCAGTATAGTGCCTTCATATGCACGCATCGCACACATAATTATTTATCCCCAAAAAATAATCTAAAATAGTCTGCTACTGTGCTTTTTTACTGTAATCTAATATTGTTTTCAAGAAACATAATCTAAAATAGTCGCCCACGTGTGCAAAAGAGTGGCTATCTTTGTATGTGTTTTACGTTTATAAAAAACACCTAAAGATGGCTTGGGATGCGATATATTTAAAAAAAAAAAAAAAAAAATTAAAAAGGTAACAGCACATGAAAAGAGCAAAAAAGAGAGCAAACTGGGCAACAGAGAACAAAATAACCTACAAAGAACGGCTATGGGGCGAATAAGAGAGACAAAAGAGGAAAATGGGAAATAGATAAATAGAGTGGAGGCATTATATAGGATCAACCTATAAAAAAGGATTCAAAGAAATTCTTGAACTGTGAACGAGTATATATCTCTGCCATGAGTGCCTGATTGAATGCGTAACTTGTATCCTGATTTTTTGTTTGGCCCAGGCATTTCACTAATCTAGTCCCTGGGAATACGAGGTCCAGCAGCTGTGTGACTGCCTTGGAGGGGCACCCAAAGCATGGCCTCATTGAGGGCCCAGGACTATTGTCCATGACTACTGTAAGTCACACGGTGCAGGTGGCAGCATGTTGAGTTTTGAGGAATCTTTAGTATGAATAGATCTTTTTCTTTGTGCCAAGAGACAGCACGGTCAACTGATCCCTCTTGTGTATATTACTGCTTTATATGTGAGCCCCGGAGCTTTGACTAACATTCATGTGGCTGGAGGGTGGGCACACCGACACTAAAGTAAGGGAGGATGGAGACAGGAATGCCTTTAGAAATTCAGTGAGTGCCTTGTTAGCAAGGGGCCACTGATTAGTTTTTCCTGAGTACTGCCATTCTGTAAATGGTAGGGGTGAGGGATGGGGCTGCAGTTTTCGTTGTTCAAGGTGGGGGCATTTCTAGGCAGGGCCCTTTTCTCTGTCCCCGATTACTGCTTCAGGGAGACTGATGACAACCAGTAATTTTGATATCACACTCCAATTTGCTCTCGTTTTGGAATTTCCTACTTGGAGCCATCCCTATCTCAACCTGCTGTGACAACCATCACATTGCACCATATGCAATCCGGTCATGGTTCCATCTGAAAATGGCCAGCCCAGCCCAGTACAATCTTTCAAGACAAGCATGCCCATTCTGTATGGGAACTCAAGAAATCCCAGACATATTTTGGCCTCTTTGGATCTCCCCTTTGAGATGCAGCTTAACTCCTACAGCACAGCGAGCTACTGGACCCATCTCTGAACCTAACCGTTGTTCTTTCTCTTCTGACGCTTCTTCCTGCAGCCCAGGTTGGTCAAAGGGCACATGATGTTTCTTCTGCTTCCCCTGATTTTGATGAAGTGACGCTGGTGCACAACTGGAGGAGTAATAAAGTAGCGGTCTGCCGTGGCGCAAAATGATGTAGTTCTCCTGCAGGATGTGACCTGGGCCCCCTGAGAGTCCCAAATCTCATTGATATTCATTGGCCTTGGGCTGAATAGGGGCACCTGAAGGGGGCTGCCACCACACCTATGAGCAATGCAGGGGCTGCAGGGCCCTGCCTGAGTTACGCTCCTGGGGGGCAGACTCATGAAAGAGCAGAAGAAAAGGGGAAAAACTAAATGAGAGAGATAGCATTCAAGGAACACTATCTTTCAGCAAAGTGAAAACTTAAATGAGAATGCATTCTTTGGAATGCATCGCCTTAGGTGTGAGCCACCACAAGGAAAGCATCATCTCCCAAGCCTTTAGAGAGGTGTTAATTTGAGTGGGGTACGTACTAACAGAATTCCGAATATTAATAATAACAGGCATTTGCAGTGCAATAGGTCTCGCATTTGTCAGAGTTAGAGCTCTTGGCGTTGTAAATGACAATGTATTTTATCTATGTGTTTTGGTTTGGACTGTAGTGGATGTATGACTAGAGACCCAGCTGCAGCACTGCCTAGAGGACTCAGAATGACCCCTAATTGCCTACAGGAAAAGCAGGCTGTTCCACTAACTGAGGCAGGAACAAATAAATGGGGTCAATTATTGCAGGAAAACAAAATAGTCTCCTGGGAAACGTTGACTATTCTTACGAACCAAAGAATATCCAAATTCAAATTTTATCAATTATCTAGGCGGGACCTGCCGACCACAGATTTAACACATTTATGGCAAGTATCGATGCTCACTTTATGGTCGGTCGTAAAAGCTGCACCTCTGAGAAGAAATCATCTCTTTACAGTTCACTGGGCGTATTGGACCCCGCAAAGACTATCAAAGCTGGGAGGCAGAGAAATTAAAGCTTGCCTAAAGTGTTCCATGGGGAAAGCAGATGACGCACATTTGTTTTGGCAGTGTCCTCTGATCCAGTGCTTCTGGGAAGAAGTTAATATGGCTATTTCAGAAAATTTGGGAAAAGAGATTGAGGTAAGCCTTGCTTTTGGTCATTGTCAGGGTGATAGGTCACAGATAAAACTTATAAAAAGGCACACACAATTATTATTTGTTATAATATTAATGGCAAGAAGGGAAATTTGTTTTAAATGGAATCCCCTCACCACCGGAATATATGGATTGGGTTAGGTCTGTAAATAGAGTAAACAGCCTAGGTTGTAGCTGCCTATCCAAATAAAGAGCAGGAATCTGGGTGTCTTTGGAAGATTGGGTTAAAAAATGTCATTAGATAATACCTATAAAAGGTCCAATGATTATGAAATAAGTAAAATCATGGCAGGGAAGAGGTGTAAGACCCAGATCAATAAAAATCCTCTGTTTGCCTGGTTCACATCAGGCTGATACTCAGGAAATTCGGAGATGGTAGGAACCCCTGAACCAAAAAGAAACCCATCTCCTTCGAAACTTCACCTGAGCTCATACCTCACAAAAAATTACTTATTTATGAATGAGGACTTAAAAAAAAAAAAAAAGAATGAGGAATTACCACTGGGACCAGAGAAGCAGCTAGTAGCACTGGCTAGAGTACTAAGAATGAGGAATTACCACTGGGAACAGAGGCGCAGCTGCAGCACTGCCTAAAAAAACAAAGAGTGAGGAATTCCCACTGGGACCAGAGAAGCAGCTGCAGCACTGTCTAGAGGACTAAGAATGAGGAATTACCACTGGAACCAGAGAAGCAGCTAGCCGCACTGGCTAGAGGACGAAGAATGAGGAATTACCACTGGGAACAGAGATGCAGCTACAGCACTGCCTAGAGGACTTAGAATGAGGAATTACCACTGTGACCAGAGACACAGCTGCAGCACTCCTTAGAGGACTTAGAATGAGGAATTACTGATGGGACTGAAGGAAGTGACCCGATTAGGGCCACCCGGGTCACTCGCGACCACCTCTCAGCCTTCCAAGAAATGAAGAGTCGATAAGACAGTAGAGAATACAAACCAAGTTATTTATTAGTATATTGCGCTCGAGCGGAGTCCAGTCAGACTAGCCTCCTTAGATGCTACCGAGGGGACTGACTTCACCAAACTTGGTAACACATAATTTACATTTCAACACCCCTAAAGACCCGCCCAGACTGGAATTTTCCAGCTCAGGCACTGTTGGACAAAGGAGGTACAGTAGGATGAGCTACCACCTGCAGAACGGGTACATGTTATCACACTTTCAGGGTCATCTTGTTCAAGCTCAACGCTCTCTAGTGTGGGAGCAGGACTACGAGAGAGGAAAGGCATGCAAAGGCAGAATAAGCTATTCATTAGTACATTAGGATTCAACCTTGAATACGATAAACAAAAGCAACTCGAAGCAGCCTTTCGCTGAGGCAGACAGTTCATGAGACAGAAGCTTATTTTCGATCGCAGTACAAAATGGCGGCCGAAGACAAAATGGCGCCGCAAATGCTAACTTAACTTCCACAATGCTAGAAGGAGTTGGTCAAATGCATTTGCAGTCCAACAGACCCTCCTTTTAGCATTTGCTAACAATTTTGTCTATGCTGGCATAATAGGAAAATCATGAATGCAGAGCAATACATATAATGTTAATATTCAAAAATACCTTCGTCGATGGTCATTAAATCATGGACATCTTGCATCATCATAGTTGAAGGCTTAACATCATGCCCTGGGGCCTTGGGTGCAGGTGTTAACTTGTCAACACAATATGTACAGCAGGCAGGAAGACAATTAATACACAGGCAACAAGTGAATATGACACCCGCAATGGCTACTAGGAAGAGGAGTATTTTTAAGCCCCAGGATGCTATCAAACCCCAGAACCAACCAGAAAGGGACCAGCTGCCATTGTCTTGGTGAATATCAGATGCAAGTCGATGCAACTTCTGTATTGCTGCATAGACATTCGGAGCATGGTCTGGTATGTACACACAGCAGCTACTACCGATGACGCGACAGGCCCCACCCCGATCAGCAAGGATGACGTCTAACACCATCCTGTTTTGAAGAGCAACAAGTCTCGTAGCCTGGAGCTCAGCTGTAATGTTGGTCAATATTCCTGCTGTGGTGCTGATAACTCCCTCCACAACCCTCGTGAGACTGCGAATGTTAAGGCTATTGGACATAAGACCCCAGAAGGGCAGAATACCCTTCATAGCATCAGTAAACTGCTGCAAGGTAGTGTCTGTCTGATCTACATCTTCTGTGTTGATAACCCATCTAACTCGGGATAGACTGACTCTCCTACGCTGTAATCGATGATCCCTATGGTAAGTGGACGGGGCTATATATACCAGGGGTAGGAGGAAAGAGATATAACATACACCAGACCACCCCCTGGGAAGCCATACATAAGCCTGGGATCCGCAAACAAAGTACAAATTATGGGGTGGTAGTAAAGGCGGACTATTTGTTGTGCTCAAATCATAAGTATAATTGCAAATAATCCTTCCCACTTTAACATTCCCGAAAACCTTGAACACAGAAACTAGCTGTCGTGTTAACTATTGGCACTGGCAGTGCTTTGTCCTGAGTAATATTACGCATCTGGAAGGACCGGAAATATTCAGTGACATTAAAATCTTGAAAATCCATCATTTCATTTTGGAGCCATGTTACATTCTTATTGACTTTGTAAACATTCATACAGGCATTTGGTGCAAAGTGTCAGGGCCCCCTTGTTCTCCTGGAGTAAACCCCTGGTGTACACTGATATATTTCAACACAGTCTCATAATCAGAGTAAGTCATATTCATGGCATCAGTATGGAAATGGATATACACCCTGGGAAGCAGTTGAAACCATGCTTCACAACTTCCTAAATAAGAGATGGGTAGGGACATCAACAAATCATTATTATGCATCACAGAACGGAGCAAGCCGCAAACCCAACAATCAGTAACATTAGAGGTATGGTGTGCCTGATGGAGCATCTGTAAGAAAACATTGTCAACGTACGTTTGTCTGTGCCTCTCCTTATGAGGGGCCAAGGTGACAAATGGGAAACATCCTAAACAACGAAATTGCAAAAACGACTTACCTTAACCACGAAGTGAGAACCACGAGGAATCTTGAACCACGAAGACCGAAACCACGACTTTCAAGCACCACGAAGACCGCAACCACGACTTTCAAGAATCACGAAGACCGCAACCACGACTTAGCAGAGAAAGTGTTCAATGAAGCTGATTCGTCACGTATATCGGAAAACAAATGGCACTGGCAGAATGAAGCAGGAATTCTCTCCGCACCCACGCACTGGTGTTTGGCAGAGTTGTTTCTTGGCTGGTGGACACTATGGAGTGTGGGCAAGAATGCTCTCATCATGCTTTCGTCGTGGGAACAGCGTCTTGTGGAATGCTCTGTCTTTGTAAGGTAGGCAGGACTAATTTACATTTAAATAAGCATAAATAAAAAAAATGGCAAACACTATATATATACATTTTAAAAAATAAATATGAACATTTTAAAGGGGGGGAAATAATAAAAACAGACACATTTCTGCTTTAAGAAAATCTATTTATTAATAATGTGTTTTTATTTTTATTTACAAGCATATGCAAAAAATAGTTTTATTGTAATATGTTAACGTTTTGAGTTTCACACGCTTTACAATATCTTTGTATTGAAATATTTGTCCGTCTTCTATTTTTGAGGAATCTGCTGATGCAAGCGCAAGATCGTTTTCCTCTGTTTTCCGGACTGCAGAGCCTTCCGGTGATGAGAAGACGGAGAATTTGAAGACAGGTAAGTTTAACAAACTTTATTTGAAATTTAAAAACATGGTGGATACCCCTAATGTAAAGTAAAATCTGAGGGAAGTGTGAACATTTAAAATGGATATATTGTTAGTGTTCTGCTCACTTTTCACGATTTTTAAAAACCAATGCATGCTACTGTTTGCATTTCCTCCATGCGAATGGCTTATTAAAAAAAAGGAACACAGTATTTGTTTATATGGAATCACTAATTAAGGGCATTCTTTTTTTTTATGGGCTTGGAGAGATGGGAGTAAATGTGCTTTCATACTATTACTATAAATATGAAAATTGGAGAAGTACAGCTGTGCATTTTGTTGTTGTAGAAGATCTTTTGATTTTTGAGTTTCTCAAAATATTTAAATCTTTTATTTCAAAAAACATTCTCTTTATTGATTTAGGCAAAAAAAAAAAATTTTTGGAACTGATCATTGCAAAATTTATGGTGGATAAAAGGAGAATCCAGTTATGCAATGGATTGAGGCTAAAGTAGTTGCCTATTTTTCATATTTTGCTGGATTTTTGATTTTGTTTTGAAAAATATGGATTATTCTGGGTGTTTTTTACAAAAGAAAAAAAGATTTGGGAAAAGATCGTGGTGATAGGAGTTGTTGACTCATGGTGACTCAAGGAATATTTCGCAGTCCCATTGAGTTGAAAAAAAAGAAGACATCTTAAGGGAGGAACTCCAACTTTCCGTTTTTAAAGTGAAAAACATTTTCAAAAAATCCAATTGAATTGTGGATAGAGGAAAAAATGACAAGTAATTTCGAAATGATGTTAGTATTTTTTGAAAATTAGTAATGTAAAATGTACGCAATACTGTCAAGGTAGTCAGAAGCCACCATCAACGTAAATTGTTGAAGTTTAGCCAAAAGTCTCTCGGACATTTCTTTGCAAATCCGTGGATTCAGGCTACCTGTTAGTGATTGCGCTAGTCTCATTTCCTGGAAACTTTGCTCCTTTTTCAAAATTTCCAGGAAATGATAAAAATTAGGATGATGTTTAGCTACAGTTTTATTAAAAGAATTATGCCATCCCTCAATGGCATTGTTTGTTTTTGCACCACCCTCCAAGCAGGTTGAATAGCAGTTCCACCATTCTATAGGATACTTGGGTTTCCTCCTGCGGCCCGACCTGCTTAGACGGCCAATCCACGTATCCTCAAAGTAATTTAGTATTGGTGCCAATTTTTCTTCATTTTGGGAAAAAAATCAGATTCGGTAATTGCAGTGTAGTACTCATCTACACACTCAGGTGGTACAAAATACAACGCAGTTAGTTTTCGTAATTCAAATTGAAGTTTGCTGCTTGCTAAATAGTCCTCAACCAAGGATGATTTCTGAATCTTACGCCAATAAGCCTGCGAAAAGTGAAAGAAACATCCTTGGATTTGCGTTTCAGGGTATAATTTTGTAATCGTACTAATCATTGCCAATTCAAAATCAATTATTACTTTTCCAGGACTTTTATTCATGGTTTTGCTTTTTATTACTGACAAAAATTCAGTGTACGTAGAAGATTGTTTGTCAGGCAGCAAAGCATACACTAAAGGGACTGTCGTGTTATTCGTTTTAGCATGAACAGTGTAAATTTGAGAAAATGGATGGGGTGTTGATTTGAAAGTACCATCCATCATCCAAACTGGACTGTTCTCAAGGGTTATAAGGTTATGGTTAGTGCTAAAAATTAAAATTCTTTTAAGAACGTCTCCATTATCATACAAAAGAAAGTTTTCATTAGAAAAAGTTAGCAATAAATCATTAGGGATGTTAATGTCTACAAAGTTGCGGGGTGTTATGTGGTGGGGATTACTTGTCACTTTTTCTCTTTGAACCATTCGTCTGAGGTTGGGGATGGAGGGCATGCTAGCTGCAACATGCAAAGGTATGTTTTGAGCCACTTCCTAAGTATTGTACCACAGTTTTCATTGGAGGTGTGTGCTAGAAGTTTAATTTGTTGGACATGTTCCCGTACTTCTATTTCCATTGCAGAGGCAGAGTGGTTATGGTCTGTTGTCCTAACCACGGTTTCTTCCAGAGTAACCGCTCTGCCTGTGCAATGGGACGAGAAATATTGCACACACCTCCAATGACATCTGGGTTCAACAGATTTATCTTTACAATAGAGGTACCCACCATATTTTAGAATGTTATTTCCTGTCCGAGATTTGACATACGTTGCTTGCTTGCGGAAGGACATTGTTGATTTATCTGTTTAAAAAAAAAATATATATATATATTTTTGCATGTTTCCTTTTTTTTAAATTATTAATTGCTGAGAGGTAAGTACTCTTAAAATTTTTGAAAATTTATATTGGAACACAGTCACTGTTATGCACTTGCTTGTTTTGTAATTACTCTCTGTTTCTTGTGTGTGAAACAGCTTTCACAATTAGCCATTTTTTTCCTCGTTATGATTTTACCACATAATTTTTACAACGCATTTTTTTAAATCTCATATATGTTTTTATAACGCATGCTTTTACCACTTATTTAAGTGTAGATTTTTTATGCATTACAACGTATTTAAGGGAAAATGGCGGGTGTGGGGGGTCTCCCCCCACAAATACATTTGTTTTTTTTTAAAAAAAACAATGCGTGGTAATGGTATGCGTTGGAAAAGCATGTTTGAGCTAAAAACGTGCGTGGAAAAAAAAGGCGTGGTAGTGCCATACTATGTTTTTAAAGCTCGGTTCTTACCTAATTTTCTAAAATGTATCTTTGATCACAGTCTCTGTTGTTTTATAGAGATTTACAGATACTTACTGGGTATATCTGTTTTATTTTTCCTTTGAAGATTCTTATAGGCCGTTGCTTGGTTGTTTGAATGAAGGAAATGAAGTTTTTTTAAGGATTAGATTTCTGTAAATAGAAACAAAATGGTACAATAAGTGATTTTCTATTTTTAAAAACTGTTCTGTGTTGACTTCTTGGGTGACTTGCTTTATTGTTTTGGTTTTCAGTCTCTATCTATCTTCTTTTTCAGGCTAAAAAGTTTTGGTAAAAGCATACTATATTTTTATCTGCGTTGTAAATGCTTGTTTTATATTGCTACCTAGTCACAGTTATGAACTTGCTTCTTTGGTACTCACTCTTTACTTCTGTAATGGAAAGCATCTCTTTCAACGTGGTTTTTATTTTTAAGTGCTTTTAGCACGCTTTTTTACAACGCATATTTTTTACCCCAAACATGTTTTTACACTGCATGCTTTTACCACATTATTACGGGAAGTTGGTGGGTGTGGGGGGTCTCCCCCCAAAAATACGTATGCTTTACCACATAATTAAGGGAAGATGGGGGGTGTGGGGGGTCTCCGCCCACAAATACCCCCCCCCACAAATACGTATGCTTTACCACATAATTACGGGAAGATGGGGGGTGTGGGGGGTCTCCCCCCACAAATACGTATGCTTTACCACATAATTACGGGAAGATGGGGGGTCTCCCCCCACAAATACGTATGCTTTACCACATAATTACGGGAAGATGGGGGGTGTGGGGGGTCTCCCCCCACAAATACGTATGCGGGAAGATGGGGGGTGTGGGGGGGTCTCCCCCCACAAATACATTTTTTTTTTTTTTTAAAACAATGCGTGGTAATGGTATGCGTTGGAAAAGCATGTTTGAGCTAAAAACGTGCGTGGAATAAAAAAGGCGTGGTAGTGCCGTACTATGTTTTTAAAGCTCGGTTCTTACCTAATTTTCTTAAATTTATCTTTGATCACAGTCTCTGTTGTTTTATAGAGATTTACAGATACTTACTGGGTATATCTGTTTTATTTTTCCTTTGAAGATTCTTATAGGCCAATGCTTGGTTGTTTGAATGAAGGAAATGAAGTTTTTTAAGGATTAGATTTCTGTAAATAGAAACAAAATGGTACAATAAGTGATTTTCTATTTTTAAAAACTGTTCTGTGTTGACTTCTTGGGTGACTTGCTTTATTGTTTTGGTTTTCAGTCTCTATCTATCTTCTTTTTTCAGGCTAAAAAGTTTTGGTAAAAGCATACTATATTTTTATCTGCGTTGTAAATGCTTGTTTTATATTGCTACCTAGTCACAGTTATGATCTTGCTTCTTTGGTACTCACTCTTTACTTCTGTAATGGAAAGCATCTCTTTCAACGTGGTTTTTATTTTTAAGTGCTTTTACCACGCTTTTTTTTACAACGCATATTTTTTACCCCAAACATGTTTTTACACTGCATGCTTTTACCACATTATTACGGGAAGTTGGGGGGTGTGGGGGGTCTCCCCCCACAAATACGTATGCTTTACCACATAATTACGGGAAGATGGGGGGTCTCCCACCACAAATACGTATGCTTTACCATATAATTACGGGAAGATGGGGGCTGTGGGGGTCTCCCCCACAAATACGTATGCTTTACCACATAATTACGGGAAGATGGGGGGTGGGGGTCTCCCCCACAAATATGTATGCTTTACCACATAATTACGGGAAGATGGGGGTGTGGGGGTCTCCCCCACAAATACGTATGCTTTACCACATAATTACGGGAAGATGGGGGTGTGGGGGTCTCCCCCACAAATACGTATGCTTTTTTTTTTTAAAGTAATGGTATGCGTTGGAAAAGCATGTTTGAGCTACAAACGTGCGTGGAATAAAAAAGGCGTGGTAGTGCCGTACTATGTTTTTAAAGCTCGGTTCTTACCTAATTTTCTTAAATTTATCTTTGATCACAGTCTCTGTTGTTTTATAGAGAATTACAGATACTTACTGTGTATATCTGTTGCTTTATTTTTTGTAGATTCTTATAGGCCGCTACTTGGTTGATTGAATCAAGGAAACAAACTTTTTTTGTCGGATTCGTTTTCTGTAAATTGAAAAGAAATGATTCAATAAGTGAGTTTTTCACAGTTGATCTGTGCTGACTTAGTGGCTGATTTGCAGTTTTGGTTCATAGTCTTTGTTCAACCTTTCTCTTTCGGAAATTATTTATTCTTTGATTGAAAATTGTTTTTAGATTGAAGATGATATTTTTTTAACTTGTTTTATTATTTGTTAAGAACTTAAAAAAATTAGTGAACATACGTTGTTGTGTATTGACGTCTCTATACTCCTTGGCAACTCCAAACAAATTTTTATCTTAGAAGTATAACTCTTTTTTATGACAAAATGTTTATTATTTTTTTAACATATATTAAATTTTGACATTTATAAAAAAATGATTTCGTTTTTGGAAGAGGATGAAGGGAATTAAGAAGCTGAGTGCGAATCAGTGATCTACTTCTTTTATAATTTTAAATTCTAACTACTATACACATTTTATTCATTTAAAATGATTTATGTTCTATTATTTAATATATATTTTTTATTAATTTGGTGACGCATATTATTCATGTCTTATGAGGGTATATATTCGGAATCTAATTGTATACAACATTTATAAATATTACTTTTCAAATTAATTTCTTCATTTTCTTCTACCACTAACGCTGTTGATATAATAGCTTTGGATTTAATTTACCTTTTTATGCCAGTAGATGGCACTGTTGGTTTGTTTTTCACTGAGGTGAAGCTGTACTCTTCTCGATGCAACTGCTCTCTCTGGCTGTCACAGTTCAAATGGTATCAAAATGGTGGTGCCCGTTTTTTATAGGGTTTATTGTGGTCGAATTTTTTTGTATTTGAAAATATGTTCTGCGATCCGTTTTTAAAATAATGTTTATTTCTGTGATAAACTTGTGTTTTTTCAGCGATTTTAAAAGTGCATTTCTAATTCCTTTTTAAGTTTGTTATGACGCCATTTTAGTGATCAATGCAGACAGCTTTGTAAAAATAGATGATGGACTGTTATTTTTGTGTCTCCTTGCGTAACTAATTGACTTTTTCATGTTCGTCCGGTATTGAAAAGTATGTCTTTATTTTAGAAAGTACGATATTTTGAAGATTCCTCACTTCAAGATAAATATATAAAAAAGTATTTATTATTACATTATTTTTATCAATAAATCGTCAAAAACATAATTATTTAAAAGTACATAGTGGCGTAATTTGGTAAAGAGAAATGTAAAGAATTTTCGTGCTTCAGGAAGTCGTTGTTTACATAGTAGTGGTTTAGCAATGCTCGTTGTTTAGCCTTCGTGGTTAAGGCAGTCGTGGTTTAGGCAGCAGTTGTTTAGTCATACAACCGTGACAAATACATGCTCGGGGGTACAGGGGTAGTACCAATCAAAGAATGCACAGGATATTTCTCCTCAAGGAACCATGTTATTCCAATTGCAGTTATTAAGAAGATCAGAACAATCAGTACAAAGACCACCTTGCTTTTAGTGGACCAGCTAGACCAAGTGGGACCATTTTGCTTAAAACGTGGGGCTGTTAGGGGCTGTTCTTCATCCATAATTAGGCGGCCAAATGGGTACATATTAAAGCCGGACTACCAGAGGAAAGGTTATGCGATGGAGCCAACGATAATAAAACAAGAAAGAGATGCACAAAATCCAGCGTCCTTCTGAGCCTCGCTGGTAGACTCCTATTGTTCATCAATCGGTGGTGCTACTGAGCATTTCTCAGTGGGGCTGTGCGATTGCAGCCCATTCTGAAGAAGTCCACGTCACTCAGGATAGGACACCCTCCCTCCTGGGAAGACACCCTCAACCTATCCTGTCCAGTGTCTCGGACAATGCACCAATCTCCCCTTTCCCTGATCTATCGTTGGTACCGCGGACAGGGTACATACACCCTATTCTTCATCCATGCAGTCCATTCCAACTAATCTGACTTTTCCTTTGGTGCACTGTTCCTCTGTTGGGGGTGCAAATTGTACCTAGCCACTCCGGGCACTGTGTCATCACAGAAAAGGGGCGTAAACTCAGAGGGACCAAGGGACTGGGACTCAAGCTCCTGTGGTCCAGGTGGAGGAGGATTCTGGGCAGGTTTTACTTCAGGGGGGGGCCGCCTCATTCAAGGCAGCGTTGTTCTCCTCCTACGTTTGCGCCCATGCCAGCCGAGCGTCAGAAAAGGGGACAAAACGTGGTACCTTCTCTGTCTCGTGGTCCCCCGCGCCGTCCAGGACCCACTGATCGTAGGGGAGGGGTAACGGGACTCTCCGGCAGTGAGATGAGGGGATCCAATGCTTCTGGCCGTCCACCTTCACTGCCGTCCGGGTGGCAAGGAGGAACTGCAGAGGTCCCTTTCAGCGCGGCTCCAAGCTCCCTTTCCTCTGGTAGTTTTCGACTAGGATATAGTCCCCGGGTTGAATCTCGTGTCCTGGCCCCTCACGTATTGGCGGTAGAGCCTCGTGAATCTGTTGGTGAATAGAACGCAGATTTTTAGTCAACTCGCACAAGTAGTCCACAAGCAAGGGGTATTCTATCTTGGAGAAACGACGGGGTCGTGGGACACCCCAGACATTTGCCGGGCGTCCAAAAACGACCTCGTATGGTGACAATCCTGTTCTAGAGTTGGCTGTTGCCCTGGTGGACAACAGGGCTAGGGGTAATGCATCTGGCCATTGCAATCTTGTGCTCTCTTTGATCTTTGCCAACTTCAGCTTGAGAGTACCATTGTACTTCTCAACTAAACCTGCCGATTGGGGATGATTTGCTGCGTGAAATTTCTGCCTAATGTGCAGACCATTGCACACTAACTTGATGACCTTTGAGTTGAAGTGACTTCCGTTGTCACTCCAAATCAAACGGGGCAAGCCGAAGCGCGGGAAGAACTCTTTTAAGAGTGCCTTCGCCGTCGCCATGGCTGTGTTCTCTTTAGTGAGGTAAGCTTCAATCCATTTACTGAACGCACAGACAACCACTAACACATATTTCAAATTGTTGACTCATTCCATTTCGATTAAATTTATCTGGATAACCTCGAAAGGGAAGGAAGGTGGTGCAAAGTTACCAGAAGGTATAGGGGTGCCTCTTCCAGGATTATGCATCATGCAGACCATGCAGTACTTCACCAGATGAGCGGCTACCTTAGGGATGTTATCGTTCTGCCATACAGGATCTAACAATTTACATATTACCTTTGCGCTAATGTGAGCTGGCCCATGCGCCATTGTGACTACGGGAAGTACATATGCATTTGGTAACATCCATCTCTGCTTCTCTGTCTTATCAGTCCAACACCCTTCTTCGTCTAAACGTCCTGTTCTCTCCTGCCATATTGCTAATTCCTCAATTGTTGCCTCGCTTTGAATTTCCTTAACATTTTCCAATGTATCTTCAAACATTGCACCGTCGGGCACCCATCTAGCAGGACCTTCCACAAACATTCTTTTTATTTTCGATCGGGCTGTCTCCTTCGCTGTCTGATCTGCAAACGCATTTCCCCTCCCCACATCATCAGTAATTGCCTTATGGAACCTGCACTTCACCATTGCTAACTTGTTGGGAAGTGTCAGAGCTGACAAAAGCCTATGTATTAGTGGGCCATTCTGTATTTTTAACCCATGCGAAGTCAAGAATCCTCTCTCCGCCCAGAGTCGCCCAAAATTATGGGCAACCCCGAAGGCCTACTGGCTGTCAGTATAAATATTGACAGCCAGTCCCTCACTTAACTCGCAAGCTCAAAGGAGAGCAACTAGTTCTGCAGCTTGGGCCGATTGATAAGGGCCCCCTGATGTCTCAACTACAGTGCACAGCGTAGTAATAGCGTACGCTGCAGTGGTGGTGCCATCTGGTAGTTTAAAACAAGAGCCATCGACATATAGTTCCCCTTGTGGGTCAGATAAGGGAACATCAGTCAGGTCTACCAGTCCCTTTGTCTCTTCTTCGGTGCGAAAGATGCAATCATGCACATCTATTCCCTCACTTTCAGAAGGAAGGGGTAGTAACGTGGCTGGGTTCAGAGTGGCACATCTTTTAATCATAACATGTGGAGCAAAAAGGGTCAATTCATAGCCAGTCAGACGTGCACTGGTGAGGTGCTGTGTCTTGGTTTTGTTCAAAAGTGTATCCACAGCATGCGTTACCATGACTGTGAGATCGGTATCAAGAACGAGAGCTGCCGTTTGTCAGATAGAGACGGCCACTGCTGTGACCGCTCTTAAACAGCTCGGGAGAGCTCTTGCGACATTATCAAGTAGCGCAGAAAAATAAGCACACGGCCTCTGCTTACCTCCAAAGGCCTGTGTTAAGACAGAGAGCGCGCAGCCAGCCGTCTAGTGTACATACAACATGAACGGCTTCTGGTAATCCGGCGTGCCAAGCACAGGCGCAGAGCACAGCTCGACCTTTAGTTGCTCAAAAGCTTGTTGACATTCAGGCGTCCAGGGCAAGGGTTCATGCACATCTTTAGTGGTTAATTGCAACAGCGGCTTTGTTAGTAGGGAAAAGTTAGGGATCCAGTGACGACAATACAAAGTAATACCTATGAAAGCGCGCACAATCCGTTGAGTATTAGGGATGGGCATTTTGACAATAGCACTAATACGTTCAGGTGTTAGTCTCCTTCCCTCCTTCGACAGTCGGTGACCTAAGTAGGTGACCTCCTGTCGACAATATTGAAACTTTGAAGGGGACACTTTATGTCCGTGCTGTGCCAAATGTAGTAATAGTTTAACCGTTGCATATTTGCAACCTTCTTCAGTGTCAGAAGCGATCAGGAGATCGTCCACATACTGCAGTAATACATTACCTGGGGGAAGTGTGTGAGAATCCAATTGGCCTTTTAAAGCTTGGCTATAGATGCTAGGACTTTCCGTATAGCCCCGAGGAACGCAACAGAATTGGCAACTTCTACCGGCCAGAGCAAATCCAAAAAGGTACCTGCTATCTGGATGAATGGGAATGCTAAAGAAAGCATTTTTCAAATCAATCACAGAAACGAACTTTGCAGTGGAAGGAATCATCGTCAGAAGGGCAGTGATGTCGGGGACCACTGGGAACTGGACCACTATTTTGTTAACCTCACGCAAATCAATCACGAACCGATAGACATCAGGATGAGCATCAGAGGGATCCAAGGGTGCCTTCTTAAGAATGGGAAGAATAGGACTATTACACACATTTGCTGCTGTCTCCTCAACAACTCCTGACTTAATCAAATCCTGTATATTCTGCAATAGAGCTCGCTCCCCTGCCTGTGGTATTTTGTACTGAGGAATACGAGGCAGCACAGCATTGTCTTTGATCCTAATAGAGACCGGAGGTATCTGCAACAATCCTACATCCGTATCACCCGTAGCCCACAACGTGGGCAGCACATCTTTTAATTCAGCAGGTAGTGGCACATCCTTAGAAAAACATTGTTTGGTACTAGTCACATTTGGTCCTATCGTCATATAGACACCATCCGGAGAACAAAAAATTGTTGCATGCAACTTTTTCAACAAATCTAATCCCATTAAATTCTCTCCGCAATTTGTTGCCAATAAGAATGGCGAATCTACAGTAAAAGGGCCAATAGTAAGAGCAAGGGGTTTGGAAATTGGGCTCACAACTGGTACGCCTGAGAAGCCTACCGAAACATTATTCTGGCCAGACAGAGCTGCCCCGGGGACCAGCGAACGAGAAACAGGGCTATTCATTGCACCTGTATCCACCAAATACCTTTTAACCGAGCCGTGCAAATCCGCTGTGACATAAGGACCATGCTGATCTACAGGTATATGAACTGGTCCCTCACCCTGTCCCTAGCTGTCCTAGCTATGAGACATCCCTGTCACCTCGTCCATATCATAATCATCGTGGTAGTACTGTCTCCCTCAAGGGTCATCGAAATAGTTCTGATCAGAGCGATCCTGCGACGACTCATCTGCTTGAACCCCGTCATGACCACCTGCACTAAGACCCCAGCCCCGAGGAACTCGTCCTCCCGGGGCCCGCAACTTTCTGTAACAACTCCGGACACTCACTGCGCCAGTGTCCCTCCGCCTTACAATACGCACACTGGTTCGGCCCCACAGGTCCATTATTTCTGCCGGTGCGGGGCAACTGTAGGCCCGGACCGGTACCACGCCCTCTACTATTCCCCCTAGCTGCCTGCTGCATCAACACCTTCGTCTTCAACTCTTTTTTTTCCCCACCTTTTCCTTCTCTTCATTTTCCCTATGCTCATAATACTTGGCCATACTCAATATCACTGAAGGGGAGGAGGTAGTCCAAGTGCTCTCCGACGCCTGTAACCGAGTCGCGATCTCGGGAAGCAGGTTCTTAACAAATCTGTTAACGAACAATCGGACACCTCCCTCCACTGACAAATCCTGCCCACTGAAGTCCAGAAACACCCCTTCAAACCTAGTGAAAAAATCGGATACACTTTCATTTTTCTTCTGACGACATGCTGCTAACTTGTACCAGTCTACTCATCTAGGTGGGATGTACGTAATAATACGACTTGGCAAGGCTAGTATCTCAGCCTTAGGCTTCTCACCAGGCTTCCTCTCTTTATCCCATGCCCTGATCTCCTCCCAAGTGCCACCCAACTTCACGACGTGGTCCTGTGTATGCACCTGCCTCCAAATATCCACCGGTACCAACAAACCAAAAAACATCTCAATGTCTGCCAACTTCATCACTGTTGACGAGGCGGCCTCTGTCAATTCTTTGTAATATGCAGTCTGATTTTTCCTAGGGTCTGGCAACTGACTCTTGAGAGCTAAAACCACACTCCGCTTCCATGGAGTGTAGACCCGCTGTTCTTGGAAGTGGGCCTCCACTCGTTGTCTGATAACGGCATCCTGCTGATTACGCAGCTCCGGTATCTCAGGGTGAAAAATAGGATGTACTTACCTCATCGGGAACTGGGACACTGTCGTTGGTGTGTTCTGGTGTAACCTACCTCAGTAACCAATCAGTGTGGCAATATTACTAAAAACATCGTTAGGAGCCATGTCGGCAGCATACACACGGTCCCGGATGTCATAAATTATCTGAGGTGCGACACTATTGAAACACTGTTCCCACAACCCTATTAGTGTGGCCGACATGCTGTTGCACAAACGGCTCATAATCTTTCACCACGCTCCACACATCCTCCATGCTGTTAATCGGATGCCGGGCCCACTGCGCGGCCTGATATGCCACCATCTTTTTCTCCTCATTCCCCACATCAGATCAAATCAGCACCCGCCCCATTCGTTCTCGAGCTGCCGCCCAATTCCCTTTGTCCGGTCCACGCACCGGTGTCCCAATACTCAGCACTGCCGGGGAAGAGACATTTGAGGAAGACACAATAGATGAAGGGGCAGGCACCAGAGTTATTAATGGCTGCGTTGAGGGTGTGAGGGATGGAGAGAGAGCATATGCGGAAACGATAGGCGTAGCAGGGAGACTTGCAGTCACTGCATCCGCGGTATGCAAAGCTAGAGAAGAAGCAGGTGGTGCCGTCGCCGAAGCAGCCAGGTCAAGAGCTGAAGGACCAGAGGTGGAAGCAAGAGGGGCGGAAGACTGAGGCGTCGGGACAACAGGGTATATTCTCTGCGAGGCATAGGGAGGTGGAGGTCGAGCATCTAACAGCTCCTCCACAAATGTATCACCTTCCTCTCGGGTGACATAAGATTTGTCACATTGGAATCGAAACTTCCTATCAGCACACTCTATGCCTTTTTCTATTTTCTCTCTATCATACGCTACTGCTTTCTGAGTCACTGTCTGCATCTTCCCTCTCGGGCCTCTTTTTCTGCTTTCATACGCCTTTGCCTCTCTTCCTTTTGCCATACCTGAAGAGAATCCAACATCGACTGTCTACTTCTTTTCGCAAACAATTTATCCTGCAAGAAATTCAGTTTTTGTCCATAAAGGTACCTGTAAGTGGCCACGGCAGCTCGGCATTGTCCCCCGTATATTTGTGCCATAGTGTACTAAACCTAATAGGGACAATGCCGTGCTTAACATACATGTCGAAGTTCGGGGTGCCTTCCGGAGGTGCAGGTTGTCTTTCCTCCAGTCGAGCCTCAGCAGAACAAGAACCGCACCCAAACACCACAATTTACTCAAACAAGGCATTTTAATTAAAAAATATATATATATATATATTTTTTTTTAAAACACGTTTACTATTCGTACCTGACGAATAACAGCAGAGTTGGTCCTCAGAGCGCATCAAACAAAGGAAACCAAGAGTCAGTCCTCAGACTGCACCAAAGAGACAGGCTCAAGCCCCAGGCATTTTCAAGTGCAAACCAAATTCATTATGTTGCCTGGCAGAGTGTCCGCAGACACCCTGTATCCAAACGGTCCGCAGACCTACCAAGTTCAAGCAAGCCAAGAAATAGTCTCCAGACCATACCCAAGGTTATTCAAGAAGGGCGCCATAGTCACCAAGCATCAAGACAAACTCACCTGGTGCACACAGGTTGAACAAAGTTATTCTCCACTGCCGACTTTTCGGACCAAACGGTCAGATCCAAGGGTTTCGCCTTTCAAGACCCCAGCCGGGATGACCGCTGGGCGAGGCACCGCCCGATCAGACAGGCGGGGCAGCTGAGAGTACTAGGCTCTATCATGCAGGGATCCCCGATCCGCCTATCCGACCCGACGCAGCCCCGTCCTCCTCACCCGTCTGCGGGCAAAGATGGGTCACTCAATGGAATCCCTGTTCGGGTGCCAACTGAAGGAAGTGACCCGATTAGGGCCACCCCGGTCACTCGCGACCACCTCTCAGCCTTCCAAGAAATGAAGAGTCGATGAGACAGTAGAGAATACAAACCAAGTTATTTATTAGTATATTGCGCTCAAGCGGAGTCCAGTCAGACTAGCCTCCTTAGATGCTACCGAGGGGACTGACTTCACCAAACTTGGTCTATATATGCAGAAATGAGCTCCCACTAGACCTATATTGCTTTAATGACGGCTTTTTAAGCTCAAAACTAGGGCATACTAAGATACTACTTTCCACACTCCAACTTAGGATATTGTTGTTTCATATTTTATTATATATTTTTCTCTTTTTTACATATTTATCAAAAATTTGAAAATTGACATTAACAACATTTCATTTCTTTCAACAATCTTGATTCAGTTTTACATCTATATTTAGAATATAAAAACTGTTGCAATAAAATTAGAATAGAAAAGAGAAAATCAGTCTCCTGCACTCACACCTCATTCAAATGACCCACAACCATGTCACTAACATACTGAACACTACCATACTACGCCCCAGACCAACGCTACATGCACAGATAGTTGGAAAAACGGGGTGAAAAGCATCCACCCTCGATTGCTGTGCTGATGTCTGGGGTGTCACACTCTCTGGCCGACGTACGTTTCAATGAACAATATCAATGGTCTCCATCTTCATCAGGACCTTTTGTTTTACATAGACTTTTTATATCGGGTAAAAGTTTGGGGAATCTAAAAAGGAAGGGAGTAGTGGGAGAAACAAAACAGATATTTAATTACTTGTCTATTTTGTTTTTACTTTATTTGACAATTTTTGTGATTTTATCTTATTTCTTATTATTATATGCGCCCAAAGGAGTTGTCTTACATTGCTCCTTCTAAAATACATAAAGCAAAAACAAGTGAATGCTCATTATTAAGTTGTGTCATAAGAACCATCACCATAGTAAAGAAGAGTGCTGCACATTTCGTCACGAGTCAGTTTAATAAAATGCCACTGAAAGATTTAGGGCAATTCTAGTTATGCTCTGCAGCTCACCCTGCAAAGAATCCAGAATGGTGATGTGTTGAAAATAGTGCACCACTCATAGTGCCACCTATAGCCCTCAACAGACAGTGAATATTGTGAATTAACTGTGAAAACTCACCAATAGGAGACATTAGAGAAAGAGATTTTTTTGAAGTAAAGACAATATTAAAAACTAAGCGGTGAGATATAGTGCATTCGGAGGCCTCACTTGTGCTCGCACAATTCCAGTTGCAGCACGTTCCAAAAATTTCAGAGGTACTATTCGCAATTCTAACCAGCTAGATATCATTGAGGTGGTGGTCATGATGGTACATGAAGGCGTTACAGAGACCCAGGAGTGGATAGCCAAAATACCATCCTCACCGCTTAGTTTTTAAGATAAAATCACAAAAATTGTCAAATAAAGTAAAAACAAAATAGACAAGTAATTAAATATCTGTTTTGTTTCTCCCACTACTCCCTTCCTTTGTAGATTCCCCAAACTTTTACCCGATATAAAAAGTCTATGTAAAACAAAAGGTCCTGATGAAGATGGAGACCATTGATATTGTTCATTGAAACTTACATCGGCCAGAGAGTGTGACACCCCAGACATCAGCACAGCAATCGAGGGTGGATGCTTTTCACCCCGTTTTTCCAACTATCTGTGCATGTAGAGTTGGTCTGGGGCGTAGTATGGTTGTGTTCAGTATGTTAGTGACATGGTTGTGGGTCATTTGAATGAGGTGTGAGTGCAGGGGACTGATTTTCTCTTTTCTATTCTAATTTTATTGCAACAGTTTTTATATTCTAAATATAGATGTAAAACTGAATCAAGATTGTTGAAAGAAATGAAATGTTGTTAATGTCAATTTTCAAATTTTTGATAAATATGTAAAAAAAGAGAAAAAATATAATAAAATATGAAACAACAATATCCTAAGTTGGAGTGTGGAAAGTAGTATCTTAGTATGCCCTAGTTTTGAGCTTAAAAAAGCCGCCATTAAAGCAATATAGGTCTAGTGGGAGCTCGTTTCTGCATATATAGTTCGTTTTTTTCCCCCTTCTCCCAGACCTATTTAGCAGGGGGTCGCCTTTCTCATATCCTTTCACCAAACTTGGTAACACATAATATACATTTCAACACCCCTAAAGACCCGCCCAGACTGGAATTATCCAGCTCAGGCACTGTTGGACAAAGGAGGTACAGTAGGATGAGCTACCACCTGCAGAACGAGTACATGTTATCACACTTTCAGTGTCATCTTGTTCAAGCTCAACGATCTCTAGTGTGGGAGCAGGACTACGAGAGAGGAAAGGCATGCCAAGGCAGAATAAGCTATTCATTAGTTAATGAGGATTCAACCTTGAATACGATAAACAAAAGCAACTCGAAGCAGCTTTTCGCTGAGGCAGACAGTTCATGAGACAGAAGCTTATTTTCGATCGCAGTACAAAATGGCGGACGAAGACAAAACGGCGTCGCAAATGCTAACTTAACTTGCACAATGCTTGAAGGAGTCGGTCAAACGCATTTGCAGTCCAACAGGACCAGAGTAGGAGTTAGCAGCACAGCCAAGAGGACTAAGAATGAGGAATTGCCACTGGGACTAGAGAAGCTGCTGCAGCACTGTCTAGAAGACTTAGGATGATGAATTACCACTGGGAACAGAGACGCAGCTGCAGCACTGCCTAGAAGACTAAGAATGAGGAATTACCACTGGGGCCAGACATCTAAAGTAAATCTATGCCCTGCTTATGAGATGCAAATTAAAAAAATAAAAGAATGCTGCCATATAATGTCCCATAAATGCTCAACCCTGCCGTGCATGGATGTTAGTCCAGACCAAAGCAGATTATAGCCCCCAATTGAGGAGTCTAAGCCTTGACAAAAGCCTTCCAGTTGCTTTCTTCACAAAGCACGTGATTAAATAGAGTATTTTATATGGTACTTTGAACAGTAGTTGTGTCGTAATGTTGCAAATAACCGCTATTACTAATATACACATCACTGTTACTATTGCATCCAACTCAGCAGAATTAAACGCCAAAGATGCCATGCCAGGGTCAATGTGAACCTGTGTATTAAACTCACACACTGAACTAGCTCAGCTATCTAACAGGGCTCTGCTGAGCCTGCAAAGATGCAAAGCCTGCAAATGCTAGCTCCGGTTATTGCTGATTCAGCTGTATTTCACATGTATGAATCCAGGCAAGGCTGACTCTACCTTTCATCATTACAAGGTTAATAAAACTGCATTAGTTTGGATGCAGTGACGTCAGTCTCACAGCCAACCTTCAGGTAACTCTATGGTATGTACAGCTATGAAACGGTGAGGGAATTCTGCAGTGCTCAGTTGCCGTATTTTGTACTTTGAGATTTAGCCTGTCTTTGCCCTCGCCCCTCAAAGCTGTAGTGCGATCAGGTTTACCAGTATTATAAGTAAGTAGCTCATCCATTCCAGATATTTTCTGTGCATTCTGAGACTTGTAGTCCTGGTTTTGGAATGGGTTAAACAGGACTAAAAGTCACATAATGCAAGGAAAAATCAATGCACTACTCCTGCACGGAACTAGGAAACTTGAGAGCTCTGCTAACCTGCATGTTTCAGTAACCCTTTGGTTGATGGAGGTTCACAGCTGAAGCCAACCAGCTGTTGCAGTGAGACGAGGACTGCTTTTGACGCAACCTATTCTTTAAAATTCACTATTAAACTACTAGTGAAGTGTTCTAATTACAATCATGGACAAAGAAAGGGCGGGTCCCACTAGCAGTGGTATCTAGAGAAACGTGCCCTCCAGATTACTGACCAGCCAGCCTTTCCCAGTACACAGCCACAACATTCATCAGGGAACTCATGACTCCCATTTCCACATGATGAATGTAACAACACAAAATGGCTTCTGTTCATTACAACGTTATATTAAACATGATGCTGAGAGTGGCGTATTTAACAAGCTTAGAGACAGAGGGGCATATTCACAAGGAGCTATCGCCGAATTAACGGCACTTTATCGCAGCCAAAGTCGTGATAAACTTACCTCCCCATTCACAAGCCGGTGTTAACAGCCCACAGCACCAGTTTACCCGCGATAGCAGCCGCAAAAAACATCGCCACAGAGAACCCCCGCAAATATCGCTAATGAGATGCAGAGTGGGCGTTCCCGTGCCAAAAGTCGAAACAACATCACACCTCAACATTCACAATGACCAGCCACATCGGCGATAAGAACACAAAACAGGCGATAAGGCGCGTTAGCACCAGGAAATTTACACCTGCTCTGACCTGGAGTAAAGTCAGACGGCAGCCAGCACCACAAAAGGGAGCACAGCCCAGGGCCACAACCAAAGGGCAACAGATGCCATGGAGCCACTCATCATGCGGCCCGGACACCCAAGAGGGCCACAACACCCACCACCCCAGGACCCCAACCCACACCCGGAACCCCCCCCCCTCCCCCCGGACCACCACAGACGCAGCGCAGACAAAGACAGCGGATCCCCAGGAAGCGTACCAGCCTCACAGACCCAACATCTGACAATGTCACCGTCCACTACAGGCTGAAAGTGACAAACATCCTACGCATCCTGACCATCATCGCCTAACAGGCCTACGGCACCAACAGAGCGGACAACCAACATCCCACCCCACACAAAGCTGCTGGCTTGGCTGCACCTGTTGGCCCCTGATACCCCCCAACCAACACCCACCAGAGTCGGAGGAGTCTCACAGCCAGCCACATCCAAGGTCCCCCACACCTGTCCTGGACATCACCATCACCCTGGCACCCCAGTCCCCATACGTACAACACAATGCGCAGGATCCGCTGGAGACCAAGCAAGGACCATACGCCCAAGCAGGATGCACGCACGTGTTGGGGGCAATACACAGCACACATGTACTACCTGTGCCCCCTGGTGACACAGCACACAATCACTGCAACAGGAAGCACACGTCTCACATCAATGTGCAGGCAACAACAGAACACCGTCGAACCCCCAACAATGTCGCCTTCAAATACACAGCCAGTGTGCATGATACCTTCATCCTCCGACAGTCCATCATCAACCAGCGTTCCCAGGATGGCAACAAGGGAAATGCACAGCCCCTTGGCAATATCCAAATGAACACCCCACACACCTCAACTCCACAACCATGCAACTCACAACTCTGGCAATGCACACGTCACAAAATCACATACAACAGGCACAACAACATACCCACCCACCAAACACGACAGAACAACTTACAATGTTCACATGGGCAAGCCCTGAACATGAGCCAGCAACTGCATGGCACCACAGCCACATAATAGCCGAATGTGTGGAGAGGTGGCAACCAGGCATGTGTGAAGGATGCAGTAGAAAAAACTAACAGGAAACACGTCCTGATTGTGGTGAGCACACTTCACTATGAACCAGTGGTTCTAAACAAAATGTTCGATTTATGCCAAAAGATTTATGTTAACCAAAAGTCAATGAACTCAAAAATCATGGTATGCATTACATTTGCTGTATTGATCACAACATAGATTAATAAACTTCAATAAACAAATTTGCATTTAGTGCCAGCTTAATAACAATACATGTTATGCATCAAACAAAAATGTCATTTCAAAATTGTCCACAATACGTAATTTTCGAAATCCAAGAACATATGAAAATTGCTGTTAATTTCCCATTGATGACAAGACCAGATGGCAAGCCCAATGCATTTCGGGACTTGGTGTTCCCTTCCTCAGGGGCGGGTCTGTAATCAAGTAGAATGTGTACACTGTAAACTGTAATTATCGATACATGGAGAAATGCAGTCCACAACATATACCTGGTGACGATCAAGACAGTGTGCTATTAACGCTTAGAATGTGATTATAAAAATAATGATATAAAAATTCATTGTGCGAAGAAACGATAGATAGTATAACAAAGAATTTGAAACCAATGGTGATAGAATATTCTAAACAAGAGAAAAGAAAAAGAACCCGACACCATGAAATTAGAAAAAATGCCTGTGATATCTATTAATGAATGAGAATTATTGAAAGTGAATATCAATGAGAAAGAAGTGAAAAACGCCAAGAATCTGAAATCGTGACACCACAAGAACACGTGGCTCACCTTGAAATGTTTCTCAGAAACCCTGTAGGTTACGTAAATAATATTCTGTCGAAAAGGAAAACATGAAAAAACAAAGTGAGGAATCTGATGCCGTAGCATTCAATGAAAAAAGGGCAAATCCAAAGGTGATAGACGCTCACCTATATTCTTAATGATGTGCCCCAAAGAAACTTCGGGACATGTAGAATCGGGATTTCTAAGACAGGATCGAAATACGATCGTCAAAAACACCACAATGTACGCTGTGAAATAAAATGGGATGCCGATTACTACAAACTGACCTACCACGAAAGAACCACGGTTAGAATCAAACTAGCCCTACTCTTACCGGTAAACAGCGAACATGGTGTCCTCCAAACGAGTACGCAAGATCTGAACGCGGCGCGAGATAGATACGTGACTTAAATTAACAGGGCGCATAGAAAGCGGACTAGAAATATCGGTGAAAGTGAGTGAGAGGTAACGTGGAATATATAATACGCATCAAAAAAACCAAATGAAACGCCAATATGAGTGTCAAAAAATAATGAATATAGCGAGAAGCCGTGAAGGATAAACAAAATATTAATTGAAACGCAAACTACGTAACGACGACATAACGGAACATAAGAGTTGAGTTCTACTTGATTACAGACCCGCCCCTGAGGAAGGGAACACCAAGTCCCGAAATGCATTGGGCTTGCCATCTGGTCTTGTCATCAATGGGAAATTAACAGCAATTTTCATATGTTCTTGGATTTCGAAAATTACGTATTGTGGACAATTTTTTAAATGACATTTTTGTTTGATGCATAACATGTATTGTTATTAAGCTGGCACTAAATGCAAATTTGTTTATTGAAGTTTATTAATCTATGTTGTGATCAATACAGCAAATGTAATGCATACCATGATTTTTGAGTTCAATGACTTTTGGTTAACATAAATCTTTTGGCATAAATCGAACATTTAGTTTAGAACCACTGGTTCATAGTGAAGTGTGCTCACCACAATCAGGACGTGTTTCCTGTTAGTTTTTTCTTTCATATCCGCTTGTGCTGTCAACACAAGCAGCGGTGAAGCACCAGGGTCAAAACCGTTTGAATTACTTTTTTTGTAATACTATTAGGGAGTGCTCCTCCTACCCTCACACTAAGGATGCAGTAGAACCATGATTGGGAAAGAACACAATGCCATGAGTGGCGGAGATGTGCTGGACACACCACAGTATGCAGAACACACCCCTATCCATGGCGACATACACCGCTGGTGTATGGAGTGTAGTGGACAGTGGACGCCACCATGTCACCCCAGCCAGTGGGGGACCTCGCAGAAATGTTGCCTGTTACGCCCCCCCCTAAGCGTCACCTGAGTGGGATGGCCCGGCATACGCCACGCCAGCGTAGGGGTGTGAATAAAAAGCACGTAGGCCTGGGCGTGGTCCTCTTCTGGAAAGACCCATGTCTCTGCCAGGGAGGCGCCTCCCACCCCGCCACGAGGCCGACGCCATCCTCGTGAGCGGAGTTGCCTGCGATGCTGTGTGCCTGCCGGACCCCGGCACGCTGGACCACGAACCCGTCAGGCCCGCCCCTGCGCAGCCAGGCCACACTGATCACCTGCCGACACCGGCGTGTGTCAAGGAGGGCCCACCACGTGCCGGCGCAAGCTCCAAGCCCGAGTCCCGCGACCTTGGCAGCCACCTCAGACCATCACGGCCTCCACGACACAGGCCCGCTTTATTCCTTTCTCGTTGACGTACTCCACTGCCGCCTTAGGCCTACTCTTCGGACCAGTAGGTCCCATATGTGAAACTGTGTCCTGAGTCATGAATGGCAGTGACCCCAAATCCGGGCCAGCGGCCACAGCACCAGACCCCCCCGATCAGTGAGGCGTAGTTCCATATGGGCATCTTGCGACACGTGGGACCACTAACCCTGTTCAACGCCAGCCGGCGACATGTGGTGCCACTAACCCTGTTCAGCCTCAGCCGGCTACACGTGGTGCCACTAACCCTGTTCAACGCCAGCCGGCAACACGTGGTGCCACTAACCCTGTTCAACGCCAGCCGGCGACACGTGGTGCCACTAACCCTGTTCAACGCCAGCCGGCGACACGTGGATGAGGGACCAGGACTACCCTGCGGACCAGTAGGTCACACATCCAGCACCTAGTCGCAAAGCACGAATGGCAGAGTCCACACCAGTGGTCGCACGGAGAGGTGTAAGAGGAAGATGCGGCTCAGTCCGGACGAATGCCGGGTCACATACACGGAG
This sequence comes from Calotriton arnoldi, assembly GCA_963921515.1. Taxonomy (NCBI): domain Eukaryota; kingdom Metazoa; phylum Chordata; class Amphibia; order Caudata; family Salamandridae; genus Calotriton; species Calotriton arnoldi. Next base: position 241,210 of record CAWUFW010002753.1, read on the forward strand.
GTGACTGAACACATGGTGCCACTGAACCTGAACTACGCAAGCCGGTGGGGCCATCCAACCTATGCCGGCAACACTCGGTGAATGGGCCGTGCTGACCGCTGCCTCAGGCCTACACCACGGTCAGGTACGTCACACATTTGGAACCGAGTCTTGATTACACCATGGCAGTGAACATTATTTAAGGCAGAGAACAATTCACTATACACCCTACGATGTGGTGGCAACAAGTCTGTGCATGGCATCACAACCACACGTGTCTGTGGGCCTACGCAGACTACTGCCCTCGGCCTACGCTGTGCACGAGTGGGATCACAGATTTGAAACTGAACATCGGTAATTCAAAAGGCAGACTACATTTCATCGCACGCACTGAGAGGCGTAAGAGGATGACGCGTTGCAGTCCGGAGGGAACAGGAGCATCGTTACGGAGGTGATTGAACACTACTGACAACTGCCACTGTGTCACTAACTCTGTGCCTCGCGAGCCAACGACAAGTGGCTGTGGGCCACTGCTGACCGCTGACTCCGGCCTACACTGCGGTCCAGTAGGTCACAGAGTCTTGATTTGGCAATGTTGGAGTTCACATCTGTGTACCGGCATCATCGCAGACTGCATCCCCTCTCAGCACCTGTGCCACTAAGTGTGTTCCCCGACATTCATGGACACTCACTGGTCGTACATTGGTGGCGTTTGAGTCTATGGACTAGCGGCTAGTTTTCATCCTCATGTAGCTGATACCGAATTGTTGGTGAAAACGAGGGTTGAGCTTTCCACTCCTCCATTTGCTGCTTCCAGATAACATCAGACCTTCCGCATCATGCCCTGGAGGACACCTTCCACTGTCCCCCGCAACCCTCCGCAACATACACCTCGGACATTGATGGGGACCCGCTCAGGTCGCATGGCCCATCTGACTGCACCCCAAGTCACCGTCCCGTGGCTGGGTGCCTGTGCCGGCCGCAGTGCATCCGGGGCCACAGACTCTGTGCTGCTCTGGCCTGGGACCCCTTCTTCTGAGACATTGAATGGCCTCTGTAGCGATGGTCTTGGGGTCATCAACGCCATGTGTCTGTGGCCCTGCGCTTTCCGCATCCTCCGGCCTCATCTGCGGGCCACCAGGGCCCACACATAGCATTGAGTCTTGACCGGCCCGGACGTCGCATAACCGCAGGACGCACACGCCACCACCGCAAGGACCACCTCCAACCGCCATCTGCCAGAGTCGAAACGGTGGTCCTGACAGACCTACGGACTTGCTCAGACCTGTCGTGGATGCCATCATCGGCCTGATACCCTGCTCAGCACTCCAGGTGCCAGTGACTCAGTGCACCGCAAGCCATTGTCCGTTACTGATTGAGTTTTGTGCTGTTGTGAGGTTGCGCAGCAATGTCACCTCATGCAGTGGGGAAGACCTGGGACTATGATGAGGAAGATGTGTCAAGTGTGCGGACGGGAGAAGGCACAGACAATGGGAGGGCAGGAGGCAACAGCCCCAAGGCAGGAATGCAGACTGGTGGTGGTAGTCAAGCTACACACCCGGATCTAATACTGGGTATTGCGCTGTGGACTGCGGACGCAACTGTCACCTCAGGCAGTGTCGGAGACCTGGAAGGTTGATGAGGAAGTTGATGCAGGTGTAACACACCCCACTGCATCTGCATCAGGACTAACCCGAAGGGACACAATCCTAGCAATTTCTTCACATGAGCGCGCTCTTCTCTAGTGCCCCTACCTCAGTGCACTGCAACTCACGGAACCTCCTGACTGAATATTGGGTGACCTCTGTCCTTACTCCGGATCCCTCCATGTTGCTCTGCAGTTGACTCTGTTATGCTGGTGTATTCTGTTTTCATTACACTGGTGTCCACTGTTCAGGTTGTTGCCAGCACCAAGCACTCCGTGCGGGCTGGCTTATACTCCCCACACACATCCAGCACAGGCGTCACTGTACATGTGGCCCTGCCAATAAAGGGGCCGGGCGCACGTGCCCGTAGCCAGTTCAACATGATATGTGCATGTGTCCCTGTGGTCTTGTTGTATGCATGGGGGCCCTGGGCCCTAGGACATTACATTGTGCTGTGTACAGCGGACGCAGACATGTCACCGCAGGCAGCGGGCTAGGACCTGGACATGTAGCTTTGTCGTCACCCACTCAATTCGTAAGGGGAGTGGACTGTGCCGTCGTACGCAGAGCCAACGTGGGTGTGTGACTGATATGTGCGTGCCCCTGGGCGTGGTTCTGTACTGGGTATGTGCATCTGCATGTGTCTCTATGGCAGTGTGGGTCTCTTTTGTGGGGTGTAGGTGGTCCCTGAAGGGTATTGGTCACCCACGTATGTGTTCTAGTTCACATTCCATGGGTTCGGCAACACCCGCACCTGTTGGGCCACCTCCTTTTGGCGTTCTGACACCTGGCATTGGGGTGCCATGTGTGGGTCGGTGAAGTGTTGTGAGCCAGCCGTGATTGCGGGTGCTTCATGCTGTGTGGTCTGTTGCAGGGGCTGGGTTCTCCTCTGAGTAGCTTGTCTGCCCTGGTCCTGGTGGTGGGTTGTGTGGGATGTCCATGGGCTGTTGTAGGGCGTCGGTGTCGAAGGTGTGGTGTTCGTCTCCGGCATCACTGATGGGTTGTCTGTTCTGACCTGCTGGAGGTGTTGTTTGTCCCTCTGCATTGTGAAGGGGAAGTGCATGTTAGCATTGTGTTGGCGCCTTGCTCTTGTCGACATGCAGACTGTGTGACAATGTACATTGTGACTGTTTGGGCGGTGGTAGCTATTTGAGTTGGGACAGTGGACATTTGGCCTACATGGCTGATGTGGGGTTGTAGCCGTAGATATGCATCTCACAGTTCCCTGCTCTGTCCAATGTGATTGTTCTGTTTCTGCGCCTGGGCGGACCCAGTTGTCCCCCCTGTTCTGCAGTGTGGGTGTTGCACTTTGTGCCACATTGTCATGGTATGTGCTGTGATTGCTATGTGTGTGTGCTGCAGTGTGCCACGGGGATGGGGGACATGTCCCTGGGTAATTGTGGGTATGCAGTGTGCTACACCTCGTTGTGCATGTGTGCCATTGTGCCCATCACCACCCGTCCCCCCAGTCCCTGTTGGATCCTCACCCTGTTGTTGTTGTGTCGGGTCCTGTCGAGCTGTGTCCGTACTCCCACCTCCTTGCACCGTCTCCACACTGATGACTGTGGCCTGGGTTTCCTCCAGCTCCTCCTGTGGCGCTGGACTGCCACCTCCTGTCGCCGTTGCTGCCTTACTGTTGGCAGCGGGTTTGTGCCTGGTTTAGGTTGTCACGTCCTGGCGGTGCCTCTTGGCCTCCTGGATTGGCCTCCTCGGCATTCCGACTGCATTCCAAGTGGTCTGCTTGTGGGTCAGTTGCTGGTGGTGTTCTGTGACTCCGTGGCGCTGGTCTTGTTTTCCTGCGGTCTGCACCCTGTCTTCCTCTCCCTTTTCTCCTTGGCCTTCCCGACCCAGTTGTTCCTTGCTGGTGGTCTGTGGGGGTTGTGGGGTTCGCGTTGACCTCTGCGCTGGGTCAGGGTGCATCCATGTTGCTACGTGCTTTGGCTTGTTTCTGGTGTGTTGTTTCTGTGGTTTTTATGGTGCAATTTCCCGCCAGACGCGTGGGATTTGCAGGCTTGTGGCTGCTTTTCGCTACTTTTTGTACCGCGATTGGCCTTATCGCATGATTTCTCGCGTTTCCCATTTTTTCGACGTGGCGTTGATTTTCACGCTGACATTTGACGAGTTATCTGGTGACTATCGCATGCTACCGCCTTGTTGTGAATGCCACGTTGACACGGGGTTATTTTCCCGAGATAGGCTGCGATATTGAAAGTTGCGTTACGCTACTCTTGCGGTAGTTATCACACGTTCTTGTGAATATACCCCAAAGTGTTTTATCACATCGCAGAAAATCAAATATAAAATCTCTCAAAGATGGCCACTTCATTTATCCAACTAGGTTCTCCATGAATTCTCAAAGGCGAGAAAGTGAAACAGAAACTCTTTTGGTCACATTAAAAAGACACTCCACTCTACCCTTGAGGACCCGATGCCTAACTCCTCGTGTAAACACAACACTGGCCTTGAATGTGCAATAAAAAGCTCAGGTTATAGGACCTGCCAGGCTGTTAAGCAAAATGCAGGCACTCGAAAGTGAAAGAATAGCAGCCAATACACGGATGCATTGTGGCTTGGTTTTCGGCAAGTGAGCCGAGGAGCAAACTGCAGCGAGCTGCCACTTTGGAACTGGTGCTCACGTATTGAGCTCCAATACCTTCCGGTCGGGTTTGCGCTAACAAGCGGGAGAGTGGGTTCGAAGACGACATTTGCAGCCAAAGTGTTTGTTTCTTTTATGGATACATTTCACAGAGGAACAAATCAAGGAAAGAGAGGGTAAGAGCCTTTTGTTAAAGTCATGGTTTTTAACAAGTGGGAGGAGGAGCAAAGCTAATGCTGTCTGATGTCTTTGCTGGAAAATGTTATTGCAGCCAGCTGCTACTTTGGAACTGGAGAAGTGGTGCTCACGTAAAGCACTCCAATACCTTATGGGGTGGTTCGCGCTACAACTGCAAAACAAGCGGTTGTGGGAGAGCATGTCCTGTCTGCAAGAGCAGGCAGGAGAAAGTCCTTTAAGAAAATAGTGCTCACAGACCGTAAATAAAACATACCGAATAACAACACAAGTAAAAGGGCCAGTCCTCATGGGAGGTTACAAATAGAGAAAAGACAGTACTAAGGAGGGACTACTAAGTTTAGTCATGAATCAAAAGCAACCATTTAGAAAGGACAGTAACAGGAGCCAATTGAAAACATGGTCGGAAAATGGGCAGAGCTTAAAGTCCATACCTAAATGCAGCATGTCTCGAAGACACAGTGCAAGCACTGCCTAGTCGAGACCTAAAAATTTGCAGAGATATAAAGGACAATGATAATATAAATGATAGCATGTTACAGCGTACACACATTTAACATATTTTAACATATTCAATATATCTGTAAGCACTAAGTCTAACTTTAACTGAAACAGCTCTGACAGACACCGTAAAAATCTAAATGGTCTTTCTCTATTCTAAATTCAGAATGACTGCCGAGAGTCGGAAACTGTAGTTAATATTTACAAGTAATAAAACGAACAGAGCAGCGGCAGTTTGGTCGGGACTCTCGCTCCACAAACGCAATTACAAATGAAGAAAGAACGTGCGCACAGTTGTGGACAAAGTGCACGTACTGCCTGCCAAGGGGGAGGCAGCTGGCGTCAGACCACATACCCCACGGCTGGGGGAGGAGGACGGCGAGAGAGTCAGTCAGGAACTCCAAAACGACAATTCTACGAAAGGGCTTTGACTTCACAGCAAGTTTCCAGCCCTGGATAAAAACAAACAGCGACAGAACGAGAAAGTGAACCCCGACGGAGATGAGAAGCAGCGGCGTCACTCGGAGCGCGGCAGAGCTGGGTCTGGCCTGGGCTCTGCTGCTCGCATCATGTCCGGGCTTGACGGACTCCCACCCGCAGTGCCTCGACTTCAAGGCCCCCTTCCGGCCCTCCCGCGAGCTGGCCTTCTGCGTTCAGTACCGGGAGTTCGGCTGCTGCGAGGCGGCTCGCGACCGGGAGCTCATGGACCGCTACTACAGAGTGCTGGGGCGTCTTGAGCACTCCCTGCATGCCTCCTGTGCAGCCCACGTGCAGGACATTCTGTGCCAGGTGAGACTGCGGTGCCACGCAGAAGTACGTCAAGCAGGAGGGCCCCCCTTTAAATAGCACTGCAGGGTATAATGGGGTAGGATCTTCACCTCACATAAACAATTGTACCTTCGTGCAAAATGTATACCGACTGATACCCTCTATATCAGTTGTGCTCTGTTATCAACGTGAATGTACTCCAAACTTAGAGGTTGTGGTTCGAACCTGTAGCTAACGCACAAACATGCAAGCAGCAGGTGCTTAACACACTGAGCTGCCTTACCAGCCCTACAGGCAAGCGACATTATTAGGGTAAAAGGTGAGCCATTAACCATTTTTATTGCACGCAACAAACAGCGGCTGCTTATGTGTTTTCTTTATAATGTCACTGGTGCACAAACAGCTTGTGGAGAGCCCACACTGTAACATTCATTGGTGGTGAGGAGCGGACCCCAAGGTGAAGCAAGCCGCATAATGAAGGGGAGGGATTTGTGCCCTTCTCAACCACACTCAGAGTTGTATGGAAAAAGCACCAATAAGTGCATCTAGGCCCTTTAATTCCTATAAATACCCGGGAATTATGGCATGGTTACAGGAGTGTTTGGCCTTTAATGTCTGAGTTGAGAGGCTTTACAGTAAACCCTACAGTTACACCATCTTTTGCTCACCTTTTGAGTAATATAAATCTAGGAGTTTTATCGCTGCAGTTTGTGAGGCATAGACCTGCGTCAAAAATCATCTGGATGATGAGAGAGCTTTACCTCTTATACACTTTGTCCAGTGCCTTTGGATGGACCATTATGCAATATAAGTATCTAACCACATTTGGTAATCTTACAATGGTGTAACATTTAGCCTTCACCGCAATGGCTGTTGTGTGGTTGATAGGGAAATAAATGGAAATATGTTGTTTGTGCTTAGGTCTCAGCTGGTGGTGATTTCCCCACCTAGAGACCAAGTACACATTTTTGAGATTGATGAACAAGTTGACAGTTCAAATAATGTTCACTGTGAGAATGGTTGCTTTTTGATCGACATGTGTTTAGTTTGGGCCAACAATACGTCCAAGAGCTTCATCAATGCTGATATGATGATGTAAAAGTTGGAATTTAAATATCACGTCTGTACCTCCGTATCCTCCACCCCTCCAGAAGGGCATGTTATAATGCCAAAGCAGAATGAGGTGTCCTGGAGCAGCCTGCTGCAGGTAGACTTCTAAGGGTTTTTGCCTTGTGAATCTTATTATGTGTAATGGAGTAATGCTCTACACCTCTTTGTCGTAGGTGTTGTTCATTTACCTATGTGGGGTTGATTGTGTCAGTGCTTATGGTGTTTGCCAATCTAGTGTAGCTTTTTATACTAACTAGCGTATGCTGACTTTTAATTTCAGGTTATATACGAGTCTAAGAGAGAGGTCTTGACTGAGAGTGGTCAGCATCGGTATATTTAATTACCACTGGTCCACAAAATGTACTGGAAGCTCCAGCAGCGCTCTCTTCCTTCCAAAATGTGCCAGTCTAGTGAATGTTAATATATGTACAACTTTGAATGGGAACCAATCAGGCAATCTTTACATCCCTGGGATGAGCTAGTAAATTTCAACCTAAGTCATGCAGACCATTTTTACTTGACACAGAGCCAAATGTTAAGGTTGTTTTCAAATTTAACCTATCCTTCAGTGTAAGTCTTTGAAACCCTAACATGTAAGGGTGAAAGTCCTTAGACCGCGTGTACAGCTGTAGAACCCTGCACTTTCTTAAACTTTCTTGATGATCCTGTGCTTTTCCTCGCAATCAACTCAGCATCTGCGAGCCAAGTGGAGGTGCTCCATGTGCATTTTTGTTGCTGCGTCAGCAGAGCAACAGGATGTGCTGGACCTCGGATGTACTCCTACACATAATAGAAGGTGGTGACAGTCCACTTTCCAGGCCATGGAGGGGCCAGTAGTTGGTTCCAACTGATATCCTAGTGAGTGGCCCAGGATAGGCCTCTTTACCTGTACACCTGGGATGGAGTCGGCCGACCACCTCTTGGTTAAGTCTGCTAATTTCCCCACATATGGGTCTGTTGTGCTTGGGTTTACATGTATTGTGCGTAGAGACCTTGAGAGGTATGTGTTGTGTCCTCTGTGAGACATATTGCTTTCAGCACAAGATGGCGCTTCTGTGCACTGGTTAAAACATTTCTAGGTTCCCTGGCTTTGGTGTAGGCCTCTGCCCGCACCTCTGATACCCCATTAAACTGTCATCTTTGTCTTATTTTTGCTGTCATATGTATTAACTAAGAAAAACAAAGAGTATTGGAGCGAATGCATGAATTAATCTCAAGCACTTTGAATTACTCACTGCCCCTACATAAAGGGATTGACCATATCAAACCAGTCATGAACATGCCACAAAAGGAGCCGTCCCACATCAACTACTAGTATATATCCACCCTACACAGTAATACAAGCAAATACTCACATAATTCAGCCCTGTTAGACCTCACCACTTATTGTTCTCAAACTCTGGAACTTGTGATTACAGATACTGTATCCAATCCTCAACTTTTCACTTACAAATGAATGATTACAAGTACATTAGTCTGATTAGTTCAATGGAAGCAAAACAAGACTATAGCACCCAGAATGCATTAGGCTATCACACAAAAGTGCAGGCCTGTAGGGAGAGGGGTCACCTTAGTTCCAAGTGAGCTAAATTTACATATCTTCTGCCCATTCGCAATGGAGGTCATATTTAACAAAACCCATTTAGAAGTAGATGTTGGGAAGAACCCTATAAACATGAGGAATTATAGAAATCAAAAACATACCGGGTTCTCTAGGTACTACCCATGCATCAAGGACATATACTTCATAGTTAGGGTATTCGTATCAGAGAGTGCATTCAGAATCAATGTGCTATATCAGTACTATCAGAATTAAACAACACAACCGAACTCTTCCTCTTCAGTAGGAGCCCTGCTTTCTGGTTCCGGGTGCTAGTAGCCATACCTTTCAGGCACATGTTTTTATTGATATTGGTGTAGTTTCAACTAAACTGCTAAGTCATTGACTCTGCTGAGATCCACAGAGTGCTCCCTCTACCACCGCAGATCCACTCTCCACCCACACATACTCCATACACAATTTGACTGAAATCAAAGTCAAAACCAGCTGTATTCGGAGTAATATTTACATCCATAAAAGCATACTATAACACAGTAAAATCGACACTCCTATTAAAAATGGCAAAGTTAATCATACACATTATTTCCAATACAGACAAAAATTACTTCAAAATATTGTGCAAAATATATCACATGTGCAAAATTAATACATAAATGTGCAAAACTACAAAAATCTCCATAATACAAATGGTTGAGCATTTTTTAAATCGGATTCAAATTTCACAATTTATCAGTTTACAGTCAAGATAACCATTAAAAACATTAAAAGTTTCACTAAATTTCATTTTGCTATCCATAAGCTAGCTGTTTTCATTAAAATTCAATTTCTTCATACGAAAGGGCCTCTAAATGCGACATACTTTTTCGTACTTTTATAGCTTTTTGGATATAAAGTGCCACTGCATTACAAACTTTCACATCCTTCAATGCACAAATGTATTCAAAGGCAGATTTATAAGAATATAACCTTTCTTTTTGAAACAGAGGACGTAAAAATTGTTTTCTAAGCTGTTTATAAAAATCGCAGAAGAGGATAAAATGCAAAGATGATTGTTTCATAATGCCATTGCATGGACATTTTGGCAAATTTCGATTCCACTTTCCTGCAATCGGGAAAGCTATTAGAAAATGAGCCAAGCCCATACGCACTCTAGTAAGATAAAATCTATGGGTAATATCAGTAACTTGTAATAGATAAGATTGAATACCCAACCCTATAGTTATATCCAAATATTCTCTAGTGAGTGGTTTTGCAATGGCTTCTGCTTCACGCCGTTGTGTACGTAATTCAATCAAATCTGTCTTAATTTTCTTTTTTCCATGCCACTGTATTTGGGAAGGGTCTTCTAAATCAGAATTTAGACCACATTCCTTAAGTAGATTTTTAATGTATATTAACCAGGGAATATTCTTCCCATGGTCTAGTGCAATTACGTCTCTAATTACCTCCTGTGTAAATTTTGTACCTTCCTTACTCCAAATGCCGTGCCAAGTATTTAGGCCTGCAATACTAATAGAATCGCCCATATATGCAACCCCCAATTCTCGATGTATACTATAAGTGGGTGTTGAACTTGGTACTGCCAATAATCTCCGAAGGAATACATTTTCCTGTGACAAAATTCTTGTGCAGTTTCTGCCCCCCACAAGGCAGAACCATAACAGGTACTTCCTATGCATTTAGTTCTGTATAAGGTCAGGATTTCTCTTATCGGTTTATTTCCCATTTTTTTGAGAATCTAAAGAGTGCCTCAGTTGATTTAATGAGCTTTTTCTTGCAATGCTCAATATGGGCTCCCCAACTTCCGTTTGCCTCAAAAACTAACCCTAAATATACAAAGGATTTAGTCGAATTAATGGGGACATTTTTCACATAATGCATCTTTGTTTTTGCTTTTCTGTTACCGCACACCATTGTAAAAGTTTTTTCAAATTTAAAACCAAGTCCTTATTAACCATAAAATCTGCGAATGTTTCTATTAAAAGCTGTAAACCATTTGATGTTCTTGATAAAAGTACCGCATCGTCTGCATATAATAAAATCGGTACGCTACGCTTTCCCACTTTAGGGGGATCAGCTTTCAACTTCTGTAGTTCCGTGTCGACCCCGTTTATATATAACGAAAAAGCAACGGGGCCAGCACGCAACCCTGACGAATCCCCTAGTTACCTTAAAACTTTCGGTGCATTCTCCATCTGTACCATAGCGGACTTTCGCACTTAGATGTCTGTAAATTTGTGAAAGGAGTATAACAATATCCTTTGGGGCACCCATAAGGGATAATGTCTGCCACAGCTTGGAGTGGTTTACCAAGTCGAAAGCACTCGTTAAATCCAGGAAACATAAGTGCAAATGGCCACTTTTTATAATAGTATATTTACTAATTAAAACGTGTAAATTAATACACTGTTCAATGGTTCCGATTTCTCTACGGAACCCATATTGTGTCTCGGTAAGAACATTGTGTTCCCCGACCCATAATTCCATCCTCTCTAGTAATATTCTACCGAACAATTTAGAGGTAGTATCAAGAAGTGAGATCGGGCGGTAACATTTCACATTGCCCCTATCTCCCTTCTTGAATATCGGAACAATAATGCTTTCCGTCCAGGACCGTGGAATCATGCCCTTTATTATAGCGTTAAAAATTCTGTGGAGGATCGGGACCCAGAGATCTGGTTTAAATTAAAAAATATCTAGGGGCACCCCATCTACCCCGGGTGCTTTCCCGTTTGCACTCTTTTCCAAAGACAATTTTACTTCTTCACTGCTGATGGGTAACATGTTAGGGTTTTCTATCATTATAGTTCTACCATCACCAATGTTTTTATTGATATTGGTGTAGTTTCAACTAAACTGCTAAGTCATTGACTCTGCTGAGATCCACAGAGTGCTCCCTCTACCACCGCAGATCCACTCTCCACCCACACATACTCCATACACAATTTGACTGAAATCATATTCTGTACTTTTAGATATATTGTGGTGCTCTTTTGTCTGGGTTGATTGATTCCAGGCACAACAAGTAGACACACATCTGTTGCTGGTAAGTAGGGCTTGCGATTCTACCTGGCATTAATTCCTCTAGCAACATTTACTTCCCAGCATCACAATAATTAATTTTGCCTATGTAGAGGCTCCCATGTCAAAGCTAGGATCAAACACAATGCCCGTCATTGTGTCAGCATACTTTTTAAACAATATTTCTTGGTGAAAAGAAGCTCTGGCAAGAGGAAGATCCTTATTGCTGGGCTTTGTGATCCATTAGCAGGTTTTATAGGTGGTAGTACAGCATACATTTATTTGGGGGGATGTGTGCATTGGTGTCTGTCTTGAATTGTGTGTCAGAGGTCACAGACTAGCATGGTCAGTTGGGGAGGAGGGGCGCAAAAGGGAAGGCACCGCAGATCTTGTCCGATTGGCTTCAGGGTCTTGCTGGATGCAGGATAGGGAGGTAAATGACAGAAATATACTCCATTTGCGTCACGACAGATAGACGTACTACCATCTAATTATATTAATTTGTTTATAGTTTTGAAATATGAGTACTTATTTGCTGGGCCTACAGGTTATTTCTCAGCATCTAGAAGAACTAACAGATGGTGTCTTTTTTTATAGGAGTGCTCTCCATATGCAGCTCATTTGTTTGATGCGGAGGACCCATCTACTCCAGTGCGGACCGTGGCGGGACTTTGTAAAGATTACTGCACAGAAGTGTGGCAAAAATGCAGGCCCATCTTTGGCTATATTTCTGATGACAAGGACTTGTTGGATTTGGAAAATAACATGGCAAAGTTATGCCACTATTTGGCACTCAATGATGAAGACTACTGTTTTCCCCGTCTGCTAACCAACACACAACTGACCAAAAATCTAGGCTTGATTACAGCAGACTCCGAGGGCTGTTTACAGCTGTGTCTAGTCGAAGTGGCCAACGGTTTGCAGAATCCAGTCGCTATGGTACATGCGAACGATGGTACACACAGGTTTTTTATTGCAGAACAAGTGGGCTTGGTTTGGACCTACCTGCCCGATCGGACGAGGCTTGAAAAACCATTCCTCAATATCACGGAAGCAGTACTCACATCTCCTTGGGAAGGAGATGAGCGGGGATTCCTTTGTCTTGTCTTCCATCCTAAGTTCAAGCACAATGGGAAAGTCTACGTCTACTACTCGGTTGAAATTGAAGACTTTGAAGAGAGAATTCGAATTAGTGAGTTCACCATTTCCTCTCGTGACATGAACACATTGGATCATAGTTCTGAGAGGTATAGTTGTTTAATTATGATCTATATATTTGAACTGGTGTCATGAAGAGTGTTTTAAAGTTAGGTAATGCTTTTTATGTTGATGTGAAAGCTTGAACTCAAAGGTTATGTTGGCCTCCCCATATCATGCAACGTGTATGCTGGTGTTGTGGATTGATTTATGACTGAGTCATTTGTGTTATTTATTGTGATATATCATGTGCAGTTATGTTATCTGTTATTTTATGTTATGATATGCTATGAGGGAGCATGTCATGGTATATTTGATTGTGCTATGGTATGTTAAGTTCTAATGTTATTTTATTTTATGCTGCGCTGTGTTAGGGTACGTTATGTTGTGTTATGGTATAATATATCACCGTGTCTAATTACTTAGTTGTAGTGATATGAGTTGTAAGGCCCACTATGTTCAGCATTATTTCCATTTCTAGTCAGCAGTTTGCTATTGGTGAACCACAGGAAGTCAATGGAACATGGTCTTCCTACTCTAGTCATCTTGTTCCAATGAAGAAAGAGAAAAACATTCCTTTCTGTCCATAAATAACTCATTAGTCCTAGTACTGGTCCTTATTGTGTGGATCCGAAACAGTGATTATCAGCATTCTAGCTCTCTAAGAGGTTGTCCACTTTCAGTCAAAATGTTGATGTGGATTACAGGCGCCAAATACAAAATAAGCTTCTTCCACAGTATAATTGTTAAAGTTGAATAAATACTTCCGCGTGGCTTTGATAGTATCTCTTCCACTAGCCTTTTGTGGCTAAATAAGTTTTGATGTGACTGATATTGGCAGCTCCTAGATTAGTCCCAGGCTACTCCTTGATTGCATGTGATCTTTCAGAACATTGCACTACACACAGAGTTGCTCACTTAGGTTTCAATGGTAAAGTAGGGATTATGCCCAACGCTATGATATTGTTGCCCTAAAAAATTATCTCAACTCCTATATGGAGCATATTCGAGAATGTTTGAAAAAATGGAGCGGGGTGCTTTTGTCCCTTTTGTTCATAGTTGTTTCAGTTTTGCAAATATTTACCAAGCACAAAGACTTTCACATTTCTTAATTTCAATTCACTGTGAAATTTAATCGATTTAGTAAAACTTTTGTGTATTTCCATGCATCTTTCCAATATGTTTCTTTGCCATTCATGTGCGCGTATTGGTAGAAAAATAAAAATACATAACCTCATTATATATTTTTCAGCCCTGAGGAAGCAAAGTTTATTTCACAAAAGAATTGTAGGCTGAACATTGATCTTTTATTGAAATATGTAAGGAATGTAATGCACTTCACTAATACACTAAAATTGAATCATATTGATTAAACATAATCAAAATGAATTAAGAATTGTGAAAGCCGTTTGTGCTTAGAAACATTTTAAAAACAGAGGACTTTTAATAATATAACCATGTTTTATTACCTCTAGATTTTGGTTTCTATTGCAATTTATCAAGGATATATTGTTCTACATTTTCTACCATGCTTTTACCACCAGCCTTTAACTAGGAGTGGGTTTTATGGGCATGCTCCTATAAATTCCTATCCCAATGTGGTTTTACTGAAAATTTGTAAATCAACATAAACATCAAAACGTTCTAAAATTGCGTAATCAATTTGCCTAATAACCTTTCAGTTTGCATAATAATCTAAAGGATTACCAGGCAATGTATATTGAATGATTTAAAAAGTAGTCTTTGGGGCTTCTTAAAAAGTGTCACCATTACAGGTCTTAAGATAAGCTTAAATTGTTTAAATTGCATTTAATTAGCTCGTAGTACTCCTGATGAGTCATTGAATCGCTATACAGCGAGTAGCACGCTACTCGGAAACTTAAAGCTAGTGCTCAGTCCATTAGATATTGGGGTTAGTTTTGCATGCTCATCCCATGCATTCACTCCCGTTATTTTTTGTTATATTATTGCCATAGATGTGATCATTAGGGGGGGGGGCTTTGTGAGAAGCAATAGCTTGCTGGAATTAGTAGATATTGTTATGGTTTTCAAACATAGCTTAAGATGGATAGGCATAAAATGTAGAGTGATTTATAGAGAGGCAGGCAGAGAGTGGAAGGGAAGCAGATATGCATTTAGAAAAATAAGGGATGGAAGTAAAAGTTTCATTGAAGTTTTTCATGCAGGAATGTAAGGAATATAGCAATTTGAGAATTTGTGCCTGCAATTTGTGGGTTTAAACCAGTTGAAAGAAACAGTTTTAAATTATGCTCCTAAGGAATGTAGCTTACACAATCTTTCTAGAGGCACTTAAGAGGTGACACAGATACTTCCCACAGTGAAAAAGGAAGCTCAGTGCTTGTTGAGACACCTTTACTGTTAAGCAGAGCGACAAATAAGCACATTCCAATACCAGTAATTACAATTTGAGAACACACACCAGAGAGACCCCTTTTATATACTTACTACATCAGTATATTCAATACCATAAGTTATTGATACAGTTTATGCAAATCATATCTGCCATACATCAACCATAATTATATAAAACATGCATTCTGTAAACATACACCAAAATATAACAAGCTGTTACCTTCTAGGCACTGATCGTTTTTGTTCTTCCTCTGTCCTTTTGGTTTGAGTATGCTTTAGAATGTGGAGGTGTCCTAAGGTCTTTAAAATACTTGATGAAAAGTTGAGGTTGTTGCCTCCAAGGTGATCGAGGTTTACCTTAAGATGCTGGGTTGGAATGCAGCGTCCACTGGACCGTCGCCCCTTTTGTTTTAAGAAATATATGAAAACTCAAATATTCTACTGACACCTGGGCACGTTGACCCCATACCATTTTTTGTTCACCATGCCTCTGTCTGTATTTTGTTTTTGCCTGCCTCTTCTTGTTCCCCTCACGCGATAATACCATTGATGAGATTGCACTCTATAAAAGAATAAATAAATCTCAGCTTGATCCATCCATTTACCTCCGTTCTTTTTATTAGTTCTTATGAAACCCTCAAAGAAGAACAAAAGACATTAATATAACAGTCCATTCTATAAAATATGTATAGTAAATTACAATAGCATATGCAGCACCACTTTCCTTAAAATAAATTTCAAAATATCTGAAATCTTGATAAACAGATGGTGGAGCATATGGAAAGCTCAATTTTGTTTTGAGTTCATGATTGCACACCCTTTCCCATTTTGTGTACCATCTGCATTTGGCATATAGCCAGGCTTTGTTTTACTGTTTGCAGTGTAGCAGATACTCATGCCGGGGCTATGCTACCTATTCAGGAGCGATAACGTAAGTCAATGTAGAACTTAACTCCGTTGCAGCTTTTTTACTGCTTTTTCCATCACATTAACACCAGCCCAAGATCTTAGATTCTCCTGTTTCACCCAGCATGGCATTGTTTACATTTTTTGTTAAAAGGGTACTGCAATCATACATCTATAGTGATCTAAGTACCCAACTCAATCTCTTTAAAAAATCGAAAGCACATTCAGATAAATACACCAACGTTTGGTTTCGAATACATACCCATTTGCATATATTTTGGGTTTTTCAAAGTTATCCCCCTGCTTTTTCAGTACCAACATCAATTTATGAGAAATATATATAATTAACTCCATATAAAAGTCTATGTGGTACTTAAGGATCATACACCTGCTTGAAGAACAGCGTGTGTTTACTCCTTGTTAGCTTGTAAAACTGTTCAGTCCACCACTTTGTGAGAGAGCACAAGTAAATTGTTGATCCACATGTTGTTTGCAATTCAGATTTTGAGACCACTATTCCCAGATAAATACATCATTTAACTCTTTCAAAACACACATCATTCACGTTCCAAGTAAAGTAAAATGTTCATGGGCATTCCCTAAATACCATTACTTTGCATAGTGATGTATTTATTGCGAGAATAGTTTTTCTGGCAGTATATTTGTAATGTATATTGCCCCCATTATAGACCAAGGGATGTTAAACCAAGACAGATCATCTGCTTACAGTAATGAAACCACGAGGCCTGCAGTGTTGCACACTAGGGTTTCTTCATACTGTGACTGCTGCTTATTGTCTTCCTGCCTCTTCTTACCCCGCCTACATCAGTGTCATGCCCACTATTTGGTCTTTATTGGGTTTCCTCCTTCCCCAGGCTCCTCCACTTCAGTGATACTGCCATGTTCTTTCAGGTCCCGGTCACCAACAAATTTCGGTTTCCTCTTCCTCCCTGCACAGTCTGTCTTGCAAAGTGCCTGCTTCACAGTGCTGCATCCACTCCCCAAGCCTCTGTTGGTTTTGCCAGTTGGGCCTCTGCTTCCACAGTAGGAGTGGGGCAATTAGTAACACCGCTGAATGGGCCTAAGCTCCTTGTCCCCTTGACCTTGTGGCTCTCACAGCCGGAGACAACTGTCCTGGGGAAAAAGTAGGTGTCCTGCTTGGAGCAGTGCTGTCAGTCAGCTGACCTTTGATATTATGGGCCTTTGGAAGGTACTCAGCTGAGAACAGCTGAACTAAAAATCACCACAAGAACGCTTCTAAAATTCTCAATAGACTTCTGTCTGCATGCCATTTCAATCCTGGACACTTTGGGGAACCTACACTTCTTTTGATAGTCTACAGATCCCAAATTGCACTCTCAAGTATTTACGAAGACCTGGCAATCATTGTGAAATGCTTTCAAAAGTACTAGTTCGGCTATGCTTCAGCCTTGGTTATTCTTTTGGAACTTGTGAAGCAATAGGATTGCAATAGGACCACCTGTGTCTAAGCCTTGTGCAACACAATAATATGGTTCCACTTGCTGCTGCCTTAAACTACTTATAAGCTGCCTTTGCCTAAAGCTCATTCTTCGTGCATTAAAATTTGAACCTTTTTGTACTGGATCTCGTTGTCTGTGTGATGTCCAATTTCTGGCTTGCCACTACTAGTCTATGTCCTGTTCTGTTTGCTGCAGATTGCGCTCAACCCTTGTAGGAAGCAGTCTCTTTATGTGCTATATCAATACTTGGTTATATCGTGTAAAGAGTCCAGAGATTCTCCCAGAAGTTTACAGGGCTCAATGTAAACCCAAAGTGCTCTGTTTGTGGTAGTGTGGTTGAGCAGCCTTAGGTCTAACACAGAGGAGTGTAAGACATTTCTTATACACACAATGATTAATAAATGACACACAACTCAAAAAGAAGATCCACATCAATTTTAGAAAAATAAGCTTATTTCTAAGTTTATTTTAAGACCAAAATCTACGTTCAAAGGTGAATACATTTTTCATAAGAATCACTTTTCACTTTAAAAAGTGGACACAGTACAATTTTCAGTTCAGCAATGTTAACCTATGGGAGGAAAACAAGAATGCAATTTTGTAGGTAAGTCCACGACTTACAAGACCAGTCTTCGGAGTTGGTGGTCAACACCTGGCAAGGTTCAAGCTAGCACCAAGACTGCACCACCAGTGGCACAGGGACAACTGGGTGCAGAGGTAAAATTCGGAGTTGGGTGTCCAATATTAACAAATGGAGACTGGTTGTGGTTGAAGATACGCTGTTTACAGGTAAGTAAAAGTAGTGTCTAGAGTCAATCTCTGGGGGTTTAGGTAAGCACTGGGGGGGCAACAGGGCAGCACCAAACATACACCCTCAGCGGCACAGGGGCGACCGGGTGCAGAGTGCCAACACAGCGTCGGGCTCCCAATGCAAATCAATGGAGAAGATCAAGTCAAGAATAACTTTATTTCGTTTCAGAGAACCATAAAAGTTTAGTAAAAAAAAAATTATTTCACAGTTTGTAAAACAATCACAATCAATGAATTAAAAGAGAACAGTTCATAAAATTCCGTCAATATAAAATTCTTTACATACAGTGATCGGGTTAAAGCAACGTAATATTGCATAGTTCATAAAATTCCGGCAGTATAAAATCCTTTACATACAGTAATCAGTTTGAAACAGCAACCTTTACTCATAGCGCTTTCTAATAGCCATAGAAACTTTTATGTAATTTGCTACCGCGATACAAATATCAGGGGTAGCCAATGAGAGCGAAAAGTTAAAACCATCAATGTATGTACAACGGCGAAATTTCCTTAATAATGGGGCTAAAAATTTCCTTCTCGCTGTTTTCTATAAGGTGTAGAATAGAACAATGTGCATAGTGCTTTGATTTGCAGAGTTATCCAACGGGCATGGTATAAGCTTATCAGCCCACCCTCTTTGGCGTGGAAATGCCAGCAAAAATGCACTGTGCATAAACGAAATCTAGTTAAATAAAATCTAGTCTGCAGATTAATAGTAAAAGTTAAGTAATATTGCAATGGGACGAAGGACATCAGTAGTAAGCCCATCTCATCTTGTTGTGGATAGCGCATATTGGCCCTAGTGTAATACGCTTCTTTAATGATAGTTTTGGCATTTGGGGGGATACTTTCAGGGTTATCGTAGAAAATTCCCCAATCCTATCTCGTGATATTTATCTTTCAAGGAGCGGAGCCATGGTATCTTTAAAGCATTGGGCAAGTCTATGATTACTTCTCTTGAAAACATGAAGTCTTCTGACAGCCAAATGTTTGCCCATAAAAACAGAGGGGCACTACCTATGCGGTCCTCTATAAACTCTAGTCCCAATTCCTTGTGACAAAAAAGGGTAGGAGCACTTTTCGGGGTCATCAATAATCTTTTGGTGAATTTATTTTCCAATACTTGTAATTGACGGCATTTGTGATGTCCCCACACCCCTGCCCCATACATTGCAAAGGAGAGACATTTAGCTTTATAGAGAGTAATTAATTCCTTAACAGGCTTGTGTCCTAATTTACATGCAAAGCAAAATAGCCCATCCACTGCCCTGCTTGTGTGATGGGCTCTTGCTTTTAAAAGTGGTTCCCAATTCAATTGGTTATTAAATAAATTACCCAAATATGCAAAGTCGTCTACCTTTTCTGTTCTCTTGCCCCGTACAACAAAGTTTTTAGTTTTTGTGGACTTAGGCCAACATACCATAATATACGATTTGATAAAATTGACTTTTACATCAAGCGACGTCATAAAATCGGTAAAAGCATTGAGGGATTTCTGAAGGCTATTAGCTGTCATTGCCATTAGCACTGTGTCATCTGCGTATGATAATAAAGGAACGGATTTGCTACCAATTTTAGGAAAGTCAAGCTCCCTGCTTAATAGAAAGGCCTCCAGACCATTTGTGTAGATGAAGAACAGGAACGGGGCTAAAATACACCCTTGCCGGACGCCCTCTGTTGAAACAATCTGGTTGATTTTTCTCCCTTGGGTGCCGTATCTTATGGTGACTGTTGTATTCGAGTGTAACCTACGAAGGAGGGATACCAGTGCTTCTTCTACGCCCATGCTTTCCATCATATTTCACAATTTGTCCCGATTAACGGTATCAAAGGTGCTAGACAAGTCTATGAAGGCCAGGTGGATAGAACCCTTCCTGTACTGGTTGATAATTAAGGACAGGTTGAGACATTGCTCAGTCGTGCCTAGCCCCCTCCTAAAGCCATATTGCGTTTTAGATATGACCCCTGTGGTGGTTGCCCAGTCCTCTAATCGGGCAAGGAGGACTCTGCCCAGCACCTTAGCTGTGGCATCGATAAGTGAAATTGACTTATAACATGCCAGGTCACTCCTATTACTCTTTTTAAAACCAGGGTCCACTATTGCCTCCTTTCAAGTCGCAGGTACGGGGCCAATAATAACTGCCTTAAAAGATTCGTCAACATTGGTGCCCACAGATTAAATTTCTTTTAAATAAGTCAAGGGGCACCCCATCTGGGCCTGGGGCTTTCAGGCAGGTCCCCTGTACTACAGCCTCCTCAACCTCGGATACTGTGATGGATAAACTGAGTTGGGTGGCTGTGCCCAAATCTACCGGCGAATCCCTTGGGTTCTTCTCTATCCTCTTAAGCTGCAGGTTAAAAATACTAGTAAGGTAGACTTCCCAAGCCTCCCCAGGATCAGTGAGTCCATCTGTCTCACTTCTTCAGTGAATAGAGGGCAATTAATAATTTCGCAGAACTTTTTGATATCTTTTAGGGCTCCTGCTCTCTCCAGATCTTCCCATGCCAATCTCCTCAATTCTGCTTTTCTGTTTTCAATCGTGATTTTATAATTATACCTTGCGGCTTTAATTAGATCTCTATCACAGGGATTAGCGCAAAGAGCCCTTTTTAGTTCCTTATGGGCACGCGAATATTCAGAGTTGAACCACCGGGCCTCTTGAGGTTCCCTATGATGGACGCTCCTAGTCAGCCTCTTGGCTACATTAGAGCAAAGTGACCTGAACTCCCGGACAAGGTCAGCTGGGGAAGAGTCTAATTGCAAGCACCCCATTATTGAGTGGTAGTTTTCTTTAATGGTGTCTTCCTCAAATTTGGAGGGATTTATCTTACCTCGATTTAATCTGACTCCTTTATTCGGATGATAGTGGATCGGGCGTTTGTCGCCCTCCCCGCCTGGATCTTTAAATTGAAAGAGACGATAAGGGGATTGTGATCACTAGCACAATTAGGTTCCACAATGAATTCAAGAACGAGCGTATTGAAGTTCCTGGATATTAGCATAAAATCAGTAAAGCTAGCCCTGCCACCGCCAACATAGGGAGGACACTGCAGTGGAGAGTCACAAACCAAATTATTTATAAAGTCTAAATCATTTCATACGTGAATGGAGTTTAAGGCTTCGCCCCGGGGGGAGTAAGTGAAATGGGGCTGGGGCTGACCCTCAGTATCTTCCAGCCCACACACACGTTGGGAGTTGTACTTACAGATTGTACAGTTGAAGTCCCCAACCCAGAGGATGCATAACGGCTGCCACTTTCCGGTGACTTAAGTAACTTCCATTTGGAGGGACTCTATAATATGACAGTTGTTTTGATCAAAGATGTTGTAATACCAATTCACCAGTAGTATTTTAACCTTAGTTAGATTGGAGATCATAATTAATTGGTACCAGAGTAATGAGCTTATACAGTTGGCTTTTATAAATCCATATTTTACCGATATAAGCATCACGATCCCTCCCATGGCCCTTCCTGCAGATGATGGTATTGCCGGAACACAAAAAGAACGATAACCATCTATGGCAATATCATCTCTGGACCAGGTTTCCTGAAGACAAATGATATTGAAACCTCTGATATACCCTAGCCAGTCCTCGTTCATAAGTTTAGAATGAATTCCTGCGAAATTCCAAGAAATAATTTTAGAGGGAGGGGTGGTGTTTCCCTGGTTTACTGGGCCCCGGGTTATGTTAGTGGGTACATAAGGTGTGTCGCAAGCTAGTGGCGCGGGCCCTTCAACTACGGGTTCTTCTTCATGTGAGGCTTTCCCTTGGTTATTGCTTAGCTTTGCCAAACCTCCCACCTCCACTGCCTGGCTAGAGTGATCTTGCAGTCAGTCAATGTCAGTAAGACCTGAAAGAGTTTCAAAGCGGTTCGAGTGAGTAAACAACAGTGGCTTTGTACGAGCATGAATTTTTAAGCCTGTGGGGGGCAACCCTTGCCGCAAGCTGTTTCCCCTGTGAGGTGGATAAAAGAAACCCAGTGGATAAGCCCTTATGGGGTCATTTTCATCAAGTGCGACCTTAAGGCGCATAATGAGAAAGTGTACACACCTAGGGTCCCTAAAATTAAGGACCACGCAATCCCCCTCCATAGATTTTGCCATGCGACCCAACCAGCTCACCTGCCTGGCCATAACGATGTTATCAAACAAATTTGCCTGGGGCGATGTTTTGCTATGGCACCAGTAGGCTGATTTGTTGATAAGACTTTGGCAGTTTTCTTGGCGGCCGGAAGGTGGATGGGGGAGTCCGGTTAATATCAGTGTATAGGGGGTGCAGTATGGGGGTAAATTTAATATGTCTTTTGCACCCTCCCCACTAGGGAGTGTATATGCTGGGTCATTTAGGCTTGGGTTTGCATGCTGGCGGCTACCCCCGTTTATCAAATCGTGTTTTAGCCAATTTGTAACCCTTTGTCCCACCTTTTTATTTTTCCTGGGGGGTACTATTTCCCAGGGGATCCGATCGAGGGGATTTGCGGGGGGTCTCACGGGGGGCTTCATCCATGGTAGAAATAGATGTTATAGTTTGAAGAGCTATCCTAAAATAGGGTACAGCATTGTGCTGCTAGGATGGGTAGCCTCGTTCCTCTGTGTAGTGTGTGATGTTGTCTTATTTAGATCCCGTAACATAAGGGAAAGCTGATCTTCTATGCGTCCTAAGTGATCCAAAATGGGAGCCAACGCCTCGGATACTAATTTACTAAATTTATTAAGGGGAATGTCTACTCTCTCTGGTATGGCCCCTCTACCCACGCCCCCTCTTGGCCTGTTGTAGGGTCTTGCCTGGTTCTTTTAATCACAGGTGAATGACCCTTTGAATTATGTTCCATCCCTACCACCTCTGTTCTCTTCCTCTTCCCCGCTATTGCTTGTGGAGGTCTACTCTCCTCCGGGGTAGGATTGGAAGCATATAGATTTCTTCCATCATTGTTCCTGATTATCACAGCGGGCGTGAGTAGTACGGGAGTGCTGTGCTCAGTGTCCGTCACAAAAGGATATGTATTAGCATCCGCAGTGCCTGGGAGGAGTAAGGCTGGGGTGGGGGCTAGCGAAAGTCTCCGCTCCGCTAGTTCAATTTCCTTACTAATTGCCCCCACAGCTTTTTGAAGAAAGCCGTCCAGAGTGGTGCCAGTGGGATTTAGGACAGGGTGATTTTCAGTTTACCCACGATTTAATCAGCCCAAGCTACTAATAAGCTACTAATAAGGTGTGGGCAACCAGGGGGCCACGGCAAGATGCAGCGATGAGAAGTTTTTACCTCTTATTGCTTCACGATACTGAGGTGAATCACTAGGTCCCAAAATCAAAAGCAAAAAGCCAAAAGGGATGGCCCAGCCCGGCCTCTCCCAGTCTATAATGGGCTAAGATGGGCACGCACCGCGCGCGTCCCGCAATTCAGGACGCCTCTTCAGGCTTGATGGTGCTCCGGCGCCACGTCATGCCCCCCACACTCCCGCAGGTGCAGGAAACCACAGGTACAATGGAGGCTCCCGCGCTGCGGGATGCCTCTTCAGGCTTTATGGTGCTCTGGCGCCACGTCCTGCCCCCACTCTCCCGCAGGTGCAGGAAACCACATGTTCGATGGATGCTCCCCATGGAGGAGATCGGTTTCAGTAAAAGGCAGCAGGCTCTGGACAGGAGGGCGGATGAAGAAAACACACAGCTGCCCAGGTAAGTACTGATGCTTGGGGACGTAGGGACACTATCGGTCGAGCTCCCCAAGGCCCAGGGGCTTCGGGTGAAGGGGTGTCCTTAGACGTCAAGAAAGGCTTACCGGAGCAGGTCGCGGTTAGGTGGGGTCGTCGTACAGAGGCTTCAGGTGTCGAAGTGGAGTCTGGCAGGGGTCAACCCACGATGGACTCTTGCTCAGAATGGCTGGGTAATCTTTGCAGGACTGGTGGGCCACTTGGACTCGGGCTGTGGGCATCGGGTGCATCAGTGGGCGGTTTCACAGTTCCTCAGGTCAGAGCTCTTGATCTTTAAACTGGTTTCTTCTGGACATTTCCGCTGTCTATGGGAGTTCTTGATCTTTATTGAAGGCAGGCGTTCCTCCCAGGGTTATGAAGGTCGCTGGGCCTGCAGGACGAGTCGACTTTTTGTAGCAAGGGTGAAAGGCAACAGACCGGCCGGCAGGGCTGGAGCCAAGTCAGTCAGTGGTCCTTCTACTATCTTGCTGGTACAGCTCTTTGGTGTCCTGATTTCGTAGGTCATCAGGAATCTAATTTCAGGGTCTGGGGGTGCCACCTAAATACTAGATTTAGGGGCGTTACAGGGGAGTGAAAGGTAGGGACCAATGGGTCCCTTACCTGGGGTGTCTACACCCTCTATTATGCTACCCTCTTGTGGAAGGGGGCGTATCCCTAGCCCTGATTGGATAAGTCCCACCATCTTCAAGATGGTGGGCACTGAAAAATGTGCTTCACTTAGCCTCCAGCACCTGAGGGGTGGAGTTGGCAAAAGGGGGCTCTCACTTAGTTTTCCTGCCGGTTCTCCTGGCAACAGTGGGGGTTTGAACCGGGGGCTGCCATCTGCTGCTAGCAGCAGAGCCTGGGGTCTTATTACAAAGGTGGCAAGGCCTTTGAAGCTTCCCTCTTTCGCACTGTGACTGCCTGGGGTAGGGGGTGTGACATCTCCGCCCAGGATGGGCTTTGTTTCTGGCCTCAGAGAGCAAGGGCTCTCTCCCCATTGATCCGGAAACATGTCTATTGGTAGCAGGCTGCCTAAAGCCAGTCGGAGACCACATCAGGGTTGGTAGGTTTTCAGGAGGCATCTCTGAGGTGCCCTCTGGGTGCATGTTTTAATAAATTCAGCATCAGTGTGGGTTTATTAAGACGAGTTGTTTGGTACCAAACACACCTGGGTTCAGTGAAGCCATCATGGTGCTGGGGAACTAGAGTTGCCGAGTTTCCAACCCAGATTCTCTCTATCGCTTCCCTGGCACTTACAGTATTAAGAATAGACTTAAATATTGCAGGGGCATACCTGGTCATGCAGATATGCCCACACCGGAGGTATAGTGCTCCGTGCCTTAGGGCTTGTAAGGCCTGCAAGAGGGGTGACTTACCTATACCTTAGGCAGTGCTGCTTGACACGGCACACAGACAGTGTGTTATGTCGACTTCGTCGTTTTCCTCTGCACCAAGGCATGCAGGTTGCAGTGGCAGTTTGCATGGCCTTGGTGAGAGGTCCCTAGAAGACCTTCTTCAGTCTCAAGGCCCTAGGTACCAAGGGTAGCATTTATTAGAGTCTTACAGTTGTGCCAATCGTGGTACAGCTTTAAGGAAAGAACACTGGTACTGGGAACTTGATTAGCAGGGACCAAGTACTCTTCAGTCAAATTTGCATCAAAAGCCAGGCAAAAGGTGTGTGGGGGGGTACTGAAACAGAAACCCATTTACCTACAACCTCATATTGCATTTAGCTTTTCATCATTTTGAGTTTTTCGTATGCAGGCATAGTGCAGCTTCTGTTTCTCTCCTTCCCTAATTGTTCCTAGTTTAATCCTTCTTTTCCTTCAACCATTTGTCTTTCCGTTCCTGTCTTGAATCCTTGTGTCTCATCGTTCTCCTTTGCTTGTTCCCTTTTTCTTTTCCTTCCTCTTGTAACTGCTCCTTAGACTACTTGTTTTTATTTTTTGTTTTAATCTGCCCATTGCTCTGGTTTCTCCTTTTGCATTCTGTAGTTTTCCGTATATTGCACATCTCTTACAGGTCGTAGTACCATTGATCTTATTCTGACTTATTTAGTCTCCAACTTTACCATGCCTTGCATTTTACAATTCTCAAACTCCTTGTGCCTTCCTAGCATGTTAAATCTCCAGAATTGTCCCATCTTGCTTGCTACAGTTCCTAGCCTCACTGTGCTTGTGTTGCTGTTTGTTCTAATTCGCGTCCTTGCTACATTTCCCTTGTATGTTTACTACAGTTTTTAAGTTCCTTGTGCATTCGATATCTAGTTTTGACCTTTTGTCTTGTAGTCCCTTGCTTGCTTTCCAAATTCTTCTGCCTTAAGTTTGCCTCTTGACTTGGAGTATTGTCTGTTCTGCTTCTCACCTTGTACTCCTCTTGCAGTTTAATTGTTTGGCAAACGTACTATTTATTCTTTACCTGTGTATGACTATATTCTTTTGTACAGTTTGGCTCCTGGTTTCCAGGAGGCAATCCCTGCTCCACCCTTTTTGTCTTTGTATCACTTGTAGTTGTATGTGCCTTAATTGTGTCAGTATGATATAGCTACTTTCTTAGGAATCTCGACTGTGTTTCTAGCTGGATCTATAGGGGCTGATGTCTTGTATGTAAGTGCACTCATTGTTAGTGTCCTAGGTTCCAGACACAGAATCTCTTTTGTTGCCCCCTTTCTATGAGTCTTGCAGATTGATTATCTGTAAGAATATTCTTCACAGAGATATTGAGTTTCACTATCACTGCGGAAGGTCTGAACCTTATTTTGTGCAGCCCTTGTGGTAAAGAGTGTGTTTGTCAAGTTAATCGTTCTTTTTCCTGTTGGTACACATTAAGGTTGCCTTGCAGTACCGGTTCTGTTTCTGTTCTCCATCCTGCTTCCACTTGCTTTTTCCCGGTCTGTGTTTTAGCCTACTCCTCTGTATCAGTACATCCACTTCCTGCTCTATGGTGTGATATTTCTTGACATTATGGCGTGCTCCCTCAGAGCCCAATAACATTTGTATTACCCCGACTGCTTGTGGTGCACTGTGCTCACTGCTGCATAAGAACGAGTCGACCCACAAGATTGAGCATACACAGTCTAAAAAGTGGTATGGGTTACAGGAGCAGAGCTGGGCTTTCCTGGGGCTTGGGGACGCAGTTGATGGGTGTTTGGGGTGGGTGATATGAGATAGAGGGTCAAAGTGCCAGAAGGGATTTCAGCTGGTCCAGGCAGATGACGTGACTCGCGAGGGTAGGGAACGGAGGTTACTTCACCTAGGGGTTCATAATGAAGGCTGGGTTTTGGTGCCTTGTTCCTGTTGACCTTTGTCCCCTGTTCTGGATTCATGTGTCCTGCACATTCCCGGAATATAAGCAGGGATCTCTGGAACATGATAGCAGAAAATCAGCAGGGTGACAAAGGTCACTTGAGTGTGCTAAACCGTGAACGCTGCCTCTAACATACTGATAGTTATTGTAAAAACACAGCCCTTCTGAAAACACATAAAATCCTGAAACGCCATTTATTTATTTCTTCTTTTAAAAAAAATTTTATTGGCATTTTCCATAATAACAGTACATGTAGAATCAGATGTGACATATCAACATACCCGATGCTTATCTCCGCAATGCGGAGATGTAAATTTCACAAATCATAAGCTTCTGTTCTCAGATCCTCCTCTGAGACGTTTACAGCATAAATGTTGCTTATACCATTTTTCCAACTATATAGAACAATAACGTCTAACGCATCTCACCTCCCTCCCAAGGTCGTGTTAGTGTCAAATCCTCGCCGGGAAAGAAGATATCCCACTTTTTATGTGTCTTCTCCATCTATGCCATTCTCAATTGCTGGAGAACCTCCAGGCACCGCCAATGCGACCATCTCTTCCTGTCCTGACTGCATCAAGTCTGCTTCCCCGTCAGGGGGTCTTCTTTCTTAAGTATATCTGTTGTCATGAGATACCAGGCCCTCGCATCTTCATCTAGCTTATCGTCTCTTCTGACTTTTTTCATTCAGATTAACTCCGCTGTGGCCCATTTGTGTACATCCTTAACCCATCTCTCGACTGTGGGGGGGATCCGAACTCAGCCACTTAATTGCTATCCTCCTTTTTGCTAGCACTAACCCTAATTGAACAAATTTTCTACTAAGTTTCTTTTTTTTGGCGTGGGGAGAAGCCCCAACACCCCCACCTTGATAGTGAGTGGTATTTTCCAACCCGTGGCGGTTTGTAGACGGTCTATTATTTTCCCCCAGTAGTGAGTTCGTTCCAGGCAGTCCCACACCATGTGTACAAAATGAGCGTCCGCGTGTCTGGACCTAGGACATTGATTTATGCGCTCCGGGTATATTTTATGTAGTACTCGCGGGGTCAAATATGCCTTATGTATGATATTGTATTGTATAAGTTTGAACCTTGTGTTAGAGATTATCTGTTTGACCCCCTCATGCACTTTCTTCCATTCTGTCGCTGTTGGGGGTTCGTCCATTGCGGCATCCCATTTTGTATGAATTAGAAGGGGACCGGTAGGAAAATCCTCCCCAAGCACTCTGTATATATGTGAGACCAGTCTACGACCTCCCGCCAGGTTGGATATTGTCTGCAGGACTGTCGTAACGGGTGGCTCTTGCGGAAATACCGGCCAAAGTTCCCCGGCCACTGCGGAAATTTTTGCATATTGCAGAAATTGCTCTCTGCCTCTTCTCTCATTATAAACCGCTCAGAGTTATATAAGTCTCCCATCATGTGGCAGCCTCCCTCTATCCATTTATTAATTGTCATTGTTTGCCCTATCTTTTTGAAGGGCTGTGCAATCCACAGTGGAGCATCTGGGGCATAGGGCGCTCGTTTAACTACCTTCTGTACAGCAGTTTCCCAGATCGCAGCAACATGCCTGATAATGTATGGGAAGAATTCGGCCACTCAAGACCCCATCATGAGGAGCTCCGGCAGAGGGGCTCCCTCGTGTGTACCTGCTAATAGCTGTTTCTCCCAGTTGTCCCATTCATCTAACCAGAGCACCGCATGTTGGAGTTGTGTAGCCATGTAATATAGTTCTAATCTAGGGACTTCCAGCTCCCCCTGCTCCCACCTCCTCTGTAAGGTGCCCAGCTTTATCGGTTTTCTTTTGGATCCCCACAGAAGTTCCACTATCAGGTGTTCTAGTTGTAAAAAATACCTGTGTGGGATTCTATATAAAGAATTCTGAAGGGCGTACAGACATCGCGGTAAGATGACCATTTTTGTTAGCACTACTCTGCCCATCAGTGACAGTGGGAGTTCTTTCCAAAAGGCAACCGACCTTTTAATGCCCTCCACGTTCCTTCCTATATTACTTTCCAGGTAAACCGTGTGTGTGTGTGTACCAGTCTGATCCCCAAATACCTCACCTCGCTACGTACCCAGTCCATCCCCACCCTTGGTAACTCAGCCTCACTTTTTCCCACCAGATTGCCCATGGGGGACAGTTTGGATTTCCCCAGGTTAAGGCGCAGACCGGACACCTCCCCAAACCTCTCCAGCTCTGTGATAAGTGCCGGTACTGCTATTTCGGGGCGGCGTAGGTACACCAACGTGTCGTTGGCATACATAGACACCACATGGTTCGTGTCCCCTAATCGAATTCCCCAGCCCTCCATTTTGTTCCTCAGGGTAGTCGCCAACGGCTCCTTTGCAATGGCGAACAGGAGCGGAGACAAGGGGCACCCCTGTCGGGTACCTCTCTGTAATGTAAAGCTTTCAGACACCTGGTTTCGAAGGCGTATCTTCACTGCCGGCTTAGTGTATAGTATTTCCATCCATTTTATGTACTGTCTTCCCAATACCATCCTTTCAAGCACCGACCATATATAGTTCCATTCTACTGATTCAAAAGCCTGCTGTATATCCAGCAGACCCAGCGCCCAGCTCTGTTTCTAAACTTGGCGCATGCCACACATGTGCCAGCCTACGTAGATTGTGTGTGGTATTTCGTCTAGGAATAAACCCAGCCTGGTCCGGGTGGATCAGCTGGGGCATGTAAGGCAACAATCGGGCTGCCAGGATTCCACTTAATATTTTTGTGTCTATTTTTTTTTTTTTGAGTAGCTTTTTTTTTTTAAACCTTTATCATTTTATTGCATGTGTACATCACAATGATCATGGTACATATTCTCAAACGTCTAGTAGAGATTACAGTTGCGTTACCTGCTTTGTCCTACTAATATGCTAATTCAAAGTGTAATTATCATTAAGAATGGTTAGCATATAACAGCCATCATGAGGAGTATTCATCAGTGCATGGTGGTCCAATGATACAATGCAACAGTATGCTGTACACAGACAGCAGTCAGATTTCGGCATATTGTATATGTGCGTTTCAAATACGGCGGTCATCTGGCATATCTAACAAGTAGTCTTGGCTGGACAGTATCAAGGGATTGTATACCTTCAGCCCACCCCAGTTGGCACTATGCCTTGTTCGAGTTATGAGGCTGCATTGTCGTGTCGTGATGCAAGGTGAGTTTTCAGCGGCCCCCAAATGTCTCTGGGTCTGGAGGATGTGGGAACAGTCGCGGAGTAGAGAGTCGCTGTGTGTGTTACAGGTGACCATGCTTTTCAGCCATCCCTGCACCGAAGGGGCTGTCTTCCGGCCCCAATGGATTGCAACCTCCCTCTTGGCCAGCAATAAACTAAGAGCTGCGAACTTCCGGACTTTTTTGGGGAAGTTTACCATGTATCCCATTAGTGCAATCTCTGGGACTGGATCAAGTGGTATGTGTATGATGTCGCCTAACTCTTTATGAACCTCTTTCCAGTACGGCAGCAGCTGCGGGCAAGTCCACGACAGATGTGCAAAGTCAGCATGTGGATAGCCACACTTGCGGCAGCTGTGGGGACGGGACGGATCTATCTTGTGCACGTTGGCTGGGGTGACGTAGGCCCTGCGGAGAAACTTAAAGTGGAGCAACTTGTGCCTGCTGTTTAGGGAGATGTCTTTAGTGAGAGCACAGCACGCGGCCCATTGGTCGTCTGTGATCTGGCCTCCCAGGTCTCCCTCCCAATCACTGCGAATTTTTCCGTCGTTGATCGGGACAAGTTTCATGCATGCTTTGTACAGCTTGGAAATGAGGTGGGACCCTTGTGTGCTTTCAATGACTAGCGAGAGGGGGCCAAAGGAGTCCGGCTCCACGGGGAAACTGGGTATTGTGGCACGCAGCGCTGATATAAGACGTCTAATCACAAATCGGTCCATGAATGTAGCGTCGGGGAAGCGGGCGTCATCATTCCCCAGACATGCATGGCCATCCGGGAACAGATCCCCAGCTTTCGTTAGTGCGAATTTGGTTAAGGTGCGTTGCACTAGAGTCTCGCCCGTTAGTGGTAGCCAACGCGCATTGGGGAGTGGAAGAGCCGTAGAGTACAGAAAGGCAGTGCCTGTGACTCGCCGAAGCTTTTCCCAAGCCCAGCTTGTTGTAGAGACTGTTTGGATGTCGTTGGGATCTCTGGGGAAGCCTTTGGGGAGGACAGTAGACAGGCGTCCAGGTAGGACGAGGTCCGCCTCCGGGCGGAGGTATGGGATCCTGGCGTCGGGGTGGTACCAGGCATAGGCGTAGCTGCATTGGGCTGCTAAATAATACATGTGGAGATCAGGTACTCCGAAGCCACCGCGGTCATAGGGGAGGGTAAGAACCTGCCATCGAACTCGGGCACGTGCATCACCCCACACCAAGCGTATCAAATGCGAGCGGAGAGTCGCAAAGAAACTGTTGGGGAGAGGGATGGGGATATTGTTGAAGAGGTATAGGAACTTCGGGAGAACAACCATCTTAATTATGGCCACCCTTCCCCCTATTGATAGTGGTAACTTTAGCCATTTGTCTATTTGTGTTTCCAAGGCAGTAATCGCTTGTCCATAGTTGAGGCGAACTATCATCTCCGCATCCAAATGGATGTGTATGCCCAAGTATTTAGCGGAGTCTGTACACCACTCTAGCGGGAACTCCAGCTCCCAACGGGCAGTGCTGCGAGTCAGGGGAATATGACAGACTTGTGCCAATTGATGCATAGGCCAGAATACTGGCCAAAGCGAAGTATCTCGCGTATGAGGGGGTCTAAATTGACACGCGCCTCGCGGACATACAAAATAGTATCGTCGGCGTATAATGAAACTAGGAGGGGGCCTGTATTAAATTGCAAACCTCTCTGTAGGTGTTTCTCTTGAAAATGCCTGATCAGTGGATCCATGGCAAGGATGAAAAGTAAAGGTGATAGTGGGCATCCTTGCCTAGTGCCCCGTGACAGCGAGAAGGGGTTAGAGAGTATACCATTCAATCGAAGGCGAGCAGTCGGGAGGAGGTAAAGAAGCGCCGTGGTGGCCATGAAGTCCATCGGCATGCCCATGCGACGCATGATTGACATGAAAAAGGGCCACTCCAGTGAATCAAAAGCCTTTTCCGTGTCAAGCAGAATCGCGGCAGCTGGCGTATCCGGGGTGATCCTGTGCAGTACTGAGAAAAGCGTCCTGAGATTTAATGAAGTTGAGCGGTTAGGAACAAAACCGGATTGTGCAGGGGATATGATAAATTCAAGTAATTGAGAGAGACGCCCAGCAACGATTTTGGCAAGGATTTTGTAATCTAAGTTTAATAAAGATAAAGGCCTGTATGAGCTACAGAGTAGTGGATCTTTACCCGGCTTCGGTAGGAGGATAATGACGGCTTCTCGAAATGTGGGCGGTAATACCTGTCTTTCTAAGGCCTCTGCGTACACTTCAATGAGCTGTGGGGCAAGCAAGTCCTTGAATGCCTTGTAGAAGTCGCCCGAGAACCCGTCCAACCCTGGGGCCGAAGAGGATCGGAGGGAATCAATGGCCCCCAATACGTCGTTCACGGATATGGGTTCAGCCAGGAAGTCCTGCATATCTTTCTCAAGATATACCAACGCTATCTCGGACAAGTAGGACTCCAGGGCGGTATGGTCTGTCCCAAGTCTGGAAGTGTATAACGTTTTGTAGTACGTCAGGAATTCATCTCTGATCTCAGCAGTGCCAGAGAGCGATCGGCCCGTTGGCGTTCGCAGCTCGGTAACATAGGCTTTACTATACGGGGGTCTGAGCAGTTGCGCCAAAACCCTCCCCGGTCTCTCTCCCTCCCTGTATTGTTTTGCCATGTGGTACTTGCCCATGTATAGAATCTCACGGTCGGCAGCCTCCCTGTATTCTGCAAGCAGGCCCAGCCGTGCCCGTTCAGTTTCGGGGCTATTCGCCTGAGCCAAATTGGTGTCCAAATCAGCGAGTCTGCGCTCCAATCCCGTCAACGTGGCCCGCAGAGCACGTAGCACCCCAGCCTGCTTTGAGATACACACCCCCCGTATGTACGCCTTGAACCCCTCCCAGAGAGCCGCCCTGGTGTCGACCGTGCCAGTGTTTATAATAAAATAGTCTTCGATCGCCTCACGGATCTCGTGCTGAAACAGGTCATCCGCTAGCGCGCGGCCGGGGAAGCGCCATTGCCTCTCGAATCCCTCTGGGCGAGGTACCTTAAGCGCTAGCACTATCGGGGAATGATCTGAATATGTACGCGGGAGGGTCCGAATCCCATGGTACCAGCCGATGACGCTGGGGGATATTAGCCAATAATCAATTCTAGTTGAGGTGTTGTGGTATCCTGTGTAATGAGTGTATGCTGGGAGGGTTGGGTTGCGCGAGCGCCAAACATCTAGCAGGGACAGCTGATCGCATAAGGACTGCAGCGCGCGCCGCGTGGGGCTTAGAGTCCGCAGCAGTGGATGTGCTGTCCAGGGATAGGTCGGGTACAATGTTGAAGTCTCCCCCAGTATAATGGCCATCTGGCCCAGCTTCAAAAGCTGAGCCAGTAGAGAATGGTAAAAATCAGGGGAGTCAGTGTTTGGGCTATAGACGCTTACCAAGCCCACCGTCTGTCCCAGTAATGCCCCGACAACGATGGTGTACCTGCCGTCTCTGTCGTGTATAATCGTGCGCGGGCTGAAGGGGACCCTCTTATGTATCAGGACTGCTGTGCCCCTGGCGTAATTGCTGTAGTTGGTAAAATATCTATGGGCACCCCAACTGGCTGCGAAACGTGAGGGGGTCGAAGCGGGCAAATGGGTTTCTTGCAGGAAGGCAATGTCAATATTATGACGCAGGATATAGTGCAGGACATGGCGTTTCTTGCGATTGTCATTGAGGCCACGGACATTCCAAACAGTAATGACAGGTCTGAGGGCCCACTAACATTACCTATGGTGGCCATGGAGGAGTAAAAGTGAGGACATACAAAGCAGTGTGCAACATTTCAATAGGATTCAAGACAATGATCAAACATGTGAGCAACCAAGCAAATCTAATCTGTAGCAATCGCCCCCCCCCCAACCTTACTACCCAACCTGTAAGGCAAAACTATCATTAGCGAATAGGCAAGGAGTGCCAGTCGTAAGAACAGCAAGGGTCTGAATAACCCAACAAAGGCACTTCAAATAACGAAAAGGAGAATATCTGGTATACGCCAACGGGGGGAGGCAACGCCCCATCGGCACACCAGCAATATGGAACAATGCGGATACAAAGAAACATCCCAAAATCACTTAGTGCAATAGGCAGGATAGCAAAGGGCGGATCCCGGGGCCAGTCAGCCATGCCCAGAGCCAGTAAACAGTTCCATGCTGGCCTCCGATCCATTCTGCGACAAGGAGCGCCCAGCGCCATCCGCGACCGACTTAGTGTTGTTTTTGTACGTGCGACAAAAGTCCAAGACCTCCGTGGGACTGTCAAAGATGCGGGCTTTACCGTTGATCTCCACGCGCAGTCTAGCCGGGTACAGCATGCCATATCTTAGGCCAAGATTTCTCAGTGTCGCCTTTGCGCCAGTGAACTTGCGGCGGGCCTCCTGGACCATGATGGTGAAATCTGGATAGAGGGATAGCCTGGAGCCCTGCCAGGTGGCATCTCCTTGTTCACGGGCTAGGTGTAGCGCAGTGTCATGGTCTCTAAAGTTCATGATTCGGGCGATGATGGGCCGAGGAGGACAGCCGGGGTTAGGTCGGGGGCCCAGGGAGCGATGAGCGCGCTCCACCACAAAGCCGGGGGTGAAGGCTGCCCTCCTGAACATATCGGCCAGCAGAGTCTCGACAAAGGTGTCCATTCAACCTGTGGCAGTGGACTCAGGCACCCCAAGAATGCGCAAATTATTCCGTCTGCTCCGCGCCTCTAAATCCTCGTTCTTCAGCGCTACGTCTTTCAGGACGCGTTCAACTCTCTCCAATCTCTTGAGTGATTGCGCTGTGCCGTCTTCGATATCAGATATGCGAGCCTCTGCGACGTCAAGCCGCCGGTCATGCGCCTGGAGCTGGACACCAAGGTCAGCAAGGTTCTTGTCCAGGGCATCAAACCTGCCACCCAAGGCCTTGAATCCCGCCCTCATCTCTTGAAGCAGTGATCCATCCTGTCCCGTGGAGCCTCCAGGAGGTGGCGCATCCTGTCCGCCCTCCGCCATTATGGGGCTAGTCTCCGGTGCCGTTTCCGTTAGTTTCTCAAACGGGAGGGTCCTTTGTTTCGGGTCTTTGCGGCCCATGCCGCTAGAAGATTCGGGAGACAGAAGGCCAGGATGCGCAACATGTGCGGATCGTTGACGAAGGTTAGTGAGCAGGTCCTTACCAGTCGAGGCGTCCGCAAGATGGGCCTGCCAGAGGCACGGAGTCGTTGCGGAGGGAGAGCAGTGTAGGCTTGGCTTGGGAGAGAGGTCGGTGACTGCCAGTGGCAGGAACAACACACAATCACCACTCACATTGTCGCAGTCTATACAAACTGGGTACTGGTGCAGGCTCAGTGGGCGCCGACACAGAGGCCAGGCCAGAGGCAGGAGCTGCGTAGTGCAGTGTGTCTCAGCGTCGCATCTCCCAAGGCCCGGTCGTCAATGGAGGGTAGGATCTGCAAGGGCCACCCGGCGTGCACCCCAGAGCCGCAATGGACGCAGGCGAGTTCCCGGCAGCGGCGCAGCACCAGGGCCAGGGATCACCAATGCCGCCGAAGAGACCGCAGCAGGCAGTAGGGAGGCAACCAGGCGCGGGAGAGGCCAACCCCAGTTAGTCACGGCAGGCCCAACCCGGCAAGCAACTCCCGCAGTAGGGCCAGAGTGAGACCAGCACCGCGTAGGAGCGCCCCTGCAACCGGCCGGCCTGCGATCTAACGGACCGCCGCCCAAGCCAGCAGCAGATCTTCACGGGCCTGGGTTGGGGGAGGGGGGGAAGGATTTAGCCCCGCGCCCGGTGCACTCACCTCGGCTCAGCCCCGGAGAGGATGGTGTTTCCCAGGGAGGATTCCAGTGGCGCCAAACACATCCTCCATCGCAATTTTACGGGTGCATCAGGCTCGCATCTCCCGGACGCCTCGCTCCCTCTTTCTCTCCATTTACGGCAGCATGTAACTCTCGGTCTGCGCCGCCGCAATTTTCAGCAGCCGGGCTCGCGGCCTCCCGGGTCCGGAACCTCCGCAATTCGGCCCGCGATCGTCAAATCAGCGGGATCGCCGGGATCGCGATGGGCTTCCCGGTCCGGCGGCGCCGAATTCCCCACAGTTTGAGCATTTTAATGGGGGATAGCTGTCATGCTGCTGGTGAAGCCGGAGGAGCTTCAATGCTGCGCGGCCATTTTGGTCCACGGCTTGGCCACGCCCCCCTTTTTGTGTCTATATTTAATAGGGAAATCGGTCTATAAGAGCTCAGGGAGAGGGGGTCTTTGTCTGGCTTAGGGATCATGGACACTACCGCCTCCAGCATAGTTTTTGGTAACACTTTGTGAACTAGGGCTTCATTAAACACGTCCAGAAGGTGATCAGCCAGTAGCGGGGCAAATGTTTGATAAAACTCCGCTGGGAGCCCGTCCCCCCTGGGACATTTCTCCGGTTTCAGTTTTTTGATAGATGCGAGAATTTCCTCTTTGGAAATTGGCGCCCCCAAAGCCTCTGCGTCTGCCTCTTCTAGGGTGGGGAGTACCGTGCCATCCAGGAATTCCTGTAATATGTGCGACTGAGCCCGGAGGTCAGTCGCACATACGGTCCCTAAGTGAGTTGCAAATTTTTTCAGGATCGCAGTGCCCAGTCATGATGGTAAACAAGAAATGTTTCCTGACAAATGCTGCCCATAGGAAATAAATCCACAGTAATTGCAAAGTACCTATAATAAAAATATTCAGCCAAGTGTATTTTGACTTGTATGTGAGGAGAAAATTAGTATATCTCAGCCTACTTGCTGCTCACTAACAAAAATGAAAACAGTGCAGTCAAATATATACATTTTAACTATCGAAGCAAGACCATTAATACAGCTGTGATTTGCTAACCAGTTCGTAAAATGTTTGTGGCTTCCTACTTGCACATGCCTTTATGGATGACTTCCATCAGTTGCTTTACTAACAGATTGTGAACTCATAACTTCCACTCATAGCAAACTGATTCAGTCATGAACAGTCAGAGTAAAGCAGATGAAACGTAGGACCACAGAAATCCCCGAATTCAAACACCGAGATTCACATCTCCACCTGGTACCATTCTTACCAGATTCTTTTATCTGGTAAAGTCAGAAGGATGACCACAACAGCATTAATGTCAAACCAGGGATGTCTATACTATCTCTAGGCACAGCAAATGCCACTGACTTTAACAAACTAATACCACTACCTTAGATACGCAACACTTCCACTTGAGCACATCAACCCACTTTTTGATGCAGAAGACTAATGATTCTGGGGTGCTGTGAGAAGTATTGAGACGCTCAAAGAAGATCATAAGCCTTATCCATTGTATCCCTAGAAAACCGCTAATTATATACACCAACATAATAGCAGTTATGTTTTAATGTGCACCACCCCCCACACACATTCCATTGACAGTCCTACCAACTTAAAAAAGTCTGTCACCTTGTGAGGAGATTGCACAGTTTTGGAAGGGGCGAGGGGTGTTGGTCTTGTACCGAGAACTACCTAAGAGTTACTTCTGCACCCTACTACTACCAGCCTCCCAGTTCCCCCCCCTAAAAAAAGAAACAAAAATCTCTCTGAGGGTGACGCCAATGTTCTAGGGTGTTAACTCTGTGCAGTGGTTTCCAGCTCATCTTCCCTGCATATTGGCTCCTCACCGAGTAACCTTGTGAACATGTGACACATAGTAGCACTGTGCGAGTTGGCAGGTCTGTAGTAACCGAATGGGCTTGCGACCTGCACTCAAGCCCTGGCACATGGTTTCTCATTTTGAGTTTGGATCAAAATGGAAGGGCAGATATAGACGATTCTTGCGTCAGTTTAAAATGGCGGCTGTTGCAGATTGAGTGCAAATGGCACTCACTTCTGAACTACTGCTTTCAAATGGAGTGCAATATGGACCCAGTAATGGGTACAGAGGTCCTTTGTGACTGAGTCGTAGAGGTGCTGTAATGTAATGAATGCACTTTATTTATGCACAGTCCTAAATGAGCGTGTGCAGGTGTGTCCACACTTTCTGACACATCTTCTATTAAGTTAGATCTCTACTTGTGTTGAAATAGGTCAATTTTAGACTCCAAATTTTCTTGGCATCCCCTACCTATTGTCATGTCAGTTGCTTCAAGGATCATGTTTTTTTCCTAGGCCCAGGTGAAATTTCCGTTACGCTAGTGCAATTGTGCATAATTTTGGTACTTTCATATTACAATTGTTACTCGAAATCCCCCAAAGTACGCTATTATGCCAGGTCACGTAATGATGCGCTGTGCGTTGCAAAAAATTAGCACTAGCGCAGGGGAATGGCAAGAAAGTGGGCAACTGCTGTTTTCGCCATTTGTGTTTTTTGCAGTATTTTTTCAGTGCCAAATGTGGCCTTGCTTCCAAAATGGATGCCAAAATTGATTTTGCGCTAAAATATAGCACTAAGTGCCCGTTTTGTATTTCACATAAATACACAGTGACATAATTTTTCAGAAAATGTATGTAATTACACAAGTACAAATTACGTGAATTTTGCCCTTTCCTAGTTTTTTCACACTTGTTGAAGTTGGCCTCATTAGTTGTTGTTTTATGGTTGGTAATATTGGTACAAGTCATTTTTTACGTTAATGAATACAGCATATTTTATTACAAATATTTGTTACCTATTTTATTGGGAGAATTGTGTGCTTATTCAATATTCTGTGAAAGTGCTTTGGGGGGCATGGTTGTGCAATTATGATTGTATCTCCATTTAGTAAATTCACTCTCGACTATTCAACAAATTGCTCTGCATGACTGGGAGAGTCTAACATTGTAGTGGTCTAGTAGTCATCTTCTTCGCTATGACTGCTCTTGATAATTATATTGTCCATTGTTTTGCTTGACCAGGATAATTCTGGAAGTCGATGAGCCAGCATCAAATCACAACGGAGGACAACTACTGTTCGGAGATGATGGTTACCTCTATATATTTATTGGTGACGGGGGAATGGCTGGAGACCCTTTTGGAAAATTTGGAAATGCTCAGAATAGGTAAGTGCATCTTGCTCCTAGTGGTTGCTTGTATGTTTCATATTTGTAGTTTTTTAAGTGTCTCAAACTGAAATTGCTTGATTGTCCTGCAGTTTTTAAGGCACATTTAAAATCATTAGCTACATTGTTTTTAATCTTTTATTTTCGTTGGCATGGGGAAGCTCCTCTAAATTCACCACATATATTGCTTTTCCCCACAATTCAATCTGTGCATCTATCTCCCTTTTCAGCTTTGTCCCTTTCCATGATCAAGCATCTGCAACATAACCTCTTGCACCCTAGCCTGCTGCTCCTTAGAGTTTCCTAGTGAGATGGCAGTAAGCTGTTTGGCTGAATCCTTATCATAGGTTGGTATTCCCTTGAGGACCCATGTCTTGTGAATTTTAAGTGACACATCAATGGTAGTGACCTCTTATGGGTTAGGGTGCCAGGAGATTGTGTCTAACAGAAGCCCAATGGGATCCTGGAATGCCAATGTAATCCCCGTTCTTGACCCCATTGTGAAGTTCAGCATGAGAAAAATCCAAATTGCAATAGGCTGTGGGTGTACGATGAGGGTGGCCAACAGGATAGTGAATAGAACTTTGAATATGCATGAACCATTTCCTGCACATGTACGTTCACTAAAATTAATAACAAACGATGATAATACCAAATAATTACATGGTATCGTGACGTTGCAATGGGCACACGTAGACATTACATAAAGACTAAAAATAAGAATGTTAGAAACTAGTTGACCGAATATAGAATGTTAAAAGAAAGAGAGCCCTCATGCTTTCCCAGTGGAATATTTGGCAGTATTTTTTAACAAGCATAGGCAAAACATTCATGGCTTGGCTCATGCACAGACTCTTAGAGCCATGCAAGACAATTGTCTTGGCTCTCCTTAACACCCTTTCTTGTTTAGGCCTTAAGCCTGTCTGCCATGTGGGAATGCCACCACAGTACCTGTGAGCTGTGCAATGGTGTTCAAAAGGTACTACTGCTACCTGTTCAAGGAAGCTTATGTTCAATATACCGAAGCAGTGGGGACTAGACTGGGCAACGCCTGTGTTCAATTGAGTTGTTGTTCTGCATTTAGGAATCATTCAGTGGGAGGTCTGCAAGGATAAGATGCCTGAGGATGGGGAGGTGGGATGGCCCCTCCCCACTTTTCCGAATTGCCAGCCACACTCCAATTATCAGTTCTGTTAACTGTCTGGAGTTGTGATTTGTTAAGGCTGCAACTTTAGAATGTCATTTTCACGTTCCCCTCCAACCTACAAGCCGACCCCAGTCACCCCACTTCCAAACATAGCCTTTACCAAAAGTATTTATACACAATCCTAAATGAGCGTGTGCATGTGTGTCCACACTTCCTGACCGATCTTATATTACATTAGATCTCTACTTGTGTTGAAACCGGTCAACTTTAAACTCCAAATTTAACTTCCATTCTGACTCATCTCCTTTATATTCAAGATATTTTAAAATAGTTCATGTTAAATATGAGTCTTTCCCTCAGGCTTTTGCAGGCGCAGAGGCAGAAAGAGATAATATAATTCGTATAGTTTGGAAGTGAGGAAGCCATGACTGCAGTGTAATCTTCTTGGAATTATGTAGGGCAGCTTGGCTAAGGGATCTCACGCTGGCTCTAAAATTCAGTGGTGGCGCGAAGGGAGTTATAGCAAAGAGGCTTTCATCATATCATTACAGGTCTCTTTATGGGTGCAGGGGCAAATCCCGCAACCATGTCAACGTTTCCATCCGAAAATCAAAGGCAATGAAGATGTGCTAGGTTTCAACTTTAAAATCTAAGCGATATAGGCAAGCAGCACAGGAAATACTGCAGAGATGAATGAACGGATGGATGAATAAGTAGAAATGTGGGTCGGCTGGATGTAAGTGTAGATAGATGCATGGATGGATGAAGGATAGAGCAACAAGTCAAACAAATGAAAGACACCGGATCGGAAGGTGATTGAAAACATTTCACTCACCAATTAAGCCTCCTAACATAAACTCCAGCACTTGAAAAATGAGCAAAATTCACCACACGATGCAGAGCTTCTTGGTGCTCATGTTTTCTATGATTGCTAAAGCCACTGTTGTCCGTTACAATTGTCACAAACTGCTTGACGACCACAAGCAATTTGTTGGCAACAGGAGAGCAGCCTCCACAGTTGCACCGTTTGCTTCACCGAATGACAAAGAAACCGCAAGAATTCCCCCCTTCGCGCTCTATTCACACAGCAGCCCAGAGATTGCTCACAACAGCAAAGAAGTTCGACAAAAGTCTGTAAGCGTTCATTGGGGTTCCCACACGCTTGCTCACCTTAACAAAGAAGTTCGGCGGATGAAAAGGAGTACTTGGGCCTTGGGCCACTGATAAGAAGAACACACGAAGAGCAACTGGAAATAGTATGCTACAGCCAATAGAAACGGAGAAAAAGTAAGTGGCAAGCACATGAACAAATGAAAAGTAAGGGCGGGATGTAAGCCGCTTTTAAGATTTATATTAAATACAATAGATTTCACAAGCACTACACAAGCGCTGTGCAGGCGAAACCCAAAAATGACTGTGAAACAATATGCTTCTTTCTAAGTTTAAAAAAAAAAGTCCTCTAAATTAAGGTTTGATAAGTGGTTTCTATTCCCAGTAAATTGTCATTTTTCCACTGAAATTATATATATTTTGTTTCTTCGACTCATGTTTTTCTTAATATTATTTTCAAACTAAAATGTGATGTTTCTAAGCAAGGTAACAGAAATGTGCATTTTAAGAGCCATTTGTGAAAGTTTGCCTAGTCAGCAATTTAAGATTGTTACTTTGAATTGAGTGGATAGGAGAAAATATGTTCTTTTGTTACTAATTTATGTGTATTAAACATCTGCTTCTCTGTTCTCTCTTTCGCCACTGACAGGTCAGCTTTATTAGGCAAGGTGCTGCGGATTGATGTTGACAGTAATAACCAAGGACCACTTTATAGAATTCCACCTGACAACCCATTTGTCAATGATGTCTCGGCTAGACCTGAGGTCTATGCTTACGGTGTTAGAAACATGTGGCGCTGCTCGTTTGATAGGGGTGACCCAATCACCAAGGATGGTAAAGGACGTCTCTTCTGTGGCGACGTGGGACAGAATAAATTCGAAGAAATTGACATTATAGAAAAAGGAAAAAACTATGGCTGGAGAGCAAAGGAAGGCTTCAGCTGCTACGATAAAAAGCTCTGTTCCAATTCTTCACTGGGTAATTTCACATTATACTTTGAAGTTAAATGCTTTTCAAGCTACAGTGTTTATTTTATTAGTTGTTGTATGTGGGGAGCATTGTTAGTACTTCATAATGTCCTTTAATCTTCATATGCTAGTACTTCTTATTTTAGCCCTTACCTACAATGTGAGGCGAGCCACCGCCCAGAGACAGATAAACCTGTATGTATAACATAGCTGGGAAGTAGGATTTTTTCTCATTCCTTTACTGCTGAGCCTTTCTTCTCTTTACATTTTGTGAATCCCAGTCCCGCTCTCTACCCATACCCATCCCCACTTTTCAGGGAAACACCTGACAGTACTAAGAAAGAATCCCCATTCCGGGTCCTGAGAGAAGCCCCAAAGAGACATATGGAAGGGAGTGCAAGCGGAAAGAGGAGAGGACTTGGATGAGGAAGTCAGGGACATGAATGAATGTAAATTACCCGTAAGTAATCAGGACATTATCTCCTCCTTCCTCTTCCTTATCCCAGTCCTTACTTGAGCGAGGGTGCAAAAGCTAAGACTGATTCTCAACACCCAGGATGAGGGTAACCTAAAGTGAATGCAAAACAGAATTATAAAAAAGCACCTTGCAGTGCTCCAGATCCAAAAATAGTCCCACAAGAGCGCTGGACATCTAGGCAACAGTCAGTTGCAAATGCATGGATATGAGCCCATGTGGCAGGCCAATAATTGTCATACAAGGGAACCCATTAGCCTAGTGAAGAATGCTGCCATACTACGGGTGAAGCCACCGTCATGTCCCGCAGGTGCTGAGTGATCCAAGGAAACATACCTAATAGATAGCAAGTTGTGCCCACTCATTCAGAGGAGCAGTAGTAGGCTTTTTAACTTGACCAGCTGCCCTTTGAGAAACAAATAGGAACTCAGGAGAACACAACTCCCTGATTCCAGCATAGGCAGCAGAATCCGGGATAAACCAAGGCAAACCAACCTCTGAGGACACATGATAATCCTTGTGGCACACGCTGACCAGACTATTAAATCACCTAGTCTGAAATCAGATTAAGGTAGGGGACAGAAATACCTAAAGAACATAATTTGTGCAGTCATAGCCTGCGGTGATAGTGTCAGAAAGGCTTCTCTATTCATAAACTATAAAAGAGGGGACCTTAGTCAGAGGCA
This sequence comes from Calotriton arnoldi, assembly GCA_963921515.1. Classification (NCBI taxonomy): domain Eukaryota; kingdom Metazoa; phylum Chordata; class Amphibia; order Caudata; family Salamandridae; genus Calotriton; species Calotriton arnoldi. The sequence continues at coordinate 284,900 of CAWUFW010002753.1, forward strand.
CAAAGGGAGGACCCAACAAATCCTTTACAATTGTAAGAAGCTTCCAGGAAGGGAGGGTAATGTGAACCACAGCCTACAGTTATAGCCCAGAAGCTACAGATAGCAACCTATTCAGTCCTCAGGGTGATTGGAGCCAAGCCCTTAAGGAAGCCTTCCAAAAGAAGTCCAAAATGTGACAACACATGGGGAGAGAACTGAAAGGCAGCAGCCATTCTCACAATGGAGGTACGACGGGAAGACCCACACAGTCTGAAGAGAGGATGCAATAAACGTCCGTCAATGACAGTTTGCTGTATGCTTTTGATATAGCAACCCAGAAGTCTAGCTAGTCTTTTGAATTCCTGAGAAGTACTGATCAGGCTTACCATCAAGACCTCGCCTGCCTTGCTCGTTCCCCTGACCCTCTCTTTTCCCTGGTGTAGCATTATCTTTATGTGTGTTACATGTCATGCTGATGGTGCACTGTCTTAGAAACCACGATCTGTCTCGAGTTCTGACGCAAAGAGCATCTCAATGCAGTTCGGCTGATCATCAACATCCCTAACCAGGTAACAATCGAGAGAAATTTTTCACAGGAAACCTCATAAAGATGCAAAAGTCTCAGGGAGCATGGCCGCACAATTTACCAGAGCAATAAAACCAGTAGTCCCACAGAGGTGAAGAAAACGTCTCTGCAGACTGCCAGAAAAAATACACATTGCAGTAGGAGTACCTCCTTCATTCTGAGATCAGTACAGTTTTTCCGATGATTAGATGCAACCAACGGTCACCTAGATCAGCATGCTGTTCCAGCCAGATCTACTCAAGTACATGAACATTGCAAAATATGCATGGAAAGACACAGAGTTTTAATCTCTCATGAGCCAGAGATGCAGTGTCATCCTTCTTTAAAAAACAGGTGGGAGATGTGTGCAGGAGGTGTATAGAGGAGCAGTGCACTCCAGGCTAGTTTAATGCAGGGACAGCATGGGTCGAGACAAACTCAGAGGAACCACACCTGGGCAGCACACAGTGCTCTTCTAAGTCTGTTTTTCATTTTTTAGTTTTGCACCACAGGTACTTACAGATGTTAACCTTGCAAAAGTAATGTATAGCTAGAGCTATACTATCAATTCAACATGCATGCAAAGTTGGTAAAGGGTGCTGAGGTCATCCAACTCCGAAAGTAGTCTAGTATATCAGCATCCATTTTACTTAAGGCACACAGCAGTTGATGTCTTATGGAAATAATGGTCCTATTTGCTCAAGCATACCCCCAAGTATTGCCATATACTATGGGTTTCTCTTAAGAACTACCTGTAGAGTCTCTGACATTTTAGCCTATATGATTGGCCAATTAAGTTGTAAAACAAATTTGTTTTGCAGTTTTACAAATAATAATTTGAAAGTAGACTCGCCTAATCTGCACTCCTAATCCTTTTGAAGCGAGCCAGACTCCCTACATTCATAACTCAATGCATTATGTGATTGGTATTAAAACATATACCAGAGCTGCATTTAGATCCCTGTCTGTCTCTATGCAGAACAACAATTTTAAGTCCTGCTGTCAATTTCCAGATGATGTAGGTTCATAGTCGTTTTATACAAATCTCTATTTTTGGAAAGACGTTTTGGATCTCCGATACTACTTCCTCTACTCTCACTTTTAGTGCGGATTATGGCTCTCGTTCCCCCTTCTAGCTCCCAGGAGTCAAGGACTGTTTGCTTTTATATTTTTACAGCATTCTGGCCAGGGCTGTGCTGATCTTAATTAAGTTTGACAGTGCTGGGGTATGTTCTTTGCAGAAAGTGTGTTTATTTACTCTATAATTTTTCTGAGGCATTGCGGTGAGCTGTTCTTCAGATGTTGATCCTCCGTAAAGTGTATTTATTTTTAGTGGCCAAAAAACACGGAAGCCTACACAGATCTGGGTAGCAAAGCGAGAGATTTCAACACCTTTCAGGCACAGTACACTGATTTCAATGTCAATGTTTCAATGCAGGGCAGCCTACTTAAGTTTGACAACACAACAAAATACATCAAAACATAACATCTGCTTTTCGGCTGTCATGATCTGCACACCGTAGCTCAGGGGACAGCATGCACATAAGATTTTGGTGTTGCAATTAGGGGGTAGGTGCTTTTCATTCTAGGAACAGAAACTGATGCTTCCTAGTTAAGTTCCTAGCTAAGGCGGAGGAGCATCACCCCACACGAAAAATAAAATGATAATAACAAAATGTTATCATTTTATTTTTACGGTCCTGGCCCAGTTTTGTTTAACAGGTGTGGCGGGGCGGGGCTGGGCTGCCAGCCAGCAGGGGGAGGAGTAGTATGCGCACTTATGTGCGCATGACGATTTGGCCGGCAGTCTCCGGCTGACCAAACCGTCATGCGCACTTTGCATGTTCTTCACCCAGGCTGTATTACAGTCTGGGTGGAGAACATGCCCAGGCTCCCACTGCCTGTCTGAGTGCCAAATCACGGCACTCAGACCAATCACGACGCGGCTGTCAGTAGCGTCGTGATTGACTGGGAGCCTGGGTACTTCCTGTTCGTGACATCGCGGAAGAAGAACAGAGGAAAGGCGGCGGGCAGGTAAGTGCAATTTTCTTTCTTTTTTTTAAACCCACCCTCCCGCCTGCCCCCCGCCTGCTCACCACCACAGCCCCATAGAAGCCGCCACTGTGTGTATACATGTATTTGCATGTGTCTGCACTTGAGTGCGGCTAAGGTGCCTCACTAGAAGGAAGAGGACTATGTGGAAATTTAGTTCAATGTAGATTACAACAATCCTTAGTTGGAATTCAGACTCCCCTTTCCTACAAAGGCAACTACTCATCCCACTGGTATATTTTCTTCATGACGGACGTTGAATTCCAATCCCTGGGGCAATGGGATGTTATGGATGAGCTAAATACATCTCCTTTCCTGAGGCACCCATAATCGAGGATTAAGAAGGAAGCTCATTTGTATTGACTGGTTAAGATCTTACTTTTTGGGATCAAAGTTTCAGTAGCGCATTTAGGATGTTATTGAATGGCAGCTCCAAGTCGTTAAGAGACATGTTTAAAAAATGACTGTGTCTCCATGAGGAAACTCTTACTTTGAATGTTCTTGCCAAAAATGGCCACCTGTCTAAAGATACATCTCATGGACCACTCTAAAACTTGTTTTATGAGTGGAGTGACAATAGAAGGTATTACGCACAGGATTATTGTTAGACCTGACAGCCTTAGGGTGGTATTTCCCTTCACTTTTTCTGACATCGTTTTTGCTGGTATTAGGACTCTGTGCACTTCACCACTGCTTACCAGTGCTAAAGTGCTTGTGCTCTCTCCCCTAGACATGGTAACATTGAGTTCTCCCCAATTGGCATATTTAATTTACTTATAAGTCCCTAGTGAAGTGCTACAGCCTGTGCCCAGGCCTATACATTAAATGCTACTACTGGGCCTGTTGCACTGATTGTGCCCCCCCCCCCCTCCCCACCCCACATAGGAGCTCTTAACCATGTCATTGCAGAGTCTGTGGGTGCAGTTTACACTGCCATATCTGCCTGGCAAAATAAACCTTTTGCCAGGTCCAAATCTTCCCTTTTTATAAATATAAGTCACCCCTAAGGTAGGTCCTGGACAACCCAGAGGCAGGGTGCAATGTATCTAAACTGCAGCACATGCACTTGTACATTTTACATGTCCTAGTAGTGAAAAACACAAATTCGTTTTTCACTACTGCAAGGCCTATCCCTTTTTTATTTTTATTTATTTTTATTTGCAGAGTTTTATATAGCGCTGGCTAGACCCGGAGGTATCAGAGCGCTTTACAGGAGGATCAGCGACAAAATTACATCAGTTACAGTTACAAGAGCCTGCATCAGTTACAGTTACAAGAGCCTGGTCAGACATAGGAAAAAAATAACACAAGGTAATACTAAAATATGTGATACAATAGCATAGTATAAGATATACACGTGTCCAAAGGTAGGGGGGAGAAGAAAATAAAAGGGTGGAAAGAAGATCAAGGTTAGGCATAGCCGGAAGGGGGGAAAGGTACTTCAGGGGCACAAAAAGTCAATGAGAAAGTAACAGCAGGCCGGCTTGAGATCCGCAATCCTAACACCCCGGTGTTGCGGTGACTGGAACAGGAGGAAAGGGGGTGAAGGGGACCTAAGGGGTGGTCAACAAGGGAAAAAAGAACAGTCAGGTGATAAAGGGCGTAGTCCAGCGGCACGTGAATCAGTAGGGGCCACCAAGATGGAGGACCCGGGTCACGAGCAACGATAAAACATAGTCACAAAATGGCGGAAACACGTAAAAAGACCAATCACCAAAACCACAAGGGAGCTGGCTCCGGGGGTAGCCACCGGATCAAGGAGGGAGGGGGGCAAGAGATCACCGATAAAAACGGGTCCATAGGATAGCATAGTGATTACCTTATTACATTTTATAAGTGTAATTCCCCATTGTGAAGAGATAGAGTTTTCGAGTTTGGTGTCTCTGGGATCACTATTTAAAATCCAAACTTGTGGTGAAGTCGGATTTTAAAATGCAATTCTGAAAATGGCACTTTTAGAAAGTTGGCATTTTCTTACTTTAGCCATTTGGTGCCTGCTGCCTGTTTCTGATCACATGTCTGGGGTGGTTGACAGTTGGGCTTTGTGTATTCCCTTTGATGCTCCATCCTGGCAGGATGGGAGGGAGGAGCTGGACCCAGCCTCACTTACACCTGAATAGGCTGTGTCCTTTCCCCACACAAAGGGCTGCACCCCCCCCCACCCCCCCCCCCAGTGAGTCTGGAGCCAGGGCAGGAAGAGAGGACCTCTGTGCACTTTAAAGGTATGTATTTGAAGTCTCCCCCACTTCAAAGGCACAGCTGGGTATAGGTACTGGACCTCTGACATCACCACTTCCGTACACTTCTAGACCTATGAAGACTCTGCAAGGAAGAAGGACTGCTGTGCTGCTGAAAGGACTGCGACTCTGCTGGACTGGTCCTTTTTTTGGATTCTGGCTTTGCTGTGCTGGCCTGCTGCCCTCCTGCCTGTGTGAGAAGGACTGGACCTCCATCACTTGAACCCAGAGTGACTCAACATAGGGACATAAGACTTCCAATCAACCTACTTCTGCACCTAGGCTCTGCCATCTGTGGTTCTGCCCTGCCAAGTGGTGCCACCTCAGTCCTCGACCCTTGGAAGTGGATCTAAGGTGTATCACCAGCAGAACAGATGCATCTTCTGCTGAGCGACGCATCCCCGAGCAAAATGATGCATCTCCTCGGCTGAGCAGCGCATCTTTGAGCAGAAATGATGCATCGTCGCTGTTGCGTGGATTGAACCCATCCCAAAAGAGTCACATCCCCGCAGCCTCCCGCATTTGGGACCAATGCATCGCCTTCAGAACCTCTGCTGTGAGCCGCTTTACCTGGTGCAGGCTCCTCCCATCCCCTCTTGACAGCAGCCTCGACGACAACACCAGATCTCCGCATCACAGCTTCACCGGTTATCAGAACCGACACATTGCCCCTGCTGCGCCTCGCATCCTAGACACCAGACTTCACATCGCAAGCCCCGTCGACAGGATCCATGGTGTTGATGCATCAGGACCTCGCAGCCAGCTTGACTGCATTTCGGAACCGACACATTGTCGCGGCTGGGTGATTCACCTTCGGCGTGGATCTATGCAAATGCTCTGCAACCAGGATTAAAGTACTTTGGTTCAGGAGGCCTAACTGGGACCCTGTAGCCAGCCTGTGCTCTATCACAGTCGGCCGGAACATTTGATTTTGTTCCGGTCCGGTTCGACCAGATATCCCAAATAGTACTTTTTTGCTTCTTGGTGCTGATTTTCCCTACACATTTTGAAATTCAATATCTCACGTTCTACTTATTGGATTTTGTCATTTTGGTCTTGTTTTATTTATTAAATTAAGCTCTATTGTTCTAACCTGGTGTGGAATCCTTTTGTGTGGTGTTTTCACTGTTGTACTGTTTGAAGTGTTGCACAAATACTTTCCACATTTCCTCTAAAGTTAAACTTGACTGCTCTGTGCCAAGCTACCAAAGAGTGAGCTCAGGTTAATTTAGGGTTTGCCTGCTTCTTACCCTGACTAGGATTGTGGTTCCTGCTAAGGTAGGGCTCATGCCCCAGTCAGCCACCAACCCAATTTCTAACAGTTATCTTTTTAATGCTGTACTCCCTGATGGCGCAATCTGAATCATGTTTTTCCAAAGATATAGGCCAAAATACATTACTATTGCTGAACATACAAATTACCATCTGACTCCACCTCTCAAGAGAGTAATATCCACTGTAATGCTTTTAGACAGATCCTTCTCAGCCATGTCAAAAGTCCTTGCTGAAGGACTCAATAGATGCAAGAATTTATTCTCGCATTATTTTAAGAATTTTTCCAGACCTTTCCGAGGATCTCTCCCTAGTCTGACCCACTAGGCACCAGGGAAGGGGGAGCGGCCTCTTGGGCAAGGGCTTTTGCTCCCCCCCAATGTTTTGGGCATAATTCAGTCTTTCTGCCCCCCGGGAGGCAGTTGGGGGCAACAGCACCCGATCTGTCCCCCCGGGGGGGAGGGGGGCGTGCGGGGGAGCAGAAAGCACACTGGGCACCAGGGATTTTGTTTATGGCTATAGGGGTGGGGGGCTGCCATAAATGGGCATGCCAATGCCCCCAGCCCCCCAAAATTCCACAGTCTTTCTGCCCCCCCTGGGAGGCAGATGGGGACAATAGCCCCTGATCTGCCCCCCCGGGGGGCAGAAAGCCCACTAGGCACCAGGGATTTTTTTTATATACATAAGGTTGGGGGCTGTCCATAATGGGCATGCCAATGCCCCCACCCCCCAAAAAAATTCCACTGTCTTTCTGCCCCCCAGGAGGCAGATGGGGCAATAGCCCCTGATCTGCCCCACGGGGGGGGCAGAAAGCCCACTAGGCACCAGGGATTATGTTGTTTGTTTTATACGTAGGGGTGGGGGCTGTCCAGAATGAGCATTCTAATGCCCCCACCCCCACAAAAGTCTTTCTGCCCCCCCGGAAGGCAGATCGGGGCAATAGCACCATATCTGCTCCCCCCAGGGGGGGGGGCAGAAAGCCCACTAGGCATCAGGGATATGTTTATGGGCATGTCAGGTAGAAGCTCCAAAGGCTAGGGTCGCTCCCTTTTTTTTTTGGGACACATTTTGGCTGTTTCAGTGATATTTTTAGTCTCAGGGGCAGAAAACCACTAGAAACCAGGGAGAGTTTGTGTGTGAACTAGAGTTTGGCTGACAGACTCATACTTACCTGACTTATTGGGGAAAGAACAATCTGGATTCGTTAAGGGGAGATTTATTACCGATAATACGAGACTTCTTTTTAATGTCTTGTCTAAATCCTCCCATTTAAAGTACCCCCTGGCAGCAATTGCACTTGATGCCGAGAAGGCGTTCGACAGAGTTGAATGGACCTTTTTATTCTATACTCTCAAGTGGTTTGGCTTTGGCCCTAAATTTACCTCCCTAATCTCTCTACTATACTCCAATCCCCGTGCGGCAGTATGTGCCAATGGTTTGATCTCACCATTTTTTGATTTAAGGAGAGGAGTGCGTCAGGGATGCCCACTCTCCCCTTTCCTTTTTAACTTGGCCTTAGAACCTTTTCTCTCCAAATTACGTCAAAATCCTGACTTACATGGATTCCAATCATCTAATTCCCATATTAAACTCGCAGCATACGCTGACGACCTTCTGCTTTTCATGTCCAAACCGGATGACTCAATACCTACTTTTTTGGAGGCGGTACAGGCTTATTCTAGTATCTCTGGATATAAACTAAATAACGATAAGTGTGAAATTTTGCCCTTAACTAAGTATACTTTCAAGTCGGATTTTTGTGCTTCCAACTTTACTTGGAGCCCTCACCACATTAAATATTTAGGTTTACACGTGACCTCTTCAATAGCAGACACGGTGGCACTTTGTATGACCAAATGCATACAAAAGGTCTCGTATTTAGTAGCTAAATGGCATCCCCTTTATATATCTTGGTGGGGTCGTCTAGACACTATAAAGATGATGCTATCACCTATAATTTTATATACCATCTCTAATATTCCAGTCCCTATTCCTAAAAAGTTTTTTAAGAAGATTAATTCCACACTATCTTCCTTTCTATGGAGCAACAAGAGGTCCAGAATGTCTTTATCTAAATTAACTCGTCCCAGTACAGAAGGTGGGGTTAACTTCCCAGATTTTCAGACATACCAGACAGCTTTTCTCCTACGCCAAGCATCCTTTTGGTTACTTGAATCTGTGGATGATTGCCCTTTATGGACAATAACTGAGCATTTCTTCATATCCCCTTTCTCTTTTCAGGAATACCTCTCATTTTCACGTAAACCACAGGCTTTGTCTACTCCCATAATCAAATTGACCTCGAAGCTTTTGGAACCCACATTTGCTTCCACGCACAATACTATGGATCTATTCCTTAATTCCACAATTTGGCACAACAAAGGCCTAACTATTCGAAGTAAACCTTTCTTCTGGAAGATTTGGCGACAGAGGGGTTTGATCTGGATTCATCAGTTATTTGCACAATCAAACTTTTTATCCTTCCCCTCGCTTAGTCAATTATTCGACTTACCTGCCTCGAGCATTCACAAATATAGATTACTTAAAACTGCTGTGATGTATAGATACACTCAATTATCCACCACACCCACTATCTCCACTTCATCAGAACCTTCCTCTATACTTTGCACTTTACTAAAAACTAGACCCAGAGCTTCCACTATATATAAGTATTTACGGGCGAGGACATTAATAGGCAGAAATCTAAAACAGAGGAGGCATGGGAACGGGATCTCACGTCAACATGGCCAATTTCTTTTGGAATAAAATATGGCTTAAATTACGCAAATCATCCAGGGCAGCTAACACAACTCAGACGCTGTTTTTTGTGTACAATAGACTTTTTATTTACACCAAGTGCCTTGAGCAAAAGATTTGAGACTGTGTCGGATGCTTGCTGGACATGTTCCTCTTCAAATGCTGACCTATTCCATATGATATTTTCATGTACAATTGTAAAAATTTTTGGGAGGCAAGTGTGGTCTCAAATTAATCTGATCTTCGGAACTAAATTTTCTTTTTCCTTCACTCATGTTTTCTTGCGTAGTCTCTCGCCTTGTTGGGAGAATGTTACACTTAATGTGAAAATTATTGACTTGTTATTAGCGGTCGCATTCCAACAAATTACCGTAAATTGGAAGGATTTCTCTAAAATCTCCTATAAGGCATGGTGGTATACTGTTTGCCATAATCACAGATTGGATACCTCCTTTGTTTATCCTATATACATGGCTACGAAACGTTTAGATTTGTGGTCACCTGTTACAGTATACCTAGACGTTTGTGCCAAACAATGTTTCCAACTACAACCATCCCAGCAAGAAGTTCTAAAACCCCCTGAAACCCCCTATACGTTCCTACATTATCTATTAATCACATTATCTATTAACCACCTACTTACAAGATTCATTCGTACTGTTTAGATTTTCTAAATTTACCCATAAGTCTGGTTTCTCATTTCTTATTCTTTACTGTAGCAAAATGTATTTATTGTAATGATATGTATTTAATGTTATGAACTCTGTATTGACACCTTTACTCTACTAATAAAATTTTCTTTTTGAAAAAAAAAGAGTTTGGCTGACGGTCTGCGTGTACCGACCTTTGGCTGGCATTTTGCTGGCGGTGTGTGTGGACTTACACTTGGTTAATGGTGTGTGTGGACTCGCACTTGATGGTGTGTGTAGATTGCCGCTTGCCTGGTGGTGTGCGTTTAGTGGCGCTTGGCTGGCGGTGTACGTGGACTGGCGCTTGGCTGACCGTGTGCATGGATGGTGCTTGGCTGGTGGTGTGCGGGTATGGCGCTTGGCTGGCAGAGTGCGTGGATGACACTTGGCTGGTGTTGTGCGTGGATAGTTCTTGGCTGACTGTGTATGAATGGCGCTTGGCTGGCGGTGAACTTGGATGGCGCTTGGCTGGTGATGTGCGTGGATGGCGCTTGGCTGGTGGTGCGCGTGGATGGTGGTGTGCGTGTACTGACTCTTGGCTGCAGGTGTGGCTTTCATGGATCCCCCAGCGTTTTCTTACCCAGAATCCCCTGCAGACCTCAAATTTACATACAGAGTCACATTTCCTTCACATTTCTGTGTGGGTAAGTTGTAGAATCGCCCAGCAGGCACAAATTTTCTACCACCCAGCGTTCCCCTTGGTCTCCCGAGAAAAATGATATCTCACTTGTGCAGGTGCCCAAAGTAGCGTCAGCCTAAAACGTATAAACAAACTGCCCTTTTGGACCCGCTTTGGGCCTCCCTCAATCTTTACACGTGTTTGGCCTTTCCATGTCATAGGCACTTGGCTCATCCACTCAAGTAAGGTATCATTTTTATCGGGAGACTGAGGGGAACACTGAGTGGTAGGAAATTTGTGCCCTAAGGAACATTGTGCTGTGCGGTGATCCCACAACTTTCCCACACAGATATTAGAGGAAATTGTGACTTTTTAGCTAAATTTGAGGTTTGCAGTGGATTCTGAGAAGGAAAATGTTGGGGAATCAACGCAAGCCACAACTCCCTGGACTCCCACGGGTGTCTAGTTTTCAAAAATGTCTGGGTATTTTAGGTTCGCCTAGATGTCTGCAAGCCTGGGACCAAAAACACAGGTGCCCACCTATCGATCACAAAACAACCTGGTTTTTCAAGGGTGTCACCAGTGTTTTTGGTCCCGGGCTCAGAGGCCATCTCAGAAAACCTACCAAACTCAGACAATTCTGAAAACTAGACACTTCGGGGAGTCCAGGGAGGTGCTGCCTGTGTGGATCTCCCATCAGTTTCCTACCCAGAATCCCCTGCAGACCTCAAATTTAGCTATTAAAATCACATTTTCTCCACTTTTCTGTGTTTGAAAGTTGCAGGATCACCGGGCCGTCACAAATTTCCTACCACCCAGCATTCCAATCCCTGATCTCCCGATAAAAATGGTACCTCACTTGTGTGGGTAGGCCTAGTGCCTGTGACAGGAAATGGCCCAAAACGTACCGTGAAGACTTCAAAATTATCGATTTTCTCAGGATATTGAAAGAAAAGGACGCAAATTTGGCATGGATACCTTATGTGGACAAAAAGTTACAGGGGCCTAAGTGCGAACTACCCCAAATAGCCAAAAAAAGGCTTAGCACAGGGGGGAAAGGCATAGGAGCAAAGGGGTTAATTGAATAAACATTCTAGTATAAGAAGTTTGCTAGAGCCTAAGTTCTGTTTTTCTTTAATAATGCTGCTGTGAGTTGTGCCATCATCCATAATGTTAGCCTCTGAATGCCATTAAATTAAGGAATGCTTTAGCGCTCTTCAATATGATACAGCCATTTGAAGTTAAATTGAATTTTAAATCTCTCCAGTGATGGTGAGCTGTGCATAGAAGCAATAACATTGGAATGCTGGCTGTTAGTATGTTAACCTAAAAATATTTTTCTATTCCTTGTTAATGAAGTGCACCCTAATGACGGATTTATTTTAGTATGCGACCTGAACAAAATATCAGCTTGTGTTTTTGCATGTTGAATGCACCACAGGCTCAATTTATTGTCAACCATTAGCATCTTAAGAGGTTTTGGTTTAAGATGAATCTGCGATGGCTAAATTCAACCAGACTAGGCAATTGTGTCCCTTTCTACTTTGCCTTTTGTGCAGTTTTGTTTACTAAAATTGATTTTCACAGCAGCAAATGCAGTAATCACGGACACAGAAGTGTACCAAATGCAGTAGTGCAGTGCCTACCCTTTAGTCAGGTGGATACATACTTACAATGCCTGAGTTACTTAATAAAAACAGAGAATGTATCGTTGTATGCAATTTCACCACTGTATTTTATTGAGGAGAAGCCAAGCACATATTTGGACAGAACTATATACAGTTTAATACGGAGTCAGATGACAAATACGCTCATGATGTTTTCCAACATGAACAGACACAAAACACAATTCAAACCTTGTATTTTATAAAACATGACAATATACATTTATTTGTATTTGAACCTTGTAATAAAATAAGACACAAAACACAAATGCAGATAATCACTACTGGCTTAGTAGGGGCTAGAAAGTAAAGCTATATAAATAATGCTCAACGCTGTACTGTCCATCAGTCCTAGGCTCAATCCCACCCTTTAAACTGATGTGCGTGATTCACATCGTTTGGCATTTGGAGCATCTTTTGGGTGAGTTGTTGGGTGATCAAATTGAGAACAGGTAATGAGGTGTATTTTCAAAGGCACCTTCTTCTGCATTTGATGATCCTTGATTGTACTTACGACAACCTTTTCTAAATTCTAAAATCACCTGGAATCCTTCACTTAACAAGACCATCTACTTTAACAGCTTTAACCACCCCCGAAGTAAAAAAAAAAAAAAAAAGCTAACTTGATGAACTCACCGAATACATTGTCACAACAATCTCTTCTAAAAATACATATTTTGAGGATTTCAGCCGAAATTGGAGGAACTCTATGACAGCCTATTCTGCTCCTTCCAGAAAGTACCCCAAGAAAATAAATGTTTACCAGCAGCGCTCAAATCATGCCATACACATTAGAGGAAAAAGATAGACCTAGGATTCATTAATCTAAACAAAGTTAATTGTATCAAGCCTATATAAGTAGATTGGTCTGGTTTCCTTATTCCAGACAATACCCACATACATAAAAGCCACTTTTCCAAATATCAAAACAGTATTAAAAAGAGAATTTAATTACATCTGTCACAGACAGAGCACAAGTTCAGCCACTTAATTCTGCCTCTTCTGAAACTCGAGATCACCCAGATGTGTATACAACCTTTCACAAACACAGCCAAGCGAGCCGTGCCTCACTTGATAAAATCGCCCCCTTAAACCAAAAAAAACCTACAACCTGCATCAATAACTCTTGAATGAACTAGTGTGCTAAAGAGAAAAACCTCTTTAAATGAGAAAGAATATGAAGATGAAATAAATATACAAAACTTCTATGAGCCTTTAAAGCTTTCAGAGAAAAATGCAACAGCAACATTATCATAGCCAACGCTAGTTCTCTGCAAAAGAGGATACAAAACACACTCTATAAGCCCAAATAGCTTGTTCAAGTTGTCATACTCCATACCAAACTAAAATAAGAGAAATAAATCAGATGCCAAATAACAAAATTTCAGCAGCACAATTTCCTCCATCAAGAAGGCAATCAATCTACCAGTGTTAAAAGGTGTCACAAAATACCTTATTCTTATTACACACCATCCCTGGCCCCAATATTTCTGAAGAACGCCGGCCAAAACTTGACATGGAGGAAGTATTCTACTCTGACAGTGCCATTCCAGCCTCAATAATCAACAAGCATTTGCAATGCAATAGGTCTCGCATTCACACAAGTTTGAGCTATTGGCATTGTAAATGACAATGCCTTTTATTTATGTTTTGGGTTTTAAAACATAAATAAAAGGCATTGCCATTTACAATACTAATAGCTTAAACTCTCACAAATGCGAGACCTATTGCATTGCAATAAAGGGCCTTCTCGACTGCTTCTTAGATTGTAAATATCAGAGGAAGAGACTGCCATGCGATGTCTTCAAAGTAGTGATAAATAGTGCAGTGAAGATGTGTGAGTGTTGTAAATACACAGACACAAAGTGTGAAGTGAGTTACATATGATCTGAGCTATAAACACAAACAAAGCGCTCCAACACCTTTCGCTCTGTGATTACACTGTCGCGGCTCAGGAGGAAGAGCGGGAGGGGGTGCTATTTCCTGCCCTCTCCGTGATTTGAGTGTGCAGTGTGGCATTGCGTAATGTCATTGCTATATTTGGCCTAATAAAAACACTCCAGCTGTAATAGGGCCCTGGCTTCACCTCCTGGTGCAGGGCGGGCTGTGCTTTATGGCAGGCATGGAGGGAGGGCTGGTCTCATCTGCAGCTCCGGCCTCATACAGTGCCCCTGCTGAGCAAGAGGCACTGAGGTGGTGGTATTGGTGGTGCTGGTATTGGTGGTATTGGTGGTGGTGGTGGTAGTGGTGGCATTGGTGGTGGTTGTATTGGTGGAGGTGCTGGTATTGGTGGTGGTATTGGTGGTATTGGTATTGGTGGCGATGGTGGTATTGGTATTGGTGGTGGTATTGGTGGTGGTACTGGTATTGGTGGTGGTTCTGGTGGTGGTGGTATTGGTGGTGGCGGTATTGGTATTGTTGGTGGTGGTATTGGTATTGGTGGTGGTATTGATGGTATTGGTGGTGGTGGTGGTATTGGGGGTGGTAATGGTGGTGGTATTGGTGGTGGTGGTATTGGTGATGGTAGTGGTTGTGGTATTGGCGGTGGTGGTATTGGTGGTGGTGGTATTGGTGGTGGTATTGATGGTGGTATTGGTGGTGGTATTGGTGGTGGTATTGGTGGTGGTGGTATTAGTGGTGGTATTGATGGTGATATTGGTGGTGGTATTGGTGGTATTGGTGGTGGTGGCATTGGTGGTGGTATTTGTATTGAAGGTGGTATTGGATTGGTGGTGGTGGTAGTGGTGGTATTGGTGGTATTGGTTGTGTTGGTGGTGGTATTGGTGGTGGTGGTATTGATGGTGGTATTGGTGATGGTATTGGTGGTGGTGGTATTGGTATTGGAGGTGGTATTGGTAGTGGTATTGGATTGGTGGTGGTGGTACTAGTGGTGGTGGTATTGGTAGTATTGGTGGTATTGGTGGTGGTATTGGTGGTGGTATTGGTGGTGGTGGTATTGGTGTGGTGGTATTGGTGGCGGTGGAGGTTGTGGTGGAGGTGGTGGTATTGATGGTGGTGGTGGTGGTATTGGTGGTGGTATTGGTGGTGGTGGTAGTGGTATTGGTGGTGGTGGTGGTAGTGGTATTGGTGGTGGGGATATTGGTGGTGGTGGTGGGGTGGTATTTGTGGTGGTGGTGGTGGTATGGGTGATGGTATGGTGGTGGTGGTGGTATTGGTGATGGTGGTGGTATTGGTGGTGGTATTGGTATTGTGGTGGTATTGGTACTGGTGGTGGTACTGGTGGTGGTATTGGTGTTGGTGGTATTGGTGGTGGTGGTATGGGTGGTGGTGGTGGTAATGGTGGTGGTAATGGTGGTGGTGGTAGTATTGGTGGTGTTGGTGGTATTGGTATTGGTGGTGGTGCTATTGGCGGTGGTATTGTTATTTGTATTGGTGGTGGTGTTATTGGTGGTGGTGGTATTGGCGGTGGTGGTGGTATTGGTGGTGGTATAGGTAGTGTTGGTATTGGTGGTGTTGGTATTGGTGGTTGTGGTATTGGTGATGGTGGAATTTGTGGTATTGGTGGTGGTGGTGGTATTGGTGGTGGTAGAGGTGGTGGAGGTGTAGATGTGGTGGTATTGGTGGTGATGGTAGTAGTATTGGTGGTGGTGGTATTGGTGGTGGTGGTATTGGTGGTGGTGTTATTGGTGGTGGTGGTATTGGTGGTGGTAGTGGTGGTCGTAGTGGTGGTGGTGGTATTGGCGGTGGTGTTGGTGGTGGTATTGGTGGTGTGGTATTGGTGTTGGTGGTATTGGTGTTGGTGGTATTCGTGGTGGTGGTGGTTGTGGTATTAGTGGTGGTGGTATTGGTGGTGGTGGTATTGGTATTGGTGGTATTGTTGGTGGTGGTATTGGCATTGGCGGTGGTATTGGTGGTGGTATTGGTGGTGTTGGTATTGGTGGTGGTATTGGTAGTGGTGGTATTTGTGGTGGTGGTGGTATTGGCGGTGGTGGTGGTATTGGTGGTGGTATTGGTGGTATTGGTGGTGGTATTGGTGGTGGTAGTATTGGTGGTGGTGGTATTGGTGGTAGTGGTATTGGTGGTGGTGGTGGTATTGGTGGTGATGGTATTGGTGCTATTGGCGGTGGTGGTGGTATTGGCGGTGGTGGTATTGGTCGTATTGGCGGTGGTGGTATTGGTCGTATTGGTGGTGGTGGTATTGGTGGAGGTGGTGGTATTGGTGGAGGTGGTGGTATTGGTGGAGGTGGTGGTATTGATGGTGGTGGGATTGGTGGTGGTGGTTGTGTTGTAGTTAATAAAACAGGCTTTTGAAAACAACCTGTCAGGTGGCTTTAGTACAGATGACGTGTAACAACGATGTGCTGTTGTCAGCTTCAGCCCATTAGCACAGGATTATGTGCTACCTGGAATTCACATGACTTAATTCGGTAATCATTTCTAAATCAATTTTACTTGGGGGGGCGGGTTGAAACAGACACGAGAACATGCCAGGTTAAAGTGATTGAAAGCATGCCCCCGTGTTACGGGGGCGGCTGTGCTGCTTAAAAAAACACAATCGGTTTCAGCTGAAGCAGCGCATGTCTGGCATGCAGTAAGAGAAACTCAATAAAGTAAATAGTTCTTACAGACTAAATAACAGGTCCCGTGTAACAACCAAAGTAAAAGGGACAGTTGCCATGGGAGGGTACAAATGAAGACAAGGCCGTACTAAGGAGGGACTAACAAGCCTATTAACGAATCCAAAGGCAGCATTTACGAAAGACAATGACAGAAGCCAATGAAAAATATGGGAGGAGAGTGGGCGCAGCTTCCCATACTCTACTACAGCAGTCTCGCAGAGCGAGCAGTGCATGCGCGCTGCTGCTAGGCTCGACCTAAAAAGAAGTTTAATTAACTGCAGTTCCAGCCAGCCAAGTTATCTTTTCTTCTTTAACTGTCTAAAATCGAGCCTGATTACACAGGTTGTAAACTAATTTTGAGCCAATTCAAATCAACTTTACAACTAGCGATTTATCAGAAACCTCCCCTGGCTTCATAAAGTTATGTATTAAAGCATATCTGACCAACTCAGCACCTTTGTTGAAAATAAACGTGTCAAAGCTGGTTCTGTACAGGCTGTAGTATTTAAACAGCCACTGTAGAAATACAAGGCAATATTTATCTTACCTTAGACAACTGTGAAACATATCCATTTCCTTCTCAAACTCTCAGCACTCTTCAGTACAATTAAAGATCAGAAACTCATCTAAATCCTTGTAACACGTATGTGCCATAAGGACATGGTTCTCTGTTGGTTCACTTGATTCCTGAACTACCATAAGTGAAAAGAAATGCATAATCCTCTTCTGGTCCTACCTCTATCACTTGCATAGTCCCCAATGATCCTTTCTTGCACCCATGCCATTTAACTTATAGGTACTGAGACTTTAAAAATCATAATGGTTGAATCCGATGCCTCCATTAAAAAATATGCAGATGGTGCACAAATGTATGTAACTGAAGGACTGACTGGATAAATGGATGGATGGATGAATGAATGAATAAATTAATGAATGAAAGCAACTGTATAGAGCACACAATTACCCTCAATCAATCAATCAATCAATCAATCAGAACCCTAAAGTGTGTCCTGGCATTAAACCTCATCAGAGTAACTTGTCTAACCCAAAAAAATGAAGGGAATTTATGCAGAGAACAGGAAAGTGTTTGGAGATTTATGGGACAGAAGGAAGTTGTGTTGAGACAGGAGGGAAAGAGAGTTACAGAATTTAGGACTTAGCTTGATCACCATATCTGGCACGGCGGATTCTGGGAATGCTCAACAAGTGCAAGAGAAACAGAGAGCATGAGCAGGATAATTAAGAATCCTTTTCTGGAGATACCCTGCATGGCCCATGACCGATACACATTGTCTTGAACATAGAGCATGTAGGAAAAGGTAGGCAATGCAGGCTACGAAGAAGATGGGAAAACTAACACATGGCTAGGGAGATTAAGTGACAGGGAAGTCGCAGAGTTTTGAATGATGTACAACTGAAAAATAAAAATATCAATGAGAGATATACGCAAACTAAAACCTTGCCAAGCAAACTTTTATAGCTAGATGTCTGAAGACTTTCTCCAGCTCATCCCAGAATAGACGGAGTTCATTCTCGTACCAAGACTAAATAATTCTAAACTTCAACGAAACATAGCTATGAAAAGTCTCTCAGCCTATTCACTTCAAATCTAGCCTATGAACTAAAATATTTTCACTGTGGGTTACAGTGGCTTCCGATATAGATTTAAATTTAAAGTGTCCTGCACTACCTTCAAATCTTTTTTATCACCGATGACCCACTTATCTTCTCTAATACTGAAAGGAGGTGAGAAAAGTCTCGGAAGTAAAGCCACTTTAAACTTGAAATTAAGAAATTTAACACAACTTGGTGGCCCTTTAACTTTCTCAGGGCTAGACCCCACCCTGTGGAACTCATCACCAGAAGATCTCAGGCATCAAGAAAATCTTCAATTCAAACAAAAAGTGAAACCATATATTTCAAGTGCTACTTAACTTTGCAAGCACCCTGCTTTTAACACCCTCCTGATTGCAATACTTAATCCATTGTCCTTGACATTTGTCTCCTTTTCTCCCAATTCTGGTGCTTACTTAACATCTTTTTCTCCCTTCTATTTAGGCTCAATTGCAAGCTCAGATGATATAACCAGAGCCATTCTGTTCTGCGGCTAATCTTCTTTTCTAGTTTAACTTTCTGGTGATAAAATAAAGAGATTTCATTCTCTGTGGTTGTTTAATGTGAAGTACACTTGATTTTTAGTAGGCCTTTGTTTTACTATTTAGAACATTCTGCCCTCTAGGGGCGGAATGTTCTAAATCCTTAGAGCCCTCTGTAGTGGGCTCTGCCGGCCATTAAAGACCCTCTCCCTTTTTTAAATCCGGATACGAAACGCTGGATCGGGACTTTAATGGCCGGTAGAGCCCACTACGTCGAACTCTAAGGCTATATTCATTGTTCTTCCTCTTTAATGTTTCTATGCAAGAAAAGTTTTGCCAAAGCCAATTGGTTTGGCTTTTATGAACCGATGCAGGCAAATATTGTCACAAATGCTGTTTCCATGCATTAGCACACCACAGCTAGACCTATTGTATTTGCCACTGCTTGTTTTTCAGTGTCTCCAGATTGGGTAGAGGTATGCATTCATCCAGAGAGAAAAGTTCTATATCTGTAATATGTCTGTCATTTCAGATTTGTAGGTCATTACACAAAATATCACTTTGTAAAAATTAGCTATCAATATACCACGGACTCAACATTATCTTGTACGCCGACGACACCCAACTGATCATCTCACTCACCAACGAACACACAGTCTCCAAGAGCAACTTCCACGACGAGATGAAGGCTGTTGCCACCTGGTAGAAGGAGAGCTGCTTCAAGCTAAACTCAGAGAAGACCGAAGTCCTCATCCTGGGCTCTACCCCCTCCGCCTGGGACGACTCCTGGTGGCCCGCAGATCTTGGATCCCCCTACAGACCACGCACGAAATGTCAGCATCATCCTGGACTCCCCACTCACCATGAACCACCAGATCAATGCCGTATCATCATCCTGCTTCCACATGCTAAGCCTGTTCCAAAAGATCCTCAAGTGGATCCCCACTGAGTCCAGAAAGACGGTCACCCACGCACTCATCTGCAGCAGAATCAACTACAGCAACGCACTATACGCCGGCATCACCCAGAAACTCCTCAAAAAAATGCAGAACATTCAGAATGCCTCTGCTAGACTCATCCTCAATATCCCCCTCCGCAGCCACATGACTGGCCACCTGTGAGACCTCCACTGGCTCCCAGTCAAAAAAAGAATCAACTTCAAGCTCCTCACACGCCTACAAAGCCCTACACAATGCGGGACCTGCGTACCTCAACCACTGCCTCGCATTCCATGCACCTAACAGTGACCTCCGCTCCGCCCAACTGGCTCTGGCCGCCGTCCCACATATCCGCAAGACCACGGAAGGAGGAAAATCCTTCTCCTACCTCGCAGGAAGGACCTAAAACACCCTACCTCTGCCAATCACCATCACTGCCTCAATTCAGAAAGGACTTCAAGACCTGGCTCTTCAACTGAACCACAGTGCCTTTCGATGGATCAGCGGTCCTAGCCCCTCCCCCCCAGCCCCTTGAGACCCTTACGGGTGAGTAGTTGCGATTTACAAGTCACTGATTGATTGACTGAATATACATGTAGAGGGTAATATTTTTGTATGCTGCACCATCAGTCTAGCAGATCAGTAGTGGCCTTGTTTTTCAATCCTCTGGCAGAGGAATGGCTGCCATATTTAGACTTCCTGCATCTCCCCAGCTGGGGTCTCCATGATTAAAGTGTATCCGTAAATGCTGCAGATGCACTTTCATCACACTGAAAAGCCGAGTGGGGTGGCATGTTTTGTCAGCCTGCTCTGCAGTCTCTATTGTTTTGTAGTAGCAAATCCTCAAAGTGGGAATATGTTGCAGAAAAGCAAAGACAAATGTCACTGATATGCACATAGCTTTGTCCCAGCACGTCAAGAACATGTTCACATTTTCGTTCCCGGGACTTCTGTGCCTGTTTTAACACTTGGAAAAATTGTACATACAAAAGAATGAGAGTGATACAAAAGAATCACTAATTCTAATTGTAATGCTAGTGTTGTTTTCCCTCTCACAGGTGACGTACTTCCAATTTATGCTTATCCTCACAAACTGGGAAAGTCTGTCACAGGAGGGTACATCTATAGAGGCTGTGAGTTTCCAAATTTAAATGGGCTCTACATATTTGGTGATTTCATGAGTGGGTAAGGAAAATTATTTGACCATTTACTGAATTGTATTCCAGTTAACTGTCTTAAAGGGATTTGGATGTCATTCATTTTTGTTTTGCTGTCGGACAGAATAAGTATTTTTGGGCTTGATTCACAAAGTCCTCCTAGAAAAAGCCAGAAATGCATTTCTTTGTGTGTATATCTACATTTGGACTGTATTTCACCTGTTTAGAACTGCACAATGAATTAAAAGAGGTAACCTGAGGCCCTGCTATTTGTGCAGATTCCCAGGAGTACTCCAATCCCGAAATACACAAATTTAGATTTCTGCCTGAAGGAATGCGACACAAATGTGCATTTGTACTTTAAAAACTCCTTCTTCTCCGGGGAAATATGTTCCTTTGAGCATATTCGGAGTGGGAAACTACTTGTAGAATGTTGGTAAATACCTACAAACTGCAGCTGTTTTGTGATAAGGAAATGCAGTGAGAATGTTGCCTACATTCTCTTTGCAGCGGATTTAGTAATAGTAAAAGTTGTTTCTCATGTCCAGGTTTCACTAGAGTGTGCATTTACATTATCATCTGAAACTAGAAATTGTGATCTCCTGCATGGCAATGCGCATGATCAAATCAAACATTCTCATACTAAATACTATGCACAGACAATTTCTTATCTATAGCATATGAGATTTGTTTCCCATAAATATGTAGAGGTCGCTTTATAGGTGGATGAAAATAAAATGCACATTAAAATAAACTATCCATTACAAAGACCCTTATTTGTAGCATTTGCTAACTTTTATAATCATCGCCGTATATGTGTGACAAAATGTGCAGTAGAAGTAAATGTTAAAGAACTATTTTTGTCGATTACATAAAAAATCTTTTTGAAAAGAACATTTCATCCCATGTTCATTATGACTGATGCCGTCGGAAATTAAGATGAAGTTAAAGCTGGATGTAATTGATATTAGAGGAACAAAAGGGTCAAAATAAAAAGATATGTCACAATGTCTAAAGCAGGGCAAACGAGTGTTGGGCAAGAGTACAGATCCATGACACATGTTTAGGATATCCACATCAAATATATTTTCATCAACTTTTCTGAGTTTGAGATCCTTATGTAAGGAGTGGGTTTCCTCACAATCTGGCAAGGAGGTCCTTCTGAAGTGCCAACCTTTTCCAACAAGTTTAGTATACTGAAAGATCCATAACTACAGATTGTACATTTATCTTCCAAACAATAAGGCAGATTATTTCAAATACATGTAAATGCCCCGACATTGCTTTCAGGATATATCGTGTTGAGAACATGCAATGTGTTGAAGAAGCTTCATACCTCTAGCCAATATTGCTTGCTTTTTTACTTTAGGCGTTTGATGGCACTGAAGGAAAATCGACAAACTGGGGGTGGCAATATAATGAAATCTGCATGGGAGCTGGACAAACATGCATGTTTCCTGGTCTTATCAATAACTACTACCAGTACATCATCTCTTTTGCAGAGGACGAGGCAGGTAATTGTGTTTTATACGTTGATATTCATTTATTGATATTTATTACCCGAATTAAAAATGAATAGCATCTCAAATTGATTTAGGAGAAATTTGCATCTGTTATTTTTCTGAACATTTCTTATCTTTGAAAACGTTGTGAACTTTACAAAATTTGCAATTTTTTTAAAAAGCAAGTGTGAAACAAATAGTTTATAAAGCACAAAAAATCCCTCCTCAAGATCGTTTTCACTGAAACTTTGCCTGCATGTGAGTTTGACAATTTGACAATTATGAAGTTAGCTCCGTACAACTGCGCTGGAAGAATATAAATTGTGCACACTCGTAATCTCATTTAGAATGCCGACAGTGCAGTAGTGGCAAATTCCAGTGGCTTGAACGGGATTTCCTTTTTTTTTTTTTTTTTAAATGATTTTTATTTATCAGCAAGAGGGCATAACAAACAGCTACATATATACTGCATATAAAGAAGGGAATTCACAATAAACATATAGGAAAATAAAATACAAATATGCAAGTGGAGTTGAGATCAAATTCGAGCTTTACGGCTATAGCAAAAAATCAAACTTAGAATAGAAGCCCCCATATAGCATTTAGTTTAATCATAGAGTGAACACCCCTAACATTTGCCAATGCGTATTCCATCTCATACGTTTCCCTAACCAACATCCACCAATCACTTATGGAGGGAGGATTCGGACTGATCCATACCCGAGCAATTACCAGCCTAGCAACTACTAGTAGTATCAAGAGTAAGCGAGCATGTCTATAGTTCGTGTTTTCTAGACCAATCAAGATTTCCCTAATCGTGAAAGAGGGATCTGTCCCCAATCTCTGAGAGCATACTTGGCCCACCTGCTGCCAGAATCTATCTAATTTTGGACATGTTACAAACATATGTGTAATACTTGCTGCATACAGGTCACATCTAGGACATTTTGTTCGAGTGCTTACAGAACCAGGCAGAGCCCACTTAGCTATTTTCTCTGGCGTATAATATAGCAGGCATACAGTACGAAGTTGTTGTAATCGCAAGTTGGTAGAGTGGATGGAGTCGTAACCCCTGATCCCAATATCTTGCTCCACCGTTCTGCCAATTTTTTACCATCACCTTTTCTATAGCTAATGAAGCACTTGTACATGTGACTTAGAGAGATTTTGTCTTCTCCTGACACAAATAATCCCAGATCTCTGATTTAAATATTTTTTATCAGATTTAAATGTTTCAACAAATAATCCCTGATTTGGATATATTTGAAGAACATGTAATCTGGTAGCTTAAACTGTAGTTGTAAATTCTCAAAAGATGCGAGACCATTATGATCATACAAATCACCAAGAGAAATAATCCCATAGCTAGCCCATCGTTTGCTAACAACATCCTGTAAGATCTCTGGGAACATTGGATTGCCCCATAAGGGGAGTCTATCATGATAACATGATAGGTCACATCTAGATAAGATAGCCCGCCATATAAACGTAGTGTCTCGTAAGGTCTTGAATTTGACTCGTTTAAAATAGTTCGGGTCATTAATTCTGTATAAATACATACCGCTGTCCTCTGCCAGCATAAGTTGATGGAAAAAAGTGCTATATGAGGGATTCAAGAGACTACGAAAACGACCGGAAAATGCAGACCAAAAGTACATTTTAAAGTCTGGGAAATCGAGTCCTCCCTGTTTTTATGAGAGCTTGAGCAAATCAATAGCTCGCCGTGCTTTTTTGTAGCCCCATATAAAACTGCTTAAAACACCCTATAATCTTTTAAAGAAAGTGTTGGGAACCCGCAGGGGAATGGATCGAAAAAGATACAAAAATGTCGGTAATATTTTCATTTTGATAATATTAGAACGTCCAATGATACCAATAGGTAAATGATGCCATTTCTTCAGTAATATTGCCGTATCTTTAATTAAAGATTCATAATTCAGAGCAAATATCTGATCTATCCGTGAAGATAGTTTGACCCCCAGATAACTAGCAACAGGACAAACCCCATAAATTAATTCCCTAGATTTAAAATTGAGAATTATTTGAGTTTTTTTTGGTGTTTAATTTATACCCTGATAAAGAGCCAAACTCGATTGCTTCATCCTCGATAAGCTTAATCGATCTAGCTGGCTCTGTTGTAAAGACCGCTATATCATCTGCATTGGCGATGACTTTAAGCGATGTTACCCCAGATAGCAATGGCATGATTTGAAGGTTAGATTGTAATGCACAGATAAATGGTTCAATGTATAAAGCAAATAACAAGGGTGAAAGTGGGCATCCCTGCCGTGTACCGCGAAAGATTGAAAAAACAGGTGATTGCAAACCTAAATATATTAATTTAGCTTGGGGTTTATCATATAAAGCCTGAATCCATCGTTAATATACTCCCTTAACCCCAATCTTTGTGAGGTATAGCCCATAGGAACTCCCAACCTACCCTATCAAATGCTTTTTCAGTGTCTAAAAGTAGCATACCAAGGGGAGTAGACGTCTTTTCTGCTAGATCGAAAGCACAGACTGCGGTATTAACATGGGCAGTAGTATCTCTACCTTGAATAAAACCGTGTTGATGGGGAGATACCAAACCCGACATAGCTGGAGCAATACGATTAGCAAGAATTTTTTAGAAGATTTTGGCATCTGCGTTAATGAGTGAAATTGGTCTATATGAACCACACTCATCAGGAGGTTTTTTTTTCTTCAGAAAGAACACTATCCGAGTTATGTTCCATGATTCAGGTACCTTACCATTGATTCCGATATGTTGTGTAACCAATATAAACGGTTCGATCAACAAATCTTTAAATAACTTATAAAATTCCAAAGGTAAAGAATCTTCCCCAGCCGCCTTACCCGAAGGAAGTACCGAGATTGCTAGATCTATCTCTTCTCTTATGATATCCTTTCCTATTGTAGTTGCAGTCTCCTCACTCAGCATGGACATATATCTGTTCTGTACGTATCGCTGTATGTCTTCCTCTTTTGGTGATATATTTGAGGTATATAGCTCTTGATAATATATTAAAAACTGTTTTAGGATCTCCTGCGGTTGTGTGTACAATATACCATTTGCCGCTTTTACTCCCCTTATATAGGTTTTAGCCCGATCGTCTGCTACCTTATGAGCTAGGATCCTACCTATTTGTTCACCATATTCCTATGTGAAAAGCGATACTTGTTAAATCTAGCCGCTATTCTTTCTCTAAATACCTTTTTAGTAGCCACTCTAAGGTCTATTAAAGAAAAAAGCAATTGCTCTTGGTTATGAGTACCAGACAAGACAGCCTCCGTATATTCTATTTCAGCCCGTCGTATAGCTAGGATACCCTCCTTGGTTGTAATTTGCCTTGTTTTGTTCTGTTGCCATATATATTGTTGTGTTATTCCTCTGATAACTGCTTTCCAAGTATCCCAGACAATCAGTGGAGAAGCAGACCCAGTATTTTCTTGAAAAAATATTCCTAGTTGTTTCCTACCAGTATCTATATAGACACTATCCGAGAGCAAGTATCTTGGAAATGAAAATGGTCTGGATATCTTATCTCCTACTATCGTCTGAAATGTTAGTACTATGGGGTTGTGATCAGACGTAATTTGTGGGCATATTTCCATATCTGATGTCGAAAGTATTTGATCTGACACCCATGCCATATCAATTCTCGAATACAGATGGTGTGGGGAGGAATAATACGTATATCCAGGAATAGCTGGGTACAAATACCTCCATGCATCCCTGATTAGCTGCAAACGGCCTAATTCCACTATTGCAGCCCGTGATTTACACATTCTGTGGGTGGCCCCCCGTCTAGTTGTATCAATGCTGTAATCCATGACACAATTAAAATCACCCATTACCACCCTTTCTCCCTCCCAATTCAACATTTCCATGTTTAATACATTGATAATTGAAGGATCATCCACATTAGAACTGTATAAAACAGAAAAGACAAAGGGGCCTATTACGATGGCGGGCGGACTTGGTCTGCCCGCCACCGTAACGGTAAACGGGACCGACCGCCAGAGGTGCGGCGGTCCCGCCAGGCCCATTAGGATGCGACCGCACGCTGGCGGTCGCATCCCGCATCTATTACATTGTGGCGGGCGGTGCTGTCAGCAGCACCCACCGCAATGTAAAAGCTGCATGTAGTGCATTGGCATGCACAACGTGACAGGCACCGAGCGGTGCCTGCCACCTTGTGCGTGGCAATGAAGGGGGGTACCATAGGTACCCCCCAAGTGCAGCCACCCACCCCCCCGGGGGCCCGCAACGGGCCCCCAAAGCCATTCACCACATGCCTTTCCATGGCGGAGTCTCCGCCATGGAAAGGCATGTCACCGCAGGCATCGTAATATGGATGGCGGTGCCTGCAAGGCACCGCCACCATATTGTGTGTGCCTTTTCCGCCCGGCCGGCAATCCGACCGGCTGAAAAGCGGCGGATGGTCTTTCCGTCCGCCGCGGTGCCCCTCGCCATACTAATATGGCGGGGGGTGACAGGAACATTTGGCGGGCGGATCGCCACCACCGGCCCGGCGATCCGCCCGTGATCCAAATGGGCCCCATAGTTCTTTCCCCTTATTTCCACCTGTGCTATTGCCCATCTACCCGCCTGATCAGCCAACGTCCTATGTATCACGCATGAAAAACATTTGTGTTTTAATATTGCAACTCCCCTTATTGAACATGTCTGTGACTTGTATACAATAGTTTCGTAACCCAGATGTAACAAAAGATTCCGATCCTTGTAGGAGAGATACGTTTCGGTTAGCAGAACTAACTGGGGGCTATACATTTTTAACTCTTCACGCACTAATTGTCTTTTGAGTTTGCTGTTAAGACCAGCAACATTCCAAGCTAAGCATTTAATCTGATCCATTACCCAAATTTTTCATTTCAAATGAGTTACTACCCAGCATTGCATATACTTTCTTTCCCTTCATACTTGTGCTCTCTTCATTATCTCCAGACATAGATTTAAAGCTGATATTTTTATAGGCCCTCATGTTGATCTTTTCTTGCCACACCCAAAACCACCCACCCCAACCCAAACCCCAGAGAACTCCCACCCCCACCCCGTATCGTGAAGGAGGAATCGCCCCCTTTATTGAGCTGCTTCTAAAGGCAGCTACAAGGAGACAGAGCAGCAACGGCGGCTCACAAGCCATGCCCACACCCACCAAATAGAGAAAAAAAAAAAGAATGAAAAGAAAGAAGAATAAAGAGGCCTAAGAAGAGAGAAGGGGAGAAAATATATAGCAAATTGCATAATACGCCAAATACTTCTCAGTCTTTCCCCCCCTTCTCAGCTTGCCATCTGCCAATAGCCTCCTTCGCATCATTAACAGCCAGAAAAAAATACGTTTGATCCCCCTCAGGACTTTCAATCGTGCCGGTTCCTGTAAGAACACTTGCGCACCGGCGGCCTTTAGCGGCTCAATTAATTGTCGCATTTGCCAACGCCTATCCATTGATACCTTACAGAGGTCTGACCGCACAAAAAAAGTAATGGAGTCAGCTGTTACTGGGGACCTCGGGCAAGCTTTTAGATATACAGCCTGCCGCAGCAAGAAGTTGCCAAAAAATATTAGAAATGGTCGTGGATAGCGAGATCCCTGCTTTTGTTGCACCAGCGGGAGCCTATGTGCCCTTTGAATCTGACAATCCCAGTCCCAGTACCCCAGGTCCGGGAAGGCTTTCTGTAGGAGCTGTACTATGAAGGCGCGAGGATCTGCCCCCTCCTTCCCCTCTGGAATACCAAACCGTCTGAGATTATGCCGACGTTGGCGATACTCCAAATCCTCGACTTTGAGCTGTAACGCTGTGATACAGGTGTCATGGGACTGAATCGAATCCACCGTTTGTGCAGTGGCCTCCTCAGTGTCCGCCACCCGCTGCTGTAGTTCTGCAATATCACTTACAAGTGTCCCGACCTTGAGTGTCACTGCCTGCAGTGCCTGCTGTATGCCGTGATTGTCAGTTCTGACTTGAGCATAATGCTCCTGCGCCTCTTGCCTCTGATCTTTTAAGGCCTGAAGAATCGAGGCAAGTGATGGCTCTACATGAACAAAAAACTTCTCGGTTGATAAATTTGTATCTTCATGTTGTTGTGCTGGTATCACACCATGTAGTAATGGCGAGCTTGCTGAGTCAGAGTTAGTTGACTGGTCAAGAGATAAAATAGTTCCAGGCATATGATTGTCTGAGTCTGCTTCTAACGCTCTCTCGTTGCTAGAGCCTGCCTCTGCTGGGCTAGCACCCGACAATCGAGAATTTATGGACTTAACCCCTCCTTTCGCTTGAATCCAGCGGCGTAGGGGGGTATCAACTGAAACATCCTTGTTTTGTGAGGAAGCAGTGCGTTGTTGATCAAACCTTGTTGCCGTTTTCTTATTGCCCTTAGAGTTTGTAGCTTTGGTATTTTTCTTTTTAGAAGATATCTTAGGAGCCACTTCCATACTTTGTACCAAGGTTTTGTCAGAGGTAAGTGGAGGCGTGCGTAACTCATTATGGCCCTCACCGCCAGATGCCCCTCTACCGTCCAGCAATATCAATGAGGAAGGTTGCAAATCCTGCCTAGGTTCCTTATCAGGACAAGCATTGAGGGGCGCCGAGATAAGAGGTGTAATTAAAACATCATAGTGGCTTTCATTTGCCCCTGCAGTCTGCTCGCACACCAGTTCACCTGTAGCTGAACCCTCGCTGTTACATGAATTAGCGATACTACACGTAGGAGCGAATTCTGTTTGTAGGTTGTTCTCACCAAACTCACTCATAATCATAGACCTAGTAGACTCAGTTGTTGTCTCAGCTGTTAATACATGTGGGCCCATTAAATCTTCTGCCAGCACAGGTCTGTTTCCAAAACAGCTAGCCCCCTTCATTTGTTCTGCGCCATTCTTGGACACTTGCCTTGAGGCGCTTCCACCATTACTTTGGTGGCCAGGAGTGATCTCCGTGCAACATTGTTACCCAGGGATAGCCTCGAGTAAAATGTCAGCAATTTTGTTGCCACTGGTACATTCGGAGGCAGCGCTCGCCGCGAACAACTCTGACACTTTCCCTGATTGCAATAAGCGAAGCAGGGGCTTACCGACTCTTGGAACAGCGTCCCCTCGCTGCCTCACTGATGCCGCTGCCTCTGGTTCGCTGCCTTCCGCTTCGTTAGCCCCCTCAGCGGCTGCTATTCCTGTTGAGCTTGGCGGCGGCAGCCTTCCTGCCCGTGTTGATCTGACCGACGTCTTCGGTGGGGCCATGTCTGACCTAACGCACGTACTAAAAGCAAGCCTCGACCAGAAGATCGCCGATTCCTTCCCGTTCACAAGACGAATAATCCGAAGCTCGTATAGACGCCGTCGGATCCCTTGAAGTGCGACTGCCAGCATGTATCTCGGGTAATTGGCTGGCTGTTATGCTTATTAATCCACTTCTTTCTTTCTTTCCTTTCTTATGCCACTATATCGTGTTAATCGTCGGTGTTGTCAATCGGTATCTCTCTACATCATAGCGGGTGTGAGAGACTTTGGGAGCCGCTCCATGTGCCTGTACTCCCTGGCGGCGTCAGTCCGCCATCTTGCTCCTCCCCCCGAACGGGGATTTCCATTAATTATAAAATTAGAAATTTAAAAACTGTCTCATAGAATTGTACTTGGTGATGATGTTTTGATGTTCGGGGGCATTTTAGGCAGCCATTTCCCCAAGGAGATAAAGAAGGCAAGTTTGCTTTGTCAACTTTCCCGAATTACCTACTTTTCCACTGCCTTTGTTCCACAGAGATTTTTATGAAATAAATAGACATTGCTTTCATATCGTGCTTGCTATATTTAATTTAATTCACCAAATAGCATACTCAAATTTGGTTTGAATGGATTTACAACTCTCCCTCGTTTTCCCCCAGTATTGCTCTAATAAAAGCACGTTGTATTGTTGCAAAAAATAAATTGGTTATGTATAAATTGGTTATTTAAAAAAACAATCTGAAGTGTGGCAAAAGTGACTGGATTTTGAACTGGACTAACTGACACTTCTACAACAGTTTTATATAAAAAAAACAGGATCAATTCTTTACATTAAAGCATTGATTCTTGAAATAAAGGCAGTCAGTTTGATACAAAAATGCATTGGTTCGTGAAACGGAAGCAGTTTGTGATTCGAAAATCCTAGATGTGTTAAAAACATTTCCCTAGTTCACATTGTCACAGATGTTCAGGTTTTTACATTTTTCTGCCTATTTACAGTTCATAAAAAGATGAAACAAGATTTGCTCAGCCAAACCAATAATACAGCAACTCTTTAAAAATGCAGTTGTGAAAAGGTTTGAGCTGGAAGGAAGCAGTTTTCCCATTCAGCCCATATGGGTGGAATGCATGGACTCAATGCACTACTGCCCAAAGTGTGTTCACAAAGTGTCTTGTGGTGGTGGCTGCTCATTCCTGCAGAAATGCCATTTACATCTTTCCATATCAAGAGGAACAGCAGACAACAATACTTAGCACATACTCAAGCAGTGGTGTCCTTATACCACAAGTTAAAATTCACTGTGAATGCCGAAACGTCGCACCTCCAACCCCAACAGATCCATCACTTCCTAGGATCCATCCTAACCGCCATCACTGGGAAGCATGCACCAACCCAGAGAGGGCGAAGGCATTCCTAAAGCTGCAGCCTCGTTTTCAGACAGGAAGTCCTCTTACCATAAGGATTATGAGCTTGATAGGGATAATGGCTTCTTGCAGTGTCATAGTGCTGCACACCACACTGCACTTGTGCCCTTTCAAGAGTGCCTTGTGAGGCTGTCGTCACAATGGGAAGATCTAGTGTTGATAAAGGCTAACATTCAGTGCACTTTCCTATAGTGGAACAGCAACAACTTGTTGCTAGGCAGACCTTTCCTCGACCCCCTTCCACAGGTGATCCCATGGACACCTCACTCACTGGGTGGGGACCTCACCTCCACCAAGTGGTGCTAACCTATTATAGGCAACCCTGGTACTCCATTCTAATGGATATATCGGTCAGCCTGCAAACACATCTGCCTCTAAGGCCAACATTCTTTTTTAAAATTATTTTGCATCCCTTATTTATCAGTTATTTTACAATACAAAACAATGAAATCAACATGGAGAACCTTTACATATGTATCCCCCCCATCCGGGGCAAGCATACCAACACTCATGGAAAAGGGATGTTAATAGCTTTGTTCCATTTTCCCTATGTGTTTTCTATGTGAGGATGTCGTTACATAACATAATGTGGGAGGGGGTAGGTTACCACCAGTGGTCGAAGTCTCGGAGCCCAAATTCTTCACAGAGGGCTGGGAACTAATTCAGCCGGCCTCCATCCAGTATTTGGTTCATCCGTCGCAGGCCATGATCCTGCCAGTAAGGCCAGTAGACTGGTTGGCCGTCTATGTAGCAAACAGCATTGTGCTGGCCGGACCGTCTCATTCAGCATCAGGGTCATCTCAGACACCCCGAAACTAAGCAACTCAACCTAGCAATTTGGCATCTGAGGATCTAGGATTCAAGTACCTGAAGCTTCCAGAGTAGTATATGTGAATTCTGTGCAAGGTAGGCAAGCCAACTAAGCATGTCTGTTATGCAACAACGTGGAAACGATTTGTCCACTACTGCAACAGTAAATACATAGACCCCTCTCCTTAAAGTCTCTGTGCAAGACATCATATGCTCATCATCATTGCATTTCTAACAGGCGAATTGTATACATATCTTTGGAAAGCATTAGCCACTAGTACAATGATGCGATACAGCTTTTGGCACCAATTATATTAAGAAGTGCATGCAACTCGCATCACTTGTTCTTTGTGTGCTTGTTTTCTTGCTGGTCTCAATGAGTTTCCATTGTCTAGAGGTTAGCACCTGAACCACACGGTGGCATTTTATGCCTCAGGAATCCTGGGAAGTATCAAGAAGGAATTGTGGTTTCTTTGAAGCAGCCTGCACCCTGAATGCATAAGATGGTGGTTGTAGGACTTGGCCCTTTTGGCTAAAGTTCCCTAAACTTTTTGCTTTCCGCTAGACCGTTTTCCTGACATAGAGTTGCCTATTTAGATGCTTTGGGTACTTTGCCACTGCTGATCAGTGTCAAAGTACAAGTGTTCCCTGTGTAAAGTGTAATGATAATTGGTTGGCTATGATTGGTATGTTGCCTTACTAGTAAAGTCCCTAGTAATGTGCACTGTGTGTGCCAGGGCTAGTAATGCAAAGGTGCGCGGAGAAGGGAACTCAGGCCTGCAGTGTAGGGCCTGCGCGCAGTTTGCTAAGTTAGCATGTTGTCCTGACAAGTGCAACCACTTGTCAGGCCTTACTTTCCCTTTTGCGTACACAGTGGGCACCCCTGTGGTAGGTCCAGGGTAACCCCTGGGCACGGTGCAGTGTAGGTAAAAGGCAGGACATATACTGAGGTGTGTGTTATGTCCTGTCAGTGAAAAACACTCCATTTCGTTTTTCACTGGTGAAAGGCCATCCTGCCCATAGGACAGAATGGGGGAGGCTGGGTATTGTGTTTGTTAGCCTAGTTTCCCATAAGTTTAAAATGGAGAGGTGAAGTTTAGTATGTATGAACTCACAGCGTCATAACACATCTTTCTATGAAAGTGGTTTTGTCACTGTGTGTTCAGAAACCACTCTTTTAGAAAGTGGCTGAGTTTTGTGCTTTAAGCATTTCTGTGTGTCTCTGCTGAATGTGGATTGACTGTCTGGATCTGAAAGGGGAGAGGAGCTGGGGGAGGTCTTGACCCAGGGAGGGGTTGAGATGGCACCAGGCTGACCTGCATCTGGAGAGTAGGCGAGGAAAAGCACCGGAAGGTGAAGAGGCCTGGGTTGCAGCTATAAAACAATTGACCCATCTCCTGCTGGGTGATTAAGGATCCAGACCCTCAGTATCAAAGGGAGAAAGGTGACACTGGGAGGGAGACACCCAGAACTGATTTAGGCAGGGGTCAGGGACCCCTGAGCACAACGAACTTCAAAGACATTTAGGGGTATAACTATGAGAGCTGAAGCCCCTGAACGTTGGAATAGAAATGGATTGAGACTGAAAAGGCTTGGACCCATTTTGTGGTCAAGAGGAACCTCTGCTAAGGAAGGAACAACTGAAGAGACTGCTGGGAAGGACCAACCCTTGCTTCGTGATCTGGGGCTGGTCTGCAGTTTGCGGTTTTAACCAAGGAAGAGGCTGTTGGGACGGGCTTCGTGCGCTGGGTCCCCCTGCTTGAAGAAGACTGTGCTTTGTGCTGTGTCTTGTTACCCCAAGGGCCCGAGGTGAGCTGGCTCCCTGTTTGGAAACACAGGAACATAAAAGTTTCCGGAGAAGTTTCAAGCGACGCGGTGGGCGCGTGTTGTGGCAGCTTGAGACCCTCGGAAGGTGTGCCCTGTGATCTTGGACACACGGAGGAGAAGTGAGACTCGGACGCGCTGGGTGCGTGTCGTGGTGCACAGGGGGCGTTGGTGAAGAGCGCCTGGTCAACGTGTGCACCGAAGGTGAAGTGAGTCTCGGACGCGCAGGGTGCGTGTCGTGGTGCACCGCAGGCGTTGGTCAAGAGCACCTGGTCAGCGGGTGCATCGGAGGTGACGGGAGTCTCGGACGCGCAGGGTGCGTGTCGTGGTGCACAGGAGGCGTTGTTGAGGAGCGCCTGGTCAACGTGTGCATCGGAAGTGGAGTGAGTCTCGGACGCGCAGGGTGCGTGTCGGGGTGCACCGGAGGCGCTGGTGAAGAGCGCCTGGTCATCGAGTGCACCGGAGAAGTGAGGCTCGGACACGGTGAGCGTGTCGGGGTGCGGCCGAAGGCGTTGGTGAAGAGCGCCTGGATATCGGGGCACCGGAGTTGGAGTAAGTCTCAGTGAAGCAGTGTGCTTACTTTGGTGCAACCTGGGACTGTGGAGGTGATCGGCTGATCATCGTGTGCAACGTGGTGTGCGGGTCTTGGTGCCAACTAAAACCGCAGGAAGGAGTGCCTGGTGAACGTGCACTCGGAGTCGACGTGAAGTCCCATCAGCGTTGTGTGTGTGGCTTCGTGCCAGAAGAGACCCGGAGGGTGCTGTGGTGAACGTGCACCCGGAGTAACGTAATCTCAGGGGCGTGGGGTACGTGTGCCCTGCGGCCGCCTGAGACCTTCCTAACAGTCGCGGCCCGGCCCGTCAGCCCGGAGGAGCTGAGCTGCCAGGCCGAGCCGCTGAGGCCCATTGAGAAAGTTCTACACGGAAGGCCCAGTTCACTGAAGGAGGAGAGGAGAGTGGGGTCGCGCCCCCAGGTAACGTGGATCACTGCCTGGGTGGGGTGCGGGCTCGGAGGGACACTCTCTCGGCCTCTCAGACCTTCTGGCGACGTGAGCCTTTGCTTCGGCTCAGATTGGGGCCCGTACTGGCCAAAGGAGTGGCGGTACTGGGGCCAGAGTGGGAAGCTGTATTTTATGTCATCGTTGATACGTGTGGGGGGCAACTGTTATCGAAGAGGCTGACTGTCGTAATACACATTGCCAATATTGCTGCTAACGAACTGCCGGACTGTCTTATGACGCCTGACATTATTTCTGCATAACGAAGTACACGATTGTAGCGCTACGCATTGCATTATTTCTCCCTTGCAAAGTACAGGATCGAAGCGGCCCGCATTGCATTATTTCTTCATTGCAAAGTACATGATTGTAGCCACGCATTGCATTATTCCTTAATTGCAAAGTACATGATTGTAGCGGTGCGCACCTTCATTGCGCAGTACATGATTGTAGCGGTACGCATTGCATTATTTCTCCCATTGCAGGTACCGGGGTGTATCGTTACGCATTGTATTATTATTCCTTTGCCCAGCACAGGATTGTATCGTTACGCAGGGCACTATTGTTTGTCCATTGCAACGTGTGTGATTCTAGCATTACGACCAGCATAGCATTTTGAAAGCGGTGGTTGGGATTTGAACCTACCAACCAGCCGGAGCGAATATTACCCGTTATTATATGTTGGCTTATGTATCGTGTGGTCTGATCGTATATCTTTTTACATAAAGTTTATACTCGTTTTATCAAACTCTTGTGGAGTCCATTTGTGGTGTCACCAGTGGGTTGTTGTGAGTGTGGTTGCACATACTGTACACTCGTGCCTTGGAGATAGGCCTGGCTGCTGGTGCCAAGCTACTGCGGGGGTGAGCAGGGCTATCTCAAACGGTGTCCTTACTTGGTCTAACGTTGAGTGAGGAGTCCCGGGTCTCGCATTTGTGACAGTGGCGCGGGACGGGGACTCCGGCTTCCAACAGTGGTGATCTTGCCCAGTGGGTGCTTAACCTCACATAACTGTTTTTTTGCTTGATCTGTCTTAATTTCATCTAAACTGCAGTTGCTTCAGCCAGCGGATGTACAATGCAAGAATCCACGCTGTGTTGTTTTTTCACCTATATAAAAACAGCTCAGGACTGAAATGAATTTCATTCTTCATTACCCCCACTTTTTGTTGCCATTTTTTTGTACAAGCGCAATGTCTGATGACATTGAATTCAACACTGGTGCTAGAGTAAGATGGGCGTAGCCCGGCCAACTAATAAATGCCACCTGGATATTTCACATCAGATCATGACACTGAATGGCCTTTCTGTGACAGCATGCAACTTACAACTTCTGTTAATTCACAGGGCCCACAGTGCTATTGTTACCACGTCTAATGCATCATTATAAGTGCTCAGATACAAATATTAAAACGGACTGCTGGCAGCAACAATACTGGAGATCCCTTTAACTCTGGGGGTGTGGAATTACAGGTTGAACCCTGAGAATAGCCTGAGCAATGAGGAATTACGAGGGAATCTATAATTCGGACCCTGATTCTGCCACTAATTCCTTATTCTCCCCAACAGTTTCCCCCAGAGATTATGTCAGCTTTTGCCAGCCCAGGTCTCCGTTGAAAACATGGCAGGTCTGCGGTAACTTCTTGGACCTTGTAATTCCTAATGTAGCAACTCTGTGACTGGCCCCATCAGGAATTCTGAGGCACTGGCAATGGTCTCTTAAGCATGGCAGCTGTAACACAGCCAAACTTCAAAAAAGACTCCAGCGCATCCAGAACGCCTCCGCACGACTCATCCTGGACATCCCCCGACACAGCCACATCACCGGACACCTGAAAGACCTGCACTGGCTCCCCGTCAGCAAGAGAATCACGTTCAGACTCCTCACCCACGCACACAAGGCCCTCCACGACCTGGGCCCCAAGTACCTCAACGACCGCATGACCTTCTACACGCCCACCCGCCAGCTACGATCAACCAGCCACGCCCTCGCCACCGTACCACGCATCCGCAGAGCCACCGCCGGAGGAAGATCCTTCTCCTACCTGGCAGCCAAGACCTGGAACTCCCTCCCCACTCACCTTCGGCGAACCCAGGACCATCTCTCCTTCAGGAAGCAGCTCAAGACCTGGCTGTTCGAGCAGTAACTTACCCCCTCCCCCAGCGCCTTGAGACCCTCCCGGGTGAGTAGCGCGCTCTATAAATGCCGTGATTGATTGATTGATTAACAACTTAGGGTGTATCTTGCATTCTCTGGGTGTCATCCATTTTTGCCCCATCATACTCGTGTCTCCCTGAAAGCATTACTGAACCTTTCAGTTGCTTTAGGTGGTTGGTATTTTTAACACCCATGCACTTTGCCCCAGTATATCACTGATGCATCATTACATGCTTGTTGTACCTTCAGTGGTTATGGGAGCTGCATCAACAAACTGACTTCCCATCCACTTTTAGGATCGCACGACGCAAGTACAACGGACTCTTATAGTGTGTAAAATGACCAGATCACATGCCCAAAACAGTAACCCAGCAAAATGCCTAAGAACTAAATGAACCCAGTCTCATTAATACAGTCACCATCACTAACTATCCGTACCCTTAAATCTCACCCACCCCCAAGCCCTGCAACTGCCCAGCACCTACTATCCCCCTGTTGTTTCAGCCTGAATCTAACTTTTCCGCTGGGGTTTTGTCTTCCTCAATTTTTACAGCATCATGGCTCAATACTGGCCCCTTCTCATTCCCCCCACCCCCAGACCTGGCCGGCCCATCCAAAAGCCTAGCTATTCCTCTACTAATTGCCCCAGACTGCGCCACCCCTGCCTTCTCTCTCAAAAGGCCTGGGTCTGCTCCACCCATGGCATCAAAGACATCCCCACCAAAGTCAGCCAGACATGAAGTAGAACATGTTCCACCACAATTAGTCCCCAAAATAGAAGGAGAGTCAGTAGAGAAGCATCAAAACCTCAGTGGGCACGCAGGGGAAGGCAAGAAAGAGGAAGCCCTCCCTGCTGCACCCATGCTCCATTAAACCACACCCGTACTCCAGGCCCAGGTAATCAACTCCCGTGCTGCTGTCGGCCTGCACCAACAGCCCGGAGTGCCCAGGGGGAGAATGGGACAAGCTCAAATCCACCCAGGCACCCCCATTATTGACTCTGCTCCTGGAACAATACAGTGAACCCTGCAACACTACCGAAAAAATAACGGGAATGCCTGAAATTTTAAATATGCTTCCAAATGTCCGAATTGTATTCTCAAATTTGGAAATTGTTTTAAAATAGTGAACTTAGTATTGCATGTGGAAATCAGAGGTACATATCCGTTTTGTACATCTGTGCCAGGACAATCGTGAATGCTCTTTAAATGAACACCGAGACAAAATAGACCCCGCCTTGGGATTTTCAGATCCTTCACCCCTTACCAAAATGTTTGCATTGTTGCTATGCAACAGCATGCACTACTTTGTCAATCCTGAGCGTTCGCTTCTGCTCGGTGTAACGTAAGTCTGCTGCTCTTAAGCAGCTTTGCCATCAGCCACGCTCCGAAGGATTTCCATTACAAAGTTTGTTTTCTGAGTCTGTTTGTCACTGGATACAGGTCCTGCAAAGATTGGGCAGTCCGCCAACCTGTTAGTGATTTATTCATTTTGAAATGTTGGCATAGCTGCCAAGTTTCCAGTTTGTTTATAAGTGACATTTCCAAGTTTTCTGTGGGTTTATGTGACATTTCAATGTATTACCTGTAACATTTTGAGTAACACTTTACTAGGAAAGCAAACTAGAAATGTCAGAAATGAGCCATTTCCCCCAAAAATATTATCGTTCTTTTAAATTCCGGTGGGAATCGGAAGACAAACAATTACATTATGCTGCGCACTTGCAAACTCATGATTATCTGGATTATTCGGTTCTCAGCTCCTGTAATCTTTACCACCCTTACTCTTCAAAAAGTACACTCCTTACTTGAGTTTTACAGGTGACACGTGGTGTCCTATCTAACTATAAAGCGATTTCAACAAGACAAAAGCCTGATGAAAAAAAGAATGTTGTCTCCAGAATTTGTAACTTTTAAATATGCTTATAAAGAATCACCATTGTGTCATGGAAATATCTATAAATATGTATGTATCCAAATGACCTCCATGCATCTCGTAACGAAGCTGGCAAAATTATAAACGTTTTTTTATTTTTTTATTAAAGCTGTCTGTTTGAGCTTAAACACACTGACAACAGGAGCAGTAAAGTGAAGAGCACACTACTTACCTGTACGAGTGTCATTATTTCTTTGGTGCTGCATATTCTCTGCCGGAGCTCTCATCAATAGGGGAGAGGGGGTTTGCCTTGGAGCTCTAAATCACCAGAAAGAAGCATTTAGTCACCCAGGACAGGACTTCGACATTTGTGGCCTAGAAGCCAGGGGTCGGGCACGATCAGCCTGCTGCTGGGGAAGGACAGAGTCGGGTGGGAAAATGGAGGGGGTTCCCTAGCTCTCCTCAGTGCTTTCTTGCTTCACGAGCATCAGCGACACTATTGGGGGAAGGCAACAGGGAGGCTGCGCAGCGCACGTGGGTGCCAATAAATAACAAATTACTTTATTGCAAGCACAGGGAGAGTCACTGGCCCACTTTCCAGGGGAACAGTGCTCTCCAGTGGGACCGAGAGTCTGTCTCATTCATC
The DNA here is from genome assembly GCA_963921515.1 of Calotriton arnoldi. Taxonomy (NCBI): domain Eukaryota; kingdom Metazoa; phylum Chordata; class Amphibia; order Caudata; family Salamandridae; genus Calotriton; species Calotriton arnoldi. Next base: position 323,979 of record CAWUFW010002753.1, read on the forward strand.
CCAGGTGTAACAAAAAGACCTCAGCCTGTCATTTGCAAGCGGCGGAGGAAGAAAGGACTTTGCTTAGAGAGTCAGGTTAGCCCTGCTAACTGCCATGCATATGCGTGATAGTGTCCAATCCTTGCGGGATGTGCATATATTGCTAATATGCGTTAGACTAACGCGAGATGCGTGGCACTTGGCAGGGCTTAAAGTGGTGTTCATAAGGAGAATGACGTGTCTTCGGAACATCATTGCATGTTCTAGTGGTTGGAACTTTGGGACTTACTTGAGAAAGAGACTTTTTAAGGCATGGGCCAAGTGGGCAATTGTGCAGGCCCCCACCTTCTAAGTGGCCCCTGAGAAACTGAACTTTTACTCTTTCTTACTTATGTCTATTTCTCTATCTCAACTTTTAACACGTTTTACTCATTTTCTCCTAGAACCATGGTGCATCTAGGAGACAATGAGTAATCCAATTAATCAAAGTTATTCCGAGGAGGGGCCCCCAGAATATTTCTCGCCTGGGGTACCTGAACTCCTTAAGAAGAGGCTGACCTGAGATCTATCTTGTATCCCTCTAGGACATGTCTAATTAATAAGAATTTAAAGAACTGTGATTTATGGAGGTCAAACGCTTTTTTCAGCTTCCCGAATGTTTTGATGTGACTAGCTTTCCAGCCATCTTTTGTCAACTGCCCGAATGTTTCGGTGTGACTAGCATCCAAGCCATCTCCTACTCTGGAATTCCCTATGGTATCCAGGGCCACTGGAATAATGCGGCAGGAGAGGGCCAAATTATCAGGCAAGAAAAGGCAAATTATGCAGCATAATGCGGCCCATTTTTTAATAGTATTACTTCTTTATTCAATCATTTTTATACTTGGTAACACTGTATGGACACTGTTTGCACCTTATTAGTACCAGTTTAACGCCCAAATATACCAATAAGCAACAGAAAGGTGACCAGTCCAGCTTTGCAAAGGGCCTTCAATTGCGCAGCAACACGTGCCGCTGCATTTTTAGTAACTTTTGAAACATTTAAGCTAGAAATGGTTTTTGCAGATTATGGGGCAAATGATGGACTGTGTGGCAAATACAGCAAACCTAGAACTATGCGGAAATCGCAGCAGTCATACAATCACATAATTTCAGAGGCCCTGATGGTATCCCATGCATGAAAACCTGTCAGTTGGTTTACTACTGAAAGCCATGACCCAAACCAAGGGCGGTATCCTTACTTATTCACTAGTACCAACCAATCATTTTTAGGGACCAGCACTATAGTGGTGTGCTAGTCATTTAGGCTCCTGCCAAGATCAATTTCTCCCCATACACCTGACATCAAATTTAAAATACCAACTGTTGGACTTGGCCCTTTTTGCAGGGTCATCCCTAAACTGCTTTCTCCTAGCCTTTTTTCTGACATGGTGTTGGTGGTTTTAGGACTCTGGGCACTTTAGCACTGCTGTTCAGTGTAAAGTGCGTGTGCTCTCTGTGTTACTTATGGTAAGATTGGTCTACACCTGTTTGGCCTATTTAATTTACCTGTCAGTCCCTTGTAAAGTGGTATCTCATATACCCAGGGCTGGTGAATTAAATGCTACTGGTGGGCTTGCAGCGCTGATTGCGCCACCCACCAAAGTAGCCTTTCAAACCTATCCGAGGCCTCTGCCATTGCAGGGCCTGTGCGCGCAGTGTTACTGCCGCTGTGACGTGGCACCTAAAGTGCGTGCCATGTCTGTGACCCCCCTTTTACTACATGTCAGTCACCCCTAAGGTAGGCCCTAGCTAGCCCTATGGGCAGGGTGCATTGTAGTTAAAAGATAGGACATGTACCTTAAGTGTGTGTTATGTCCTGGTAGTGACAAACAGCCATTTTGGTTTCTCACTACTGTGGAGCTGCCCTCCCATAGGAATGCATTGGGGATTTCCTGGTAAGTGTTTCAGTGGTAATTCCTGATATGAGAGGAGAAGCGTGGTCAAGTTTGGTATATTTGGAATAGTGATAATAAATCCTTCGCAATGGTGTGCGCAGATTTATTATAACTATTTTAGAAATGCCACTTTTAGAAGTTGGCATTTCTGTGTGCTATGTGTCTGCCTGCCTGATGTGAATTGCATGTCTGGCTTTTGAGTGACGGGGGCTGTTGAGGTGTGTGTGGCTCCAGGAGGGGCAGGGTGAGTCAGCGCTAGGCTGAATGGGACATCTGCATTTGGAGTAGTGGGAGGAGAAGTCCCTGGTCCCTGAATAGGTCTGTGCCTAGCCTGTACAATGCTGGCTCCGCCCCCCTGTGGTGTGTCTGATGACGAGCCCCCACCTGACAAAGGGGAAGAGGAGCCTGGTAAACAAAGTGATCCAATTCCCCCCTGAACCAGTTTTTGCTGGTTCCCCAAGCCCTGTGCCAGGGCAGACAAAGCCCAGAGGTGATATAAATATAGGGGCTGTGACCCCATGAAATGTTGTGCTGTTCCTGTGACTTGGGGGGCCTGTTGCTGCTGCTGGGCTCCAGGAGGAACCGCCACAAGGGACTGCCTCCCTGCTGGAGGGCCCTGTGTGCTGGCCTGCCTGGGCCCAGCTTTGCCCCCTTGACCTGTGCAGGTCTTAGCGCCTCGTGAGCACTTTATCTTATTTCGAGAAGAGCGTGGGCTTCGCAGCGCGGAGCTGCCACCTATTTAGAGGGAATCCCGACGTGGGGATTCCCCCGCCTTCGTGCCATACGGAGCAGGTGCCCACCCCGCTTTTTGCATATTTTAATAGCGGGTGCCCACCCCGCGTTTGGGGTTTGCTGGCGGGTGCCCACCCCGCTTTATGCTTTTATATTGAGGCGGGTGCCCACCCCGCACTGTGGCGCCGAAGAGAAATCACCGCCGCGGCCCGATTCGGCACCGGAAGCCAGGCACGTCCGCCTGACTGTGGGCGGGGCCTGCTGGCAAGCGCGAGAGTCCAGCGCGAGAGCCTCGCAGGCTCCAGTTCCGCCCCCCCTGTGCTCCCGTGGCCGGAGGAGAGCCACGCAGTTGCCAGAAGCGGCACCAGAGGAGAGCAGAAGTGTCCCCAGAATAACCCGGTGAGTGAGGGCTCTGCTTGACACATTGTCAGTGCCTATTTTCTGAGTAGACCCGCAGGAGAGCAGGCCGCTCCAACGTTGGGGGCCATTGTGTTGAGAGAGCCCCAGAGCGCCGCTGCCCATTCCCTTCACAGCTGCACCGCACCAGCACGGTCAGCTGCAACGTTGGCCACTTTTGTTTTTAGAGTCCCGGAGTGGGGCTCAGGCGGCACAGTGGTGCCAGGCCTTGTTCACAGCTGCACCGCACCAGCGCGGGCAGCTGCAACGGTGGGCACATTGGTTGGTAGAGTCCAGGTGGGGACTCCAGAGGGCACAGTGAGTGCCAGTGCCTACAGTTATTTTCACAGCTGCACCGCAGTTAGCGGCAGCTGCAACGTTTAGGCCAGATAATTTTTAGGAGTCTCAGTGGGGACCCAGGAGGCACAGTGGGGCCAGCGCTACCATTTCTTTGGGGGCATTTTTTGGTTTCCAGTGATAAGAAAGGAGTGAGATACACTCCTGCCCTGCCCCAGAGCAATTGCGCACCTTGATGTTGCTGCATTGGCAGCCCAGCCCTGACATTTTGGACATAGGGCATTTGAGCCCCAGAGAGAAGGCCAGTTGGCCAGGGGGTCAGTGTTAGGTTGGTAGGGCGCCAGGCCCTAATGTGATTTATGTGGCGCCAGGCCCTAATGTGATTTATGTGGTGCCTATGATAAATGTGATTTATGCACCATGATTTATGCCTCTAATGTGATTTATGCTTAGGAGGTTGGCGCATAATGTGTTTTACGCCTAAAGTGATGCTGATTGCATAATGTGATTTATGTTGCAGGATATAATGCTAAGTACAGTATTGTGCCAGTAATTACTGGTTGTGTTCTACATTTACTATTTGTGCTTTGTGATGGTTCTGACAGTGGCCCAATTGGCCCTGTCATGTGTATATAATCCCCTGTAAATATTGCCTAGTGCCAGTTGGCACAGTGTATATGGTGTGATTACTATTCTAATGTGTTTTGGATAATACAAAGGCTATTTTTATATATAACCTTGTGTGGAGTTTCTTTTGTGGTGTGCCTAGTGTGTTGCTGCTGTGTGTGTGTTGCGCAAACGCTTTACACATTGCCTCTGGGATATGCCTGACTGCTCGTGCCAAGCTACCAAGGGGGTGAGCAGGGGTTATCTTCAGGGTGTAACTCCCTTGCCCTAACTAGAGTAGTGGTTTCTGCCTGGCTTTGGCGCAAGCCTTAGCCAACCAGAAATCCCATTTCTAACACCAACAATGAACACTTTTAACTGCGGCTCATTTGCTAAGCAAGATGAATAAAGTATGCCATTTAATTTATTTCCTTTTACTATTTGAGACAGGATTTACCTCCAGCAAACAGGATTTCTTGTCATGCTTTTATCGCATAAAACCCGGAGCAAATCCAGGGTCATGGCAAAGATTGTAAAATGTCCTTGGTGAGAAAGAAAAAAGAACAACTGATGCAGTTGTTCGCCCAATTTGGTCTGAAAATAAAATGGCTGTATGCATCTTCTCATCCCAGTCAGGACACCCGCTCACACATGCATTCACTCGCTGACACACAGACAGATACAGACAGTGGCGTAACAAAACATGAGGGGGCTCCCCTGCAAGAAATGCTGAATGGGCCCCTCACACTCACATCAGTAGGGGCTGAGGGTGACCCCTCTAGTATGGGTAAGCCTAGGGCCCCCCCACACCGCAGGGGCTGCGGGGGCCTTTGTTACGTTCCTGGGTACAGAGCTGGCATACAAGTAGACGGACACGCACAGAGCAGACATGCAAAAACAGTGCTAACTCTCAGTCACACACACAGTGTCAGGGACTGTCCGGGACTATGTCGGGAACACAGTCAGGGACTTGGGCAAGGACTGGGAACGGGGTAGAAAACCTACACAGAGAGAGGAGTACAGCGCTGCCCAGGATCACACAGGAAGTCAGAGGAGAAAAGGGATCCAAAGGGGAAGCCTGTACAAAGGAACAAGATGGCTAAGACTCAGAAAGGAAGGGCACTCACAAGGCAATTTAGCATTCAGACTAACTACACCCAGGACGGACGTGCAAGAGATATATATAATACAACATTAACAATAAAGGGGAGTGTGGGGTAAAGCACTCAGGAGCTCCACACGGTAAGACTGAAGCTCAGTAAGTTCCTCACCCACTATTGCTATTACAGATACTGACTGAAAATACCCACATATAGGATATGCATGCACAGGCAGGGTCTGTGGAGCTTATACCTATGGTGATGTTATAACAGTAACTCAAAGACAATACTCACAGTGAACAAGAAACACCACCTAGGTAGTCAGCTGTGCCCACGGATCCTGGCGATCAAACAGGAGCACGCAAGGCAGTAACAGCAAAGGGGTAGAACTAAACACAAGCACAATAGACAAGGAGCTAGCAAGGAGGAGTGCTTAACAGGAAAGGAAGGAAATCACAGGGCACACTTGGCAGAAAGCAGGTAACAAACATACAAGGTAACAGAAGCAAGACAGCAGAAATAGAAAGACAGCAAACTAGAACTGGAACCAAGGAAATGGGAAGAAAGGCAGGGACTGGAAAAGGATATACAGAAGGGGAGGCTACAAGGGTATACTAGAATAGTGCAGGTTCAGGAATCAAGAAAACAAAGTAGCATAGAAGGCAGTGCTGGGGCAGGAACAAGAATTGAGCAAAAGCTCAGGAGTCAAAGTAGCATAGAAGGCAGTGATGGGGCAGGACCAAGAATTGAGCTAAGGCTCAGGAGTCAAGGTAGCACTGCAGGCAGTGCTGGTTCAGGAACAGGGAATTACTAAAGCTTCAGGAGTCAAGGTAGCACTGCAGGCAGTGCTGGTTCAGGAACAGGGAATTACTAAAGCTTCAGGAGGCAAGGTAGCACTGCAGGCAGTACTGGTTCAGGAACAGAGAATTACTAAAGCTTGCAGGAGTCAAGATAGCACTGCAGGCAGTGCTAGTTCAGGAGAAGGGAAGCTGCTGCAGGTCAGGAACAAGGAATGCTAAGGCTCAGGAGTCAAGGTAGCACTGCAGGCAGTGCTGGTTCAAGGAAACCGGAAATAGCTACAGCTCAGGAAACAAGGAGTCAAGAGAGCACTGCAAGCAGTGCAATTCAGGAACAAGAAATAGTTGAAGCCCAGGAACAGGAACAAAGAATAACCATAGCTCAGGAACTCGGGAAACAAGGTAGCACTGCAGGCAGTGCTAATTCAGGCAGAAGGAATAGCTGTAGCTCAGGAATCAGGGAACAAGGATTAACTATTGCTCAGTAATCAAGGAATATCAAAAGCTCAGGAAACAAGGATCGGTCTCACCGGAAAACAGCTACAATGACCAACCCTGGGCTGAAGGGAGCTGGGGCTTAAAAGAGCTCACAGTAATCACATGCATCAGGTGTTAGCAGGCTAGCAGCAGCCAGCCACAGGTGAACTCAATTCCTCCACCCATCCTTGGCCTGCAGGGGTGGAGACAAAGCAGTGAGCAGGGGATTATAGGTAATGGAGTTTCCAGCATGAGCAGACTGGCTTCCACAAAACCCGGCATGGATTGGGAATGGATGTCAATTCCTAAATGATGTCCAAATGCCTGGAAGTCAGGATATGCATACAGGGGAGTGTCTGGAAGCATATTAGAATACTGGAAAGCCCCACAATTCGGCCCCCTGGTGGTGGGAAGGAGAGCACAGGGAGTGAATCGTGACAGTACACTCCCTCCAACGACCGGCTCCCGGAATCTGGGACTCGATTTAAAGCCTTTGCTGCTATGAAATAAGTCCATTCCCATCAGAGATGTAGTGCAAGATACCAGAGGACTGCAGGAAAAATTTGATGTTCTGGAGGGTAGGATAATAGGCTGTAAATTAACAGCAGTATTGAAGGCAGAACCTGAAGAGTCCAAATCCAGTAACGGGGGCTTAGAAGCCTGACTTACAGGTGTGTGAAGTCTTGATGATGGCAGGCTAGAGTAGCACTCTGAAAATAAAGGAAGATTTACTGTAGGGTCAAAAGCATATAATGGATTGGCAGGAGGCACAGAGGTCAACGGCAAACTGGCTGAAGACAAAGGAGACAACGAAAAGCAGACCTGAGGCTCTGGCCCTGGATGAAAACATACAGAAGACTCACATGCAGGAGACTCTGGAAGCAGGTATGCAGGAGACCCAGGCCCTTGAGGCTTACATGTTGAGAGTTTTGTCTCTGATGCTGGAGATTCAGTCTCTGAATGTATACGTACAGAGACCTCTGAAGGCTGGCAAACTGGAAGCACAGGGTCAAAAAGTAGGCAAGATAGAGGCAAAAGGCCAGAAGGCAGGGAGCCTGGAAGCTCTGGTGCTGAAGGCAGGGAGCCTGGAAGCTCTGGCTCGGAAGTCAGACAGGCTGGAAGCTCTGGCTCTGAAGTCAGACAGGCTGTAAGCTCTGGCTCTGAAGTCAGACAGGCTAGAAGCTCTGGCTCTGAAGTCAGACAGGCTGGAAGCTCTGGCTCTGAAGTCAGACAGGCTGGAAGCTCTGGCTCTGAAGTCAGACAGGCTGGAAGCTCTGGCTCTGAAGTCAGACTGGAAGTTCTGGCTCTGAAGTCAGACTGGAAGTTCTGGCTCTGAAGTCAGACAGGCTGGAGACTCTGACTTAGTAGGCAGGTGAGCTGAGGGCTTGTGCTCTGAATGCAGGCAGTCTGGAGGCTCCGGTACTAATGGCAGGCAGGCTGTAGGCTCGGGCTCACATGGCAGGCAGGCTGCAGGCTCGGGCTCACATGGCAGGCAGGCTGCAGGCTCGGGCTCACATGGCAGGCAGGCTGCAGGCTCGGGCTCACATGGCAGGCAGGCTGCAAGCTCGGGCTCACATGGCAGGCAGGCTGCAAGCTCGGGCTCACATGGCAGGCAGGCTGTAGGCTGAAGTTCAGAAGGCAGCAGGCCGGCTGAGGACTCTGGAGACTTTGCAAAAAGACAAGCTGATGACAGAGAGGCACAGGGATGATGGGCTTTAAATTCTGGGAATGGCGATAGCCCGTGAACAGTAGATTCCCTATTGTCAATATTGAAATCTTCACAGTTCCTTGGCTCATTAAAACACACTGAAGGGCTTTCTTCGGGATGGCTAAGAATACTGCTTATCTTAGAGTCTCTGATGACCAGACTCCCTTTACCATTTGGCAGTTCACATGTCTTAGTCAGAGGAAATAGGTCGGAGACTTCTTGGTCATGGGAGATTTGTTCAATTCCTTCTGCATTACAAGGTGGTACAGATGCATTAGAGCAGAGTAATATTATGTCCTGACTTTTCAATATGTGGCGTGCTTGAAGGCGAGAGAGCAAACAAGGGGTCAGGATTTTGTTCCTTCTCAGTGAGGAGGTTGGCTTCAGTCGCAGAAGTTAGACCAAGAGCATAGACTGAGTCAGAGGGTGTTGTCACATCAGGGATTATGTTGGGCACTGGTTCAGGTTTTGTCTGTATGTTAATGGCCAGTGTATGTGATACCCCCGGTGTGGAACTGACCTCACTACCAGGAAGAGAAAGCAAACAAGTATTTAGTGTCTTTCCTGGCATCTGGGGTTCCTTAGAAGTGGAGGGAAACATCTCAGATGTAGTGCCTATACACAGTTTAGCACTAGAAGACAACACATCAGAGGAGGTAGAAATTTCAGAATTCAAACAAATACTTTCATTAACTGGACTGTGAGACAAGGTACTATGATTTTTCTGAATGGAATCTGAGGGATTAGCCACTGTATTGTTCACACAATCGCTGGACCAGCTCTGAGGGGAACGCAAAAGAGAGCGCAAGGCTTCATTCTCCATTTCTAAGGAGGCTAACATAGAGGTGGAAAAGTTGTTATCTATAGGGGTTTTAGATTCCCACTTGAACTGTGGGTTATAATTTTTTAACAGAGTGAAACATTGTATTCTCTCGTTGTAATTCAAGAATCTTAGATGTAATTATATCCTGTGAAGACTGCAGATCTTTCTCTACAAGGACAGTGGTAGACTTGGTAACTTCACAACAAACAACAGAGCTATACCTTGGATTTTGTTCAAAGTGGCTATTAGCCACCTGTGTTCTAGTAGGTCTTTTCTCTCTTTTGCTAAACTGATTATTGTTTACTTTGAATGTGGTATCTAACAAGGTCCCTTTAGTATCCGGGACTGTGATCTTTACTGGACTACAAGACTGGGTAACATTATTTGAATGGCGAACAGAGGTTATGAAATGAATCTGCTCTTTCTTTGTCTGCTATGTGGTTAAACATGCTTTAAATGGGGTCATTGAACTACCAGTTTGGTAAGATGCTGATAAATACTGTGTCTGGAAATTGTCTTCAAAGTATACATTGTCTTGACAGGGGTTCTCTGAGTTACAAACTTCAGAAAAATGTACCCTAATAGTACCACTCTCTAAATTACTATTTTGTCTTTCTGCTGCTAACAAGGTTTGCAGAAATTAGTTTTCATCCTGTAGTTCACAGGCTGACATCAGGTGAGGATCAGGGTTACAGATGGAATGAAAATCTAACATAGAAGGATCCTGGCCATCAAACAGGAACACGCAAGGCAGTAACAGCAAAGGGGTAGAACTAAACACAAGCACAATAGACAAGGAGCTAGCAAGGAGGAGTGCTTAACAGGAAAGGAAGGAAATCACAGGGCACACTTGGCAGAAAGCAGGTAACAAACATACAAGGTAACAGAAGCAAGACAGCAGAAATAGAAAGACCGCAAACTAAAACTGGAACCAAGGAAATGGGAAAAAAGGCAGGGACTGGAAAAGGATATACAGAAGGGGAGGCTACAAGGGTATACTAGAATAGTGCAGGGTCAGGAATCAAGAAAACAAAGTAGCATAGAAGGCAGTGCTGGGGCAGGAACAAGAATTGAGCAAAAGCTCAGGAGTCAAAGTAGCATAGAAGGCAGTGATGGGGCAGGAACAAGAATTGAGCTAAGGCTCCGGAGTCAAGGTAGCACTGCAGGCAGTGCTGGTTCAGGAACAGGGAATTACTAAAGCTTCAGGAGTCAAGGTAGCACTGCAGGCAGTGCTGGTTCAGGAACAGGGAATTACTAAAGCTTCAGGAGTCAAGATAGCACTGCAGGCAGTGCTAGTTCAGGAGAAGGGAAACTGCTGCAGGTCAGGAAACAAGGAGTCAAGAGAGCACTACAAGCAGTGCAAATCAGGAACAAGAAATAGCTGAAGCCCAGGAACAGGAACAAAGAATAACCATAGCTCAGGAACTCAGGAAACAAGGTAGCACTGCAGGCAGTGCTAATTCAGGTACAAGGAATAGCTATAGCTCAGGAACTCAGGAACCAAGGTAGCACTGCAGGCAGTGCTAATTCAGGCACAAGGAATAGCTATAGCTCAGGAATCAAGGAACAAGGATTAACTATTGCTCAGGAATCAAGGAATGTCAAAAGCTCGGGAAACAAGGATCGGTCTCACCGGAAAACAGCTGCAATGACCAACCCTGGGCTGAAGGGAGCTGGGGCTTAAAAGAGCTCACAGTAATCACATGCATCAGGTGTGAGCAGGCTAGCAGTAGCCAGCCACAGGTGAACTGAATTCCTCCACCCATCCTTGGCCTGCAGGGGTGGAGACAAAGCAGTGAGCAGGGGATTATAGGTAATGGAGTTTCCAGCATGAGCAGACTGGCTTCCACAAAACCCGGCATGGATTGGGAATGGATGTCAATTCCTAAATGATGTCCAAATGCCTGGAAGTCAGGATATGCATACAGGGGAGTGTCTGGAAGCATATTAGAATACTGGAAAGCCCCACAATTCGGCCCCCTGGTGGTGGGAAGGAGAGCATAGGGAGTGAATCGTGACACACAGGTGCTCACATACACACACACACACACATCCACACACACAGACATGTACACACACGCTTGATCTCAGATGCATGCATCCAACATTTGTCCACATTTTTTTACTTACCCGCCGCTCCCACTTCAGCTTTGTCTCAACCACGGCAGCTCATGCTCCATGGAGGCACAGGGTCAGACTGATTTGCATATGGCCATGTCTGAACTGGGGTGGTGGAGTGAGCTAAAGAATGATGATGGATTAAACCCAGATCAGTTGACTGGGGGTGAGTGTTTGATTTGCTCTAACGCTCCGTCCATCATCCCCTTTGGTATCGCCATGGAACCTCCAGCATCCAAGCAGGCACTTATCTTCCTCCTGGGCAAAGTGACCCTGGTAACCAGGCACAGCAGCACTGAAGAATGAATCGGAAGGATCAAACCTGCCTAGTGCTTACAGCATGTCACCCGGTGATGTTGAGACCATTCTAATGTACTGCAGAGGCTCCAGCTTTCAGGATCCTGTTTCAAGTCATCCTTCTGCATTTTCACACCACCCTGTCCTAGCTTGTATCAAGGTGGATGGTATGGGGCCAGTGGGTCAGTAACATGATGGGAAAGGATAAGGTGACAAGCTGATAGACAGGTAGCTCCCTAGGCACTACAGTGCTGAAGCCTAAAGCACCCGTGTCTATCTTTACCAATGATGCCACAGCACATCACAAATGGTGTGGCAGCTAGGCATGGCAGGCATCTGTGTCCAGGGCTGTAACTCTGCCTGCCCTGGAACCCGTGTCTATCTTTACCAATGATGCCACAGCACATCACAAATGGTGTTTCAGCTAGGCATGGCAGGCATCTGTGTCCAGGGCTGTAACTCTGCCAGCACTGGTACCCGTGTCTATCTTTACCAATGATGCCACAGCACATCACAAATGGTGTGGCAGCTAGGCATGGCAGGCATCTGTGTCCAGGGCTGTAACTCTGCCAGCCCTGGAAAATTTGTGTGATGGCTGTCACAGGCTCCTCTTGGAATATGCAGCAGCCACCACACTCATTCACTCTCTCAGACTGCTTGACCCCCTTGATATTCAGCGTTTCTATTTGTACTACTAATGATTAATAGTTTTGTGTTCAGTATCAGTATAAAAGGAAAAAAGGGGCAGAAGGCAGACCTCCAGAAGTTTTGATTTTGCATGGTGACGTGCCAGTGTTGACTGCCACCTAAGTCAAGGAAGTTTTGACAATAATATGGACAGGCATCGTTCACTAGAGGAATTCTGTAAAATCAAGCTTTTTTACTAAATAGTTTGGGCTAAATAACTCTGTAAAAGCACTGTTTGGGAAACCCACATCAGAGCCCATCTTTGAAAATTGTTTAGTTTTTTCCTGTGCGCAAATCTGAAATGTCTCATTCAGACTAACAATACATTTGAGTTGTAACAGTTCACTTCACACGTAGCCTCTTTTCATGCCATAGACCTGAGAACTCATTATTCTTGATGTATGCATCAGCATCAAATTATCAATCCTGTATATGTACATGTGTGTCAAGGGAAGGGAATCAACTCCTCCCATAATTGTAGACATAGTGGTCAGATATAGATTAATGCAGGAAACTCCCTTATTGACTCACATGAATTATTTGAGATTTGGTGAAACTGCCTTCTGTCCTCAATGGGTGGTCGTGCTGCTAAAGTGGAACCACACCAAAGAAGCTCCTATTGCCTCTCCATGTCTTCCATAAGACAGAGCACTCCACCGTTTCTTTGACTATGTGGAAGAGAGCCTGGAGATTGGTGAGGAGTAACTGAGCCAAATAAGATGGACAGGCTTTTGCTCTTAGAGGTTTATTCGCCAGTTCATAAGTATTCTGAAGGTCAGACTCCACCTTCTTATTAATTACATCCCACAAGGGGAGGTCCTCTTATGACAGACTTGACAGCAAGGAGTCAACGTGCACACATTCTTGGCTTAGCTTTTCTTAGTCAGGCAATTCTTTAAGTTGTGACATAAAGCACTTGATATTTTTTCATGATCCCTTCATTTTCCTGAAAATCCGAACTGGATCCCATATTATCACAGAACCAGGCAGATTTGGATCTCTTTGCTCCTTCTTGAGAAGGGAAAGGCGAAAAGGACTTTGGGTCTCCCTGTTGCTTCCTGCCGTACTTTCTGGAAAGAGAAGAATCTGACAAGTAATTTCTTTAGTCCTCATGCATTATTTTGTTGGCTTGCTTCTGATGGAGCAAGATTTCAAAATTGAAACTTGCTTGTATGCGATCTTCCTCATAGTATTAATATATAAAAATTTGTACTGTCAATACTAATCCTTGCATTCACAAACACGAAAGGGATAGACGCTTGCCTATGTGTTTTACTAATGAATAACGCTTGTCCATAAACCAAGATGGCCGCTAAAAGCGCAGGACTTTATTGCGCATGTCACAACCTGATCACATGGTGTGACGTCTTTCTTTGCTTGGTGGGAAACTTCTGCTTCTGCGCAGTGTGTATTAAAATGGCCGCTAAATGTTTTCACATGCTTAAGCTTGCTCTTATGTCATTATTAAATTGTCGTTTTCTTAACGCTACTAATGCAGGATAGTATTATGATTAAATGGGAATAGAGTTAGGGAAAGTGGGTATACAGTGAAACTTTTTATTTGTGATTTTAATATTTTCTTCTTGCACTTTTAGTAATTCGTAAACTTGGGCCTGGGTTGGTGTCTTGAAACTCGAGAGACAGAGGGTTCTGCGCATGTGTCCTGTATGCCTGCCAAGTGAAGTCAACTTGGACGTCTCCCAAGGCCACGACCTATTGGCCGAAGATGATGTACCCAATGTTTCCGGCGGAACAAATTGTTACTTTTCTCCTGTAAAATATATAACATTTGTCATGAGACGGGTGGGAAATAAAGCGAATGTATTAATTTGAAGGGGAGGGAACATAAAGACAATAGGCTTTACAATTTAGGCCAAATTGACATGGTGCGAGAATCCACCTCCTGTCCCTGTCCAATCAGAAGTAGTGGTCCCATATTTTAACAACATTAAGGGGAGGTACATGGGCGTAGAAGGGTATAATAGAATATAGTATTAGTAAATTAGTCAGAGCAGGATTCCAGAAGAGCATGCGTTCATGAAGAACAGGCGTCCATACTGCCAGAGCGCTCTCAACTCCAGACTGCCCAGCTGATCGGTTGCTGACTGAATTTCTGTCCGGAAGAGGTCCTGAGGAGGGGGCGGCGGAGTCCATTAGACGGGAGAATCGAGAGAAGTTGAGTATCAGAGAGGGGAACGGCGCAGGCATCGTTGTAGAGAGGTCACCGGTCCTGTCCTGATCCTGGAAGAAGTCTTTACTCTTCATCCTTCCTGGGTCCTATCTTTTCCAACTCCTTGGCTAAGGGGCTTGGTTCTCGCATTTTAGGTAATTATACTGCAACCTTTAGTTGCGCTGCTGTTTCTATCTTCTCCTCTTCCTTAAACACCGTCATTTATTAGCAAAATCATTTCTATGCTTTTTCTTGGGTATTTTCAATCAAGTACCGTGTTTTCTGTATTTTACTCTGCCAAAACTTTAGATAAACATTTTAAAACATCCTGACTCAGTGGTTATTTCAGGATTATGTACTATAATGAATGTCACTCATTTTAAACTTCCCAATTAGCAAAGGATCCATTGGTAAGTTATTACTCTTCAATCAGAAGGTAATTGGTAGCAGGGACTTTGATAAAAGAGTACATCTGACACCCAGCGTAAGTATTAGTGTAGTGTGAATGTATGGGCCCAAGTGAGTATATGGTGTATGAATGCAGTTGGCTAATATTGCGCTGGATCAGTTTTCTGGTAAGCAGAGGACGGTTGTTGTTACTCTTTGTTAATTGGGTAATGAGAATTTTATTTGTATTTTTATGAACTAACATCCGCTTAAATTTTGAGTTTTTGTTATATGTTGTCCAGAGTAGGTAAAAAGAATAGTGGGTGGCAAGTGGAAGCCATACTGCAGTGAGGTTATCAGTCAGGCAGAAATAGTACTGAGAAGTTAAGCAGGACTTCAAGTACTCGTTAGGGACTCTATGCGTGTGAGTAATAGCAAAAAGGGTACGCTGATAAAAATTTGATGTTATATCACCTAGTAAGGGTAACATTGGAGAAGTAACAGGTACTTCTGGAGCTTGTGTGAAGAGTAGACGGAAGTGTTTTACTCGTAGTGTATGTATTAGTAAACGGAAAGGTTTTACTAAAGTGTGGAAGAAACTATCTTTTTCGAAATTAGTGGAAACTGGCACGATAGCGAATGTTTTATGTTGTTACTGAAATTTAATTAAGATTTATAGAGAAAATAAGTTTGTGTAAATTTTGTAAAGGGAGGGTCAGTTGCCGGAGAGGGAGCTGACGTCACAAAACGCTGCGCTGTGGTAGGTTGAAACAGCGGGTGTGGAAAAAAAACCCTTGTAAAGGAGGGGTCAGTAGTCAGGAGTAGTACTGACGTCACAGGTGCCGCGCTGGGATTGGTTAAACCAGCAAGGACAGAAAAGAGCAGATTGTAAAGGAGGGGTTGACAGAGAAACGTCACCAAAAGGCCGCGCAAGGATTGGCTCGGAAATAAAAGATAGCAGACATTTGATTGGTCAAAAATATAGAAGCAAAATTCTTAGTGGATAAGGATTGCATGTTAAAACGTGATCCGACTTTAACAGGAACTCGTCCGGATAGGAGATTCCTAGGTTTTGCAGAAAATAATTTTGTACACAGAAAATTAGATAGAATGTACGGAGAAAAGAGAAAAATGTCATTCTTACAAAAGATTAAGAATTATTTTAAAAAGAACAAACCAATCAAAACTAGAGAAGGAATTATTATTCCACCAGCAAAAACGCCAGCATCATTTATGATGATGGAGAGAGGTTATCATACCTGTGTATGGATGGAAAATTGGATAGAATACACCAAAAATGATGGAGTATTAGCATTTCCCCAGAATGGCACGTTCAATGGGCGAATTCTTCAGAACTTGAGATTGAGGATGAATGACTTAGAACCCAGACCTAGATTAACCCAGTACGAAGCTCTAGAAGAATGGGAAACCGAGGCATTTGAGCGGGATTGATCTAGAAGTAATAGGAGTTATCCAGGATTTTACCCCAGATATTTACGTGAGTCAAGAGAGGGTCAGATGAAACAATGGAGAAGGACAATGATTACAGAGGGACTGTATCCATTATTCACAGAAGGAGAGAAATCAGGAGGGAAATGTACGGAAAAGACAAAACATTTAATGAGAAATGAGGAGTCAGAAGACGAATTTATGGAAGAAATGTTAAGAAATCCCCCACCATATCAGGAAGGGACAAGTGGATGCCCTCCTAGTGCACCACCACAAAATCCCATGGTACCAAAGGTAATGCATGAGTTCACCCCGACTAGAATACTTCATGACAAAGAAAAAGAAGCCCTAGAAAAGACCAGAACAGAATTAATACAGAAAATAACTCAGATAAAAGTACATCCTGATTCGTTGACCATACCAGTAACAATTGGTCCAGTAGTTCCATTATATGGTACTCAGGGAAATTGTCCTCAACCCATACTTGCACCTACTCCTGTGAGTAATCCCAGACCTGAAGCTCCAGTTATAATTGAGGATCAATTTAGTGACTGTGAATCCACAATATCACTTATGGATTTGCCTATTCGAGGTTCTGTAAATAGTACTCCAAGAAAAGATGTAAGTTTAGTAACTTCATCAGGAGCAAAAAGTGCTACCATAGTAACACCTGAAGATCTAGAAAGATGGGTACAAGGGTCAGTTAAACAGTGCACCCCTCCAAAAGTACTGGATATCCATAAATTGAAAGTTGAATTAGAAGAAATAATAGCAGGAAATGTAGGAGTAGAACGCTTGAATACCTATGATGAAGAAGAATTATTATTCTTGTGCAGGAGTATCACTAGATATGTAAAGATATTCCATGAAAAATTGTCCAACTTAGCATTACAGATGTGAATCGAAATAGGGAGATCAAAAGTATTACAGAAACCATATAGAGCAGAATTTGCAGACAAAGATTTAGAAAATATGAATGCATCTGGAAGAAGACTACAAATAAGAGAATTAATGTTAGTTTTACAAAAATGGGGAGATCTAGATAAATGGAGATCTAGATGGGCCAAGAAAAAGGAAGAAGCACGAACAAGTAGAACAGCATCAGAATATGTGATGAAGGAAGCAGGAAAAGCAGACCAGATGTATCCAATGCGAGAAGTTGCGGGAGGAGGATATGTACATGTCCCATGGAGCAGACAGGATATTTTATCATTTACGAATGATTTTCCAAAGCTGAGAGAAAAACCAATTGAATGGTACAAGCAGGTTGAAAGGTTTGTGAAAGTGTCAAAGGTATTGTTGAAGGATTTAGATGGTTTGTTTGACATAGTGGTACCTGCCGATTTATGGACAGATTGTAAGATCACAGTCGATTGGCCTAGTGATGAATATCCTAGAGATCCGAAAACAGGTGCCCCGTCAAATGATGTGATGAAAAAGTATCAGCAGGTGATAACATACCTGAAAGGGAAAATACCCCCGAAAGAAACAGATTGGGTGAAAATAGATCGAACAACCCAAGAAGCCAGTGAAACAGTACATTCCTATTATGAGCTTTTATTGCAGGTGTTTAAACAGAATAGTGGATTCGAGGACATTGGAGACAAAAACATGAGTCAGTTTGTGTATCGGTTTGTTTATGGTCTGAAGCCAGAGATTTGCCAGATGATTAAACAACATATGCTGTGTTGGCAGGGAAAGCCCATAGATGAGATTCTGAAGTATGCAAAATATTGTGGAGACGATATTGAGGATAGACACAAGAAATTGCAGGAAAAAGTGATGTGGGCTCAGGTGAAAATGGCAGAGAAGCAGGGAATTAATTTGGAAAATCCGAGTGAAAATCCAGGAAAAGATTCTGGAACGAGTGGTGATACGGGAAATGGTGGAAAATTTAGAGGACGAATGAGTAGAGAAGAAGCTAAAAAGAAATTTCCTTGTCATGGATGCGGAAAATTGGGGCATTGGAAGGATGAATGTAAAAAGATTCGGAATAATAATGGCCCAAATCAAAACTTAAATCCACAGACGCAGAATGACTCACAACAGGGTGTAAATCCCCAGAGTCAATTACCACCTCCACCTGTTCAGGGTAATGTAAGCAGAGCAAAACATGGTACAGACATTGGATACCCAGGAGGGAGTGGTAAGAATGATTATATGACATCACAATTTCTTTTGCAGGACAATTATTGTAAATTCGACTCATGACGGTGCCTAGGAGAGGGGAAGAAGGAGTGCATACTTGGCGCATCCTTACAGGTAGATCAGTCTGGTCCATATGTTGAAGGAAATGTGAAAGGTAATGATATTACTTTCCTTTTGGACACTGGTGCTACCAGGTCTACTGTGAGATCAGCAGACATCCCAGACCTTCCTCTCTCTGGTGAAGATATCCAAGTAGTAGGGGTAGCTAATCAAAGAATTAGAACACCTCTTACAGAACCAATGGAAGTCAAAATAGGAAACTTCAGAGAAATGCACCAATTTGTAGTGTGCGATTCTAGCCCAGTAAATCTATTAGGTAGGGATTTATTGTGCAAAATGAACTGTACAATTTTCTGCACGCCGGATGGTGTGGCAGTTCAGACACCAGATGAGGACCATGTTTATAAAATTATGGTTGCAAAACAAGGTACAGAAATAGATGAAATGTTTTCGCTGATAACAAAAGATGAGTTGCCAGAAGAATTAAAAGGTACAGTAAACTCAATAGTATGGGATTTCACCGGAAAAGAAGTAGGACTTATGGCAAAAATAGATCCAGTTCAAATTACAGTAAAAGAAGGTGCAATTTTCCCAAATACTAAACAATACAAAATGAGTGCAGAAGTAAAAGCAGGAGTCATTGAAGAAATCAATCGAATGGTAAAACAAAACATCCTAAAAGAAGTAATGAGTAGCCCATGTAATTCACCAATCATGGGACTAAAGAAACCTAGTGGAAAATATAGGATTGTTCAGGACCTGAGGAAAATAAATAAAATTGTAGAACCATGTTGTCCC
Source organism: Calotriton arnoldi (assembly GCA_963921515.1). Lineage (NCBI taxonomy): Eukaryota > Metazoa > Chordata > Amphibia > Caudata > Salamandridae > Calotriton > Calotriton arnoldi. The sequence goes on from CAWUFW010002753.1 coordinate 342,945, forward strand.
ATAGTACCAAATCCTGCAGTAATTCTATACCAGATCCCTTGGAATGCAGGATGGTTCACAGTAATTGATTTGTGTCAAGCATTCTTTTCAATACCATTGCATCCAGACAGCCAGTATCTTTTCTCATTTAAATTTGAGAACAAAGTCTATGTGTGGAACCGTGTTCCTCAGGGGTACACAGAAAGTCCTTCAATTTTCAATCAGATACTGAAAAAGTGCCTTGAAAAACTAGTGATGCCAGGAAGCTCAGTTTTAGTTCAATATATCGACGACTTGTTAGTAGCTTCAACCACCAGAGAAGACTGTGTTGTTGATTCCATAGCATTATTAAATCTTTTGGCTGAGGAAGGGCATAAAGTCTCACCTGAAAAGTTACAGTTTTGCAGGATAGCTGTTAAATATCTGGGACACCAAATTGAGTGGGGAAAAAGAAGAGTAACCTCTGAAAGAGTAGAATTAATAAAGAGAATGCAAATGCCTGTAACTCAAAGACAAGTGAGAATGTTCCTAGGAATAGTAGGATACTGTCGACAATGGATACCAAATTTTTCCATGTTGGCTAAACCCTTAATTAACATGACGAAAAAGAAAGCAAAGGACCCTGTTGAATGGGAGGATGAAAGTGTAGAAGCTTTTGTAAAATTGAGAAACGCACTTTGTTCAGCACCTGCCTTAGGCATGCCTGATTATAAAAGAGAATTCGCATTATTCTGTCAAGAGAGAGAAAATTGTGCACTTTCTGTCCTAACTCAGAGACATGGACTAGACAGACGTCCTATAGCATATTTTTCTGCTACATTGGACCCAGTAGCAGCCGCGTTGCCAGGATGCTTAAAAGCAGTAGCAGCGACGTGTTTGAGCATTGAACAAAGCGAGTCAATTGAGATGGGACATCCTGTAAAAGTGTATGTTCCACATGCAGTTGTCATTCTGTTGACAAGAACCCGAACTCAGCATCTTACTCCTAGTCGGCTGACTAAATATGAGAGGATAATAATGGGTGCTGAAAATGTGACCATGGTAAGGTGTACAATAATAAATCCAGCAACTTTATTGCCAGACCCATATCATGAAACAAATAAAGATGACGAAGAAGATGAACATGATTGTGTACAAATTACAGAATTATGTACAAAACCACGCCCAGACATAGAGGAACAGCCTCTTAAAAAGCCAGACAGGGAGCTATTTGTCGATGGTTCATGTCAAAGACATGAAGATGGTAAACTAACTGCTGCCTATGCGGTATGTGAATTAACTGGAATAGTTGAAGCATCCTATTTACCAGGAGTCAAATCTGCACAAGTAGCTGAATTGATTGCTTTGATAAAAGCTTGCAAAATTGGGAGGAATCAGAGAGTGACCATATTTACTGATAGTCAATATGGTTACGGGGTCGTGCATGATTTTGGCCAACTGTGGATGCAGAGGGATTTCATGACTTCTTCAGGATCCCCCATTAAAAATGGACAATTTGTAAGGGAATTGCTAGAAGCAATACAATCACCAAAAGAATTGGCTGTGGTGAAATGTGCCGCACACCAGTCAGGAGATGACTGGGTGGTAGTCGGCAATAGATATGCAGACTTGGTGGCTCAACATTGTGCCAAAACCAGAACGTCAGTCAATAAGAGGGTGGAAAGAATGGGAATCAGCTGCCAACTTATGCTGTATATGCCACCTGAAACTTGGAATGAAGTGAAGAAATTGCAAGATGAGGTTGATGAAAGTGAGAAGAATTTGTGGATCAAAGTGGGTTGCTCCCAAAGAGGAGAAGATGAAGTGTGGATCAGTGCAGATGGCAGACCAGTCATGCCAGACTGTTTACTCTCACAAATGGCTAGAATGCACCATGGAGACTCACACATAGGGAGAGATGCAATGATTAGGCTGTTCAGACAAAATTGGTACAATCCCAAATTCAGGGCTGTTGCAGAGAGTCTTTGCCAGAGATGTCTAACTTGCCAAATGCATAATCCAGGCAGGAAAACGATAATTGGGTTTGGGAAAATTGGAAAGGCAGAGGGCCCATTTATAAGACTCCAGTTCGACTTCATACAGTTACCCCCATGCAGAGGACTAAAATATGTACTAGTCATAGTGTGTCTGTTTTCAAAGTGGGTGGAGGCTTACCCTACTAGGAGAAATGACAGTATTACAGTTGCAAAACTGTTGTTACGTGAGCTCATACCTAGGTTTGGTTTCCCAGTATCTTTGGAATCAGATAGAGGAAAACACTTTAATAGCGAAGTGATCCAGATAATCTGTGAAGCATTTCAAATCAAGCAGAAATTGCACTGTGCATATCGCCCAGAGGCTTCTGGAGTGGTTGAACAATTAAATGGCACTATAAAGTCAAGATTGGGAAAAATGTGTGCATCAACATCATTAGAGTGGCCAGACGCATTGCCACTTGTCTTGATGGGACTCAGAAGTATACCTGACAGAACGACAGGATTGAGCCCCCACGAAATAATGATGGGAAGAGCAATGAGACAAACACATGTTCCCACAAACAAACTGGTGAATATATCTGATGATATGGTTTTGGATTATTGCAAAGGATTGGCTGACCTAGTGCGTTCTGTCTCTCATCAGGTTGGAGAAGACGCAGTTTCCAGGCAGCCTGAACTAGAACATGATCTGAATCCTGGTGATTGGGTGGTAGTGAAGAATCACACCAGAGAAACGTGTCTATCACCCAGGTGGAGCAGACCTTGTCAAGTCATATTGACCACCAATACAGCAGTGAAGTGTGCAAGATTTCCTAATTGGATTCATGTAAGCCACACAAAAAGAGTAACAGAACCTGAAGAAGAGAATCCACAGACAACGCCAATCACTGAAGAAGCTGAAGGTTGCCCAGCTGAGGAATCTCAGGCTAGAGGTCCGAGAGAAGCTGACGGAGAACAACCGAGCACAAGTCAGGATTGGATACCAGTGGTAGAAGTTCCTGAAGAATATTACAGAACGAGAAATCAAACAAAATTGGAAGAAATTGAAGAAGATCAGATAGGTGAAGGAAGAAGTTCAGGATCAAGAAGAAAAGATAGTAAAAGATCCTGAACTAAATCAGATAGGGAAAGAAAATTGGACTAAAAACAGTGAAGATTTAATTGACTTTACACAGGGAAAGACAGGTTTAGAAGAATCAGGTCAGGCTGCAGAAGTTCACAGTGCGATAAGCCCTGATCAGAAGCAGTTAGATCAAGAAGAATTCACTAAAGAAAAAGGGGTTAATACAAATGAACATAAAGAAATAAAAAAGGAACAAAGCCAACATTTTGAAAGTCATTGTGGAGCTGCTGAAGAGAAACCAATCAGACCTGAAAAAGAACGAACAAAAGAGGCAGTAATCAAAGAAAACAAAACAGTATTGAGCAGTGAAAATAACGAGATCTTTGAAGACGTAAACAGAGAAACAGTGCCAACAAAGAAAACAAGAAAAGGAGATCATTGGCCAAGTGTCATCAAAAGAGTAAAATACCACATAACAACCAGAAGTGAAGATCCAGAACAAGTACCTGAAGTAACAAGTCAAACTGAACAAGAGAAAAAGTCAGGAAAAAGAAAAAGTAAAAGACTGAGACTTGTGAATAACAAATTCAAAGGTCCTGACTGGACTTATATCATTCTTGAAGATTTTGAAAGCTCAGAGTCAAGTGACAGTGGTGGCGAAGGAACAAGTGCAGAACTAACATACGAAGAAGAAACAAGACCACCCTGACTAAACAAAAGAATCATCTAAAGAAAAGAAGAAGAGATAAGAAGAGCAATCTTCCTTGTCGAAAAATGCCTGATGATAGAGTTACTGGGAGACCAAAACGAAATTGTTGTAGGAGATGCTGTGCAATCTGCATATGTAGTCTAGTATTGGTGCTTATAGTATGGTTAGTCCTGATTGTAGCAATTCCTTACCTTATGATAATAGATAAGAAAATACATAATGAAACTAAAGGGAGGACAGCAAACATGAAGGGCAATAGAGTAGAATTAATGGCAGAAGATGAGGCAGAAATTCATCATGAAATAGCTGATAACGACACTAGTTTAAATGTTTTCACAAAGTTATTATTTCAGTATGTAGACACAATGGAAGTTAGTAATTGTTATGTCTGTATGAAGTTACCTGAATCAGTAGCGGAAGGATTAACATACCATCATTTACCACTGACATATGGCATCTCATGTAGTGTATTAACAAGTTTATTTTATAGAACAGGTAGGCTACAATATTATTATTCAAACTTAGATGTGATATTTTCTGAGGTTCCGATTCGCAAGAGTATGAACCCAGTGCTTACTAGTCAAGACGCACAGTTTATGGGAGAGTTTTTCTTAACAATAAAATCGATAGACATAACACATGCACATAGACACAATCTAACATGTTCTTTACTAGAAGAAGAAAAGATATTTTTGAATTTAGTAGAAGATAGAAGACATGATTTTCAAAAGAAAGCTTCAGAGCATAAGGCTCAGTTGCCACCTTGGGCGAAGAAGGAAGGGAGTTATACACTCTGGTAAAGCTCAAGCTGCAATGGCTCTGGATTTCGTAAAGAAAGGGAAAATTTGTCTTCATAGGTTAAAGACTGATTATAACAATGTTTTCATCGGTACCAGTGAATGTGAACACAATTTTTTAATTATTGGAGGTTGGGGACTCAAAGGAGGAACAGATTCAGTTTTTCCTGGAATCTATTATGTATGTGGGAATAAGGCTTACTTTAGGCTTCCTGCAAGGTGGTATGGAAGTTGTTATTTTGGAATAGTTTTTCCAAAGATATACCACGTAAAAAGAAACACTGGAAGCAATGAAAACAATAATGAGTTAGTACGTAGAAAAAGAGCTAGTTTTTCAGAAATTGTAGGTGATATATTTGGTGCATTGATACCTTCAGTGGGAATAATTCTGAACTCAAGGAAAATATGTAAATTGTCTACAGTGGTTGATCGTTTATCAACGGATACTGCTGGAGGTTTTCTAATGATTAATACGGAGATGGTTGCGATTAGATCTATGGTGATGCAAAATCGACTTGCTCTTGACATTCTATTGGCAAAAGAGGGAGGAGTCTGTAAATTATTGAAGACGAAACATTGTTGCACTTACATTCCTGATAAGAGTGCAGAAATTGGAACGTACATTCAGAACATAACTAAACTTGAGAAAGAACTTAAACCACTGGAAGTTGATAGTGTATGGGAAAGATTGACAAATAGTATATCGTCAATTGGAACCTGGTTTGCTAATATAGGGAAAGGACTTATAGGTCAAATATTAGTACCCTTAGCAGGGATAGCAATAATAATTTTAGCAATAACAATATGGTGCAAATGCTGTAGAAAGAATGGGACATATAAAGTGACAGGAAAAGGAAAGAAGAGAAAACTAGATGAAATCGAACTAGAAGAATGGAGAAGTGATTTAGACAAGAAATTAAAAGGAGAGTGTAAGAATAGAAAAAGTAAAATTGAGAATGAAACGAATTGCTAGAAGTTGGCATCTGATTGAGGGTAGTATTTTGATGGCTCAGAAACGCCATCAGAGAGGGGATTGATGGAGCAAGGTTTCAAAATTGAAACTTGCTTGTATGCAATCTTCCTCATAGTATTAATATATTAAAATTTGTACTGTCAATACTAATCCTTGCATTCACAAACACGAAAGGGATAGACGCTTGCCTATGTGTTTTACTAATGAATAACGCTTGTCCATAAACCAAGATGGCCGCTAAAAGCGCGGGACTTTATTGCGCATGTCACAACCTGATCACATGGTGTGACGTCTTTCTTTGCTTGGTGGGAAACTTCTGCTTCTGCGCAGTGTGTATTAAAATGGCCGCTAAATGTTTTCACATGCTTAAGCTTGCTCTTATGTCATTATTAAATTGTCGTTTTCTTAACGCTACTAATGCAGGATAGTATTATGATTAAATGGGAATAGAGTTAGGGAAAGTGGGTATACAGTGAAACTTTTTATTTGTGATTTTAATATTTTCTTCTTGCACTTTTAGTAATTCGTAAACTTGGGCCTGGGTTGGTGTCTTGAAACTCGAGAGACAGAGGGTTCTGCGCATGTGTCCTGTATGCCTGCCAAGTGAAGTCAACTTGGACGTCTCCCAAGGCCACGACCTATTGGCCGAAGATGATGTACCCAATGTTTCCGGCGGAACAAATTGTTACTTTTCTCCTGTAAAATATATAACATTTGTCATGAGACGGGTGGGAAATAAAGCGAATGTATTAATTTGAAGGGGAGGGAACGTAAAGACAATAGGCTTTACAATTTAGGCCAAATTGACATGGTGCGAGAATCCACCTCCTGATCCTGTCCAATCAGAAGTAGTGGTCCCATATTTTAGCAACATTAAGGGGAGGAACATAGGCGTAGAAGGGTATAATAGAATATAGTATTAGTAAATTAGTCAGAGCAGGATTCCAGAAGAGCATGCGTTCATGAAGAACAGGCGTCCATACTGCCAGAGCGCTCTCAACTCCAGACTGCCCAGCTCATCGGTTGCTGACTGAATTTCTGTCCGGAAGAGGTCCTGAGGAGGGGGCGGCGGAGTCCATTAGACGGGAGAATCGAGAGAAGTCGAGTATTAGAGAGGGGAACGGCGCAGGCGTCGTTGTAGAGAGGTCACCGGGCCTGTCCTGATCCTGGAAGAAGTCTTTACTCTTCATCCTTCCTGGGTCCTATCTTTTCCAACTCCTTGGCTAAGGGGCTTGGTTCTCGCATTTTAGGTAATTATACTGCAACCTTTAGTTGCGCTGCTGTTTCTATCTTCTCCTCTTCCTTAAACACCGTCATTTATTAGCAAAATCATTTCTATGCTTTTTCTTGGGTATTTTCAATCAAGTACCGTGTTTTCTGTATTTTACTCTGCCAAAACTTTAGATAAACATTTTAAAACATCCTGACTCAGTGGTTATTTCAGGATTATGTACTATAATGAATGTCACTCATTTTAAACTTCCCAATTAGCAAAGGATCCATTGGTAAGTTATTACTCTTCAATCAGAAGGTAATTGGTAGCAGGGACTTTGATAAAAGAGTACATCTGACACCCAGCGTAAGTATTAGTGTAGTGTGAATGTATGGGCCCAAGTGAGTATATGGTGTATGAATGCAGTTGGCTAATATTGCGCTGGATCACTTCCGTAAACCGCTCGTTAACCACTGTGCTTTTAAAGAAGCCGAGAAGGAATACAGATTCTCAAACACTTTGTGACATTCTTATCCGAGTGCTTCAGGACTGCGGCATAATTAATACCGATCAGTACCATTGCTGCTTCTGGGTGCCAGAACCCCTGTGCTCCAATCCTGTTCTTGTGTGCAAAGTCACTCATTTAATGCTTGTTCACTGCTCTTCTTAGTAGGGAAGAGCTACCCTCACAATAATTCAACCGAAAAGGTAGATCTCAATATGGATGCAGCTCATTTCTCTGTTCACATTCACAACTTTTAATCCCTCTGTTCACTTGTCCTTCTGCAGTTATTTTAGTGGTCAAAAAGTACTGAGTTGGATTTTTAAAGGTTCTCCTTTCGGGATTCTGTCACAATTCTCAATTGAGATCCCAAAGCCTAATAGAGGAGTAAAGATGCGTGCCGACCCTAGTGCCAGTTCACTATGCCCCTACATAGAAGCATAAATATTATTATTGCACAGAATTAGACAAAAAGTCAGAGATTTTCTAAATGTCACCGATTAGCTTGAGTGTAGACCAGTAATCTGCAAGAGCATTTAATTATATGAATTTGCATACTTACATCAAAACTTTAACAATCTAGGACAATTTGGGCCTGATTGAGAATAGAGTGGAAATGTAAAATCCTCCAATTTGTGGAGAAAGTGATAAATCTGGAGGCGAGTGCACCAAGATACTTGCCTTCAACTAGGATAGTATGGTAGAGGAAATTTCACCCACAGATCCTGCTCATATTTAGCACTTCCTCCGGAAATTGGAGGATTTTCCATTTCCACCCAACTCTAAATCTAGCCCCTTGTCTTGAGTTAGAAACTTTACAGATATGAAGTGCAAGATGGTCAGAAATGTTTGCTCAGGATCAGTGTATTTGTCAACTGTATAAAAGCCAGGACATTATCATAGGGCTATGAGTCTGAGTGAATTTCAAAAAAGTGTTTCTTTTTTTCTGATTTGCTACTCTTCTTTTTATGACAGAATTATGGGGACATTTTGAGGGGAGCAGTTGACAAATTGATATATAGAGAGGTACAAGTTATAAGATCACAGCCTAAAATATAAAGTCTAATGCCATATCTTGGCAAGTCAGCTGGATGATAGTGTAAAATCCCTAGACATGCAACTGCACATAATAAAAGGCTTTTGTGTTAAGATTCTTGATAAAAGGCTAGTGTGTAAAATGTTGATTCATCCCCTCCCATTTTGTTTTGTTTTTTGCAGGGGAGCTGTATTTCATGTCCACCGGCATACCAAGTGCTACATCTCCCACAGGAGTAGTTTATAAAATGGTCGACACCTCGAGGTATGTAAGCAATATTTGCAGTACAATCTTAAAATCTTGTCATCTCTGTTTTCCACATGGCTCTGATGTAGAGCTACAGTGCTCGTTCAACAAAGATAACCTTGTGCACTCACTGCTGATTCGTTGAAGTCTGCTTCCCTGAAAGGCTGACATTAAAAACACAGCGACCCGCTCAATAAACACATAGGTTATAGAAGTTACAGTTTAACTCATTGGTATTTGCTTGTCCAAGGGTTAGATGGTTTATCCCCCCTCGAATCTAATGTCAACGTTAGTTACTATTGTTGTTAAAAGTGTTTCTTTTCTTTTCATGACGTTTAATATAGGGACTAAATAGATAATCGTCCCAGGAGCTTTATCTTGAGCCATAATATTGATAAACATTGCACTCCGTAAAAAAAGGGCAACGGATGTGAATGATACTTTTATTTTTGTAGAGTTCAAAGGTCGTCAAATTATTTTAATGTAGAGATCTGCGATGTCAAATGATCTTTTTTTTTTTTTTTTTACAAGTTAGATACATTAAAGTATACATTGAGGTTGCCAGAGTACATGAAAGAATTAAATATTCACAAAATCATTGGAGGAAGATAAAAGAATGAGCGGGGTGGTGAGAAAAATAGTAAGTATCTCAGTTACATGATTTTGCACAGTTTCTTGCACGTAGCCAAGTAAATGATACCGTCCGTGTAAATGGCCGCTAAAAGATTGTAATCTCGGATTTTAGGTATTTTGTCTTGGTGACAAGTTATTTGAGGTTATGATTTCAGGAAGTTAGTGGTTGTTATTACGAAATTGACCAGGAATGTCAAATTTTCTCCTAATCATCTGCCACTGACTTAGTTTAATAAGTATTTGGTAGGACTAAGATTGAAACTCTGTAATCTAAAGGCAAAACTTTATTTAACATATATCTCTCTTATACTTGGAAAAAAGATTTCATTTAGGATAAGAATTCCCAAAGTCTGATTTAAGGATTCGTGGCATTTTCCAACTGTAAATTTCACTTATGATAATGGAACCCTCCCCTCTTTCACTGGCCCTACCGACCCCCCCACCCCCGCCACATCAAGGTGAAATTTCTATTTTCACAATTTCAATAAATGTGTGGCAAAATGGACACTTAAAGGTTTGAAAGGGGGGTCCAAGGGAACATTTTTAAGACCTGCAAGAAGTAATCCCCATATCCATTAATCACAACACAAAACTTCTCGGGTCTACAGTGAAAATAGAGTGAAAGAAAGTGAAAAACTGTGAAAATATGTCTCTCAAAAAGGCCCCTCTGGGGAGCACTTCCCTTTCAGGATGAATGCCCTCACCCACCATAGGTGGCATGCTTCATCATATGGGCTTCTCCTCCCAGTGGGACTGCCAGGAGATGGTCTGGGGCGTGGCCATTTAGAATGTTGGGAACACCAACAATATTTGGAATGTTGGGAACAACAACAATGTGAGATGTTTGTGGTCATTCCAAAACATTAGCACTGGTAGTTTCCACCTTAAGTGTTCACTTGCAGTTACTTCCATATAAGACTGGAGGAAAAGTGCGCCCAAGAGGTCTGAAAATACCACGAGCACCTGCGTATTTTCTAGGGCTATATGGTAAAGGACTGCTCAACATGAAAAAAAGTTTGCAGAATGAGAAATGGAGCAGATGCGGGATTCGGCATGGGCGTAGCCATCATTAGTGCAACAGGTGCAGTGGCATCGGGGCCTGAGGGGCCGGATGCAACATAATTATAGCTGTTTCTACTATCACACCAAGGGGTGGTGGCCTATTTAGCTTGCTTGCATTAAGGCCCATGGCATCCTTGCTACACCACTGCTAAAAAGGGCAGGGGAAACAAATGTTCGTTCAGAATTTTATGACCTTCGTAGATTTCAGGTAATACACCCTGCCTTTATGGAAATAGAAAAAACGTGAGTAAATGTGAAAAAACCCCACATATGCTATTTTTCCTGCGTGTGAATCGAGCCCAAAAAGGTCTGATCGATTTAAGCGATCTGTTATCCTTGCAGTGTTCAGTATGTCGCTGCAGCCAGAGGTTTAATTAAAGAAAAAAAAAAACTTGCACTGTGAAAACTGTACCTGGTGGTTACCCTGTAAATTGCAACTTTTTACTCTTTTTTTTTTTTTCCAACTCTTCTTGCTCTGACAGTGTACACCTAGTTCAGTGCCAGGAGGGTTGCACTTTACTGTAGAAGGAAGTGTATCAGCCTGGCGAGGGGTAGGGCAGAGGGAACTCTGGTGGTCTACAAGGCAGTGTGCAGCTTTCAAGGCTCAGTCAGCTGAGGAAGTTATGAAAGAAGTCCTGAGGAAGTGTACATCATTTTTATGTACACTTACACAAGAATTGCTCCTGCAGAGAAATAATACTCCCAGGTGATGTGTCCTGAAGAATTTGAATGTTTCCCATGTCTCTTCAGAACTGTCTGTGAAAGCAGTGATGTTCTAGCCAACCTATTTAAAAATTCTGGATTGGAGGAATCCCCAAAAATCCCTTGAAGAGACTTGGATTACTTCTTGGTGCTTGCTCACCTGAAACTATACAGGGCTAGAACATTTTCCAGGGGTGCTTTTTGCTCTCACTTTATTACCTTCTTGGGGAAGATTTTGAAAAGATCCCTTGGTTTATTTTTTTTCAGAGATAACGGTCAAAGACGAACACTTTGGAAAGCATTGCAGGCACCACATTGTTATTTTAAAAAATTGTGTTATTATGAGGGCACAGCAACAAATGTTAAAAAGTAACCAAACTCTTCATCCACATGAAGGTCTAAGGATAATCAGAATAGAGTCCTCTGTTCGAGATTAGCACCTTGACTGACCATTGCGGATTGAAGAAGAAAAGTATTGGTAGACCTTTATTCTCCACACAAAGTGCAAAATTGTGGAATGTCCTCCCAGCAAAAGACCAGAAATGTCTCTGATCAATTTAAATTTAAGTAGGAAGGAAAATCCAGGTCTTCCCAACAACCAAGAGACAGCCTTCTTTGCCCACATAAGAACAGTATGGATATCGAATGACTCGACTCAAGACCCTACCAAACCAAGAACAATAACCTATCACCTCAAGCATGGTAGGCACACTTGTTTAAAGTCTTCAGAAGTGTGAAAGTCTAATTTGATATAATTCTCTGATTAGACTATATTACCTCCCTAGAGGAATTCTCTAAGACATGTCCCAGGTGTGGGATCAATGCCACCAGTTTTTATCACATGACCAATTGCTCCATAGTCAGTGAATACTAGATAACTATAACTGATACTATATCAGAAGTAACTGGGAAGTCAGATTTTACCAACACCAGATATCTGTCTGTTAGGTTTAGTGATTACAACTAGAAAAACATAAAAACAAGTACAAATTTATAGACCTGGCCATGCTGTTAGCTAAGGATTTACTAGCAATGACCTGAAAGCCTAGTAAGGCCCCCGACTCACATTGGTTCATGACCTCAAAAATGGGCTAACCAGAAAAAGAGTATTTATCAGAGTGGGGTTTTTAGTATTGACAGGAATAATGGCGCTCAAGCTAATTCGCGCTGAGTTTATGTTATACTAGGAGTGTGAACGGTGCAAACCAGGTCAGGGGATATGCCCTAAAACCCCCGTGATGGTATGGATAGAAATCCACACAAATGAAGTAGGTACAGTCCCGGGCACACGTAACGAGGATATAATATCAGGAGAAATGTCTCATACTGCAGAAATGTAGAGGGTCTACACCAGAATGATAGTCATAGGTGTTTAATATAGTAACAGAGCATAAGCAACCAGCCAAAACAAAAGCAACCAGCCGACACGTGTTTCGTCACAAAGGGTAGTAACCCGTGACTCTTCAGGGCTGGGGAAGATACAAAACATAAGATAAACTGACAAAAAAGCAAACAAACGATGTATAGGTCGAAATTAAAAATCATAAATACAAGTGGAAACCTGGTTACATAACTTACACACAAAATGACAATGAAAGATCTTTGCACCAAGATCAAAAGGTCAAGCTGTGAATGTGTAGAGGAAGAAAAATAAATGGAATTGCAGACCAAGAGGCGAAATAATCAGAACATGGTAAATGAGAAGCGACACAAGCCAATGTGATAAAATTGAAAAGGCAGCCAATAAAGATAACAATCACGCACTAAGCGGAACGTGTTGGAAATACATGCAAAGGAGGGCGCCCAGTCATGGCAACGAACAGGTTCTAAAAGCGGCTGTAAACGCAAAATCAGTGTTGGTGAAAAGTACTCAGGCAGAAGACCAACTAGATAAACAAGAACTCCTAAATAGAGGATAGGTCACCCAGGGTTAAAAGGAGGACCTCTGGTACACAAAGGTAAGACAAAACCGCATAGTGAACGAAATGGTGATCACGAGCAAGCTCCATTGTGAGCTGTGCGAGTGCGACTGAAAAGTTATGTAACCAGGTTTCCACTTGTATTTATGATTTTTAATTTCGACCTATACATCGTTTGTTTGCTTTTTTGTCAGTTTATCTTATGTTTTGTATCTTCCCAGCCCTGAAGAGTCACGGGTTACTACCCTTTGTGACGAAACACGTGTCGGCTGGTTGCTTTTGTTTTGGCTGGTTGCTTATGCTCTGTTACTATATTAAACACCTATGACTATCATTCTGGTGTAGACCCTCTACATTTCTGTAGAAAAAGAGTATTGTCCAAAATTAAATGATAGGAATGTAGAAGTGCCCCCAATGTTCATATGTGTGGATGAATATCTCCTGGAAGTAGAGAGGCTGAAATCGTATGATAAACCACCAGATGTGATGGCGCTTGCAAAGTGGCATTGGTTAGAAATAGAAAGAGCAGATATGGCTGGATTAACAAAGCAGACATTGTAAAATTGCGTAATGTAGCAAAATTGACAATTGATATTAGTATCTCAAATATGATATTATATTGTCTAGGTTCCCCAAATTAACTCTGTTTTCATGTTTATACAATCCATGTTGAAACATTAAGCTCAAGCAATAGGAAAGCCTGAAAGTTAAGTCTACACACAGACCCTACCTTAAGTTGTTAATGTAAAATGGTTTTTAGAACAGCCACTTCTACTAGTGCATAATGACTGAAAATGGATGTGTCAAACTTCCTTGTGTGATTGTTATTCTGGTTTATGAATTTGAATGTTTCTCTAAACCAATAAATATATTTAGAAAAAGCAAAGAAGGCAGGTACACATGCACAACTATCTCTCATTCTTCTTCAATGCACTCCAGATTTAAGCACAAATAAACAATCACAGCAACATGAGAAAAGCACTCATTATGCACAACACCAAAGCACTGCACACATAGATCATACCCAAAACCCAACCCTCTCTGACCAGACATTAAAAAATAAATTGATATAAAGCTTATACAGAACCACTCTGGTCATTTCACACAACCCCAAATAACATCATACACAGAGCACTCTGCAGTTCAACATTTTTCCAGGCAAGAACTCCAAATGGGGTAGCATGCTGCCCATCCTGTATTACTCTTCCGTGCCTCGTCCTCGGTACGAAACGCTGTGAGAAGGTACCAGTTTATCCTACTGCTATGTATAGTCAACTACAATATATTGAACTCGAAGGCATTGGAAATTAGTAGGATTTTGTCCCTAGCAAATGCAGACTAGCATCCTGTAAATTTCTACATGAATTTGTTCATGTATAACGTGACCTATTACAGGAGCTACTTTGGACTGAAAATTCCCTTTTTGCTCATTAATAATCCACAGTGCATATTCTTTGGAAGTCTTGGGGCCTCAAATCTAGTAGGTGGCTAGCCTGATATCTTACAGAGCATTTAGGTGTCATGGCATGACACATCTGTGACTGAGTTTAGGTATCAAGTTTCTGTTACTTAGTGTCCAACTGAGACTAATCAAGCCAGGGATTTTATGAAACCCTGGCCACTGGAGGAAAGACCATATTGGAACCGATCAGACAGTGTTATCAGGAAAAACTCCCATTTTGTTTCAATCTGAAATAAATAAGAATTTACCAATATTCAGAAATGTAAAGAAAAGAGTTGTGTTACAAGAAGGAGCACATAGGACAACCAAAAATGAATATTACAGATGGAAAATATGATAAGTCAGGGCGTTGTGGAGGTGTAAATGCACCCAATACCTGCCCTATCTGTCAATGCTGAGCTTTGCCAATTAAAAGTAGTATCTGTTCTTAATGAAGTGTTTTTTTAAGTGTTCTTGCACATTTCTCGCCATCTTTAAGTAAGCAATTTCCAGATCTCTCAAACTGTGTTTTGAAACTTTATTAAAAAGAGTTAAAGGTTTTCCTCTTCCTTTCTGAGTATCGACTTGAGATGAAAATGTTTTTTTTTCAGGGCATTGCGTGCACAAGAGGCCTGATTCACAAAGGGCCTAGCACTCGTGGCGGATTGCGGAGATTCCGACATGAGTGCGGAAGCCCTTTATGAATCAGGCTCACAGTGCTTAGGTGCATGTCTTCAATTTACGGTGCAGCCATGCAGGGTTGGTGGAGAGTGAAAGCAGTTCTTTTCACAACATCGCCAGCAGTGTAACAGTAATACAGACTGTAGTTGACGCTCCAGGGGTATTTGTTGATGGGGTGTCTGCATCCGGTTGAGATGTAGAGAAAGAAGGAACTGCAAAAAGAACAGATGATGGATGGAATGCTGAATTAATCAAACATTCACCCCCAGTCACAGATCTGGGTTAAATCCATCGTTTGTTTGCACGCCACGCCATTCCAGTTTAGAACCAGCCATATGCAAATCAGTCTTGACCCTGTTCCCCATAGGAGCAGTCCAGCCCAAAATGCCAGGCCAGGTCTTCCCTGGACCAGAAACAAGCATCCTGGGACCAGTTTCGGGTTAACACCCCTCTTGAGCCAGGCTTTCTTGAATCTGGTTGCGTAGCCTGCACGGGACCCACGTCTGGGCATACCCTTCCCACTTAGGACGACAAATGCAAAAGGTACTCACAGAAGATCATCTGACACAGCTACCCTTTCAACCCCTACCAGCCGCTACTGACTCCCAAGTTGAGGATCCACACTTCTGATCATGGCATTCTGGAAACCTCAAAGGGCTTTCAATAGAAGGGAGCATGGTAAAACACACTCTCTCACTCTCTTCCGTCCCCCGCACACACATTCCCACAACCTCTTAAAGTAACAACAATAAAGAAACCAGGTCAACATACATTATACAGAAATACATTCCTGCGTGATCGGTATACCTGTGTGGGATTGTGTTAGCAGGAGATAATTGCCTTCTACAGTGCACTAAAAACAGACATTTCTAACTACCAGATGCTAACATTACAATCACAACGTGTGACAGAGAATCCTTGGAAGCAAAAAGGAGGTACTCGGCAGTATCAATGTTTAGTGAAAATGTGACCAATGAAAAGAATAGGTTGCACTGAATGACGGGGAAAATGAAATCAAAAGAAGTAGAAACATGATTGGTGCTGAGAGGACTATTAAAATGGTGGGAATTGGGGGGGGGCACTAGAGGGCGCACGGCAAGATGGCTGTGCCGTAGTGCAGCTCTGCCCGGCTGATCCGATATCCGACAGTTATCTGCCTGAAATTGGATGCATCTGAACGGCAAAAGTGACAGACCTGATCGGCAAGGTGTCCAGGCACAGCGGGGCGGCATTGTGCACCGGTGGTGTGGGGGAAAACTGCTGTAATCGGCTGTGACAGATTCCGGTGACTCGCACATAAGATGTCGGCTGCCATAAGCCTGCCGTGAGCCTCGTTGCGGGGCTGGCGGGCCGAGGAGCAGATTACCCCTGGTGAGCACAGAGTGAAGAGCGGAGCGGCGTCCATGCCACACGGATTGTTCCATACTCCGCCGGCAAGTGTACGGCAGTGTCGCTGCGAGATTCGCCTTCAGCGCCAACAGGGGCCCTAGGAGAGCTGCGAAGATTATGCAGGCATTGCGGGCAGGCACAGAGGCCGTCCAGAGCTGGCGATACTTTGACGAGCCCCTGGTGTGCCTGATAACGTGGCGGCAGAGGCCGGAATACAGCGCAGAGCCATTGTGCGCTGACGGCGTGGGTGAACACTGTGGTCAACTCCCGGGATGAAATCCGGCGATCTCCGCAGAGGAAGGTGGCTGCCTTACGCCTGCAGTGGGGCCAGCTGCGGGGTCGGCGGGCTGCGGAGCAACCTATCCCTGATGTGCGCGGGGTGACTGAGCAGAGAAGTGCCTGCACCGCATGGATTGTCCTGCACTCCGCTGGCGGGTTACGACGACGTCGCCGTGGGACCCGCCTCGAGAGTGAGCAGTGGCCTTTGGAGAACTGCTGGGACTGGGCAGGCGCGTCGGAAAGGTGCGGAGGGAAACCGGAGCTGGTGATATCCCGACGAGGCCCCCTGGTGTGCCGAACAACGAGGCGACGGAGGCAGGAGCTGAGCGCGGTGAGGGGGGCTGCGGCCTGGCCTGGGCCTGCGGCTACGGCGGTGGGTGCGGGCCCAGGCGTGGGGTCGCGGCCTACGAGCTGCGAAAGACAAGTGTGGCGCACTGGATCCTGAGGGCTGTGGGCCAGGCCAAGCACGAGGCACAAAACAATCTGGAGCCCCTGCTGCCCTGGAGTACGTAGGGGTGGAGCAGTCCGGCTGCTTCCTGCGACGCTGGACCAGGGTCATTAAAATGCAGGAGCGGCGGCGTGCGGCCTGGACATATAACACTGACACTAGGGCCTGTGGAGGCTATTGGGACTGCGGCGGCGCTGTGTGGGGGATGGGCAGCGACCTGCTTCTCCCAAATTGTGACTTTAATTGCCCCCGTAGCCAGCAGTGGTGAACTCTCTCCCGGTGATCACCAGTGTCCCTCTTCCCGATACTGCAAACATAAATAGGGCGCTGGCGGAGGCGCATGCATAATAGCTCCTTACACCCAGAAAAAGCGCACGAGTGAGAGTCAGGCTAGTGGAGGCCTAAGTGGTACACAGTTACAGCGGTCTAAAGTGTGCAGGTCTGCGGTAGCTGCTCAATTGCTTCGCTAAACGCTCGCAATGGGGAAGACAGATAAGTCCCAACCTCGCCTCACGTTCGACGTGCGGAAGCCCAGCAGGTCGCAACAAAAAGCTGCCTCGGACTCGGAGGCGGACGCTCAAGGGGAGACACCCCCATCACTAGAAACGACGCTCCTGGCAATGCAGCGTAGCCTTCAACCTATTAAAGGGAATATGGCCGCACTGAATCACAGATTGGATCATATGTCCTCACAGCTCGAGAAGCAAAACACGCGAATGAGGGAAGTCGAGCGGAGGGTCTCCGCCAAGGAGGATGGCCTTAGTGATGTGTCACTGGGGCTTATACAAGCAAAATACGAGGACTTGGAGGCCAGGTCTCGCCGTAACATTGTCAGAATCACGGGCCTGCCGGAGTCCCCCAACACAGGCAAGATGGAGACATACGTAGAGACTCTGATGAGAGACATTTTCGGGCCAGAGAACCTATCCTTCATGTTTATCATCGAGCGTGCCCACCGCTCCTTGGCTGCGAGAATGGTCCCTGGTGCAGCGCCGCACCCCATCATTGCAAGGCTTTTAAATTACAGAGACCGTGACACCATCCTAAGAATGGCCAGAGAAAAGGGCACGATCGAATATCAAGGGAACTCTCTAGCATTCTTTCCGAACTTCACAGTCGCGGTGCAGGCAGCGAGAAGGGAATTTGGCACAGTGAAGAAGCTATTGCAGTCGGACGGTATTCCGTACGCCATGCTGTACCCTGCTTGTCTAAGAATAGGCCAGGAGGGGAACTTTAAAATTTTCACCAACCCCAAGGCAGCAATGGACCATGCGAAGCAGCTGAAAAGGAGACGGCGGGAAGCCCCGAATGATCCGGATGAGGAGGAGCAATGATAATTGAACACGAGACTGGACATATGTTGTGCCGCACACCTGTGATTGGGAGAGGGTTTGAGTGACGGCTACGTGAATTAATCTTTTGGGCGCTGATTTGGGTCTCCCCGTTCCGTCTTACGAAGAGGGCCGCCCAGATGCACAGTATCTGAACATATGCTTATAAGTTAAAAGGCATGTTGTAGACCTGATCAGCCAACTCCTGTATCGGTAGGAGGCTAGTAGCACTCTGTTGCTCCCCAAATGGAAGAACCCCACATGTTGCAATTGTTTTTTTGTCTTTTAGGGGTATTGTTTAATGGGTACAGGGATGGCTTTAGCAAGTTGGGGGTGCTGAAGTGGGTGGAGGGTTGGGGGGGCGGAGGGGTGGGGATGTTTGGATCTTTGCATGAACATGGCAACTGAACCTGCGCAGTATATTTTTTATGAAGGGCACTGTCAAGTCATTTATAACATGCAGTGTTGTCAGTATGGGTGGTAATATAAAATTCCTCACCTGGAATGTGCGTGGCCTCAATAGCCCCAAGAAAATAAGATCTATCGTAGCGTATCTGGATAGGCTAGATGTGCAGATTGTATTTTTGCAAGAGACACACCTAACAAAGATTTCGGAGAAAAACGTGGGATCACGCTGGGCCGGGGTGCGGGTGGCCTCCTCTTATTCCTCCTATTCCAGGGGGGTTATGATCCTTGTTAAGAAGGGCATTCCGTTTACAATAATTAGCACAAGAGACGGATGACCAGGGCAGGGTGGCGATGCTTTTGGGTAAACTGGGTGGAGTGAAGGTCCTACTGGTCAACGTGTATGGCCCCAATGTGGATGATTCTGCCTTCTTTGTAGATGTGTGGCGTCGTATTTCTATGCACCCGCATGCAGAGATAATTTGGGGAGGTGATTTTAAAGTTTGTCTCAACGGGAGTATGGATAGATCGGGGAGTGGGGCAGTACGAAACAAGCTAGCGTCAGACACGCTGGTGGGGCTAATGGATGCAGGGGATATTCATGACATATGGCGCTTGCGGCACCCAGGGTCACGGGAAAGCACCTTCATCTCAGCAGTGCATGGGACGTGGTCCAGATTGGACTATTGGCTTGCGTCAGAGGCGGTGTGTATATGGGCGGTCCACATCAGTCATTTGGCTAAGACGCTCTCGGACCACTCCCCAGTACTGCTTGAGCTAAAAGTCCCTGAGTGTGAGAGGCCCCCTTTTGCGTGGTGCCTGCAGCAGGCTTCCTTAACAGATCCAGTTTTTAAGAGTACCATTGGAGAGGCGATAAGAAATTACTATAGGGAAACTAAGGGCTCAGTGGACAGTGCGGGAGTTTTATGGGAAGCATTCAAGGTCACGATCCGAGGAGAATGTATTAGTGCACAGGCTGGAATGTTATCAGGTTTGACAAAAGGGACCAAGAAGAATGTAATATTGCGGTAAAACAACAGAGTCCAACAGATGGTAAGTTGGCTGGATAAATGACAAGAGGAAATAAATCCAAGATTGAAGGCAACAAAGTTTAAACAAGATATTTAGACTAAGAATAATGATGGGTATATATATTTTCCAGGAAATCACAATTTCATAAGATGCGTTTTCAAAATGAGAAAGATACAGGAGAATCGTAGGGCAAACTCATCAGATAGACTCAGGCATTGCTGGTACAAGTCTATGCCAGCACATCCTCACTTTTGTGGAGTAGAGTTTTTTACAGGTATGAAAGAAACTTGATAACAGATGAAATAGAAGAGAGATAAAATGAGAAACTGAAAGTAGTGCAGTGAGATTAAATACAATAAAGTAGAAGGTAATGAGAGGCCAACAAGCTCTGGTAGCTGTAGCCAAACCAATGAGAATAAATGAAGTTAAACATTGTGCACCTGTCATTGATGAATATCAACAAAGTAGAAGCATTAGGTTGAGAGCCTACCTTTCTCTCAAATTGGATCAATACAGTATGCTTTACTTCTATATCTCTTATCTAAAATTTAAGAGACTGAACATACATTTGCAAAGAACAGAATTAAGTGGATGGACCTTCACACATCCGGATAACTTATAAACACCATATGAACGAATAGTAGGGAGTGCAAAGTTTCAAAGGTTGCATTGTAGGCCTTAGATATTGACATTGGGGAGACTGATAGCTCAAGACGTAAAGGCAGAAAGGCATGATTTTTTCACCGTTGCCTTGATGTATGATTCGTGTATCTCCAGAATGGTATTGAGGGATTAAAAAAAAAAAGTGAAACATGGCAATAAGTGGAGCTATAACCTAAATTAAACAAACATTGTCAAAGCCAATAGGTCTCGTCTTTGTTTAACTATTTGCTATGCCTATACTTTTTCCTACTGGTGTGCAGCATCGGGGGAAAAACAAAATATTTCAGTGTCATGACATGGGCAGCATTCTTTCTTTTATTTTAGTTACCGATCCAAGATGGCAGACGTTGCTTGGAGTGGTAACTAAATAAAACAAAAATTTGTTAGTGCGAAAGCACTTAGTGCATTGGGGAGCTCTTGGCAGCAAACACCAGCTGCCGGGCCCTCCCAAATTTTTTACAAAAATACTTAAAACAAAATTTGGCACAGCAGAGGAGCGGTAGTAGTGAAACAAGAGGGAGTGGGTAGGTGGGAGAGAGCTACATAGTGGGCGTAGGGAAAGCACATGAGAGAGCGAGCAATATGCAAGGGAGAGAGCATCACGGAGCGTGGGAACGGTGCATGTTTGGCAGGTAGAAGCACCCAAGGAGGAAAGCTGGAAAACAAATTCACTGTCATGAAGTACTTAACCAACAAGAAAAAAAGTAGTTCCCTAAAGTAAATCATGGGAGGATACAAGTCTACCAGTCAAAAGGATGGCAAAAAGGCTATGCTCTTGGACGGCGTAAGAAGCAAGCAAATGAGTGTGAAGAAAAAAACAACCAAATGGTAAGCAATGGGTGGGCTCTAAGCCAATGGGACGTTCTTAGTAAGCCCACAATAGGTCTTTCACAACCAGACAGTTAGCCCTTTCTGGTAGGCAAGACCTTCAAACAGTTCTCCACACTTGAAATGTTGCACACCTATGGAAAATGGTGACATTTCATTTCATGACATTTAGTGAAAATCTTGTAAAATCAGGTGAAATTTAATGAAATTCACTTTACAGTACTTCACATGAAAATGATTGTGATGACGTACCTTGTGCTCAAAAGTCACTTCGGAAACCACTAAGGGGACTGCTTGGAGTAGAACAGTAGAGACATTTTCTTCTCATACAGTTCCAAACAATATCAAATTGTAAAGAAATTTGCTCCTGTGAGATTTCTGGAACTTTCCAGATTTAATGTGATTCAAATTTGCAGATTTCACAAGTGTGATAGAAATTGTGCACAAGCCTACTTATAAGTAAGCCCATTTATAACAAGGATTGACAAAGCCTATAGGTCTGGCGTTGACTGCCTGTCTTTTGGCCAGGCCCTTATTAACTAATTAAAGTGGCTAAAGGCAAAAGTGCTTGTTCTAGTCTGAAAAAAGTACACATTAACATGGTACATCCGGCACTGATGGGAAGTACCTTGTGTGTGATGAAAATGATTGTGATGATGTACCTTGTGCTCAAAAGTCACTTCGGAAACCACTAAGGGGACTGCTTGGAGTAGAACAGTAGAGACATTTTCTTCTCATACAGTTCCAAACAATATCAAATTGAATTTTTTTTTGCTCCTGTGAGATTTCTGGAACTTTCCAGATTTAATGTGATTCAAATTTGCAGATATCATAAGTGTGATAGAAATTGTGCACAAGCTTAATTATAAGTAAGCCCATTTATAACAAGGATTGACAAAGCCTATAGGTCTGGCGTTGACTGCCTGTCTTTTGGCCAGGCCCTTATTAACTAATTAAAGTGGCTAGAGGCAAAAGTGCTTGTTCTAGTCTGAAAAAAGTACACATTAACATGGTACATCCGGCACTGATGGGAAGTACCTTGTGTGTGATGTGCTCTTGTGAAAGTGCAGCATGCCATAACTCATTGTGAAGTCAGCCAATGGCTGAAGTGGGTTAACATTGCCCCTTGATGCATGATGGAGTGGGTGGAAGAAGTATGTGGATGCCACAATGACAGACTAATGGATGAAGCTTGTCTGAAAAACCCCTATAAGTAACTGTTATACATACTTTTAATCAAATCAAAAGGTCTTGGCTAACCCAGACCTAACAAAGCCACAGGTCTGGCATTGGCTGCTAGCCTCAGCTTTGAGAAGGAAGGAAGGGTGGAAGGCTGACAAGAATGGAAGTAAGGCAGACAAAAAAGGAAGGAAGAAGGGCAAGAAAGGAAAAAGGAAGGGAGGTAGCCGGGAAGGAAGCAAGGCAAAACCGGAAGAAGGAAAGAAGGCAAAAAAAGAAAGAAAAGAAAAAAGGAAATTAAGAAGATAAAAAAGGAAAGAAATAACAAAGAAGGCAAAAAGAAAGAAGGAATAAATAAGGAAAGAAAACGGCAAAACAGAAAAAAAGGAAAGAAGGCAAAATAAAAAGGAAAGAAGCCAAATAGAAATAAGGAAAGAAAGCAGAAAGAAGGCAAAAAAAGATAGAAGAAAGGTAGGTAAAAAGAAAGAATTTAAGAAAGAAGGCAAAAGAAAAAAAGTAAGAAGGAAACAAAAAGAAAAATAAATAAAGATGAAGGAAAGGAAAGGAAAGAAGGAAAGAAAGAAAGGAATGAAGGAAATACAAGAAAAGAAATAAGGAATGAAAGAAAGAAAGAAGGCAATAGAGAGAAAGAATGAAAAAGAAAGAAAAAAATGAAAGAAAAAGGGAAAGAAGGAAGGAAGAAAAAGGAAAGAAGGCAAAAAAGACTGAAATGGAAAGAATGAAGAAAGGGAAGAAGGCAAAAAAAAGGAAAAAGGAAAGAACGAAGGAAAGAAAAAAGAAAAGTAGGAAGATGGAAAGAAGGAAGAAAAGAGGGTTCACAGTATAACATATTGGATATTAAAACCCAAATTACACCCCACCTATGTTTAAATGAAACTTTTACAAGTGTGCTGCAAATTAAACACCATAAAGTTTAGTTTTCTCCCTGGGCAAAGTTTATCAAAGAACCATTGGTGAAACCAAGTCCAGGAACACAATATGGTATGCTGTGAAATATCAGCAGTCCACTTCAAGAGGAATTTAAAACAGCACTGGAAGGAGACAGGAACTGATAAAGCTGGAATGTGCCCTCTTCTAACTCCCAAAGCATCCCTGTATCACATCAGGCAACAATGGCACTTACGACAACGCCTTGTGTGCCTCTGTGCACTTAGTGACAGAGGAAAATGCAGTCACTCAAAGTGATGTTAACCAGAGGCTTAAGTACGCTGACCCTTTGCCCCATGCTGTGTGCTGTAGTGGGTGGAAGCAAAATGGGAATGACACAATAACAGACCAATGGGTGAAGAGAGGTGGCTGAAAACCCCTTTAAATAAGTATATTATATATATTATTTTAGCTAAATCAAAAGGTCTTGGCTAACGCAAGACCTAAAAAGGAGAAGCATAGTAATTATATATATCAAGACAATTATCTTAAGGAATGTTTAAGACAAATGTCGTGCTAATTTCTATTGAAATTTTAGCACGCTTTGAATCGACTCTAAGCTCCTTAAGTAGTAATATTCCAGATCATGTAGATACTTTCTTGTTTCACTTTGTAGAAACGCTGAATGAGTTGTGCCACCTGAAAGGATGATCTGCCAGCGTTAAAAATGCATGCAAGAATATTAATAAAGCTTGTTTGCTTTGTTTCTTTTCAATGGCTCACACTGCACGGAAAAGTGTGTGGCGACCTCATGCCCTTATCTGTGACGTAATGACTGGGTGATGCAACAATCCGGTATAAAATAACAATATATATAGTTGAACTTCTGTTATGATGGAAAGGGACCGAATTCCTCTTATATGAATACTTGGATACATTAAATTGCAACATATGTACGGGTGGATGTAGGAAATTCAAAATTTACTGCGAGTATATCCAGATCAAATTCGTGGGGTAATTAATTCTATGAACTTTTAAATTGTGAAAAGTTAGTTTAATAGTTAATTAGGACAACTGTCCAGTAGATGGCGGTAGATTCCCACGCAAGGTATTTTATATTTTCAATGACTCAAAAAGAAATGTAATAGCCGTCGGTCCTATATGATTGGCCTATTTCATGTGGCACTAAATAGCAAATGAGGCCCTAAGAAGAGTACCCACCTACTGAGAATCACATCAACTAACTGAAAATGGAGCAAAAACATTCGGGAATCAGTGTGGAAACAGGGATTCCTGCAAGTTTTTCCCCAATACCTTGCAGTTGTATTTTTGCTGGATTGCTTTAAACACTACAATCCCCAGCCAGTTGAGATTCTGGGACCGATTCGAGAAAATACATTACACTATGACTGCCTAGAAATGTAATTGTTTGAAAATAATTTGGTTCCAAAAAACATTGCAAACAAACAGCCACGAGTGCAACTAGATACAATGTTTTTATTTATTGCGGGTAGTGTGGGGTGCTAAAGTGTCAATGTGTTGGGGTGGAGCCATCCGTAGAGTTTAGGTCAAAATTGTTGGTGGCCACTCCTTTCACTGCTAGGGTATACTACATAATATAAAGAGACATTTTTCTGGACAATATGTGGCCACTGCTGAATTTTAAAGCACACCGAGGATGGAACATTGTTCTCCACTTGGTATAATTTGCTGGATGTCAAGGGTTCTCCCTCAAGGAATTTTAGCAGAAGGAATGGCGATTGCTACATATTCCTGACCTTTCCCTGTGGTGGCGCATTGAGTGCTGCCTAGTGCCAACGCAGGCACTCTTGCACCATCATGCCAGGGTCCCTGCGTTACATGTAGGATTATTTTTGTGCAGGAAGGGGCACCTTCCTGCACAAAAACAATCCAAAGAGGCATTTTCCTCTTTCTACTTGTAGTGCAGAATGCAGCACACCTAGAAAGAGGAAATAATGAAGAGAAATAAAGATATTTCCCCTCATTATGCCTTTGTTAGGAAGGCTTATCATTGTGACGCAATCCCAGATTTACAGACCTGATAAAATCTGGGATTGCGTCAAAATCCGTGGTCCACCCATGGAATGCCTTCTTGTGCAATGTAATGCAAGGCAGCGATTTGCTCTGCCTTGCGTTACTTTGGATTTACTAAGCCATGCGAAGTGGCTTTGCGTGGCATAGTAAATCTCACTTAAGCCCTTGCGCTGCCTTGCGTCGTCTTCATTGACCAAAGGACAACGCAAGGGCTTAGTAAATCTGTCCCACTATGTTTAGACAGTGTGCTTGGGAATGCACTATGCTTGCTATTCATGGACTCAAGGTTCATTAGGACAGTGCTCGGATCAGAGGTTAAATCTAGTTCCAGTGTCCTGCTTTCTTTCTCTAGTTTACACTGATAGCACGGAGCAGTTGAGTGGCAAAAGTTGAGGTTAGGGTGTCAGCTGTCTGTGGACCTTGGTAAACAAAACATGTGTGATTTCACTTCCGGTACTCCGCGCGTGGGTGTTTAGTGATTTGACATCCACGACACCCAACACCTAAACATGCACCACATCCATGAACATTAGTATCCGCAGAATGTTAAATGGTAACAGTTTGTGAAAATATTTGGTAAGGGTGCATGAAAAATAGATGCTACAACTTAACTCTGTGGATTTTTTACATTTATTCTATTTTACAAATGGAATGGTGAGTGTGATTAGGTGGAATTCTGGTGGGAGGCAAAAGGATCATAAAATAAATCTTCTTGTTGGACTCTTCAGTAGTAGCATAACAAATTAATTACAGAAAGATTGGTAAACAATTTCTACCAGGAGTGAGGGGGCTAAATCCGAACAATTAAAAAGGGGTTTGGATAAACTGGGGTAATCGGAGCATAAGGAAAAGTCACAGTTGCAGAATACTCTTTTCAGTACAAGTAGCACCCACTGCAGGGTAATAAACACCCGCACTTAGTACTGTCCATTTAAAGTACTGCCCCGCCTGCTAACCTAGCATTGTCGCCCAATCCCTTAAACAATTGGTAAAGACCTACATCTCTAATGCTGATGGCCTCTGTCCTCCCAGAAGCTAGGTCTCCCTTCTGCCTTCCATCTTCAGCAGTTGGATCAAAGAAAAATGTAACTATTAGGAGGTTTTAAACATTTTGCATCAGCCAGGCAGTCTCCTGCCTCTATAGGACTCTCTCTGACCTGTCTTAATATTGCTTAAATAGTGTACTATTATTTCACATTCTCTGTCACTCCCTATCCTTTCCACTGTCAGCCAGAACCATGGCAAAAAACCTCCTTCGCTCTCCTGGTCCTCCCTGACCCCACTATGTCCCTTCTTCTCCCCTCAGGCTGGTCACATATAAAGTGCTGCTACCCTCTCTAGTGAGATACCAGTGTCTATGGGGAATACACTTTTGATCCTCAAAGCTCTTTCTCATTGCCTCTGCCTCGTGTCCTTCATTCCTCTTTCCTTGTCCCTTTTTTGTCTCTCCCATTTCTTAAGAGTTTGAGACATCTTATGGTGGCTTAAAGAACTAAGGGCCAAATGTACAAAAATGCAATTTTGCATTTCCTAAATAACAACTCCATAGGAATCGCTATTTAGGAAATGCAAAATCATATGTATGAAATTACCAATTTCCTAATAGCGATACCTACAGAGTAGGATTCGCTATTAGGAAATCCCTATTAGGAAATCCCATTCCATTCGTACAAATGGGCCAGTTTGGCATTTCCAAAATAGCGATTTCCTATTAGGAAATCACTATTTTGGAAATGCTAAACCTAGGTTGTATACCAAAAATAGTGGTGCACATTGTGAGCACACATATGCCCTAGGGACATGTGTGCGCTCTATTGCACTTTAAAAAAGCATCTTTGGGTGCTTTTTAGGTCGATTCTAGGCAGCGCATGTTGTATTCAGTCAGGGGGCTTACAGCCCGCCTCCAGCTTCTGATTGGTTTTTGTCAGTGTCCTAAAAAAACGGCTCTTCTAATTGGTTAATGGTTCCTGCTTGTCCCATCTTTTTTCTCAATTGTTGACTCCCATGGATCGCCCCCAGGACTTGTCCTCTTCCACTTGTTCTATTTTACTTTCTATGCAGGAACTATTTTTTTAAATTCGAACTAGCATTTCCCTGGCTCAGCGTTTTACGTTTCACACGCTCGTTCTCCTCCCCCTGCTCTATCGTGCTCCCCTGATACTGCTGCTCGTTCCCACTCCTCAGGCTGTGGATGCGTCCTCCTCCCCCGCTTGTTAATTGAAGGCTGCGCACCTTTTAACAACACGCACTCGAACGGCAGATCCCCCACCACCAGTACTTGCCCATTGTCTGCCTCTGTTTACTTTGGGCGGCGGGATGTGCAGGTCCGTTAACCCTACCCCCCTCTGCTGATACTTTCAACAATGTGCACAGTTTTACGCGGGGTGCTGCCGCTTTAAATTTCTCCTGCACCAAGCTTGCTGACTCACTGCGGTTTTCAGACCCCTGGACGTTCTATAGACTCGGCTGTTATCATGCAGTAAGATTACTGCAATTAGTTTAAGTTTTGAAGAGGAGGTAGCTGTGTGCTTTTGGGGTCGGTGCAATTATTTTTATTTAAAGACAGAGCCTTTTAATGACACGCACTCGCACGGCGGATCAAAAAAAAAAACCAGGGAGTGCCATATCAGTTCTCCCCGAGCCCCCGGTCTCTCTTGGCGTCATTAGTATTCTTTTTGCGCCTCTACAGCTGATACTTCTGTTGCGTTGATAAAGAGTGGCAGCGAAGCAGCATCCTTTGTGCTTTAGACCGCCGAGAGCCATCTGTCATTCCGTCATGTACACAATAGGCAGGATTACCAAAGCTAGCAGCATTTGTTTTTGTCTGAAGCTAGCCCGTGACGTATGTAATAAGCCCTTCCTGTTTTGTTATGTCTTTCTTTCCTTTCTCTTCCCCATTCTCGCACCTTTCCTTTTTTCATCTCCACTTCGTCCATAATACTGATTGAAGCCTTGGCTTCAAGCATCCTGCAATCGGGGCACCGCAGGGGTAATTTAGATTGCTGTCACCTTACAATTATTGGCCTCTCGCTAGGTGTAGCTGCACATTCGACCATAGGCTTGCAGTGGGTGATGAGTGATTATGACACCATGCCTTCTCAGTCCTTGGACAACCTCCGATATCACCTTGTATGGGATAAGGGGCAATAAAGAGTCTATGCCCATTCAGTGCTTGGCGTCATTTTGAAG
This sequence comes from Calotriton arnoldi, assembly GCA_963921515.1. Classification (NCBI taxonomy): domain Eukaryota; kingdom Metazoa; phylum Chordata; class Amphibia; order Caudata; family Salamandridae; genus Calotriton; species Calotriton arnoldi. Next base: position 371,563 of record CAWUFW010002753.1, read on the forward strand.
GGATCGTCTTCAAATCTAGGCAAAATGCCCCTGCTGTGCCGCTAAGGTTGTTAATTTATCATGCCGCTAAAGTGTCCAGTATATTTAGTTAGCTGGACTCCATAGATATGCAGTGACCGACACATCTAGTGAACAAAAAGATCAGACATGCAGTGACTGGCATAACTAGTGAGATGAGAATTAATTCACCATAGTGACCTGTGAGTTCTTTCCACGCAGACAGGCAGTGACCCGCATATCTAGTGAGCTGGGAGTTCAGTCTCCATAGATACTCAGTGACCGGCATATCTAAGTGAGCTGAGAAATCAGTCTCCATAGACCGGAGATGACCGGAAAATCTATCTAGCGAACTGAGAGTTCAGTCACTATACACACAAGTTGACCAGCATATCTATGTGAGCTGAGCGATTGTCTCCATAGACACACAGTGATCAGCATATCCTGTGACCTTGGACATCAACCTCCATTGACACCCTGTGACCGGCATATACAGCGAGCTGGGAGATCAGTCTTTTGGGGTGAGCTGGGAGTTCAGTCACTCTCCACATGCAGTGATTGGCATATCGAGAGAGCCCGGAGTTAACTGTCCGGGTCTTTAAGGCTGCAAACATACTGAGGGAGCTCGGAATCCAGTACCCATTCCCTCACGGGCACCACTCTGCTCCTTGGAAACTCAAATTTCCATCCCCATACAGTGCCTAGCTTCTCTGGTGACATGGTTGTTCAGTCTCTGTGTATATGTACATAAAGCCGCTCTTTCAAAATTATTGGTCAAAGTTGAACTTCTAAGAGAAACTTGGGTCGTGTGTTCGTTCAATAAACTTTATTCGACCAAGGGTGATCATAAAAGTATACTTGTATAAACACACAAAAACAAATAAGAATTAGCACCAGTAGATAAAAAACAGTTAAAATGTTAAAACAAGCAGATAAAAAACATCACAATTAAAAATATAGTTGAAGCTAATATATTTAATGCGCAATAAGAATAACGCAATTATTAACAATTTCAGGCTTCGCTGATTGCAAGAGTCCCGAGGCCCTTCCTGATTCTAAGAGCATGACTGATAAAAGCAATAACTGCATGGCATATGGGCTCAGACAACAAACACTGGAGCAGTTTAAGGCTCTGACGAGCTGATCTACAGTTAAAAGAACATAAAAGAGGTCGTACAAATTTAGCTCTTGGTTGTGAAAAAAGACTACAGAGAAACATTGAAATGAATTGTGGATTGTTTACTAACATTATCACAATAACAAGGAGGTAAAAATGAAACCCAGCTACCTTGAAGGGGGAAAGCGGCCAGGAAATGGACAGAGCACAGCCTGAAACATGTAAGGTAAAATCTGTTTTCTTGGGACAGAATCCAGACTAAGTAAGGTTCAACCCGGGCTGATGATAAGATATCCATATGATAGCGGACAGTATCCATATTGTGGCTTTTTGTGTGCCTTATCAAATTATTATACGACTGAACTAGGGAGCGAACTTGGGACTTTGTATTCCCAGTGATCCTACTGGGGGAGTGGAACAGGTGTGGAACTCCTAGTTCTGCAAAGGTTTTCCTGACACATGACAGCCAGGAAATGTTGTTACTGTTCTCCAATTTAATGCAATCAACTAATACACTGCGCGAGAATTTTGTAACAATGGAACTCAACATTTTAACCTATAGGAGAAGGTGGGGCTAGTCTAACTGTTTCTTTGATATCGGGGAGACCAACCTCTAAGTGGGTAATAAAAGATGCTGTACTATTTGGAACAGCCAGTAATCTTGCGAGAAATGTGTTCTCCGCTACTAGTAGATGGTCAACACTTGGGTCTTATGGTTAAGCTATTTAAATGTTTGCACATTTGCATCCCCATTCAAGCAGGCTGTCGGTCGAATTACAGTTTCTGTTATAACTTCTATACTTCTTTCTGCACCCCAATCAATACTTCCTAATAACTACAGCCAACTCTGAACTTCAGACCAATGCCCATTTTTTTCGCACAGGGGAAAGATATTTACATTCGTGCTGCCCTGGACGAATGACATTTCAAAGTTAACTTAATGCCGTTATCACAACTTTACTTGGCTGTCACCAACAGTTTGACAAAATATTTTCATAATGCTTGTAAAATGTACATTTCTAGAAATTTTATTTTGAAATAAGCAATCAACTCTATTTCGTGCCCCGTAAAAGCAATGGTTTTGTAACATAGCACTGCTTGTAGTGTTAGTACATGGATTGCCGACAGGAGCAGGTTATTTTAGAACCATGTTGGAGTCGGGGATAGATGGCAAAATAAAAGTCTCTATCAACATTTGCTTTATTTTGAGGTTGTGGGTTATTACGTACAATTTTTATAGGAATGTAAATAAGGTAATTACATTTTTATATTCAACTTTCCTGTAATCCTTGATGGTAAAAAAGGACTAAAATTGACCCTACGGGAAGAGAGACATTTAACACATGTGGAAAGATTTAAGATAAAAGTTGAGTTGTCATCCATTGTTCCATTCTTGTGTTATTAGCCCTCCTTATTAAGGAAGACGTCTACTTCTGATATGGAAAGTACCTGTAGTTTAAACATGGACCATAAATAGCAGCGCATTCATGCCAGACGAGTAGTAACACATACGAATGTGCAGCAATCTAACCATTTGCAAGATTGGTTTTGAAAGGATATTGACTGAGGAAGATAAATTAATCTTCAATTACCCACAAGCAATGCTTGTAGTTTTGACTGGATTGCCACTGGTCTATGTCCTTGGTTCTGAGATTTCTGGCAGTTTAGCAATAGCTTGTGAAATATTTTCGGGAATGAGTGGATATCTGGTTAGTCTTTCGGACTGCTGTTGACTTAACTATAGATGACTTCAAGAAGCAATGTACTGTACGTCAGTAAGGCAGTTACGTGAATATAATGTTGTGGCGCAATTCACATTCTGTTAGTCCTCTTTTTATTTTCAGAAAGATCCTGTGCCTGCTCAAACCCCAGTAACAGCAATTAGCCAGGTGTAATGCGCATGCATGATCTTTCCACACCAAATTTGCCCTTTCTAGCTTTACGTGTACCTACATTTAACAGAATATAAGTTAGTCCTACTAAGCGTGTGGATACTGCTTACCATGCTCGCGGGGGATCCCTTTTATAGGACGGCCCGCCCCCCCCCCCCCCTGTCCGTCGGACGTACGTGCTGGAGCACTCTGCATACTTGGAGCGGATGGTCGGCGTACGTACCTCTGGCTCAAAGCCTAGGACAGATGCGGTATATTCCCTGACTGTTGTAGGTTCCATCGACGAATCTTCCGAACAACAGGATAACTGGTGTAGTATCTCATACCGGTGTCCATTGCTTTTTCATTCACATTTGTCCTTTCACATTTTTACCTTTTTGCAGCAGCTTTAAACTGATCCTGACGAAGGCCGCAACACTTTTATAGGTCTACAGGCCGAAACAGGTCGATCGTTTCCAGATGCAGCTGTCTCTAATGTCGGCAGCTACATCACAAGCTTTTTGTTTTTAATCCTGTCACAGGGTAGTAGAATAAAGTTTACCTTAGCTAACCTTGTAGGCAGTTTTAATCACCACTCACTATAGCACTGCACTGCACCTCACCTTAAACACACCACGCTCACGTAGGGTTTTAGGACCATCCTCTTTTACAAAAACATCCCTGAGCTCCTCCCTCGTAGCAAGGGGGTTGTAGCCCACACCACGACTAGGCTCTTGACGTGAGGAGGCACCCCTAAGATGAAGCATGACACCTTTGGTGTGTGAGGGGAACCGTCCTATAAAAGGGATCCCCTGCGAGCCTGGTAAGCAGTCTCCACACGCTTAGTAGATGTATCAGTAGGACCCGTGGGCTATTTTTGTGTGTTTTGATTGTGATTTAGTGGGGAGACGGCCCACGCAGGTCCTTTAAATCTCCTCGCAGCCCTCTATGTGTGAATTCTATAAGTTAGTCCTGCCATTTATCAAAATTAAAAGAACAATAGGGTCAATAATTGGACACAAAACTATGCACTCTTTTTTCACACCAAGTCTGTAGTAATTGTGTAGTTCTTCAATCTCTAGCAGCACATCACCTAGGATAATGTGGTGCATGGCTAAACACTTATAAGGTCTAAAGGCGAGACCTATTGGCTTGTTTTAAATTGCACATGGTTACCATTGACTTTGAGTCAATGGTAATTGCATTTCCTAAATGCTCATTTTGCATTCGCAATAGAAAATCCCTATTTGCGATTTCCAATTTAGGGATTTTGTGATTCCCTAAAGGCCTTTGTACATAGGAATAGGCTGTTTTGCATTTCTTAACAGGCTGAAATTGTGATTCGGCCCATTAAGAAATGCAAAAGGCCTTTATACATCTGGCCCTATGTAAATAAGCAACATACCTTCTTATTACTGATATATGTGAATTAATGGAAAACGAAATCTGAGAGACAACCTTGGAGAAAACCAAAAGGAAATGACAATTCTAAGGAAATACAATTACATTGAAAATTAAAGGAAATATCAAGTTTAAGGAAAAATCCAAAATAACATTGAACTTGGGTGAAGTTTAGGACTAGTGAAGGGTTTTTAGGTTCAGGGATGGGTAATGTTCTGGGGTGATCAGGGATCCTTAGGAGTCAAAATGGGTGAAGTTCAGGCGTAGGTAGGGTTTTTTAGGCTTCAAGGATGGATGGAGTTTAGGGGTGGTGAGGGTTTTTTAGGTATCAGGAATTAGTGGATTTTAGGGGGTGAGGCAGTTTTAGGGTTTACAGATGAGTTGAGTTTATTGGTGTGAAGTATTTTAAGGGTTCAGGGATGGGTGGAGTGTAGGGGTATTGAGAGGTTTTAAGGTTCTTGGATGGGCAGAGTTTAGGGCTGGTACGGGTTTTTAAAGTTCAGTGATGGGTAGACATTAGTGGTGGTGAAGATTTTTTAGGGTTCAAGATTAGATGGAGTTTTTTTTTTGAAAATGCATTTATTCAGATTTTTCAAAACAATACAAAACAAATCAGTGCAGCATTGCATTACTGAATACTCCCACATTGTTAGAGTGACAGGAGTGGGGATAGAAGCTCCCCATGCGAGGGCATAGAAGTAGCGAGGAGAACCAACACCAGACATCCACATATTACAATCACCACATCAGTGAATGTCGCAAGCGGCCTTGCTATTTATAGTTCTTTTATGGACCCACCAGCTCTAGGCGAAAGTGGGTATGGGGGGGTTCAGTGGCCCAGGTAGTCCAGTCTCAATGTTGTCTACGCATCACAGGCTGTATCATCTCCCTCTGATGGGACGTAGCTGACCCATCTCCTGGTAATGTGTCTTGTCCACCCTACTTGTCTAGCATATCACACCAGTACTCGAGGTTCTTTTCTGCATTGTCATCCGTGCAAACTCTCCGAAGATGGCATTCCTCTGCTGCCGGCCATTCTGTGAAGTCTGTCTGCCACTTAGAGTTGGCAATTTCGGTCTTGCCCAGTGTATGGCAATGCATCGCTATGCAAGTACTAGACCCAGTTGACCAAACCTGTAGCGCATTTTCTTCACATTCTTGGGACGAGGCAGCGGCCCCAGCAGGCAGTGTCAGGATGTAAGTTCTACTTTAACCTTCATCACTTCCTGCAATACCTCACCCCAAAATGTTTGTATCTTTGCACAGGTCCATGCTACATGTTCAAAGTCTGCAGGTATTACACCATATTTAGTGCAATCCGCCGGTCAAGTAGGATAAGCCCTATGTAGGCACTGTGGCATCATATACACCCTATAGAGAAAGTAAAATTGTACCAGCTTAAATCTTGCATTGCAGGCGACTTCACGCACCTGTGCTCGAGCTCTATTCCATTCCCTGTCCATGAGTGGGGTCTCCATTTCTTCGTCCCTGGAGGCACACTTCAGAGAAATGTTCATCTGCCCATCATTTATTAGGGCTGCACTGAGCCGGGAAATAATACCCTTGGTGGAGCCTGGATCCAGAATCAGCTGTACAACTTGGGACTGCTCCGGCTCCTCCGGGAATGATGTCCTGATCTAACGACTTGCGTGCGATATGCTCGCATATTGCAAAAATTTGCTCCGATCTACTCCGTAGTGGGCTTCAACCTCTTCTATGGACATAAAGTTACTATTCAGGAACAAGTCACCTGCTCTCTGGCAACTGCCCTCCAACCACTTAGAAATCCGTGGAAGCCTGTATATGCAGGAAGTGTGAAACAGCCACCATAGTGGGAGAAGTTGAGCATAGGGCGCCCGCTTCAGTACCTTCATGACAGCTTTTTCCCATGCATGTGACACCTGGATGACAATAAACGGAGTCCTCACCAGAAGGCTCCCACCGCTCATGAGCAGCTTGGGGAGCTCGGAAATCTCAGTGAAGCCCAAGAGCAAGTTCTTTTCCCAATTGGGTCAGTCATCACACCACAGTGCTGCATATTGCAGCAGTCCTGCCAGGTAGTATAGTTGGAGATCCAGGAGTCTTAGACCTTCCTGACTAAGATCCAGTTTTAGGATCTGCTCCTCTTACCCACCCACACCAGGTTCAACAACAGTGTATCTATTTGCCGAAACAGTGTGGTGGGCAGCACGCTGAACGAATTCTGTATGACATAAATGCAGCGGGGTAATAAAACCATCTTGCTTAAGGCTACCCTACCTATTGCCGACAAGGGCAATGTAATCCAGAATCAGATTGAGACTGCCAGGCCTTCCATTACTTTGCCCATATTTAGCTCATATTGCGGGTGGCGGTCATGTGTTATCTGTAGACCCAAATATCAGAAAGTTTCCCATGGCAAACTTTCATCTGGGAGATCGGATACATCTAAGTTAGTCAGGGCTGCCAGGGGATATAGCACCATTTTATCCTGAATGACATAGAGCCCTGATACTGCCCCGAAGTCCGCCATCGCTCGCATGAGAAGGGGTACAGAGCGTCCTGGGGCCTTCGCATAAATCAAAGTATTGTCTGCGTACATGGCTACGACATAGGTCTTGTCTCCCACCCGTATTTCCCAATCTCACATCTGATCCCTGAGGTACATCGCCAGAGGCTCCATAGTGAGGGCGAACAAGAGCGGCGATAGCAGGCACCTCTGTTGTGTGCCTCTCTTGATACTAAAGGCGTGTCAGACACCACATTGCCTACTCGGACTTGCGCACAAGGCATGTTATATAGGAGTTTCACTCATGCCAGGAATTCTGTCCCAAGACCCATCCCTCCCAAAGATACGTCCAGGACAAGGTGTCAAAAGCCTTCTCTATATCTAAGAATATCAATGCTGCTCTCATGTCAGTGGTCCGGGTTTCGGGCATCACATTGGATAGACGCCTCAAGTTCATATGGGTGCCTCGGCTCACCATAAATCCACATTGATCATCCTAAACTAGGTGCGTGACCACTCTGCTTAACCTTAGCACCATGACTTTTCCAAGCAGTTTGACATCAATGTTAAGCATGGAGAGCAGCCTGTGCGATCCCGGGTCAGCGAATCATTGCCTGGTTTAGGGAGCATTATTATGAGTGCTTCCTGCATGTAGGCCGGGAGTTCGTCTGCTTTATGATCCTCAAGGAGGGTCTCGAGGAGTGCGGGGAGCAAGGTGGCAGAATTTGCCTGAAAATATTCGACAGGGAGACCATCTGGTCCTGGAATTTTCCCCCTGGCCATGTCTCGGAGGGCTTCGCCCAGTTCCTCCAATGTTATGTTTTCACCAAGTCCCTCTGCTTGAGCCTCTGTCAGCTGGGTAAGGGTTCCCTGAGCTAGGAACCCCTTGACTCCGAGGACTACCACAGGTGTCGGGCCGCATACAATCCAGCGAGGTGCTCAAGTAAAAATTGGATAATTGCCTCCTGACCCATAATCACCGTACCATCCGGTCTGCGGAGAGTGAAAATAAGCAGCCGGGTTTCTCACGCTACAGTAGTCAGGCCAGCATGTAACCGGACCAGTCACCTTCTGTGTGTAGGCGCTGTCTGTAGTCCTTCCTGACATGACATTCTAGTCTGTCCCAGATGGCCGCTACTGTCCTATGCACATCTGCAAAGGACTCATCTCCAGATTCACTTCCCCGTGCCTGTCTCTGTAGCCCATCTGTACACCTTGGACCACCACCTTAAGAGCTCCGCACTCTGCACCGCACGATTGGACAGTGTTCCAGTTTATGGTAAAGTAGTCTTGTAGTTCTACCTGAATGTCTATTTTATATTCTGGGTCTCCCAGTGCTTCAGGCTAAAGCCTCCACAATGGGATGCGGGGGCGGTGTCCTCTCACCCCACACTCCAATAGTAAGGGGCGTGATCAGAGAGAAACCTCACCTGATAACTCATCTTCTCAATATTTTGTAAGGAGGAAGCAATCAAACCTACTGTGTGCTCCGTCAGTAGGGGAGTAACTCAGAAGAACTCATCATCATCAACATTGGGTGCGTATATATTAAGTATGCCGGGTTCCTGCCCATCCAGTATTCCATGCAACAGTACATACCGTCCAGCCAGATCAGCTTCCTGCCCCCTCATCTGGAATGCAACACCCAAGACCCCTTGCATACTAGGAAATGGTGGATGAGTAGAATTGCCCTCGTCATTTTTTTGGGAGTTGCGGGCTTCGGCCTCCAGTAGATGTGTCTCCTGGAGGAATGCAGGGATTAGATGAAGTTTAGGGTGGTGAGGGGTTTTCCAGCTTCAGGAATGGATAGAGGTTAGCAGTAGAAGGGGTTTTCGGGTTCAGGTGGGGTAGAGTTTAGGGGCGATGAGGGTTTTTTAGGGTTCAGGGATGGGTGGAGTTTGAGTGTGGTGAGGGGTTTTAAGGAGTCGGGGTTGGGAGGGGTTTAGGCATAGAAAAGGTTTTTTTAGGGTAGAAAAGGGCTTTTAGGGTACAGGAATGGGTGGAGTTTATAGCTAGTGAGGGGTTTTATGGTTCAAGAACGGATGAAGTGTAGGGGCAGAAAGGGATTTTAGGATTCAGGGATGGGTGTAGTTCAGGTGTAGTAAGGGGTTTTTAGGTTTCTGGGATGGGCGTAGTTTAGGGGTGGAAAGGGCTTTTAGGGTTCAGGGATGGGTGTAGTTTAGGTGTGGTGTGGGATCTTTAGGGGGCAGGAATTGTTGGTGTTTAGAGGTTGTAAGGGGTTAGGGATGGATGGTGTTTAGGGGTGGTGAGGGATCAGCAAATCAAAAGCACCCAAAGTAATTGTTTGGCAGTGTAAAATATATAAATATGAAATAATGTCCCTGGTCAAAAGCACTGGAAATAATACCTTGTAAGTAAGATCTGCAACCGTTATATTTGCACATTAAAAAGTAAAGTATGCAAAAGCCAATTTTGAACAAAAAGACGTTCTATGAATTGGTTTCTATGAAATGGTAAATTCCAGTCATTCTGAAAATTTCCATTACACAGTTTAGGTGAAATTGTTTCCCAGTAATGATATTCTATGTAATTGTTTTTCTATGAAATCACATGCAACCTCTCATGACACCTATAGCCCTGAAGAGTTGCCTCCTTTTTCATCGGTGAAGAGCAGTGTCTCAGTGGGAGTGCCCCAGGGCTCGGCCCTTAGTCCAACCTGTTTAACATCTATATTAACCCCCTAGCAGCATTGGTCGAGTCTTTTGGGTCAAGATAATCTCTTACGCTGACGATACGCAGCGTCTGTTTTCCTTCAAGAAAGGTGAGCCTATTTCACAAAGTGCCATTAAACCTTGTCTCTCAGCTGTCTTCCACTGGATGTATACTAATCAACACTGATAAGACAGGTTCTCTGTTTCGAGTGTAACTGTATTCTCAACCTGCAAGCTCGCTTGCCAGATGGGGACTCCCCACCCACAGTTCTAGCAGAAACTGTAAAAAACTTGGGAGTCAAATTCGATAAACAGCTCATTCTGCAAAATCAAATGAATACAGTAGTGGGCACCTGCTTTGGTCTGATGCGTACGCCCCAAAAATTCCTGCACCTTTTTTTCTTGCCTGTAAGAATTACGGTCATCCTGGCTCTGATTGTATCCAGACTGGATTATGCTAATGCCCTCAATTCCAGTCTTCCACAATACCTACTAAAGAAATTACAAATTGTTCAAAATGCAGTGACCCGCCTGGTCCTTAAGTTCCCAGATGAACATCGATCTCTTCTCATTTGAAGACACTACACTGGTTCCCTGTCCAAAAGAGGATCCTGTTTAAGACTCTGGTCCTCATGCACAGAGCTCTTAACCACTCTGGACCCGAATATATATCTTCCAGATCCAATGTTACACTCCCCTCAGAATTCTGCGCTCTTCCCATAGCCACCTGACCAAAGTTCCCAGGGTTAGACGAGCAAGAACCGGAGGTAGATCTTTCTCCCTCCTGGGCCCCATAGCCTGGAACAGCTTGCCTGCTGAATTACACCAAATTGGAAGCGAGCAGCCTGTCAGAAAACAACTCAAGACCTAGCTTTTTACCCTCTAATTATGGCTTTTGGTGCATTCTTGCTTTCCAATTAGAGCCAGGACACTCCTTGGAGTAGCCATGTGCTCTAGAAATCCTTGCATTCATTTATTCAAATCCCTTTCACTAAAGTTCTCTCTCTTTCTCGTTCTCTCTGTCTCACTCACTTTTATTCTCACAATTTCTGTCCTTTACTGTTTCTGGGATTCATACAGGTCCCGCTCTCTCTCTCTCGACTACCCCATGATAGCCTATTCAGAGTGACAGGATGGAAAACAAAGGAGTCATTCAGGATAATTGTAGCATGAATATTCTCTCTATCGACTCCACCAAACATTCCCCAACTCTCCACCACAAAATATATCCTCCCATTCTACTATACTGCCTAGCCCTTCCTCACATCTCTTCTCTCTCTCAGTTAGTACTCTGCCCGTCATCCTATAACCACTTAGTATTTCTCTCACCTTAACCACCTCCTCTTAGCTTTTGACCTCTTCATTCCCTGTCCACATTCTTCCCCCTTCAGTACTTTCCCATCCTCCACCACGGTCCTTCAACTCTGTTTTCCTCTCAAACCTTCCTTCCACTTATCCTTCAACCTAAAGACTTTTCTCTCACTTCATCATTCTTCGCCCCTTCTTGATGAATGATGATAGAATGAGTTTGTACTGTGCAGTGATACCGATTGTGTCCTGGCACTGAATTACAAAGCGAACCTGAAGAGGGAAGCAAAAGCTTTTATCAGCTTCCTAATTCCAGGATCATGAACTCTAATATGTAGTACCAGATGAAGTGAGTTTCAGAGAAAGGCAGAACAGTAGGAAAAGGATCAGCTGCCCTGCTTAGTTCAGTAAATATGAAGAACAGTAAGACGAGCCTGGTAGGACCTCTACAGGGTGCATGAGGGGCTGTAGTGACAGGATTTACTCTGGATGAATCTGGGGCAATTAGTATTTACTGCCTGTCTTGCTGGGAGCCACGAAAGAAATGCCTGTTTGTGCCTCATTGCCCTGAAGTGAAGTACATGGCAGCACAATTCAAGAACTCCACAGGGGAAATGGACTGCTGGAGAACTTTTGGTTACAATCCAGTCATCATGAAATGGGCATTGCATTAAGCAGCTGATATGAAGTCCACTTCATTAACCACCTGTCACAAATGTAACTAAAGCTAATCAAATATACATTCGCTTCAATGAGTGAGTGCTCATTCGGACTGACTTATTCCAACAAAGGCACATTTGAACCCACATAGTACATACAAAAGCTATCTGTAGTTGCACGAAAGAGTTTTCATTTAGACCTGTGAACATATATTCACAGAAGGAAACATATTACAGCATCCACCATCTTGTTTACTGGTGGCAACAGACTTGTACGAAGTGAACTAAAGTGAAAGAAGCCAATTTTATTAATAAAAACACAATAGTGTGTGCACTTTATTAGGCAAACAGAGAAAGGACACATAGTCATAATAGATAATACTATACCCTGAGCTACATAATCTGACTTAGTCATTGTTACTCGTATAATGCAAAGTTTTAATGGTGATGTGGACTACAACATTTAAACAATAAATTGCAAGGTACTGAACTACATCAGTAAATGTGCTTTTTAATAAAACACATAATACTGCTAAATAATTCCATTGATTAATTCTGGTATACCACAAGTACACATAACACTATGTACTGAGGGATTTAAATGCTTTTGCGAGTTTTAAGTGTTGCATGTTATACCCATTGTAACCTTAACTTGCATTGAAACCTTTGTTTTTTTTCATTTAACAAACCTATAATTTTGTGTTCTATGTAGCTGTAGCTACACAGAAGTTTGCACCACTGTAAATGGAAAAAGCTCTGTTAACTCAGTGATAGGCATTTTATCAGTCATGGAAGGTCTAAAGGTTGAGACGCCTCTGAAGGATTTCAAAACCGCTGTAAGTTATGTATAGTGACCTGCAGTGGGTCTGATACTGGCCCATGTACACGGGTACATCCAAAGGTGCAATATGTGCATTAAGCAGAATGTTCAACTTTCAGGCCCAGTTTTACTAAAGGTTTCTGTGGCTGCTGATGCATTGCAAAGCGGAGTTTCAGGGTGCAAACTGAAGCATTGTTCAACTCTCTGAACTAAAGGTTTTTTTCATTGGAAATTGACTCTCATGCAACAACAAATTGCAATACTGCAATGCACTTGGCATAACACAAATAACAATCAGGACAAACTTCACCTACACAAACTTAACAGAATATACAAGTCAATAGTAAAAAAAGCTAAAAAAGAAACTATTCAAACTAAATTCAAAATGCTAAATGTGCTAATAATTTTTTTTTATAAAATTCTCACTGAATTCCGTAAACCGAAGTGCACAGAAGGAACTCGCCCCATTTCTCAATAATTTACTGATGAACTGGCAAATCATTACACAACCAAAGCAGACATGTTAGAGTCCTATTTAAAACAAAGGAAAACCACCAGCACCAACACATTTCCAACAATGTTATGTTATATGTTATGTTATAGCATTTTTATAAAGCGCGACAGCTGCCCCAGCAAAGAGGCGTCCCGGCCTCTTTGGCCACCAAGAGTAGGTTAACCCAGCTTCTAAATTCCTTCAAACAAATATATGGAACTGATTTTACGGATCTTGTCAAAGCAAGCAGGTCAGCCACTGCCGTTCTGACCCTTGTCCACTGCATATCTTCAAGAACATTCTTATACCCACCTCTGCTGCCACACCAGCCAGAACAATCATCAATGATTCTTTAACTACAGGAGTCTTTCCAGAGACATGGGTTGTACATCGTTCTCTGTTCAAGCTGCCAAAGTATGGAATCCACTACCCCCAAACATAAGATCCACGGATAACTATCTTATCTTCAGAACGCTACTGAAGAGTTGACTCTTTCCTACCTGATCTTACCACAAATGTACAGCATATGCCTGTGCATGTAAACGTGTAGAATTTGATTATATGTATGTTATTAGATATGTGCATTTCTTTATTCAAATATATATACTACTCATGGTTTGATAATATATAGATATTCTGATAGGTCTGCTTAACAAATGTATATATTACTTATGGTTAAAATATATATATTATTTGATGCTTAACATGTGTATAGGTCAGTGCATAGTTTACATATAAGTTATTTGATTATATGCTTATGGGTCTCTATTTTATTTTATTTATCACAAAAGTTCTACAAGTTATTTGAGTAGATGCTTATGGGTCTCCGTTTTATTTTTATTTTATCTATCAAAATGTGTAGATATGATCATAACAATTGTATCTAGAAGTGGTTCACTATTGAGATATTCAGAAAATCTAAAATAAATATAAATAAATAATCAAAGAAAAAAAGAAAAAACATAAAATTTAAACAAAATTATGCATAAGAAATTCGCTTTATGTACAGCAACACGTCAAAGTTGAAGTTTCTAACTATTTATCCATACTTGTACATATGGGACTTTATATAATACAACTGTTAGAAATTGGGTCTCTACTTGGCAGAGGTATGCACCCTTTCCAAGTAGGGACCACAATCTTAGTCAGAGTAGGTGACAACACAGCCCAAATTATCCTGTGCTCACCCTCTGGTAGCTTGGCACAGAGAAGGCAATGTGTAAAGTATTTGTGCAATAACTCGCACAGTAACACAATGAAAACACCACGAAAAGACTCCACAACAGTTTAGGAAAACAGAGAATATTGATTTGAGTATTATAAGACCAAAGCAACAAAAATCCAATGTATAGAAGTTGAAATATTGAATTTTGAAGCAATAAATGCAGTAAAGTGCTTCGAAGCAAGTAGCGCTGAAAAGGTTACTTTAGGTCGTGCTAGACCGGGGCAAAGTCAAAGTTCGGGCCAACCGCAATGGAGCACTAGCCGGCTACAGGACTCACGCAGGTCCCGATTAACAAAGAACCCTTCCTGGTCACAAGCAAGAGATACGTCGATCTTATCCATGCCATGAAGGCGATGCGTTAGTTCCAAAGATGGGTGCCTGAGTCGAGAGATGTTGAGCACTGCACCAGTTTCTGCCATGCAGTCGAGGGGATGCATTGATCTCACCAAGCAGCAGCAGTGGTGATGCGCTGTCCAATGCGTCGATATCGGGAGGCAAAGCACTGGTTCTGAAGCGATGTGCCGATTTTACTCCCGCAACTAGGTTGATGTGCCAGTTCTTCTACACACAGACAGGAGAAGTGTTGAAATCCAGGTTGCAAGTACCTGGGCCACTCCCAGTGAGTCAGGCACAGGAGCAGGGGTAGAGACTTTGATTTCATTGAGTCTCAAGCAACAGGAGGCAAGCCAACAAGCCCTTGGAGATCACTTGGAGGGAAGGCAGATTCCAGCTCTCCTTCAGCAGAGTCAGAGAGCAGCAGGCAGCAGGGCAACATGAGAGAAAAGCAGGCTTCCAAGTCTGCAGTCATTTAAGCTGCACAGAAGTCCTGCTGACAGAGTTCTATTGTAGGTCAAGAAGTGTCTGATTTGTGTGTTTCAGAGACTAAGTATTTATACCCAAAAGTACCTTTGAAGTGGAGGTAACATCAAAGGCTGGCCTTCGGAGTGCACACAATCCCTTTCAGTCCAGTCCTGTCTGCCAGGCTAACCTTTGGGGGTACCTCAGTGCTTTATGTGAGGACAGTACACTACCAATTGAAGTGTAGGTGTCAGCCCCTCCCCTTCCAGGGAGCCCAGGAAGACCCATCTTAATACAGATGAGTGCTCAGTATGCAGAGGACCCTCACCTTCCTCAGTTTGTGGCTGTCTAGAGGGAATGCACAAAGTGTAGCTGCCACCCAACCCAGATGTGTATTGGAGACAGGCTGTAAGGCACAAAAGCGCTAAGAGCAGAGAAATGTCACTTTCTAAAAGTGGTATTTCTAAAACAATAATGTTAAATCCAACTACACCATTAAAGAGATTTGATCAATACCATTCCAAACATATGAAACATGAAAAAGCTACTCCTCTCTGATAAGGAATTACAGCTTAAAAGTGTATTGAGGAATTCCCTATGCTAGCCTATGAGGGAAGTAGTCCTCACAGAAGTGAAAAATGAAAGAGGCAGTTTGTCACTACCAGGACATGTAAAACATAAAAGTACATGTCCTACCTTTTACTTACATAGCACCCTGCCCTTTGGGTTACCAAGGGCCTTCCTTAGGAGTGACTTATGTGTAATAAACGAGGAGTTTAAGGGCCTGATTTAAATCTCAGCGGATGGGTTACTCCGTCACAGAGGTGACGGTTATTCTGTCCGCCAAAATATAAATCCCATTATATCCTATGGGATTTATATTTTGGTGGATGGGATATCCGTCACTGTTGTGACGGAGTAACTTGTCCGCCGAGATTTAAATCAGGCCCTAAGGCTTGGCAAGTAGTTTTAAATGCCAAGTCGAAGTGGCAGTAAAATGCACACTCAGGCTCTGCAATGGCAGACCTGAGACAGGTTGGAAAGGCTTCTTGTGTGGGTGGCACAATCAGTGCTGCAGGCCCACTAGTAGCATTTAATTTAGAGGCCCTGGGTATATGATATACCAGTTTACAAGGGACTTGCAGGTAAATTAAATATACCAAACAGGTACAAGTCAGTCATAACATGTTTAATGGAGAGAGCACATGCACTTTAGCACTGGTTAGCAGTAGTAAAGTGCTCAGAGAGCTAAAACCAGCTAAACGAGTACAGAACAATTGAGGAGGCAGGCAATAGGTTGGGGGAAGACCACCCTAAGGCTGTCAGGTCTAACAACAACATTATATCTCTTTATTATTTTCCATATATATGTATACCTGTCAATGTATTTATGTATCTATATATGTGTTACTCTACTCCTACTGTAGAAACATAAATAAATAAATGAAAAAGAAAAAAAGAAACCCTTCAACTCTCTCCAATTCACTAATCTGTGTCTGATCCAATATCTCTTGCAATATATATCTACCTCCACTCTCTGACTTATCGCAAACCTCATTATACCACTATGATCTCCCTAATAACCCTTCTAGACTCATCTTCCCCTCTATCCCTCCTTTGACTCATCCAAAACCTCATTGTGCCATTATAATCTCCCTAATAACCCTCTCTAGACTCTTCATTCCTCATTTTAGTACTATGATCTCCAAAATAACACTTTCTAGACTCTTCCCACCTCTATCCCTCCTTTGACTCATTCCAAACCTCATTTTACTGTTATGTTCACACAAATAACACTTTCTAGACTCTTCCTTCTGCTATCCCTCCTTTATCCTATTCAAGCCAACTAACAGACTCACATGTCCACAGCTCTAATTAACAACTTAGATTTCGCTATACCAATCCATCACTAATCCACTTTGGGTTCTGGAGTAGTGTGCTACTCGCCAAAAAGCAATTCAACGCTTTGTATGGGGTAGAAACCACTATATAAATACAATTACAATTAAAATAGTTTTGCTCTGCAAAGTGACAACCTTTCTTTATTTTTAGCCATGAGGGGCATTTTTCTGAGTGGACTGGTTCTAATACCCCTTGAATGTGTCACAAAGGAGGATCTACTAGAATGGGCTGACCTGGCTTCACGTAAAATCTTTACGCCAAGTGAAAAGAGGCATAAACAAGGGTGCAAGCAATATACCTCATGATATTCCTTTGCATAATGTGTGTGAAAATCACACGTTACATGGTGCTGCACATCGCAATTTATACTGGAGTGAATCCTACACTGCATAACGCTGGCGGTCTTTGTGCCCTAGCGTAGGGCTAAGCTCTGTGCAAACAAAGCTTTTTTAGGTTTGGCCTACAGCGAGCATGCACTATGAGCAAATGCTACTGTAATAAAACAAGCTTAAAAAAGTGTCTAGAGCCAGCCCATTACTTACCGATATTTACCATTGGTTGGCTTTCACTTCACTCTTGTTTCATGCCTCCTGCTTCCTGCCAGCTGCTCACCTCCTCCTGTAGTCTTCTCCAGGCTTCTGTCATGTCATGGAGCATGGACCCAACACAGCTTCCTGTTTGGGGCCAGTGTCCGTCAACTGGCTGTGTGCTGCTTGAAGTACTTTTTTTTACTTTTGGTTGTGCACTCTTACAAAGTGCATGGCACTATTCTGTCTCTGCCCCCTCCCCCACCATCTGTTTACCCCCCACTCCTCTGCCGACGATTTACCCACCACCACCCCGCTGTTTTTCTCTTCACTCCGTCCATTTTCCCCCCACCCCCTCTCCATTTTACTCCTACCCCTTATTCATTTTTCCCCCACACTTGCTGCTCAGTATGCGTGCACGACAGAAAGATCTGAAGAAATATCAGGGTTACACAATGCACAGCAAAATTTGGCCTTTTGTACAGGACTTTATTTGATCATGTCACTACCAAGCCAGGGTTCCCACTGTCAGTAGTTGGGTGATGCTCTGTATGCATGTGCTCCCCAAAGAGGCAGAGCCAGTCTAGCATCACCGGTGCAGTTCAGTTAATTGAACCTACGCACAAGGATGAAAAGACCCATGTACTGCAGAGTGGGAGTAGTTGCCATGGCTGTTGCAGAGTCACCTTAGATGACTCCTGTAATGGCCATGTGTGTAACAAAATACTTCGAATTTTAGCTGCAAGGGGTAGTTGCATTCCTGGAATTAGCTTTATATCCCCAGCTAGAATGATTGTTCTTTCACGAGTGATGCCTTTTCTAGTAGTACTTGGCAGAATACGGCCTGCTTACAGCATGATTCGAAGCATCATGGTAGCTCAGTGGGTTAACGCACTAGCCCCAGAGACCGCCATAAAATCATCAAACTGTTTTATCTGTAGTG
Organism: Calotriton arnoldi; assembly: GCA_963921515.1. NCBI lineage: Eukaryota > Metazoa > Chordata > Amphibia > Caudata > Salamandridae > Calotriton > Calotriton arnoldi. The sequence goes on from CAWUFW010002753.1 coordinate 389,784, forward strand.
TATGCACCCCCTCTGTCTGTTTCCCCACACCAACCATTTCCCCTCACTCCAGTCTGTATTCCCCACCCCATTCCATGTTTGACCCCCACCCCACCTGCTGTCCATTTTGCCTCCCACCCAACTGCTGTCCATTTTGTTTCCAACTTCCCTCCACCCTTGTGTTGCTTAACCCTCTCCCCCACAGGGCTGTTTACACATATTGCACAGCAGCATGAGCTACTGTGCAACTTGTCTTAAATTTAAAAAAAGCTATAATGCGCATCATATCGCTTTTTTTTTACTTTCAGCCATGTTGCACAGCAGCTTGTGCTGCTGTTGACAACATGTCTAAAACAACATTGACAAAACCAAGAAGATCTGGCAAAGGTGAAACGTATTGGCTTTGCCAATGCTTGTTTACACATGAATCGCAGATGACATCATGGACACTTGACCCCTTACAAATGTGGCATTGTGCATTTTTTAACCCTTCACACAATTTTCATGCAGCGCTCCATTGCATGAAGGATAATAAATTTAGGCCTCTTTTTTGCCCTGTGTCAAAATGCAATATTTATTCTGTTCAGCTTGCATTGTTATGAATGGCCGTTCAGCACTATGAAAATAAAGCACGCCACAATACAAAAGGAAGGTCTAAGTAATACACTGGTTATGTTTTATAGACTTTTTCTTTGGAAGGCAAAATGCTTCTGGCATAGCACTGTCTCCATTTTGCACGCCCGTGTGATGGGCACTTACTCTCTTTTGTTGTAAAGAGTGTTGTTGGGTAGCTCTACTGTTTATTTGGGGATTGGGGTGATTTGTGATAAAGGCACCATTCATCTTAGCTGACATCCCTTGGGACATTTTCAAAAGCCCATTTACTGCTCTTTAGCATGGAATTGAAACGATTAGAAAGTGTGGGGCAGCAGCGATCCTAGGCAGCAATAGAGGAAAAATAAAGCATTGAAAAAGCAATAGGTCTTGCCTTTAGTTAAGTCACACCACACAGGCTCTCCCAAACACACTACAGGCTCATGTCTGTAGGCAGACAACATCATTAAATGATAATTTATTTTCTGCTGTGAACTGAATAAAAGTTTACTAAATTATATTTGATAGTACATCCCTCAGAGGCATCTGTAATGCAGGGCCTGCAAGATGATAAAAAAGGAATCAAGGGGTTGAACATTCACCTAGGACTGATCAAGTACTCTCGCTGGTCCTAAAGACTGTCCGAAATATCAGTGACAGATGGGGAGGGGAAATATTGTTAACACAGATCTCTGCATCTCCAAACTACACTGTGTACTTTTTCCTTGTTTACCATCCTCCTGGACCACTACCTGTTTTATTGAAGTCAATTTAGACTTCTTCACTGCTATCGCCTTATTTTCGAGTAAGAGGATTACCATGGGTGATTTGAGTTTATGGGTAGGTGATCCACACATCAAATGTTGACACTCATTGGTAAACCAATCTTGCTATTAGAAAAATGACCTGATCAGGTTACTCGTTTATTGACTTCACATTTCCTATCTTGTAATCAAGTCCGTCGTGTAACACCTTCTGAATCATCTTTGTTCAAAAGGCATCACCACACGCATTAATATCAAAGCTGGAGATCACACCTCAATAAACTCTGTAAACAAGAATTCCTTGGAACATGGGGAATTTGCAAGTTGAAAATCTACAGCAATTAATGCACTGGTTCCTATAAAATCCAAGAAAGTCACTACCGGGACTAAGGGTTCCCTCAGACAGTAGCATTACTAAAGACTGGTGAAAGCTGGCAAATGCACCCAGTGGCATATCCGTACTCTTCTGTCACTCAATGCTCAGAGACCGTGCTTCGCTAGTAAAAAAGCAAATGAAAACGTACACCAAATTGTTATGACTGTTGAAATATTGTAATGGCTCCTACTCATGGTAAGGACAATTTAGAAATGGTAAGGGACATTCCCAGATGGCATTCCGTTGTGACATTTATAAGTCCAATCTGGAATAGGAACCCCCTCCTGGCAAGGGTTCTGAATATGTCTTGTGAATCCTTAACATTCGCACAGAACTGGGCCTACTCTGCCACAATTCCAACTTCAAGAAAGGGAGAGAGCTGTATCCTTGTTACTGGCCTGTGTTGCTTCTTGACTTGCCCATGCAAATTTTGTAAAGGGTTCAGCTTGGTGGGCTGCACGCTTGGATAGAAAAGTATGGTATCTTTTTGGGGATGCAGCTGGGTTTCAGAGAAAGCCTTGATACCTTAGGAAAGGGTTCTCCAGAGTCGGTCGTGGAACACCGGATCCATGCCAGATTTTTAAGATAGCTACATTGATCTAGATGGGGATATGCTAAAAATCTGGCATGGATCTGCCCCTCCAGGACTGACTTTGGAGAACCCTACCTTAGAACACTGCAGCGGAATAGTGCTGCAAATATTTTAGGCATTATCACCACACACAAACTTGATGTGATATTTAGTACAGGAACGCGGCTTTCCAAACCACACATAGTTGATGTCTAGGTCCCATATCACTACCTGATATTACACAAAAGAAGGTGGCCTTGTTGTTGTCCACAATCATTGTGGCATGACTCTCAACAACAACAGCTGCCCTCTCACTCTAATGCTCCTCAGTATCAATTCCGAGAGCCTTCTCCTTTAAAACAACAACCCATAATTTCAAGTTAAAGATGTATAACTTCATCACAATCCTTTGCATAACATGCAACACTTTCCTCAAAACTTTCCACATCTCCGTGTGATGCATGAAGTAAGACCAAAGATGATGTCTTATCCGACCAGTTGAATAAGGCTAACAACACTCAGCACATTATGCTGCCTTGAAAATCCTGGACTTCGTTGTGTTCGTTATTAACAAACTCACCTGTCACTCTTGGAGACATGACCAAAGCCATAAAAATAGCTGAACTTGTCAGTCAAGATCTTCCCTGTCAGTGTACTCCAGAAGACCTTGAGGGTCATAGCAGTCACCTCCCAACCTGCTACCAATGATGGTACCTTTCTCAACTTCAACCATACGCTTCAGTTGACGTTTGACACTTGATAACCCATTCCACGCCAAATTCATAATGGTCAAGTCCTTTGCACCAAAAAATAGCTAGGAATTTTGTGACAGGAAAAGTGTCATTAGATGATAGGTGGAGAATATTAAAATGATTGCCTTTTCAGGAAGACCTAATAAGCCTAGAGAACCTCTCCGTCACCTGAAAAAGTTTAGCACAGAGCCTATGGCTGCCTGCTATTCAATCACAATCAGTGAAGCCTCCAGGTACAGTGTGAACCCAGCAACAGATCCACCACTTGAACATTTTGACCACAAAATGCCATTTTGTACCTAGAATGTGTCTCATAACTAAGCAGCCCTACCATTAAATATGGTGATCATAGTTATATAATGTTCTAAACATGGAACCCCATATATATATATAATCAAACAAAAGGATGCCGCACTCCAGGGTATCGCAGTTGTCAAGAGTTTATTAACACACCACTAACACCAACGCGTTTCGACACAAGGTCTTGATCACGGATCACAAGACCTTGTGCCGAAACCCGTTGGTGTTAGTGGTGTGTTAATAAACTCTTGACAACTGCGATACCCTGGAGTGTGGCATCCTTTTGTTTGCTGAGATTTACTACCTGCCTTATTCCACCCGTTGTTGCCGGCACCGGCTGTGAGCGCGTTAGGAGCTGGAATTGTTTTGTTTGATATATATATGTATCACACACACGAAAAGGAAAAATTGTCCGCGCTCTCAGGAGGTGCTAAAGTGAAGTTTAATGCACAAGGTTACGCGTTTCGACAGACCAGCTGTCTTGGTCACACATAGGGTAAACAGAGAAGTTCCAATACATAGTCTCAGATCAGAAATAAAGAAAGGACATAAAGTTCATTGAATGTTAGAACGTATGCCCCCCCGGGTATTTGCTTTTGAGTACTAGAATCCATTTAGATTCGCGTTTGCGAAGCTTATGGACTCTGTTAGCACCTCTGGGGCCAGTATGTACCTGTTCGATGATAAAATAACTCAACAGCGAGCTGTTGGAAAGATGGTATTCCTGGAAGTGTCCTGCAACTGGGTATTGTGCGTTCTTGTTGTTAATAGCACGCATGTGCTCTAATACACTCTTTTTTGCCATCAGAGTGGTACTGCCAATGTAACGCAGTCCACAAGGGCAGTCTAAGGCATATGTGCGAACGTCGTACTTCAAGTGAGAAATTGGGTGATTTGTTTCTTTTTTGCTCTCCCTGGTATCGTGAATTCTTTGACCATATGGCTGTTGCAGAAAAAGGACAAGGAAACCCTTATAGTCAGCAGGGACCAAGGGTAGACATTTGTTTGAAAGAGACAGCGGTCCCTTGCAGAGTAATGTAGTATATCACAATTTCACAATCAAGATTGGATCTACGGGTGTCTCAATTGACAGTTAAAGGATTTTATTCACAAAATAATTAGAACAACACAATACATGAAAAAGGTGAGTGAGCAGGACGTGACAGGGTAGTGGGAAATCAGCCGATTTCCTTACCACAGGCAGGTGACTTAAAAGTGACTTTCAAAGTGAAAAAAATGTAGATAAGCAGAAGTCACAATCAAAAAAGCATCTTGTACTCCACAATTATTTTCAATTACAGTATAGACTTAAGACGCAAGTGTCGACGACGTTTCGATCCCCATCAAGGTTAGGGGATCATCATCAGGACTAAGCAATAAAGCAAGTGCCTGGGAAGTTGCCTGGATAAGAAGAGGGAGAGGGAGGTAGGGATAGGGGTGGTGGGAAGACAAGAGGAAAGGAATTAAAATATAGCATATCACAGAGGTAAAGTCACATAGTAAAGTCTATAATTCAGATGAACGCTTCCGCTACTATACATAAGGACCACCCTCTGGGGCCCCATTAAAGTGTTAGAATTCCAATGTCAGTCGGTGATAGAGGTCAGAAAACCAATGAAAAATGACAGCGAGGGGTAAAGAAAAGAATTCAGGGGAGCATAGAGGCGTAGTTATTGCCTTTAAGCGCGCAGAGAAAACCGTAGAAGTATACGGGAAAAACTAAATAGTCAAGTGCCGTGCGACGTGCAGATTGTGTTAACGCTAGTAGATCCTGGTATAACAGTGCAATTATACGCGATGAAGGGAAAATTACAAAACACGTGCAACAGGCGCGTTCATGCCGAGTTGCCGAAGATGTGAAAGAGGCGCAATGGAGCAAGTAGTGCGTACGATATGGTTGTAATCATGCTGGCATGAATGAGGCTTACTTGGAACTTATGGTTGATGGAGTCTGGTATGTGTTTAGAAGCGTGTGACTCCTCGGGGTTGAGTGGCCTGGTGAGGAAAGGGGAACCAGTCAATGGGGTGGTGGGAGAGTACGAGCAAGGGTAGCACGTAAACGGAGGGATCTCAATTACTTATTTATTTATTTAAATTTATATATGGCGCACAACTACCCGGAGGTTTCCCGGCGCCTATGGACACGACGTAACAAGAGAGGAGCACGCGAGACAGAATCTATTGATTAAAGAGCCAGGTTTTCAGTTGTTTGCGAAATTTAAGATGGTGTTTTTCCGCGCGGAGGTGCATTGGAAGGGAGTTCCAAAGGGAGGGAGCCAGATAGGCAAAGGATCGTCCTCCCATTCTGGCTCGTTTGATCCTGGGTACTTGAAATTTTAATTGAGTCGAAGAGCGAAGTAGACGTGAGGGGCGGTAGTGTTGCACTAGGGCATTTAAATAGTGGGGGGCTAATCCTTCATTTATTTTGTGCATATAGCAGAGGGCTTTAAACTTTTCTCGATTGTCAATATGCAGCCAGTGCAGTTTGCGAAGCGCTCCTGATGCGGAGGCTGTTCTGGGAAGTTGGCATAGTAGTCGTGCTGCGGAATTTTGGATCACCTGAAGTTTACGTAGATTTTCTTTGCTGGCACCCAGGTAGAGCACGTTGCCATACTGAAATGGTTCAAGATACGGAGATCAAGTCATGATCTCTCTTAAAGTTGGAGGGTTGCACTGTCATAGCATGAGCAGGTTGCCGCGAGACGTCCTGTCCACGAGTGGACGAAGGAGGTGGTGGGGCGGTCAGCCGGTAACAGGAATAAATTGCCCAGCCTAAGGGAAAGGTAAGATATGAGAGTGTGGAGTTGAACCGGAGGTGTGGGCGGGCATCGGAGAGGCGCTTACCGTAATGTGGCAGGATTAGTGATACGAAGGCGTCATGCCGAAGTAGCTATGTGCTCTGCTCCTGACGGAATATCCGAGTGGTAGATTAGGCGTCGGAGTGCTCCTAAAAGTAATGTGCCGACGTCGCTTGGAAGTGACGGACGCAAGTACGTAAAAGTGGTGGGTGGAACGCTCGGTCTCCAGCTCGCAAGAGCGTTGGAAAAGGTGGCGGCCATCTTGGAAGTGAAGCATAGTGGTTCAGAATGTGGGCTGCCCAGGAGTACAAGTGTATCAAGAATTAAAACTGCTGAATGCCTGGTAAATAGCAGGCCTACGGTGTGTTACAGTGGAGGATGTTGGGAATGGCATAAAGGAATTGAGGTGACACATGCGCGTGTGCGTGAAGAGCAAGAAACTCGAGAGGGCATATGCGAATAGAGATTCTCGTAGTAAAGAGAAAGAGAGAAGAGAATGGCCAACCTCAGACTGCAGATGCATAGAGAGTCGGTAACATTGTAAACAGATTGCCACTTGCTAATTAGCACACAACAATAAAGGGGTGAAGTGAAGGTCAAACAATACCAGGCCTAATGGTCTAATGCGGGGACCGCAAGGTAATACAGACAGCATAATCACAGTAGTCAACGTAGTAGTCTGCAAAAACACAATATTACCCCACAAATTATGCCAGAATAGTGTTCATGGTCAAGGGGGGCCAGCGGTGGCTTGTAATTTACAAACAGTTAAGCAACGTGCAGCATTCAAAAAATGGGGGCATGATTATAGAAGATTGGTCCAATCCTCCATGCGATTGAGACCTGTATGGAGACTGTCCGTCCGTATGATCCATTTAAGCTCCTCTTTGTTGAGGATATTCGCGATGCTGGAGCTCCTGGGAGGCTGTTGGATCACATTGATTACTTGCCAGTGTAGGTCATCTTCAGTATGTCCGAGGGAGGTAAAATGTTCAACAAGTGGTGCATTAGGTGTTCTGCATCGCACCCGGCTCCTGTGCTGACAAATTCGAATTCTGATTCTTTGTGTAGTTTGACCAACATAGATTAAGTTGCAAGGGCAAGTAATGGCATATATTACGTTAACAGTGTTGCAATTAGAAAAATTAGTCAAAGTGACATTTATGTTTGCATGCACACATTTTTTAGTATCCTTTAGTAAGGTGACAGACACTACAACCACCATATTTGAAGTGGCCTATTACGGACGGGAGACCCCACATCTCCGTCAGAGTTTGAGTGCTTTTTAGGTCTCGCCTAGCGTTGCAGCGCATGCGCTGCTCGCGCTCTGGCGAGATCTATGGTCGCTGTGTTTCTGTCCGGGTTTCTTTGGAAGTGGGGTTGGTGACCGCCCTGTCTCCCTTAGGCCCCGCCCACCCGGGATGCACGCTGTGTCTGGACTCCTCGTCTGATGCTCGTCACACGCGCTGCGTCTCTTCACTTCTTCCCTTCTCACTTTTATTGGCAGTGCGGCTACTTTGTTCCCTCCCTGTCTCTGTTTTGCCTCACTTACCCGGACTGGAGAGTTTGCACGGACGGCGTTGCTACTGTTACTACACTGGCGGCACCCGTGCTTTATTTTAAAATAGTTATAGGTAAAGCGCGGGTGCCGCGATTGCTGAAAAAGTAAACAGTTAAAAAAAAATCTATTTCTATACTTTTTCACCAATTGCGGCAACCGCGTTTACTTTAACATACCGCGGGTGGCGCGATTGTTGTAAAAGTAAAGGAATAGTTGCGCAGTTTAATATCTCAGTTTTGGGGTTTTATAATCTGTTTCTTGACTTTTCAAACAATCGCGGCACCCGCGCTTTACTTTAACATGTCGCCGGTGCCGCGATTGTTGAAAACGAGCATAAAACTCCAAAAGTGAGATATTAAACTGCGCACCTATTTCTTTACATTTCCAACAATCACGGCACTCGCGGTATATTAAAGTGAAGTGCGGGTGTCGCGATTGTTGAAAAAGTAAAGGAATAGTTGCGCAGTTTAATATCTCAGTTTTGGAGTTGTATGCTCGTTACCAGTTTTATGCTCGTTACCATTGGTGAACATCGCTGTGCTGTACATTTGACTAGATTAAAAGCAGGCGCGGGCAGCGCATTCGTTACGGTGGAATAGGCCCATGGGTAGAAAGTTATTAACGTCCCGGAGAGTGCCAGGGACTTTTGGCATTGGGAGGCAGTGACACCGTGTCCTCAGAAGGACTCTTTACAAAAGAGACAGGCACCGTCCTTTTTTGTCCGACCCCTCTGTGTTCCATTTCAGATTTAAAGTCCGCATTTTATCTGCACCTCATGGTACTCACAGCTTTGCTACTGGCACAACCACCCGCAGGGACTGGTGGCTTCACAAGGGGAGGGGAGGCAACAGCTTCAGGCAAATGTACGGGTCTATTCTTTGAATTTGTTGGTGCATCTAAAAATATTTGTTTTTTAATTATGGTCCACGGAGTGCTCCAACAGCAAAATGCTATTTTGCTTGCAGTGCAGAGATTTCTTGTAACCTTCCTGACCTTTCCTTCTCATCCTTTCAAATACAGCGTCCTTCACGGCATCGCTGTGAAAGTGCTCTAAGAGGTGCAGAGTGCTGTGAAAGTGCTCTCAGAGGTGCACAGTGCTGTGAAAGTGCTCTAAGAGGTGCAGTGCTGTGAAAGTGCTCTAAAGACTAATTGCTGTGAAAGTGCTGCACAAAAGCAAACACACTTTTTTTAATAGGAGTACAACAAATAATAATGTGCTGAAGCTCATTAAGCTATTCCTGGTATTGCCGTGGCAACTAACACACTTCGCATGTTGCCCAAAACTAAAAAAAAAGTCATAAAGGGGAGGAAAAGCAGCGGGTACAATATCAAAATACAAAGCGCACACCTGGCTATTAAGTGCACAAACCAGTTACACAATAGGTGTGGCCCACGTAAAAGCTGTATAAAATATATTTTCAGACTTAACATATTTACCGGCTACAAATAAAGTGTTGGGAAGGGAGCCACAACGTGCAACCGACGGCGCTTTATTATGTAGTATGTTGCACGGCGTTGCTTGATGCTCATTAAGGTATTCCTGGTATTGCCGTGGCAACTCTTACACTTGGCATGTTGCCCAAAACTAAAAAAAAAGTAATAAAGGAGAGGGAAAGCAGCGCGTACAATATCAAAATACAAAGCACAAACCTGGCTATTAAGTGCAGAAACCAGTTACACAGTTATGTGGGCCACATACAAGCCGTATAAAATATATTTTCAGACTTAACATATTTACCTGCTACAAATAAAGTGTTGGGAAGGGAACCACAACCTGCAACTCACGGCGCTTTATTATGTAGCATGTGTTACACAAAATGTATATACGAAGCAGTATCAATTTTAGGTGTATGCGGGAGCTATAATACCCTGTTTAAGGCATCCTTAGCACATTCCATAATGTCAAATTCACCAGATGGTAAAAGCTTGCCTAACTACATGCTCCCCACGGGGCAGCTACATACCCTCCAGCACTTTGTTTGCTGTCTGGGCGGCAAATTTCTACATCTAATCTATACCACCATCTACTGTGCACGCGTAATTAGCTACAGAGGCAAAGTGTTGTTGTTTGTAAACCACATGCTGCAACTTTTCCCGTCTCCGTGATAGCTTTCATTGTATTGCAAAGAGCCGAACAAAAAAAAAACAGACTACAAGGCGCCTTGCCGGCATCTGCCCGTTATTTCCTAGTTACTTTGCAATTGCTGTCTCTTATGTGCCGGCTTCCAACTTCATAACGCTCCCATTTGAGGGCATCACGAAGGTTTTATTTATTTATTTATTTATTTTTACGTGCTTTTTTTCCGATCTTCTTGGCACTAGAGTTATGTCTCTACTTCCATCGTGACACTCCCACTTCATCACATCACCAACACTCCTGTAACAGAAGTTACAAATACACATACTTCATACACATACATACAGCTGTTTATCATCAAATACATACACTACACACAAACAAAAACATTAACCAAAATGTGAAATACATTGCCAATAACTCTACCTCTAACTGATGCGAGACCTATTGCATTGCAAATGCTTGTTATACTTGGGAGGGCTGCCCTTACCAGATGGTCTTTAATACTCTTACTTTTCTTGAACGCGAAGAGAGGGCGTTCTAAGTTAAGGACACCTGCATTCAATGTTGGCCAGTGTTTCAAAATGCATTTCCTCACTGCGTTGGAGATGGGTGAAAATGTGGTGACACAAACAGTCTTGTCCCCATTGTTTCTTATTTTGGGGCTTAGTAGTGTTTCCCTGGGACAATACCAGGCACGTTTGAGGGCATTTCCAACCAGTTTGCGTGGATACCCTCTACTGGTAAGTTTCTTGGACAGAGCCTTGGCTTCAGTGAAGTAATCCTCCTTGCGATAGCAATTACGGCGGATACGAAGGAACTGTGATTATGGAAGGGAATCATGTAAGGCTCTCGGGTGGTGGCTGTTATAAGCTAATAAGGTGTTTTTCTCTGTGGGTTTGCGGTAGAGTGTTGTGTATAGTGTCTCATTGTGTGCTATGATGGTCAGATCAAGAAATGCCACCTCCTGTTTGCTTCTAGTAAGGGTGAAGTTAAGGCCATTGCTATGAGTGTTCAGCCAGTCCTGAAACTGAAGAAGACTCTCCTCCGTACCTTTCCAGATAAGGAAGATATCAACTATGTATCTCTTCCATTCCAAAATGTTTGTAAGGAATGGATTGAAGGGGGATAATATTCTCTGTGTTTCAAGCCAGTCCATATACAATATGGCAAAGTTCGGTGCAAACACTGCGCCCATACTGGTACCCTTAACCTGTTGGTAGAAATTGCCATTGAACCTGAAAAAGTTACGGGTGAGACATATTTTCAGTAAATGGAGAATAAAAGAAGTCAGGACTGGATGGGGTTGAGGTCTTGAGTTGAGTGTGATACCGATGACATCAATGCCTTCGTCCTGGGGGATGTTTGTATAAAGTGATTCAACGTCAATGGTGCACAAAAAGCATTGCTCCGGATCAAAGGGGAGACCCTCAACAAGGTTAACCATAGCCATGGTATCCTTAATGTAACATAGAGTGTTAGGTACAAAATCCTTAATGAAGTGATCGACATATCTACCAAGAGGCTAAAGAATCGAGCCACACCCAGAAACAATCCGGCGACCTGGAGGTGTGGTGGCATTTTTATGCACCTTAGGCAGGGTGTATATCACCGGAGTACGTGGTGATTTGGTGTTGAGATATAAGAATTCATTTTTGCTCAAGAATCCCTGTGATAGCCCTTCCTCTGTAATGTCATGAATCAGTATTTGGATCTCCTTGGTGGGATCAGATGGAAGTCTCAAGTAGTGATCTGGTCTCGACAGTTTCCTCTGGATTTCCTGTGCGTAGGTGTCAATATCCTGAAGTACAATCCCTCCTCCTTTATCCGCTGGTTTGATAATTAGACTTTCAATTTGTTTTAATCCAAGTAGAGCATTTTTTTCAGCTAGTGCAAGGTTGTATGGAATGTATCTGCGTTCCTGTTCTAGATCCGTAATGTCTTTGAGGACTAATTTTTCGAAGGTCTGGATCTCAGCGGGTATGCTGTGTTGTGGTGGGGAAAAAATAGAGGGTGGGCGAAATGCAGTGAAAGCGGTCGGTGGGGTATATGGCTTGTCAAGGAAGAATGCTTGGAGGCGTATCTTCCTGAAGAAGCGTAAGAGTTCAATCTGTGACTCAAGGAAGTTGGGTTTAATAGTAGGGACGAAAGATAATCCCTTACTGAGTAATGCAATTTCTTTCTCAGATAGTTGGTAATTAGAAAGATTAAAAATCAGGATAGAGTCAGGGTCAGGCATGTTGTCAGTATCGACCGTTGGAGTAGCTACTGTGTCTGTATGGTGTATAGAGCGTCTTACCATTGGTAATACCTCTGTCGTGTTTTCCTGTCTCCTGGCGCACTGTACCAGCGTGGGGGTCGCGTCGTACCCCGGTTGGTCTGACGTCCCTGGTCTTGGTCTAAAAAATGAGTGTTATTGCCCCTGTTCCTGGAAGTGCTAGGGCCTTCAGCAGTATCTGAATTGTCGGACGAGTCAGCAGAAGTATCAGAGAACCCTACTATGTTGTGTTGATTATTAAATCTGCCCCATGGGCGCTGTGTTCGGGGTCCCAGGTAGGCTCTATTCGTATAGAAATCTTCCACTAAATAGGGGTAGGTTCTCTCAGTCTTGTAGTTTTTAACGTCTCGTTTAAATTTAGTGATTTTCTTATTCTGTTCTATTCTGTGGAACTCAGAGATGGTTTTTTCTACTTTATCTAGAAGGGTTTTTGCGTCTTTAATACCACTATTCTCTTTTATCTGTTTTTCAATGTCTTTTATTTCTATCTCAAGTTTATTAATTTCCTCGGTGGCTATATCTATGCCCAATACCATCCAGTGTCTAGAGCAAGTTGTACCAATGTAGCTAAACCCAGCGAGATATTTCTTAATGTCAGTAAAGACTCCCGGTATGTTGCGGACTTGCAGGCACACAGGTATGGTATCTGTTTTAAGGTACTCAGTGAGCATCCGTACCATCAATTGCAACCTGATAAGTTTCTTGGTGGATTTTTCTAATTGGTCAAAAATGGAACTCTCTGTTGTACTTGGGGTTTCGGGTGTTTCGGAAAAGAGGGACGGGCCCTCCAAAATCTTTTTAATATATTCGTCTGAATATAGGGGTGCGTGGTGTGACATGCCTCACAATAGTGTCTAGACAAGGGGGAAGTGAGGGGTGCAGGAAAGGGAGGTGGCGGCCCACTAAGTAGTAGTAGGAGGAATAAAATAATTCCTTGCAATCCAGCGATTGCGCTCAAGTACAGAAAAAGGACAAGGAAACCCTTATAGTCAGCAGGGACCAAGGGTAGACATTTGTTTGTCATCCCTGACCTCTATCACCGACTGACATTGGAATTCTAACACTTTAATGGGGCCCCAGTGGTTGGTCCTTATGTATAGTAGCGGAAGCGTTCGTCTGAATTATAGACTTTACTATGTGACTTTACCTCTGTGATATGCTATATTTTAATTCCTTTCCTCTTGTCTTCACACCACCCCTATCCCTACCTCCCTCTCCCTCTACTTATCCAGGCAACTTCCCAGGCACTTGCTTTATTGCTTAGTCCTGATGATGATCCCCTAACCTTGATGGGGATCGAAACGTCGTCGACACTTGCATCTTAACTCTATACTGTAATTGAAAATAATTGTGGAGTACAAGATGCTTTTTTGATTGTGACTTCTGCTTATCTACATTTTTTTCACTTTGAAAGTCACTTTTAAGTCACCTGCCTGTGGTAAGGAAATCGGCTGATTTCCCACTACCCTGTCACGTCCTGCTCACTCACCTTTTTCATGTATTGTGTTGTTCTAATTATTTTGTGAATAAAATCCTTTAACTGTCAATTGAGACACCCGTAGATCCAATCTTTATTGTGAAATTGTGATATTATACTACATTACCCTGCAAGGGACCGCTGTCTCTTTCAAACATATGGCTGTTGCGGCACGCCTTACAGTGCCCGCAAGGAAAAAAGCCTTTGAGGTTATGGGCATTCTGGGGCTGAATCTCGCTGATGTCGCTATGTACCAAGATATCTCTGAGACTACGGCCTTTTCTATAGGTAATTCTGGGACGTGTATGGATAGATTTGCCAATGATGGTGTCATTGGTGAGTATTGCCCAATGATTGGTGAGAATCTTGTTTACTTGTTGTGAATTCCTATTGAATGTGGTAATAAGTCATGTCTCTTCTGGTGTCGAGATAGTGGTAATGTCTTTATCTTGGTTTTGTTCTTTCAAAGTTTCTGATCTACTAATCTTGCTGACTTTGTCTAAAGCTCGTTTTAATACCCATACAGGGTAGCCCCTGTTCTTAAACCTCGTAGTCATAATTGCCTTTTCAATGTTAAAAGCTTCTTCTGTGCTGCAGTTTCTCCTAGCCCTCAGCAGTTTTCCGTATAGAATACTTCATTTGAGATTGTTTGGATGACTGCTGAGGGCATGGAGAATGGTGTTCCCCGCAGTAGATTTCCGGAAGAGGCTAGTTTCCAGAGTATCATTTGTGGTGGTAACAAGGGTATCAAGAAACTCTATCTGTGTTTTACTCATGTTAGACGTAAATTGGATGTTATTTTTTTTTAAACAGATTCTATTGATTTTCAAAGTACAACAATGGCCATTATCAATGGTATACATTTTAGAAGTACATTAGTCATGTATATTAATTCGTAGTACGGTACATTATGTAATTAGTAACAAGTGCAGTGTAGATACCGTACATTATCAACAGTAATAGTGAGTATGACTTTATATGCAATGTGTTAGTTTCACCATTGATAGGCCGCCCCACCCACAACTAGTAACAAAACAACAGCAGACCACCCCCCTCGCCCGGTCCCCCAGACTCATTCCATCTTATTACTTAGGGTTTTAGTCAGTGTGCCTGGTCAGTTTAGTACACTAACTCCGTTGGGGTATGCACTGAGTGTACACCGTTACTATCTCAACTCTGCAGCCGTATCGCTCCTTGTCTGCACCTTTAGAGTCATTGTTCAGTGTGTTGGTGGTTAACCCATTCTAATGTATTGGAAGTTCCGTGGCTATAAACCCCTCCAGCATCGCATTCCATTCCAATGAAATAGGATTCTTTCTCAGTCCCCTATTTTCTTCCCTTTTAATCTCCATACTTTCAGCTCTACCCCATCTAGTAACCTCGTCATGCCATCCCTGTATTGTCGGAGCCTTGGCAGCTTTCCATCTCATTGTGATTGACCGTTTGGCCAAGATCAGTGCCAGGTTTATAAACCTATTTTGCGTTCCCTTCTTCTTGTGCTTAGGGCTTAGTCCTAGTATACAGTATTCAAGAGTATCTCTTCCCCCCTCCCCCGGAGCTATTTCATGCAGTATTTTTTGCACCGTTACCCAGAAGTGGGACAATCGTGGGCAAGCCCACATCATATGCAATAAGTCCGCGTGTGATGCATGACAACGAGGACATGTGTCTACCGTGTCAGGAAACATTCTATGCAGTTTATGGGGAGTCAGATAAGCTCGATGCACCACCATGGACTGTATAAGCTTAAACTTAGGATTGCGAGATATTTTCTTTGGATATTCCAGTATTACTCCCCATTCCTTATCTGTCAGCTCCCTTCCAATGTCCTGGTTCAATTTGTCTCTAAGTGCCTGTAGGGAGGTTGCAGCATGTGTACGTATCCCCCTGTATAACCATTTGGTTAGGTGTCTCCCATTGCCCATTAGATATTGCATATGCACCAGCTCATGCGTTGGGGGTTCGATTCCGTCCGGGGCCCAAGTATTCCTAATATATCTGCTAAGGCTCGTGTGGAGAAGATATAACGTGGTGGGGACACCCTGTGCCCTAACGAAAGAATCATGATTCATTAGCGTATTATCCGCAAATAGCATCCCCACAGTAGTTACTCCCTCCGTTGCCCACTTGGATATACATTTGTTAGTGATTATCCCAGACGGTGTAGGAAGCCCCAGCAGTGGGATATTGGGGGCGTAGGGGAGCAGCCCCTTTGTGTAGCGGAGCGCTTTCCTCCAGTATGTCAGAGCCACCTTTAACAGTGGGGGCGCTGTTGTTGGGGGTCTACTATTCGGTAATAACAGTGTGTGTAGCTCTCCTCTTTCCCACATTCGCCTTGTCATCCCTATCTCCTGCAGATGGCGGCCTGCGGTCCAATACGAAAGCCATTGTAATTGACTTGTGTAACAGTATGCTTTAAAGTCTGGGACTCCTAGCCCTCCTTTATCTGTGTCTAACTAGAGTTTTGACAATCCCATGCGTCTACGCCCCTTTCCCCAAATTAATTCTATCAGTAATGTGTCTATCATTTTGAAGACGTGTGCTGGGATTATTATTGGTAGGTTGGTAAAAAAGTATAACAACCTGGGAAGCATTGCCATTTTGGAGATGGCTACTCTTCCTGCCACCGATAGTGGCAGGGAGGTCCAGAATGCTACCTGAGTTTTTAGTGCTGTAATCGCCCGGATTAAATTACCATCTAACAGGTCCCTAGCTTCCCTGTAAATGTGAATACCGAGGTATCGGAAAGTGACCACTGCTGTGGGGAACGTCCAGTTACCAAATCGGAGGGGGTTTACTTGTGTTGTGTCAGTGAAGAAGTATGCATATGATTTGGACTCATTGATAGATAATCCTGACAGCTTTTGGAATGTGTGGAATATTGTGAGAATAGGCTCATGATCCCCCTGTAGGTTGTTGAGGTAAAGTATTATGTTGTCTGCATACGCAGAGATAATGTGTTTCAGTCCCGTCTCTAATCCCTTTGTCTGCTGCAACTGCCCGTAGTTTGATGGCCAGTGGTTCTAATGCTAGTATGAAGAGCAAGGGCGATAACGGACAACCTTGCCGAGTACCTCTCGCTACTCTATATTGTTGTGAGATGTGGGCTCCCGTGCGAGCACGCGCCGTTGGATTCGTGTACAGTATACTTACCCACCGCACATATTCGTCAATTGGATGTTATAGGTATTATTATTCAGTTTGGTAATGAAGCTGCTAGCTTCAACTTCAGTGCCCTGCCAGATGAGGAAGAGGTCGTCAATATAACAGAGCCACAATTTCACCTTGAAGAAATCAGATGTATATACCATGATTATTGCATGTACACTCAGGCTACCGCTGGAATTGCACACAACTCCGTAAAAAGTTGAGCCGAAGCAACATCCTCACACTTCGTGTAGTTAATCGGCTGATTTAGACACAAGCTATTAGTGGTCTGAAGTCCATTAGAAATCCAAGAATTTAACCAAATACTGTTTGACATGATATCATATAGAATATTTTGGTTATACATGTTTCCTAGTGTGTACAGTGTACTCAATGCATTTCATGACAATAGGTTTTTACGAAACTTTTGACTGTGTTAAAATGGCCGCCATAGTATCACTACGTTCTAACATTCAATGAACTTCATGTCCTTTCTTTATTTCTGACCTGAGACTATGTATTGGAACTTCTCTGTTTACCCTATGTGTGACCAAGACAGCTAGTCTGTTGAAACGCTTAACCTTGTGCATTAAACTTCACTTTAGCACCTCCTGAGAGCGCGGACAATTTTTCCTTTTCGTGTGTGTGGCATTATTCGTCGGCCGGCTCCGCCGACACTCCGCGCCACCTACCTTGGGCCAGGAATCCCAGAAGGAGCACTTTGTGTGGGGGATATATATATATATAATCAGTAAACTATTTTAGTGAGGATGCCTATTAATGATCATGTGTGGTGCAGCCTTATAAAACCATAGCATGCCATATACTGTATAATGGTACAACACAAATTTTATATATGATTTTATTGGTGTCTTCATATACAGTGTCACCAGTAATTGACAATATAATTTGAGATGTCATGTATGAGCTCAAGATTGCACAGCTTACTAAAACCTGCAATATTCAGTAGTTTTTAGGCCTTGGAAGGTAAACATAACTCACCTTCAACAGAAGATGCTACAGGAAATGTATCTGTTTTTAAATAATATTGCAAGGTTACCAATCTTGACGCATAACCCTATTGTTCTACCAGTGTTGTGTTTTTCAGTACTCAGCAGTTGCAAGGTGCAGAGTGTGGCATTTGGCCAGCTCCTAGCTGGTCTCCTCACCCCTATACCCTGTGGGAACTGCCTCTGGCTGTACCCAGTGGGCGCTATACACAGGGCTTGACCTCTAACCTTGAAGTAGAGCTCAATTGTTTTGGTTTTTTTTAAGTGTGCAGGCGGCCAGAAAAAGCAACCCAG
Source organism: Calotriton arnoldi (assembly GCA_963921515.1). NCBI lineage: Eukaryota > Metazoa > Chordata > Amphibia > Caudata > Salamandridae > Calotriton > Calotriton arnoldi. The sequence goes on from CAWUFW010002753.1 coordinate 407,762, forward strand.
CAGGCAGGGAATCTACACAAAGGAATGGTGGGAAAGCAAAGTTACAGGGAGGGCATGGGCGAAGCTACCCAGAGGGGTGACCAAACGAGGAAGAACAACGCGGGTGAGAGCAATGTTGAACGCGGATGGGGGAGAAAAGCATGAGGGCGAGAGCAATACAGAAAGCGGGGCAGAGAAGCACATGGATGCGAGAGAAGAGTGCTAGGGGAGAGAAGCACCTGGGCGAGAGAGAGAGAGCAATGTGGAGTGGAGCGCAGGGGGAGAGGAACACATGGGCGAGAGAGTAGCATGAAGAGCAGGCCAGAAAAGCACATGGATGGCATAGTGTCACAAGGCAGGTCCGGCCCAGGGGGGTATGAAGCAGACAATGGACTGGTGGAGTGTGTCACCCACCGTTTCCCCTCCTCTCTCACAGCAGCAAGACGAATGGAGTTGCCCGGACATACGTGAATACGAGGGAGACGAGGGATTTGGATGCGGCTCCTTTAACTGGGAGGACAACGCGGAAGGCCCGCCCCCAGGGATGACGTCGACGGAACCTGGTCCACAAGAACCCGAGGATTACGGAAGCCGGGGTGTGACAGCACCGGAGGAGACGCGGAAGAGGAACCGGAGAGGAACGAGCGCGAAGCTACACGGACGGAAGCAAGCAGAGGAGAGGTGACGGAGAGGTCGAGAGACGCCAGCAAGCCAGGAGGCCAACGTCCCTGTGGTTCGCCCAGCCACGTTCCAGGAGGAGCGTGGCTCTCGCAGGTACGCGAGCATTTTGCGGGCTGGGTGGGAAGAGTGGGGGGGACCCGATTCTAATACAGGGGGTGTCCCCTCTCCCCGATATACCCTTCCTGAGCACTTCACCCTCACTAAGACTTGACGTGGCATTTGCACCGTGTGCTCCCTCACACCCCCTCCCATTCACTGTAAGCCATTTGCACCACACTGATACGACGTATCCTTGTTTGTTTATTCCATATACCTCATCACCCTGAATCCTGACCCTCCCGAATCGACGACTACACGGGTTCGTTCTGGACCGGATGAGGAGAGGCTGGACCCCGTCGAGGGACCGAGACTCCAAGGATAAACCTCCCACATCTACTTCACCCTATAAGAAACTGGTTACACAGAGGAGACGTGTCCTGAATCTAATAAAGCCTTCTCTACCTCTACCTAGTCTCCTGCCCCTTTCTACCAGCCCGCTACACATAGAAACACAAGCGCTGCTAGGAAAGAAGCACCTGGGCGAGAGGGAACAATGTAGAGCCTGGGGGGAGAGAAGCTCACAGATGAGAGAGAGTAATACAGAGGGTGAAGGACAGGTTTAGAAAAACACTTTACGGAGATGTGAGAGGCTGGCTTGGTATATGATGCACACTTGTGTAAGTGGGCACCCTGCACCAATCCAGACAACCCTTATGGTGATTTTAGTGGTCTTGGACAACCTTAGAAAGCTCTCTAAGTGGTAGCTGTGGAGAGCAGCCTTCAGGCTTAGTCCAGAAGGAGTGTAAAGCAGCTTGTTTTACCAGCACACAATCTTAGAGGTATAGATTAAGTGAAAAAGAACCACACAGTGTAATTATAAAAATATGTATTTATTATAAGACACTCCCTAACACATACAGATATCTCCTCGCTGGAGATATACACAATGCACACAATACTTTTCAATAGAAACAGGTAAGTAGCACGAAATACACAGTGGTCACCAGGGGGAGACCAAACCATATACTAAAATAGTGGTATGCGAACCACGACTCGAGTCAAGACTATACCCAGAAGACGTAGAAGTGCCGGGGACCCAAGGAACCACCCGAGGTAAGTAACCAGGAGCCCCATGGAGGCCGTGTGCAGAGTGGGAACACGACCGCGGGATCAATACAAGTCAGTGGGTAAGTTGCGGTTGCAATTTTAAAGAAGGACCCTTCCCAGTGGACCCTGAAGAAACCCTGTGGAAGACAGAAGGTTGGAGAGCTACCCCACCCGTGGATATCCTAGGAACCAGGATACCTACACTAGGGAAGCCGGATGCATAGGTGTGAAATGGCGTCAGAAACTGCCATCGAACTCAATGGAAGACTTCAGGAAGATGCCGCTGCTGAAGAAAGTGAAAGTGTCTGGTGGAACCGAAAGGTGGATTCAAGGTGAGAAGTACCTGCAAGCAGAGGGGACAGAGCCTATGCCACTCAGGAGTGACTAGGAGGCACGGAAGACGAATGCCCACCAAAGTCGGCACTGCAGGAAAGATGACGGTGACATTGGAGCTGCAGCTGTGAGGACCAGGTGATGCTGTGGAAGACCAGGAGCCATTTATGAGCTGTCTCACGTCCGATGTCGAGAGTTAAGGGGTCGGTTTCCGTCAGGAGCACCAACAAGTCTTGGCAACTGCAAACAACATGGAAAGCAAAGAAGGTGCAGTGTCTGGACCAGCAAGGTCCAGGTGACTCACCACAAGCAGGGGAGTCAGGGCAGGCTCTGAGCAATCAGGGGAGCCCACAGAAATCAACGGAGAGCCTCAACAGGACCCACAGGCCGGAGGCACTGTAGTTGCAAAAGGACCTCGAGCAGCTCACCAGATGCAGGCCCACAGTGCAAGTGATGTGGTGAGGACGAAGATCTTGGTCACAGGAGATGCTTGAGGTGGGGCTGCTTGGAGCCTGAAGATCTTGATGAAAGGAAGCCAACAAGCCTTTGCAACAGCAAGTCGACGTGGTGCACAGGGGTTCGGTTCCTGCGGCTCCGATGAGGGATACTGGCCTCAACCTTGGTGAGAGGACAAGGTAGGCCTCTAGGGATGTGAAGAACCACAACCTGTGTTGCTGAGTCTTTCAGAGTCCATGGGAGCCCAGGATCAGCAGACCGGTGAGCTTAGTTGCGGTGCCTGCAGATGCAGGGAAGTGACTCCTTCACTTCAAGGGAGATTCCTTCAGGTGTCTTGGATGCCCACAGGCCTTAAAAGGTTCCTGAATGGAGCACAGGCATGGACGTTGCAGCAGACGAGCAGGGTGACGAGATCAGGAGCAGCAGGAGTCTCCCCAGTTGCAGCCTTGATGCCCAGAGCGTAGTCCAGCGAAGTCCAGAGTGCCCAGACGGTCGAAGAAGAAGTGGTGCCTTGAAATTAATCTTGTCCCACGACAAATCTAGGGACCCATCCTCAGGTAAGCCCTTAAGTACCCTAAGGAAAGGGTTGGGACAATTCAGGGTTCCCTCCCAGGGAAGGGGTCGGACAGAGGGGAGGATACTCCCATGCCCTCTGTCCAGTTTCGCGCCAGAGCGGGAGCCAACGGCTCCCTGAGCTGGTTCGAACTGGACTATGCAAGGAGGGCACCAAATGTGCCCTTCAAGCAGAGTGAGTGGCGCTGGCAAGCGCTCCCACCCGGCCCCAATACACTAAACCCTGTCTGGGAGGTGCTCACACCTCCCTGTGACAGGATACCTATTGTTCTGTCTTCCCCTGCTCGAGCTTGACTCAACAGCAGGAGGGCAGAATCGTGTCTCTGGTCAGCAGCATCCATGTTGTGCTGTCCGGGTCTAGAAGACTGGTACCAGGAGCACCGAGGGCCTCCCGGAGGAGCTTTACAGTGCATGGAATCATACCTCCCACACCATTCACGGTGTGGGGGGTATGATTCCAACATGTCACGGTGTGGGGGTATGATTCCAACATGTTTGATACCAAACATGATAGGGTTCGTTCCAGCCAATTTCAAGATGGCCATTGTGTAATGACGCAGTGCCCCTCTATATGTTATATGGCTGTCGCACTTGCAACCCGGGCGAATGGACTCCGTAGGCTGTAGGGGTGTCCTGTTCATGCAGGGACACCCTCACACTTAGAACTGAGCACCCTGCCTTCAGGTTTGAAAGGCCTGCTTTAGGGGTGACTGATAGGTTTTAAGTGCAGTGACCTTGGATATAGGGAAACCTATCTCTTTCGTAAGTGGTGCTAGCACCAGCTTACACAGGCTGCAATGGCAGGCCTGTAGTTACGATTTGAGTGGTCCCTCAGGGGTGGCATAATACAATCTCCAGCCCATGAGGGACCCCTGGTGTACCTATGCCTTGGGTACCTTTGTACCATATACTAAGGACTGATAAGGGTACACCAGTGTCCAATCTGGGGTGTACCTAAGTACTTACCATACCAATTTAGGAGAGAAAGCACAGAGGCTGGGGTCCTGGTTAGCAGGATCCCAGTCAGACTAGTCAGAAAGAAATGTAGACACCAATCTCCATGTTAAAAGAATATGCTGCAATGTCAGAAGACATAACTTGACAATTGATCTCTGTCTTTGAACTCACAACAAATGTGACAAGATGGAACAAAATTTAAAGGCATTGTTATGGCTCATTTACCTTCTGAACTCCAGCATGTTTATTTGGGGGGTGCTGCAGCACCCTTCCCCCTGCTCCCCTACTTCCAATGCCTATGTGGAAAACTATCAAATAAGAAGCAAGCAAATGAGAGTACAGAAAAGTCTAACAGTGGAATTAATGGGTGGGCTCTAAGCTCAGGTAAGCTCCCTGTCAGCCCACAATAGCTCTTTTGTGACCAGATAGCTGACCTCTCTGGTAGGCAGAACCTAAAAAGGGAAAGTACTAAAGGAGTGGTCAAGAAGATGCAATACAAAAGCTTGGGTGTGTCCACAAGGTAGTGGACATCAGGGAATTTCACTGAATATGCTATATGCAATTGCTGTAGCTAAAGACCAAGTAATATATACCTAAATGGACATAGTGTAATTTTGTGACTAGTGGTGTCAAGTGCATCAGTCGATATAAAACTGAAAAGTGTTAAAGGAACATTTTTGTCAGAAAGAAAGTCAATAAATGAAGTAATTCTGATATGCTGTGATTTCTGTAATCAAATCCATATGTAATTTATGAAGTGTATGAATCATGTGGACCTAGGCTACGGAAATAGAGCCAATCACTAGTGCAATGTTACTGGATAATGGACCTTAATGTCCTCCACTGCCACCCCTACCAACATTTGTTGGTGTTGAGATGGGTAATTGGGTACAGGGAAAGTGGGAAAAAATGAGTCCGCATTTCTACCTAATATTAATAGTGTCTGCTACACACGGTGAGCTTCACAGCGCTTTCGGTGACTCGCTTAGAATTTCCAGGTCATACCTACTTTAGCTTACAGTTACAGCCGTGCTTAATTTGTATTAGGATAAGTGCCGAGCCCAAACTATTTCTCAGAAGAATGCGACCCGCTCTATCGAGGGTCGGGGTACTAAGTCCCAAAGCTGCATAGCCTTGATTCCACCTCATGTCTCTCTAATACTTCGCCAGACACTTCCGGCCTCTTTATCTCATTCTCCCAGGTTCTGTTTCATGTCTGTTTTTTCCGGTTTGTCACTGTTTTTCCGTTTTTACCTTCCTCCTCTTTCCTACCCCATTTTGTGTTTTTCTCTCTGAGGCTCTGGAGCGAAGTTTTTTTAAATTAGATTAAGTACCAGTCCCCAAAAAGGAGTGCTGTAGGACCCCACTTGCAACCACGACTCACATTAAGAAATTATAACTAGATGCCACGTTTTAAACTGCATGAACCTAATAGCGATCATTGTTTTGCATAGCATTTTCGAAGTCATTAACATTCCGATTTTTTTTTTTGTGTAGCGGTTTCCAAGTGTAGAAATACAAACGGTTATCTTATTAAATAAACTCTGACTTTTGAATGGTTTTGCTGTATTCGAGTGATTAATTCTACACCTGTCTTCCTCCTTTAGACGTGCCCCGCCGGGGAAATGTCACTATGAGCCATTGCCTGTTCGTGTGAAAAGCAAGCGCATAGAGTTTGTAGCAAAGGAAAGTAAGTTACATTGCTTTTTACTCTCGCTATAATGATACAATAGTCTAATAACTGCTGGGTCAAAAGGTACAGCGGAGAAAATGTCAGCTTTTAACAGTGATGCAGTTTCACTTGTCTAACAAAAATAAAACTATTGCAATAACAATACACATCCCTAGATATCAATTTACATATGCAAATACAGAACGTGGCCACTTTAAATTAGGTAGTTGTTTGATCAGTCAAGCTCCACCCAAGCATATGCAATCGGAATTTGTTTTGATAGGCGCAGGTTTTTTTTTTTCATAATGGAGTTGAAATTAAAATGAAGCCTAGTTGTTGTGATGCCACAGAAACCTAGGCGGATGAGCCACCGAAGGCGGCACTCCATACGCAATGCCTCTGGGCAGCAGACTCTGCATGCAGACGTTCATTAAAGGAGACCACGGCCAAACTGGAATTGAGCGGCGTAGCAACATTGAGTTGAAGCCAGTGAAACCCCCTCACACAATCAATAAGCAAATATTGGCAATGCCAATAGGTCTGGGGTGGGCCGCCTGTCCTTTGGCTTTGTCATTGCTTGTTTTGTCATGATTTCTGCAAAATATTATTGATGGGCCAACTGCCAGGCCCTTTTCAATAAAAAAAAAAAAAAAAGTCTTAAAACATAAATATGTGTTGGTCTCAAAACGCACACATTTCCATGGTAGTTCCTGGTTCTTAAGGGGCCTACTTTCTGTGTAAATGTGTTCCTTGTGAAAGGGCAGAATGCCATCACTCAGTGGACAGTGGCTGAAGTGGGCAGATCCACTGCCCCATGCTGTATGCTACAGTAGGCATAAGAAAAATGTGAATGACACTATAACAGACCAATGTATGAAAAGGGTAGCTGAAAGCCCCTGTAACCAAATTATTATACATATAATTTTAGTAAAATCAAAAGGTTATTGCTAACTCCAGTCCTAAAAATAAGATCATCACTGCAAGCGGTCCTCAGACTAACTTGTCATCTCTACATGTATGTCTTGCCAGTTGGGTACAGGCTTCCTTACTCAGTTTGAGTGGAGACGGGTTAGCAGTGTGCTGTCCCAGAAGACCATGGATGTTATTCTTCTCCTGCACAAGTAGCACCTTGGAGAAATTAAACACTCAAAAACACAGGAGTTGCAAATCTGTGCTGTCAGTTTTCCAAAAGGCATTGTGAAATAGCCAGCTGAGCTCTGACTCCAGCATCTCTTTTAGGTGATTTCTGACGTAGATAAACCAAGTACCCCTGTTCCATCCATGACCATGACAGCCGATGAAAATAAGTAAGGCAGGAGGTAGGGTTGGATACCTTCCCTCATTTCAAAAAGGAGGAGCCAGACATCTGGGATCACATGCCAGAGGCATGGCACTTTCCCATGGGCACCAAACTCATAATGAAGCTGGCTATTGGTAAGTGGAGTGGGGCACTGGAATTTGTATTTCCTCTGCACTTGCGCCAGAAGGACTTCTGATGCTTGCACAGGTTGAAATTAGTGCGGAGTAGAAGCAAAGCACAGAAGGATCAGATTATTGCGGAAGAAGCGATAAGCACCACCATTTGTCGATTCAGTTAGTGGTGTTTTCTGGGCAGGAGCCTATGTACAGTCTCCCCCATCTGGTCCCTTAGCCTTTTTCCTCTATGCAATTTGGCATTGCTTTGTAGTCCAGAGCTAGGTGAGGGCATCCTTGGCCACCGTGCCTATACCGTCTTTATAGTGCCTGAGTAGTAGATTCAACATGTATACACAATCTAAGACAGAGCAACACAGGAGTTTAAAGTTGGAATGAGCTTCCAAATCTAATATATCCCGGTCGTGACTTACAACAGCAAAACCCCAAAGTGGTATTAAGGCAATGATACCACCAACATTACTTGCCGTAAGGCTAATTGGGTCATCTAGGCATGCCATTCAGAAGGTGCATCCTTCCGTGCTGGATTATTGAGAGAAATGGGACGACATCATGCTGCTTACTAACACTGTAGATGGTGTGAGCGAATATGACACTTTACAACGCACGCGTTACAACGGGTGTCATTACAAATTGTTTACATCGCAAAATCCATTACAACGCATGTCGTTACAACGCATGTCGTTACAACGCATGATCCATTACAACGCAATTACTATTCTAACTCCGCCGGGGCGTTACTTTGGGGAATGCGTTGTAATGGAATATGCGATGTAATGACATGCGTTGTAATGGATTTCGCGTTGTAAAACATTCGTTGTAATGACACGCGTTGTAACGCGTGCGTTGTAAACGATGTTTCCCGGTGTGAGCAGGATCCACCTCACTCCAGGATTCAAAGTAGTTTACTTGGTTGGTCTGCTGAGCTCAAATACCTGCATCTGGTTTTGGAGACTACCAGCAATCCCCCAAGTCTGCCATCCCAGGAGAAGGCTGTGGTGCTTTCCCCACCAATCACAACACATGTACAGGTCCCTCTACTCTACAATATTGAAGAGAAATATCACACTAAAGAGGAAACACCGCAGCCCTCTGAATGGTCCCAGTGGAAGTCTATGTGCATAAAAGTCGTGTGAAGAAACACACCAGGCTCATCTAGTGAGAAGCATCACAGCAGTTGTTTTCTCATTCTCTCTTCCCATATTCCCCCCCCCACCACCCCCTCGGTTCAGTTCAAGAGTGAGCGCACCATCATTCGCTCACTCCAGAAAGCGCTGAAGGGAATTGTTGGCTTATCGTTCAAAGCTCCTGGTGGGGCAGTGGAAAAAAGTTAGTTTAAATCATTTATTGCATAATCTGACAGTAACCTGGGATCGGTCTAATTTGCTCAGAGTCCAGAAGCTGCAGTGAGGCAATGAAACATCTGGGGCATGTAGCTGGATGGCCGAGTAAGATCTGACTAGCCTCCTGGTTTTCTTTCTGTTTCTTCTTAAGATCCCCACCCCTTAGCCCACAACCTGACCTGATACACATTTTTCTTCCCTTTCTTGGGAAGAGGCAGCAGCCCCAGCAGGCAGTGTCAGGATGTAAGTTCTACTTTAACCTTCGTCACTCGGCGCACTTCCTGCAATACCTCACCCCAACATGTTTGTAGCTGTGCACAGGTCCATGTTATATGTCCAAAGTCCACAAGAATTACACTACATCTAGTGCTACCCGCCAGTTGAGTAGGATAAGCCCTAGGCAGGTGCTATGACGTCATATACACTCTATAGAGAAAGTACATTTGTACCAGCTTAAATCTGGCATTGCTGGCGCCTTTACGCACCTGTGCTCGAGCTCTATTCCATTGCTCGTCCGTGAGTGTGGTCTCCATTTCTCCGTCCCAGGATGCACGCTTCAGAGAAATGTTTATCTGCCTATCATTTTTTAGGGCTGCTTTGAACCAGGAAATAATACCCTTGTTGGAGTCTGGATCCAGAATCACCTGTAGAACTTGGGATTGCTCCGGCTCCTCCAGGAATGACGTCCAGATTTCAGGACTGTCTGCTGAAGATTCCTTTTTAAATATGTGCTTTTTTGACCAATACACGAGTTGATTTCAATGTTGCTGTAATCGTGACATGTATTTTCACCTATTTATTAATGGTCTCTCTTTGCGGTTTTCTGCTTTCATGAAGATAATTTGCAGGCAAAATTGAGACGAAATCTCTCCTTCACAGTGGTAAAAGGCACCTATATTAATAAATGTAATGAGTGGCCATATTCAGCTCATTTATGAATGAAATTGTGTAACTCCCCAGCTCACTTAGAACCTGTGGAACAGGTGAGGGTTTGCAAACTCATGCCTTTTGGTTGAGTTTGAGAAGAGGTGAAAGTAATCCTAATAGGCTGTAGAGGGGAGTCATTTATTCAGAAAAGGCCCTCATTATTCTTAGGTAGTTTTCCTGATTCGGACGCCAACAGAAGTTTGCACCCCACTGAGAGTTACATTGTGAGCAAAATTAATGCACACAGTGGCTGCTGAATTTTGCCTGGTAAACCTAGTAAAATGTTTGCAAGGAAAAAGTGCAATTTCCTCATTGTGCACCTCAGAATGGCAGACAGGATGTAATTTACTGTGCTATAACTTCCGGGGACTGGAAATCAGAATGGGCATGCAATACTGCATGCTGTGGTATCATTATCCGTATTTACTGGGTCCTACTTTACAAACCCAAATAAGAGGGGCATCATAATGAAGAGAATTATATTGTTAGAGCCTCGCATGTCTGGCCTAGAAGTCCTCGTCTACTACTGTCCACTCGTCCCCACTCCTTCAATAATTTTATAAAGTTTGCCAAAATATATAGCTTCAGTATAAATAGTATGAAACAGATGGCAGGAACATAGGGCCAGATGTACGACCAATTTTAGCATGCGCAAACGGGTTAGCGACCCGTTTCCGCATGCTAAAATTGGTATGGCCATGTACCAACACAATTTTGCGAGTCGCAAATGAATTGCGACTCGCAAAAAAGTGTTTAGAGACTCGGTATTTGGAAGGGGCGTTCCCTTCCAAATAGCGTCTCTCTAACCCATGTATGAATGTTTTGCAATCGTAATTGCGGACGCAAAACACTCGCAAATTACCACCCTCTTCAGGAGGGTGGTAATGCAGTCGCAATTTGGAAGGGGTCCCCAGGGGACCCCTTCCACTTTGTGACTGTCTCTAAAAATATTTTTTAAGGGTAGGCAGTGGTCCCAGGGACCACAACCTGCCCTTAAAAAATGAAACGAAAACGTTTCATTTAAAAAAAAAAATTGCATCCCGTTTTCCTTTAAGGAAAACGGGCTGCATAAAAAAAACCTGCTTTATTTAAAAGCAGTCCCAGACATGGTGGTCTGCTGAGCCCGGCAGGCCACCATACCTGGGAGGGCCTGTCATTCCCAATGGGCTCGCAAATTGCGAGAGGCTCATTAATATTAATGAGCCTCGCAATTTGCGACCCCATTGGGAATCGCAAACAGTGTTAAACACACTGTTGTACATGGTAAATTGCGCCACGTAAATTGCGACTCGCAAAAGAGTCGCAATTTGCGAGGCGCAATTTTGTTGGTCGTACATCTGGCCCATAGTGCCTGATTTAGAATTTGGCCGACTGGTTACTCCTTATCAAACGTGACAGATATCCAGTGTGCCTTCCTATAAGTGCCATAGGATAGAAGGCACTTGTAATAAGGCATATGGGATATCCACCACGTTTGTGACAGAGTAACCCATCCAACAAACTCTTAATCAGCCCCATAATATCTTACAGAGCTTTCCTGCTTATGGCTAATGACAGTACCTTAATTCAGAGCCAATAGACTGCACAAGGGCTTTATATATTTTCCTATACCATGTAGTGCCACTGGAGTAATGCAGGTCTGCAGCGGCAACATTCTCCACGTAATTATTGATTTGCTGCATTTGCCACATAATTACAATCTGGTAGGTAGTTTGCAGATTTCGCCCAAAAATTTGTACCTAGCAGAAACGTGTCAAAAAGTACTAAAAAAAAGCATCAAAATCTGGTTCCGCACAATGGCAGACCCTTTACAAAGGTTAACTGATGACATGTCAGTTGCTGATTGCTGTAGTCTGGTGTTAATTTGGTACTAATGAGGTACAGCTTTGTCCTGACAGTATAAAGTGTGCTATCCAATGTTAAAGAAAAAAACAAATCTCTTTACCCCGTCCTCCAACTCAACTAAACATCAATAATGGTCATTCTAGAATGTTGGTTTATTTCATGATGTCAGCTGGACTTTTCAGATCTATATTGACGTCAATCGCTTGAGGTTTTTTTTTTTAACACAAACCTTATTGAGTGTTACGGATAGATCGCATGTAATCATATCTTCAGTTATACATTTCTGCTTTTTCTTATGACATAGTGTGTACATCCATATCAGGTTACATAAAGGTATTGTCGATTATACAGTTCTAATAATGTACTTTTTTGTATTCACGTGTGCAATATGATCATAGCCCAGTTGTAAGGTAATAAACTATAGTATTATGTTTGGTGTCATATTTCTTAGTACCCAAATCCCCCCTCCCAACTTGTACCCACCCCCTTAACAAACCCTTCTACAAACAAAACTATTGCCGCTGTGGTTAGATTACACCTAGCCAGGTGTATAGTACCAGGTGAGAATCACGCCCGATAGCACAGGTAAGGACAAGGGAAAGGAGCGAGGAGAAGGAGGAGGGGGGGAAGGAGAGCAGGGGGGAACACTCGCAATGGTCAAAGTCATTATATGAGTAAGAATCAAAGAACCTCATCACAATCTTCTTGCGCACTCTGAGAGCCCCCTGACATCTCTTCCGTTGCTTGAGGGTCCTTTTAACAGGTGATGAAATTGCAAAATAACGAAATAATACTGTCAAGGACAGTGCAGCATAATTTGCCTTTTTTCTTGCATAATTTTATCAGCCCTGCCGCATAATTTGTCCCTGCATTGGGCATAATTCCAGTGGCCCTGATTAGATCCTACTCTGCATAGTATGCATTGATCTTAAGATAGAGTGAATGAAGGCCCCTTCGTAGGGGTAACACTAAAATGCGCGTCTCCTTTTGAACACGTGGCCTATTTAGCAGGAACATACAATTCTAATTCCACTTTGTATGCAACTTCAGCATTATTGGAAATCTCAGTCTCCTCGAGCAGGACATGGTCTTTTTTTCAGGAGGTTTTCCTAAATATTAGAAAATATTGTCTTAATATATTAATAAAACTTAGCTCCGCAAGGCCAATAGTTTCGTCTGTCTCACAATTATTTTCAGAGTAAATCTGCGCAGATATCAATTAAGACGCCATACAATATGGGGGCAGAGGGCACTTCTGCTTTGTGCCCCTAGATTAAAACACTTTCAAAACTCTGTATAAGTAAAGCTCTGAATTCGGCATCATGATGCTGCGTTTAGCCAGCAAAAACATGCTAAGAAACATGTTCTAAACAGCATTGTTGCTTTTGCTTATCCCATCCCAGCACCTCGCATCTAAGCACGTTGATTGTTTGAGAATATCTCACTGTGGCTTACGTAAAACAATGGGCCACATATATCAAACATTTGTGCATTCGCAAATGGGCTAATACTTAGAATCGGCCCGTTTGCAAACTCAAAAATGCTTTTCACATGTATCAAACCTTATTTTGCGATTCGGTAACCTGTCACCGAATCGCAAAATGGGTTTGCAATTCTGTATTTGGAAGGGGCGTGTTTAGGGCGTCCCTTCCAAATACCAAATCATAACAGTATGTAAGAATGTTTTGTGACTGTTAATGCTGTCGCAAAACATTTGCATTTTACCACCTACTTCAAGTAGGTGGTAACCCATTCGCAAATTGGAAGGGGTCCCCAAGGGACCCCTTCCCTTCGTGAATGTATGCAAAAACTTTTTTTAAGAGCAGGCAGTGGTCCGTGAAAAGTTAACAATTAATTTTTTTTTCTAAACGCAACCCGTTTTCCTTTAAGGAAAACGGGCTGCGTTTTAAGAAAAAAAGATTGATTTGTTTAAAAGCAATTACGGACATGGTGGTCTGCTGACCCCAGCAGGCCACCAGCCCTGTGATTTTAGCGATTCCTAGGGGGTCGCAAATTGCAACCTACCTCATTAATATTAATGAGGTAGGTCGATTTGCGACCCCCGATAAATCGCTATATGAAACTCTTGGAGTTTCATACATTTGTAATAGCGATTACCTAATTGCGATTCACTGAATATCACAATTAGGTAATCGCTATTACAAATGTTGATACATGTGGCCCTAAGGGAGTTATCACTGACTTAACAAGTGACTAGGTAATTGTGGCATTTTCCAGAACAATTTCTTACCGTTTTTTGTTTGTTTGTTTAGAATTCATACCCAAAACTGTGCCAACCAAACGACCCAAGATTAAAACTACAACTAAACCACCTGCCAGAAGTCGTCCAACAGCCCAGCCACCAAAGAACACAACTCCAGATTGGTTGGACGAATTCCTGAAGCTTCTGAGAAAAGAAAATGGTGCCCACGAACCAAGACTACACCCCACCTCTGCCACTACTAAACAATCTACGGCAAAGCCTCAAAAGTCCAGGAAAGGCGGTCAGAGTGTAGAAAGAAGAGGAGAGAAGAAGAAAAGTAAAACTGCAGGTGCTTCTACAAAGAGAACTGAATCTTCAGAATTACAGAATGGTGCAGTACGGCTAGTGAACAACCAAGGTAGAACGGACCGTGGAAGAGTGGAAATTTACGTAAATGGAGAGTGGGGTACTGTATGTGACGACCTGTGGAGTGTGAAAGCCGCAATGGTGGTGTGCCGCCAGCTAGGATTTTCTTATGTCGTTAAGGCAAGCAAACATGCTGAATTTGGGGAAGGACGCACACTTAATATCCTGCTTGATGACGTCCAGTGTACTGGGAAGGAGCGTAACCTCTTAGAATGTGCTCACAAAGGCATTGGTAAACACAACTGCTCTCACACAGAGGATGCAGGGGTTGTTTGTAGCCAGACTGAAAATGTGAGCTAAGACCTTCTAACCAAAATGGAGGCTCGGAATTGGTGAAATAAATTGTCCAGGATACTAACACACTTCCGTGTTAGTTAAGTACTAACCTTTCCAATTCTGTTCGTGCAGACAAATGTGTGCACTGTGCTGCCATCCACAAGAAAGGAAGCTCAGTCTCTAGATGGCAGAATTGTCCAAAATCCTCATTTCAATAGCACATGGTATGTAAGAAAAAAAACATGTCAGACCCACTGAATGTCTAAAATGTTTATTAGGCAAGTAAGGAAAAGTGAAGTTATATCCCTACCCAGCAAGACAGAGCTTCACCGCCCCAAGTTATTAAGCATCTAATCCTAACCCCTCCCAAATTTCCAAAACTTTTATACTTTTTTTTTCACATAGGCGATTTAAGCAGCATACATGTGACAGAAATTGAAACTCTCTATAACAATACTAACAGTTGCCTGGCTTTCTCAGGGGAAGAACGAAATACCTTGTAAAGAGATACAACCGCAGCGATCTCAAATGTTGAGCTAGCTTAACTCAGAATTCTTGGTTCTTAATGTAGTGCCAGGCATGGAAACGAAGCAGAGTATGTCAGAGGTGAGAAGGAGGGGCTACATCCTGTAGCAATTGAGACTGCGGGGGTGCAGGTGCTAGGGCCCATTCTGTGCTTTGTATGCAGACTTGCTCGCAAAGCAGGTCCAGTAGCTGGAGGGTGGAAGACAGCTGGAGGCACAGCAGGAACAACAGGAGCAGAGCTGCAGGTGCCTGCTTACAATGAGATGAATGGAGCTCAGAGTTGTCAACACTTCACGGCAGGGGTGGTAGTAAGCAGCACCTGAAACAGTCCTTGCAAACGGGGTTGCAGGACAGACTTTCTTTGATACCCCTTCACTGCTGCCCAGTAAGCAGGCTGCAAGTAGTGCAGGCTTTGGTAGGACAGTCAGGCAGGACGGCTTGGATCTTGGAATGGAAACTGTAGATACAGGGAATCAGTTGCCATGCAATATTGTAAAACTATGTCATCATTCAGTTGCAAGA
The DNA here is from genome assembly GCA_963921515.1 of Calotriton arnoldi. Classification (NCBI taxonomy): domain Eukaryota; kingdom Metazoa; phylum Chordata; class Amphibia; order Caudata; family Salamandridae; genus Calotriton; species Calotriton arnoldi. The sequence continues at coordinate 423,060 of CAWUFW010002753.1, forward strand.
CTAGAGTAACAGAAGAAATCGGAGGATTTGAGAGTAACATTTTGGGGCAACCCATGACCACTTCATACTGGCTTGGTTCACTTCTCCCTGAAGGAGTGGCTTAAATGGATCAGAATGCCAAGGGCAGAGCATCGGGATACTTCACTAGGGTTTCTGAACAAATCTTAGCTATCTTGTAGTTTAGAGTTAAGTTACAACTTTCTACTCAGCAAGCTGATTCTGTGTGGTAGGCACAATGAAATACTGTTTGATTACTGGGCCTTTTACATTTCATGAACTACAGAGGAGACAAAGAGGGGCCTCGATCATTGGAAAGGTGGAGGGGCTACCGTAACTAGAGGATGAAGTCTCAACAACTTTTTGGCTACAGCAGTAACAACAGCCCATGGGATAAACCTCAACCCACCCTGAAAACACACACAAGAACATATGACTAGGGGCAACACTTTGGCATCTAATTAATGCCCACCTCCAAATGGACAAATGGCCCCTATGAAGGTGAGTGGGCAACGGGGGTGGTATTAATCCCTTTCCCAATGTTATGAACTTGGCAGGTCAAACAGGAGTGAAAATAGTTCTGGACGACAGAAAGAAAGAAGGGCACATACCAATGTGTCACTGTAGAATGAATCATATTGTCTCTTCCAACATGGGCAATACTATGATTCAAGCTGGCCAAGTTGGGGGAAAGAATTTAGGTCAATTACTCTCCTGTTGCCAACTCTCTACACTGCGCTACACTCTTTCTGGGTCTTTGTTACAATTCTGTTTGATCTCTGTCTGTTTCTCAGCATTAGATGCCCGCTCCTGTAATAAAGGCAGCTCATAATAGGTGCAGGAAATATATCCTGTTATAAGACATATACAGTGACTTTGCCATTAGGAGGTAATGCAGCTTTTCTGACTGCTTAGCTAGCCAATGCATTCTCTAGGGACAATTCATGTTTTGTAGATTGAGGTGTAATAACATTTACAATGGCAATCTTCAGGGGTAACAATAGCTCATTCAACAAGTTTTGCATGATCATAGCAATATTTGATAGGGGTTCCTGTAGAAATTAAAAACCCCTGTTGCAACCACTTCAACCCCAAAGGCATCCTCTGAGACAGTGAATATGGTAACAATCTTTTAGCATTTAGGACACAGAGATGAGTCAGAGACACAAGCTCGGCCACTTGAGCTGAACGAACCTGTTTTGCATGTCGACTTTCAACAAGTTCATGTATCCTGCTACAAGTTCTCAGATGACATTTCTGAGACAAGAACCATCAACAAAATAAACAAGTTCACCATTGGGTATTGGTGCATCTGACAATTACATTTTTGGTTTGGTTATCTATTGGGTGAGCAGAAGACAATCAATGGGGCTCACCCTCTGGGGGATGGAATCAACGATACATCATTCAAAGTAGGAGAAAGGATGAGAGTGATGTGGGAGGCATACAAACAGTAAAATCGCATAATAGATCAACCTAGTGGTGGGGAGATGTTGAACTTTCGTGGTAGTCAAAAGGGCCACTACTGAGTGGGAGACCAAGGCAATCAGAGTGAAATGTAGCACAGTATTTTCAGACATCTCAACAAGGTGGGCAGCAGCGACCAAGCACAAAGAGGGTCAAAGCCCTGTTGCTATTGGGTCAAGAGCAGAAGAAAAATAAGTGATGGGTCTATTCATGTACCAATGGTCTTGCAGTAATACTCAAAGAGCATTCCTATTGCATTTATGGCAATACAATATAAAAGATTAACTGTAATTTGGAAGCCCCAGTGTGGCTGCAGACGTTACTGCCTGCTTCACTTGCACAAATGCATCTTCTGCCTCAGTTCAAAGAAGGTTTCTGGGGTGTCCTTTTAAACATAATTTTGGAGGTGTCAAACCAGGGCAGCGAACCCCAAGATCCATTGTCTACATTATCCTGCGATTCCCAAGAAACCATGTAGCTGAGAGACAGTCACAGGGCGAGGCAACTTATGCTTGGCTTCAATCTGGTCAGCTGATAGATGGTGCTCTCCAGCTGAAATTTAATTGCCTAAATAGCATACAAGGGACACAAAATTGTATTTTTACTTTGACGCCTTATGCCCCTTCTTAGCCATTTCAGTGCGCAAATAGATAGAGTGTGCTTTGCTTTTTTCTAAGGTGACAGACACGAGTAGAAAGTGATCTACTTATTGCACTTGTAGGGAAGAAGAAGTTGCCCATATTGCATTTTAAAGTTGGGAAAAAATGGACGGGAACTCTGTAAAGCCCTAAGGAAGTCTTAGCCATATTAACTGGGATCTGTCAAATGAGAATGTGAAGAGGAACTGACTCTCATTGTGAACGGGGATGGAGAAGAAGGTTGAACACAAATCTACCACACTCAGCCATCAACGAGAAAGGATGGTGGCAGGATTGGGCACTATGGGGAAGCTGGGAATCCCCACACAGAGATCTTGAAGAAAGTGGTCGACAATGTTCTTGCCTGCCTTTTTAGGTCTCGCCTGAGCCAGCGCACATGCGCTGCTTTGCGAGACATTTAGTAAGGCTTTAAACTTTGGAACACACGCTCGTGCATGTGCTTTTGTTTTCTTCACCCGCTATTGGCCTTTGCATGCCTCTTTCTAAGAAAGACAGCACGCAATTGGCCAAATGCGGGTGCATGTCCCGCCTTCTTTCTCTTGTGGCCGAGGGTCCGCGGGAGCGAGCATGAGCGCCATATGTTTCCAATTAACGCGCCGCGTTAATTGGAAACATATGGTCAAACGCGGCGCTTTCACTTTCGCTGCGGCGGGCACAAGCGCGCGCACCACACTTCCGGGCTTGTTATGACGTGTTGCCTGTTTTATATCTTAGGATGGGTCAGTTTGTACTTTGGTTGTAAGAGCCAAGCCAGATTAATTTGCTTGGCTCTCCAAGGCTTTCTGTATCAGTCGCAAATAAACAATACGGCGCAAGATGTGCCAACGCATTCCCGCAGGTGGCTGACACTATATTGTCATGTCCCACAGCGCTCAGGCGTCTGCCAAGCTGCCACTCAAAGTCCCGAGAGGCTCCGGTCATTTCCGTTCAACATCTACGCCCAAGCCTGGATTGTACAACAATGTACAGGCCTCCCTCCGCTCAGGGAAGGAAGTCGCCTGGCATGCCCTGCACCTCTCGGACTGTAAGGGGCTGAGTAGGGGGACAGTGTACGCTGCTACTTTCAGACCAGAGCTCTGCACAGGGACTATACAGCCACGCTGCCCAAGTCAAAGCCTCTAGAGCCCGGCTAGACTTCACACCGGTGACCTCCGAGTCATCCAATGGCGTCACTTCCACAGAGAAGATCGGCTTCCCGATGAGCCACGTTGGAAGCATATTTGGCAGGGTGTGAGCCAAAGAAATCCACCAGATGCTTGAGGCCGGCTAAGAGAAACTTAAGCACATACCACTGCAGGAATGTAACCTGAAGTGTGCTGTCAAACCAGTTCACGCACATGCGGAAGGGGTGGTTCAGAAAATAGACAGCGCTCTGAGACGTTATTAGACCACACCACTGAACAAATGAGACTGGAGCGTGCAGAGAATTGTGTTTGCTTAATATTCCTAAATTGCGTAGTGTCACCTTAGGTGCAGAACACTTAAAATCGCCAGACTCTGGAATATAATTCTGCAGGAGATGACCCATTTCTGTTGTATTTTAGAAACCTTTTGAAGACTTTATTATTCACGGTTATAGCGCCTTTTCCTCGAAATACCAAATATTTCAAAATTACCCGTAATGTATTACAAGTGCCACCGTACCTTCGAGTGACTGCTGCGATGCATAAATACTGCACTGAATGTTATGAATTCACCTTTAGGCATTTAATACAGCGCAGACTTTGCGCCAGGGAGCAGCGATCAACTGGCACAGAAATAAGTAGCGGTCCGTGGTAGGCGTGCCGGCCGGGCGGTGACGTGGGGCAGGGGAGGGGCAGGGTGGGGGTAGTAAACCACGGATTACGGCCGAATACAGGTAAGTAAACATTTAAATAAATAAAACGATTTTCGTTGTGAGCGCTGCATCGCCAAATGCGATGCAGTGCGCGCAACGAAATTCGTTTTATTTATTTAAATGTTTACTTACCTGTATTCGGCCGTAATCCGTGGTTTACTACCCCCCACCCTGCCCCTCCCCCGCCCCACGTCACCGCCCGGCCGGCACTCCTACCACGGACCGCTACTGACAGAAATCATTATTTCAGATTAGACATCTGAAACACGAGGTGCACACAACAGTATGGTGTGTGCGTGTGGCGGCTAATATCGCACACAAGAAAACTAGTTGTAATGAGGATGTTCGCATGCCTGGGTCTGGTGTGAAAGACATTATTGTACACCATTTAAGAAAATGCAAGCTTGCGTGTAGTGTATTGCGAGACACTAGCACGCACAACAGACAGAAGTAAAAAGTGTACAAGTCTTTAGTGCGCATAAACTAGGTATGTGAAGTGCTGCGAAATATTTTAAAGCACATCATTACTAAAAAAAAAGAACAGTGGCATGCTGTGAGATATACTGGCGCACAACTCTCAAAGAATGGTAAGCAACGATCGTGCAGTGAGATCATTTAATGCACGCAATGACATCATGAGGAGTCAAGGGTGAGCCGTAAAACCGTGACGCACTAAAAAGCCAACGGTGGGAGTGAAACCCTTTAGCACACGCCGCTGAATTGCGGGTTGAAACATGCTTGAACGCTCCTCATGAAGGACTGCGAGACACGGTTTGCAACGTCACCCTACGTGCTATACGTTGGGAACACTACATTTTGTGGGGATGATGATGGACGAACAGCCTGGGGAATTTTTTACTGGGTACAAGTACTGTTTCATGTATAGCACCTAGAAACTGCAAATGTGTTGAATGGAGACAGACGGGCACACAGACACACACAAACTCAATACCATTATAATAAAACTTGTCTGGGCTTGTAAATTACACCAACAATCCTAGTGCTGACTTAATATTGGGTATTATTCTGAAAACGCCACCATCAACAGAACCAAATATGAAAATCGTGATTTAGTGGAGATTTCAGCGGTGAATTAGTGAACAATTATAAGAACACTAATCTTAGTGACAAGTTGTGACAGAGTTCATGCATGACAAACTCAACACGATATATTATATTTTTCTGTAGCGCCGAAAAACGCAGGGAGCTTCTTCAGATAACTTCTGGTTTCTATAGACAATATTTGGACACCAAAGTTCACGAATTGATATTTTTTCCAAACTTATTCTGAGCTTTCCGTGTTTGGTACTCTCTATTTGATGACATACCTCACCAAAACTGGCGTCTCTGTTTTTTAAGAGAAGGAGGGTGAACCACTTCTACATGTGCTGTGAGTTTAGAGAGGCAATGGGAAATGTGCCACAGGGACTTCATGCAGATTGCTCACAGGCCACCTGCTTACCTGCCTACACTGATGCTTCTGCAGAGATCGGTCACTCTCAGCGCAACCTAAACAAGCATTGGCATAGCCAATAGATCTCGCCTTTGGGACCTTATAAGTGTTTAGTTATGCAGCACAATATCCTTGGTGCTACAACATCAACTGTTGCATGGCTAAACATTTATAAGGTCCCAAAGGCGAGATCTATTGGCTATGCCAATGCTTATTTTAGTGTTACATCAGCTCACCATGGGCACCTAGACACTCTGTTTAATAAGATCAGCTAGGGCAGGTCTAATTTCAGTTTCTGCTTTGGGTAGTAGAGGATACTATGACATGCTGGGTAATTTCTATATGGGGTCTACCTTGCTCTTGACAGAGTCCATGGCGGAGATGCATCCAACATCATTTGCATGTGAAGACCACAAAGAGGAGGGAACGTGTGCAAGATACTTATTAAAGTCTTAGTCATTTGAAAATCACATTTAACATTCTGATTATCTTACTGACAGAGAACAGCTAGCTCGTTATCTTCATTTGTTTCCTGGATGTTAGAAACACCCTGTCACTCACACAAAATACAGTGCAATTTAGTTTATACAATGAATCTCTAGCCAACAGATTTGCAGCTGGAATAGGGCTTAGCAAAAAGGCAAGTTTGTCACTAATTGGACCCAAGGGAACAGGACAGGTGATGCAATGGGGAACTCCTTGGTTTGAGATGCCGAAGGCATCAATAGAGAAGCCCAAGAGAGGTGTTGAAAGGAACTCTGAAGTTTTAAGGGCTGATCTATTGGCACCATTGGCAAAAGTTATGGAATAGGTTTACCATCGATCATACTTTTTACATAGTGTCCCTTCTGATCAACTGGGATTAAGGTATTCATAGTATAGTAGGCAACTCTCAAGCTGACAAAGTAAGCTGGATATGGTTTTTGTATGATTTGAGTAAACCTGGGAGAACCTGGTTGGGGAGGAACACCTGAAGTCAAATTGGGTCAGTCTATGTTCCAATGTCCTAATTGACCACAATTAAAATGTGACCATCCTAAAGGGACTTGCTTATTCTCACCCTTCCATTATTCCGTCCTGCTCACCCTCCTCCCTGCCCAACTCGACCCCCTCTGGATATTGGAGCTCCAGCCCCCTACCACCTTTTACAGTGTTTTTCCTTTGCTTTGCTGCCACACTGTGACTGGCCACTGAGACTAACTGTGCTAGATTCTTAGTTTGCCACCCAGTGGAAAGGTGTGGTGCTGGTTCTGCAAATTAGGTAACAATTCCTGCACAAAACCAGCACCCACAGCTTCCAGAGTTTTTTCATAGAACGGGCTATGCCTGAGTAACATTAAAAAATATCCTTCAGTCTGTGTAAACAAGCTGCCGGCGAATCTCCTATGTTCTGTTCACAGTTAGAATTATTTGCCCTGTCTGTCTTAACTGGACACACCTCCATTACAACTGTTAACAACCTTTGCTACTGTTAAATCTGCATCAGCCTGAGGGACCTATTTCAGCCTATCACTCCTCTCTATCAATCGACCTCTTACTTCACTTGTACAACCAATCTCAACAACTGATATACATTCACCTAATTTGGATTTCACACTTCAAAAACCATATGCAATTCTTCATTGAACTTTGAGAGATTGTCACTTATACTGGTTAACATTCTGGAAAAAACATCAATATACACTGATAGAGCATGCTGTTTGACATTAGTTTATTTTCACTCCAATCACTAGCTACACATGCTTGGTACCTTTGCCTCAGTGATCCTGTTTTGGCATGACATTTGGCAAGTCAGGGAAAATGGTACAAAGTGTCAATATGTAATTTTGCATCTATTTATATTTCACACACTGCTGTCCTTCTACCGATATACCAAACAAGATCTATAGATAGAACCCGAGAACACAAAGTCCAATGATGAGGGCTACACATCAGAAGCCTTACTCATCTCTACAGTCTACCAAACCACTTGACTATCACTTGGGGGTTTTAATGAAAGTCTGTAAGGAAACACATATCGACCTCATTCAAATATTTGTGTTAATTGTCTTTTGTTATTATTATGGCAGTGTACAAAACATTTTGAAGCTAACACATAACTGAATGTCTGGTAGTTCTTCTTCTATGAAAGTCCTAGTGCAGAGTGGCCAATAAAATTAGAGCTAGATCCTTGCCACATTTTCAGAATAGCCATGTAACATAAATTTTCATATAGTAAATTAAATATATTTAAATGGTCAATTAAATGGAATTGACACATTTGTACCAGTTTTTAAGGTTCTCATGTTATTTGGTTATCGCTGCTGTCAAAACCATTTTTCAAATTAAAAAGTGTTATTTATTGAATTATGGGAAAACCCAAGACAACTGTTTAGCACTAGGGAGTCCATTGGTCTCCATTAAATTGATCACCAGATCACCCTTGTTTAAAAAGAAAAAATATGTACAGATAAAAACAAAACTGGACACAGAGACATCAAATCCAACTCAACCAACTAACGCTTATAACATGATGCATAACATGATGCTTCTTCTTATGACTGCTGCCAGTGACATCTATTAAATGTGGGATTCGTATTTCAAGCAGCATACCATTGAATTGTATGAGATATGCAAACTATGGCATAAAGAAGTTTATTATTATTACACCTCAGCTCCTCAGGTTTATAGAAGTCGACAAATGTCCATCTCTGATAGGATAAGAGTTTCACGTTTTGCATTTCAAGGAAACATTTTCTCAATCAATCAAGTAGTATTTATAGAGCGCAGCTTCACTCCCACGAGGGTCTCCAGGAGCTTGCTGCAGGGCTCGTTCGAAGAGCCAGGTCTTGAGCCCCTTCCTGAAGTCAGTCAGCGAGGTTGAGGTGCGGAGGTGGAGGGTGTTCCAGGCTTTGGCGGCGAGATGGGAGAAGGAGCGTCCTTCAGTGTGGCAGTGGAGTATGCAAGGAATCTGTGCGAAGGTGAGGTGTGCGGAGCGGAGGGTCCTGGGGAGACGGTGAAAGTGTAGCTGGTGGTTCAAGTAGGCAGGTCCTTGGTCATGGAGGGCTTTGTAGGCATGGGTCAGGAGCTTGAAATGGCATCTCTTCTGGACTGGGAGCCAGTGGAGGTCTTTCAGGTACTGGTTTCTCTTGGGCAGGTTGAGGATCAGTGTGGTGGCTGCTTTCTGGATCATCTGGAGTCTTGGCATGAGTTTGGTGGTGTTGCTTGTATAGAGTGCGTTGCCGAAGTCCAGTCGGCTGGTGATGAGGGCATGTGTTACTGTCTTCCTGGTGCTGATGGGGAGCCACATGAAAAACTTGCGGAACATGCAAAGCGTGTGGAAGCAGACTGAGGAGACGGCGAAGACCTGATGTTTCATGGAGAGTTTGCTGTCTAGAATGATGGCAAGGTTGCGCACGTGGCCTTTGGGCGTTGGGGTAGGTCCGAGTTCCGACGGCCACCAGGCGTCGTTCCAGAGGGCGGTGTGTTTGCTGAAGATGAGAACTTCTGTCTTGCCTATATTAGGTTTTAGGCAGTTGTCCTTCATCCATGCTGAGATGTCCTTCATGTAGTTGTGGAAGTAGGTTTTCATTCCGGAGGGGTCGGCAAAGAGCGATAGGAAGAACTATGTGTCGTCGGCGTAGGAGATGATGTTGATGTTGTGTGATCTGACGATGTCTGCGAGTGGAGTCCTATAGACGTTGAAGAGTGTTGTGCGGAGGGATGAGCCTTGGGGAACGCCGCATATGTTGTGCTTGGCTTGCGATGTGAAGGGAGGGAGTGATCTGAGTGCATCATCTGTTAATTCAATCTCGTGTAGGCGAACGATGAGTGTGTGGTGTAAGACCATGTCGAAGGCGGCGGAGAGGTCAAGCAGGATCAGGCCGACTGATTCTCCTCTGTCGAGTAGGGTGCGGATGTCGTCTGTTGCGGCGATCAGAGCATTCTCTGTGCTGTGATTGGTTCTGAATCCTGATTGGAAGGGGTCTAGCAAGTTGCTTTTTTCCAGGTGTTCGGTCAGTTGTAGGTTGATGGCCTTCTCTAGTACTTTGGCAGGGAACGGGGGTAGTGAGATGGGACGGTAGTTCTGGAGTTCGTTGGGGTCTGCCGAGGGTTTCTTGAGGAGGAGTCTGATCTTGGCGTGTTTCCAGGCATCAGGAAAGGTGGCCATGGTTAGTGAGGCGTTGATGATGGTGGTGAGTTGGCGGCTCAGTAGATTAAATGTTGTGAAAACACTGAGAACCCTCACATTCCACAAAGATAGTCAATGTGCTTTGGTTGGACCATTTAGAAATGTGAGAACCGCCTTAGTGTACAAATTGATAAAACCAGTGTGCTCTCTATCTTTCTTCACTACATATATCTCTCAATTTCTCTCTCACACAAATCAATATTTCTCGATTATATGTAGGTTTCAATGAATCGTTTCTAAGCAGTTAATGCAGCAGTATTTGAATCACACAATGCAAAACTTGAGAATGTGTTGCTTTGCTTCATTTAAGGCTCACAGTAACAAGGTCACCCACTGATATTTATGGATGTTACATGTTTTTCAACAATTGCAGTGCAATTTTTTAATTGGAATTGATTTAGGGTATTGTGTTAATTATCGGTGAGCAATTTATGGCTTAATAAAATAATTTTTTACATTGACCTAATTGTAGCTTAAAATATTTCTAAATTATTTACACTCGAAGTACCATGGCACTACATTATGGAAAGTTTACCATGTTATGAACAATGAAAAAAACATTTTTTACCATCTGTGCTGCTTGCAGAATGCTTTGATTATGTGTTGGTAATTATTGCACACAGTATTCACTTTTTCATTTATGTACTACAACATTTTGCTCCCTCACACCCATCATTCCTCCTATCCTAGAACTATGAAGGGTGAAGGACACTTTCTACACCACTCGCACCATTGTCTAAAGTACAGCCTACCTCCTGGTAATGTGCCCCAGTGCCAGAGGAATGATGTGCTGGAAGTACACTACTATAATAAGGAAGAGAAGAGTGTAAAGAAAATTACTGGAAACTAATTAGGGCATTACTCCCTTGACTTTCTTCATCCTTATGGTCACACGAATACAAGTGGGCCATGCACCAGGAGCCCAGGTGTAGCAGAAGCCAAAACCAAACAAAGCTGCTTTGGAACTACCAAAAGGGGGTATGCAGTACATTAGAAAAATCTCAAAGATAATTAAATAACCATATTGCCCCTCACATGAAGCTACCAGAAGACCACCCCAACTGGGAAATTGCTATTTCAGCAAGATCTATATCTAAGGCTCCCTGTTTTCCGTTTTTACTGATTTTTACAGATAAATACAGACAGAAAGGCATTTTTTTAAATATGGCTAAAAACGGAAATTGGGTTGCTTTTAAGTGATTCTAAATACCAGGCCAATAGCTGTGTGGATTGTAAGGCAAGAGAGTTAAAAAAGAAAATAATTTTTGTAAAGAGGCTTAAACAGCAGTAGATATGCACAAGGGTGATACCGAAATTTTCATATAAGTGCATTGATTTATCTTCTGCGGGTGTTCATAGCATTGAAACCTGGCACGCATTCAAGCATGTGTGCATATTTAGCAGTTAAATAATTGTGGAAATATACTAATTTCAGCTTCATTTTTTCACAAAACCCAAAATAAGTATGGATAAATACAGATAAAAGTAACATAAAATAAATATGGATAAATACAGATGGAAATGTTTAAAAAATAAATACCATAAAATCGGGAGCCCTATTTATAACTTATGCTGAGATAGCTTCCGTTTCCCCTGTCCCCCTGATTCTAAATCACACAGGCAATTCGACCTCTGAAAAAATCATCCTCTGCTTCATCAAAAATGAATGGTGTATTTTCTGTGAATGGAATGCAACATTATCTTATCTTTTATGTCTCCACTGTAAATGCCACTTGGACAGCAGTTTTTCACATACAGTATAGAAATATGATATTGTTCACTAGGCACCTGAAAAATGAAAGAGTAATGTGCTATTCCAAATCTTTTTAACATAACTTCACAAGGTGTGTAATCACAAACCAGTCTAGCAAGGACAGGCAGATTGTTGACTGTAATAAACACTTGGTACAAAAGATGCAAAATACCCTTAAACTACACAAAGGAGATATCGTTATTATTAGATGATCAACTTGAATGATACATAGTCAGGTATTTACATATATGTATCTGTGAGCATTCTTGTATCAAGATCTATTTTGATATGAAAATACTGAGAGCTTTTTGAATCAAAAATGTGCTTTGTTTATTATACTTTTTATCATTTTCTACATCCAAAAACATCAAAGTAAACAAAGTTTCAGTTTACAGACATAAGCGAACTACAGACCATATGAAAATATAGGCATATATCAATCTTTATAACCTCAACCATACATTTTTTTGGGCAGACACCATTGTCATCAGAACATTACAAATCCATAGGTATCTCAAAAAGCTGTTGCAGCAGAGTTTTTGCCAAACTCCTAATTGAAATATCATTATCCAGGACGGACATGATTAATACAGTTATGAACTGGAGTATTTACAATTATAAAGGGTGAGACAGTTTAAAAAAAAAAAAAGATTTTTATTCACAAATAATATCATACAAGAAATGACATAGAAATCAACAACAGTGTAGCTTTGGCATCCCCGGGAAGGCATCTTGATGGCAAAACTGTCCCATTCACAGCAGGCAGCAATCATGAGGTAGGCCCAACTCCAGCATGTGTGTTCTCCGTCCTCCGTCTAAGAGTGCCACCACATAGTGCCCAGACACCCCACCTATCAGTCCCCATGCTCTCTCAACTCCAACCACAAGACCCATATTTTATCAAACTTCTTGGGCAGCCCCATGACTGATACGCCGTCAACTCCGCTAACATACACAAGTCTATGTTCTGCACCCACTGGGTCGAGCTCGGAGGCCTCTCTGTGCCCTAAGCCTGAGCAGTGTCTCTATTAGCCACTGTCAATGCAGTATTACAGAACAGAAGTGAGTGCCGTTGCAACGTCTGTTCACCCAGATGCCCAGACACACCGTTTGTGCCAACAAATCAACCAGAGCCGCTACTACCCCTTCCATATGCCCCTGAATGGTCTGCTAATACGCCACCAGACTCGGACAATCCCATAGGGTATGCACCAGGGTCACCTTCTATCCTCAGCCCCTCAGGCAGTTGTCATTTGGACGTCTGCCCATGGCATGAAGTCTCATCCGTGTGTAGTATGCTCTGCGCAACATCTTAAGCTGTATGAGGTGAAAGTCAGCCCACATCACCACCTCCCTAGGGTACCTGCATGCTTCTGCCCAGTCTGCATCCTCCAGTATGACCAAGTCCCACTCCCAACCATCCATCAACTTGCCCAAAGGTCGCATTCAGTTCCTAGTTAAGGTGGCATAGATGATCAACACTGCATGGCACAGAAGTGGGGCCGCCAGAAGCCTATACTCCAAAGGGGTTTCTTCCTCTATTTGCTCTTGATGCCCAATATACTTGGTAATGGCATGTCTAATATGCAAGTACCGAAATCTCTGAGATTCTGCCAACTCAGATTGCTCTTGGAAAACTCAAAGGAGAAATCCGCCTCTCCCCCCATAAGTTGCCCACCTTAGAGATTCCAATCAAATCCCACTGCCAGAAGCCCTCCAGCCATTGTAGTTCCGCCAGTGCGTCTGCATCTCCCAGCAGCGTTTCCAAGGTGATTTTCCCCCTGCGATCTGGTCACCTTCCTCCAAACTTGGATCACCACGACCGTGGAGGCTGGATCCTCCTTCACCGCTGTGCGGCCATAAAGCGTCCTAAGATAGCCCTGCCAAGGCAAACCGATTCTGTCCGCCATAAAGGCCGGATCATGATGGTCCACAAATGCCCATTCATTAACCACCTGCAGATGCGCCACCCAGTAGTAGAACTTCAGATTGGGAAAATCAATGCTCCCATCATAAGGGCCTCGCATGAGGGTGTCCAGCGCTATCCTAGGGGAACCCCCGCCCACAGCAATGTCCTAATAGTCGATTGCGCCACCAGAAAAAAACCCTCAGGGATATTGTACTGTGTATTCTGTAAGACATAGAGGAAGTTAGATAAATAGATCATTTTGTAGGGCGCTGCTCTACCGTTCAGGGACAGCGGCAGCTTCCTCCATCTGGCAACATCCTCTCTGTAGCGACCAAGTAACCCCTCCAGATTCTGAGCAGAGAAGTCACCCATGACTTTAGTAATAAAGATTCCCAAATATTGAAAAACAGGCTCGAACCACTGCAGGGGGCAATCCCATCCTCTGCGGACGACAATCCATAGGCAAATACGCCACTGGCTTAGGCCAATTTTTCTTCATCCCTGTTAGAAATTGGGTTGTTGGTTGACTAGGGTATGAGCTCAAGTCAGGCAGCAACTACCATCCTAGTCAAGGTAAGAACCAGGCAAATCCTAAATTAACCTGTGCTCACCCTCTGGTAGCTTGGGAAAGAGCAGTCAGGCTTCACTTAGAGGCAATATGTAAAGTATTTGTGCAACACTACAAACAGTAAAACAGTGAAAATACCACACAAAATATTCCACACCAGGTTAGGAAAATAGAGATTGGTTTAATAAATAAAACAAGACCAAAATGACAAAAATCCAATAAGTAGAACTTGAGATATGAATTTATAAAGAATAAACTATAAAATAGTGCTCAGAAGCAGTAATCGCTTACTTGGGATATCTGATCGTGCCTGACCAGGACAAAGTCAAAAGTGAGGCCCACTGAACAAAAGTACCTTGATCCGGGCTGCGTCAATGTCAAAGATATCTGGTGCAGCTGAAGCAATGCATAGGTGTCGATCCTCGCAACAGAAGTGATATGCCGGTCCTGCTCTGCTCAGCAGCAGCGAGACGTCAGCTCCAAAGAGCGCAGAGCTGTGATGTGGAGATTCGTTGTCATCTTCGACGTCGACGGGGATGCGGAGACCTTTTGCAATGGTGGTTCCGAAGGTGATGCATCGGAGGCGATCCAGACAGTAGAGGCAATGCACCAGTTCTGGTCAGGCAAATGGGGTGACGCGCCGGTTCTGATCCGCACAACAGGGATGATGCACCGGCTCTGATCCACGCAACAGCTGCAATGTGCTGATTTGACAGAAGATGCATAAGTTCCACTGGAGCAAGCACCTAGGCCAACTTCCAAGGGTCTAGGACTGGGGTGGCACCACTTGGCAGGCAGACTCACAGATGGCAGAGTCCAGGTGCAGAAGCAGGTAGGTTGGAAGTCTTTTATGTCCCTGAGACTTCAGATCAGGAAGCCAGTAGCTAGCCCTTGGAGTCACTCGGAGTTCAAGTGATGCAGGTCCAGTCCTTATTACCCAGGTAGTTACTAGCAGCCAGCAGGGCAGTACAGCAAGGCAGGAGTCCAGCAAAGCAGCAGTCCAGCCGAGTGGCAGTCCTTCAGCAGCAGGGCAGTCCTTCTTTCTGGCAGAGTCTTCACAGGTCCAGAAGTGTGGTGTCTGAGGTCCAGTACTTATACCCAGTGGTGCCTTTGAAGTGGGGAAGTCTTTAAAGACAAGCCTTTGAAGTGCACAGAGGCCCTGCCTATCCTGCCCTGATTCCAGACTCACTACAGGGGGGTATGCAGCCGTCTGTGTGGGGACAGGACACAGTCTGTTCAGGTACAAGTGAGCCGGAATCCAGCTCCGCCCTCTCATCTGCAATGATGGCCCATAAAGTCACACCTAAGCTTCCATTGTGTGTGGCTGTCTAGGGGGAATACACAAGGCCCAACTGTCACCCACCCCAGACATGTGATCAAAGACAGGTAGAAGGCACCACATGGCTAAAGTAAGAAAATGTAAACTTTCTAAAAGTGGTATTTTCAGAATTGCAATTTAAAATTCGACTTCACCATAACATTGAATTTTAAATTGTGATTCCAGATACACCAAACTTGAAAAGTCTATCTCTTCGCAGTTGGGAATTACACTTATTAAATGTAATAACGTAGTCCCAATAGTTATCCTATGGGAGAGATAGGCCTTGCAGTAGTGAAAAACGAATTGGAGAGTTTTTCACTACTAGGATATGTAAACCCTAAAAGTACATGTCCTACCTTTTAAATACATTGCAACCTGGCTTCTGGATTTTCTAGGGCCTCCCTTAGGGATGACATATGTTTACAAAGGTAGGTTTAGGCTTGGCAAGAGGTTTTCTTGCCTTGTCGAATTGGCATTGTAAACTGCACACACAGGCTCTGCAATGGCAGGCCTGAGATATGGTTAGAGGGCTACTTAAGTGAGTGGCACTAGCAGTGCTGCAGGCCCAATAGTAGCAATTAATTTACAGGCCCTTGGCATATGTAGTGCACTTTACTAGGGACTTTTAAGTAAATTAAATATGCCAATTGGGTATGAGCCAATATTACCATGTCTTAGGGAGAGAGCACCTGCACTTTAGCACTGGTTAGCAGTCGTCAAGTGCTCAGAGTTCTATAGTCAGCAAACAAAAATGAGGTCAGAAAAAGTGGAGGAAGAAGGCAAAACGTTTGGCCAAGGCAAACAGGGGTGATAGTGGGCATCCCTGCTTGTTACCCCTCCCCAGCTGGAATTCCTTTGACAATGTCCCATTAACACACACCCTAGCCAATGGTGTCATGTAAAGCAGGTGAACCCATGCCAGAAATGCCATCCCAAACCCCATCTTTTCCAGCACTGCTGTGAGGTATGGCCATTTGAGTGAATAAAATGCCTTTTTGGCATCCAGGGTTAAGACCACCAATGGCTCCCCAATAGTGCTCGCTCTTTCAAGAACGCCATACATGTTTCTCAGATTGTGTCTCATGGCACGAAGTGGCTTAAACCCAGACTGGTCCCTATGATTCAATATGTCGCTCACTTCATATAGATGGGTGGCAAGCACTCTTGCCAATAATTTTGCCTCTACATTTAATAGGAAGATAGGCCTATAGGAGGCACATTCTTCCGGCTTCGTCCCCGCCTTGTGTATTAAGGCAATGTGGGTCGTCCAAATGTCTGGTGGTGGGGTCCCTGCTGCAAAGTGACCCGATACATATGAAGGAGCAAAGTCTCCCCAAACATTTGAAAAATTCTTCCAGCAGGCCATTTGGGCCCATATTCCCCCTGCCCCAAGGTGGCGTATGGCATCAGCTATCCCTGTTACCTAGAGATCCTTATCTAGAGTAACCCTATCCTCCAGAGTCAGAACCAGAGTGGGGATATCACCTACAAATCTCAGCAGTTCCTCAAGTGTGCATTGCCTCCTGGGGTAGTATAGGGCCTCCAAATATTCTGCAAACCTCTCTGCAGTTTCCGGGACCATGTCTATGGCATACCCAGTCATCGTGACCACCTCCTGCACCCACCTTTGACCCTCTTCCCAATGCGCCGTCTAAGCAGGAGCTTCTCTACCTTATTACCGACATCGTACAGTCTATGTTGCATGGCCCTAAGCTCTTTCCACGCCTCCTCCTCTTCTATCTGCCTGTATTTTTCCTGCGAGAGTGCGACGCGATGCGCCTGCTCCGGAGTCTGAGGGGCCAGGTAGTCCTCCCTTTCAAGCAACAATTGCTGCACCTTGTCCCCCGCTTACTTTCTAATCTCTCAGATCCTAGAGATCAGTTTAAGTTTAAGTTTATTTAAATAATTGCGAGGTTACTTAATACCTTTGCAATAAGAGGTATACGATATAAATACACATTTACATAGTAAGATAAAATTAATAATTCTAAAAATAAAATCTTTACAATTCAATTTCTTTACAATTCCATTTAAAATTTATCAAATGCTAAAAAGCGAGTGGAAGTCACACCTTTAAGGCTGGATGTACTATTATACAAGATAGTTGTTGTTCAGGTGGGATAATGTCACTTAAAAGGAGAAACTGATTGTAGATTACTCTCAGACGTGTTACAGTTCATTAGTTTTCTTCAAGGGGATTTAGTTCGAAAGTCAACAGGTCTGCCCCTGGTTATGCCTTGGAAAACAATATGTTGTTTCTAAAAGATGATATGGCCATTGAGTAGTAAATTATATCGGCTGCACTGAACAGATTACATTTTCTGTAATCTTTGCTCCACCTTTAAATTTTTTTGACAAAATGGCAATTTAACTGGGGATCCCATGCATCGAAACAGGCTAGAATTGCCTGTCTTCTTGTTCGAATTCCTCTTTGGTTAAAAGCCTTAATTAATAATTGTTTTCTTTCTGCCTGTACAATGTTACAGGAACAAACCAAATGCAGCAAATCTTCCTTAATAATTCCACAAAGTCGACAAGTGGCAGGTAGATTTCCACGTAGGTGCCATATGCTCTTTAACCGGTAGTAGTCCCAGCCGATATTTTTAAAACTGCTGCTTGATAAAAGCTGGGTAACCCGTGGCAAAATAATCTTGAGAGGCAATAGTCTTATAATTATTAAATGTCATCCACTGTGTGCCCTTTTTGCTAATATGGCTTTGTCCTCTATGACAGATTGAATTTTAAGTGACTTCTTGGAGATCAAGTACCTCCGTATCACCTGTTTATACATGCCACGGAGCCCCTGTTGTCAGTAAAGTAATTCTTGTTAGCCACCCATAAGCCCCCTCTTGTGTCCCAATGCTTGAGATACCAGGAGTCTAGGCACCGTGCAGGTCAGCAGACCCTGGTCTGCCTCATCAGCCGGGTGTAAAGTGGTGCATGATTGGAAAACCCTCTTGGTAGGAATGTGGTGTCTCGATATCTGTGTACCTGAATCTGGGGGACCAGGAAGTAGTCTAACCACAAGCCTGCCTGCAAGGTGGCGTAACCATAGGAAAATGACCTCCTGTAAGGATACCTAGCAATTCATACGTCTTGCAACTAATGTTCCCTCTAATTTTTTTCCACGGTGTGGGAAATGTAAGGTCTCTGTGCGCTGCAGCCAAGGGTATGTGCAGCAAGAAAATGACCATGTATGCGAATGCAGTGTGAAGCTATCAAAATCAGTGGTATTTGGCACTCTAAACCTCTGTTTTACAACTAAAGCAAAAAGTTGCATTTTTTACAAATATTGCTCCATGTAATGAACTATTGAGCCAGTTTTGTGGCGTAGTGGCACACCCCTAAGACATGAGCTATTATATAGCACCTACATCCTAGTTAGAGAAAACAGGAATCTGTAGGTTGAACCATTACAAATTTTACTGTAGTAACGCACCTGAGAGCCTCTTTCAAGGCAGTAAGGGTGGTGGACATTACGAGAGGTGCAACATCTAACAAATGTGCCCTGCCTCTGTAACGGAGGCATAAATGAGCCAAGGGACTTTAAATAATGGTAGCTGGTGGAAGGACAAAAAGGAAAGCGGCTGGGTCTTAGAAGACTGCACCACCTGGACTAGTCACTATGTAAACAAATGATATTGCCCACCTCAAATGATCTGCCACTTGTAGACCATAGAAATAAATATATGAGCTAGTTGGATGAGAGGCAATATATACACACACACAGTTTGTACAGAAAAAAGCACATCAATAAAAAAAACATCAGCAGAGAGTCATTTCTGGTCTTTTATTTCCAGATATACTTGATATGCAATTGATGGAACCAGCCAACGCGTTTCGACCAAACATGGGCTTCTTCAGGGCTGTAACGGCATACAATGAGGGTAAGATACGGTAAGATCTACCCACTCTTCCGTATTTGATCTCTTGCGCGCCGCATTTCTTGTAAGGAGACGTTTGCAGTTTTTAATTGCTTTTTTAAACGGATACACGGTGTACCTCCGTGCTTTGTGCATCATGTGCACCGTGTATCCATAGTTTGTTTTTCTCACGTTGTTCAGCTTTGGCGCTTTCTCCATTATAGATTTGTACACACTGTGCTTTTCACTATGGGCGCCTTATGCGCAACGTACAATTTTACCTTAACGGTGGTCATTTCTGCTATAGATTAGGCTCTCTACTCCTACAAAAATTTTGTGCTCCACTTCTAGTCACATACAAAATGTAGTTTTCATGTTTTTGCGTTTCTTGCGCACTATACATGACTATCCTTAACTGTGGGCATTACAGCTTTGCTTCTGACCACCGTTCTCATTTTTAAACTCGTACTTGGCTTTGTTTAAGTTTGTAATCACTTTACTTTAAGTATTCCATAAGTGGATACTTAACCGTTCTCCCGTATTCAAACTTTTGATAACAATACTCATTTATTGGTTTCACCTTGCGGTGTGTTAAACTACTAGCGTTGAAAACCGTCCTTGTGCTTATTGCACTACTTCTTTATTTGCAGGTACCTTGTTTAAACACAAAACTGTTCTCCACCACGAGAATTCTCCATAACATCTTAGGTATGTCGCTTGCACATCCCTGCACTATCTGTGCTTCCATTATATCGTTAAAGTTTTGCCATGCGTAACGGGACCTTTATTTCTTAATTTGCTTTTTTCAGAACGGTTTTATTTCCCGTTCTTGATCCAGCTACTGAGGATCTGACTTATATCACTATCTTATTGGTAAGCCAGCTACCCTTTGATTCTAATAGTCTCTCTCTGAGCACGGGCACTTTTTTCTTTTGATTTAGCTCCACTTGTGAATCACTGCGTTTATTATCTCTAAGGACTCTGTGGGTTTCCACTACCCTGCAACATCCAAACACATCTTTTGGATGTCACTGGTGCTTTCACTCTTTCTTTCTGATGGCACGTTAGTCTATCCCCTTCACGGTCTCACCATTCTTCTATAACTCCATCACTCCTTGGTTGCGTTTTTTCCTCTTGTTTCCTTTCCTTTTTTCTCTAACTTTTGCTATTTTTCACTCATGTGTTTCGCGTGGTCTTACACCAACATTCTAAATTATACCCTCATTGTATGCCGTTACAGCCCTGAAGAAGCCCATGTTTGGGCGAAACGGGTTGGCTGGTTCCATCAATGGTAGCTGGTCTGGATTATATTTATATACTGCTGAGTGCGAACCTAATGTCACTTCAAAGTGTGGAGTGCAGGGTGAGAAAGTTAGAAAAGAGGGACCAAATAAGTAAAGTGTTAATTACAAGGCACAGCATGAATTAACTTCTGGGGAGTAAATTTAGAGAATGGGTTACTTGGTAAAAAAAAAAAAAGTTAAGAAAGAAAAGTATGCAAAACGTAGCCTTGCAACATAAAAGTAAAGGCAGCTGGACATAATTGAAAAATAAAGTATTGCATTTCTCAGAGCACTTAAATGCACAGGTGTATTTTGTGATTGAATAGATATTTGTTATATGGGTATCGGGATACGCCTGGATTATCTGTCACTAAGAAACAAAGTTATGTGATACGAAAGGCATGCGTCAACATAGCCCTGCACAGTAAATATGGCACAAAATAGAAGTGTAATTGAACAAAAATTATGCAAAACCTCAAAAGCGTTGCCCTAGAATCAGCCTGGTAGTTCTCTCTGCCCAACGAAGGAGACTACCTGTTGCTGCAGCATCCAACAGTCACCCTTTGGACTGCCTTTTGCTGCTCCTGCAATCAGATTCCTCTCCCTCAGCACGGACTGACTAGCTGCTCTCTTCAGTGCAGTGCACTCAGCCCTCTCACTGTCTCTAATCATTTGTAGCAAGAGCTTTCCGTCTGTGTTTACTTTAACTATTAGTCAAGAATCTCTAAGGCAGCCCTGGAACAATGTGAGAAGAAATATAAGGGGAAAGTGCATTTAAACAAGTTCTAGAGCTACATCAATAACCCCTGGCTAATAGTTGAAGTAAACAAAGACAGAAAAGTAATCTGAAACAACTCAAGAAAAACATATGACATTTGAATTCCAAGGCTCGGACGCAATATGGGGCTGTATATACAAACCTCTCTGTTCCTAAATAAAATGATCTTGAGTTCTGTAAGATAGCCGAGACAGCGAGCATTTTCTGATAGGCCTTGATTCATAGTAAAACACACTCTCCTGCAGAATGCCACTGAATGCCACTCCCCAAACCTCGATAAAAACAGAACAAGCAGCATATGTAGGCACCACCGGCTCTGATGTCCATAACCCTGCGAGCATCCAAAGTGCCATGGAAGAAGAAAACTAATCTTTGCAATTCCATGGTGTCCACTACCACTGTGATCTGCTTGTCTCCACAGGCTTCCTATTGAACTGACGCTGCTCATCCTGCTCTGCTGCAAAGAGAGTGGCCGTAGAATGCTTTCACGCTCTTGAATGATGCAGGCAATGAGTGACCTGGCAATGACGTGCGCGCACAGCACTAGTATCTGAGTGCTGGGGAAAGATAGGGTGTGCGCTCGCGTGCACCCTACAGAGAACACTGCTTGCAACCCCAGTGCTTGGGTAAAGTCCTGTAATCTATGATTGTCCCTCCCCGTAGTACATGCAGCAGTTAGTCTATCCTGGTCTGCATGCATAGTCAGATTGAGGTCTCCCCCAATAATCAGTAATACTTGAATGATCCTCTCATCTATCTGTTCTAGAGCTCAGGTTTGCAACCCTGGAGGCATATACTAGGACACCATCAGAACTGTCTCCCCATTAGGCCTGGGCATAAATCTCTGCTCAGATCGCGGAGTTTGCGGACTTCGGGCACTCCGCCGAGGAGCGCGGAGTTCCTGAATTACGCATTTCGGACGCGAAGCGGAGTTTTTTTTTCCTTTTGCACGCTCAAGATTTGTATTGGCACCTCCTCGTGAGCGCCACGATACTCTTGGACCTCTTGCGAGCACACGCGAGACTTCATGCTCACTCACAGCGCAAGTGAGCTCCCACGAGACTTCACGATCACTCGCACGGATTCTGGCACGACTGCCCCAATGTTGTGCCGATCGCAAATGGAGTGCTCGAGCAGCTTTGTGCTCGAGAAGCAGCTGGGAGGCTTTTCAAGTGGATTTTCTTCTCCAACTGGCTGTTGGAGTTATTTTTTTGTGCGAGAAGCTTTTTTATTTTTTTTCCAACAGGTAGGAAGTGCCCCAGAGGCTCCAACTTCCTGTTCATGTCCAGCAGGCTCCTCCCAGTGCTTTGTCCATCTCCTTGTCACTTTTCATTGGGATTTGGAGCTGGAAGGATCACTCTCCTTGTCTGCTGCATATATACCATTGAATTTAAGGACTTTGTATTTTAGATTTCATAAGTAAGTTGAAAAACTGGTGTATAAGGGTGTTTGTTTGATTGGTGGCATGAATCAGGATTTATTTGTACGTTTATTTGATTTTTAAATTTACTGTGGTGGGTGGCCTGCAGTTTCAGTAGGGGCCTAGTTATTTTTTTGCATGTAATTGTTCTTCTTTTATAAAGGACAAATTATGCACAGTTTACTACATTTTCTCCATGTTTTTTAATAAATTTGGAATACTCATTTAATTCACTATGTGGCCTAGATTGCCAATGGGCCTTCCAGCCAGTAGGCCCAGTAGTAGTTATGGGTGCATGAAACAACTGTTTCTCTGGTGTCTTTTGAATTGAAACATCATTTAGGCCATGGATGACATTGGATTAAATTACAGAATTAGGTTTCTTTGGGGTATTTCATGTTTTGTTTTTGCAAACAGTGTATAGGTGGGGGTAATTATATTTGATGCCTTTGGAGGATGTGTGTTGTTGTAAAATTTCTTAACCCAGTTAATTTTCATTTTTGGCATTGCTGAATTAATGCTCTTTTTTCTGTGTTACCAGGCTTCCTTTGTCTGGCCAGTGTGTGATTGTGTTTGCCATAGGCCACCATTTGTCTTTGTTCCCCATGCCATGTGGCAAGGGGCCATTTTTTAGTCACTGTCCATAGGCCTGTATGTGTTCTTTGTTTTCCATGCCTCCTGCTCGTTTTTTGACCATATGGATTGTGGCCATTTTGTGTAGGCAGCCAGTGTGCTTTTGCCGTAGGCCTGCATGTGTTCTTTGTTGTGGCATTAGGGTGACCAACTGTCCGTACATTTCACGGACCGTCCGTGATTTGGATCTCACGTCCATTGTCCGTGATGATCCCTTTTACGGACGCCTTTTGTCCGTAATTTTGGAGTTTGAAGGGAGCAGCACTGCTCCCCTGCGAGAAACCTCAGCTCCCTGATGGGGCCGCCTTGCACTCATCCTCTGAGCACAAGAGCAGCCCCACCCCGCCCATTGTCATTCTGTATGCCGGCTGATTGTCACATACAGAATGACAAAGGGCCAGTCTGGGCAGTTAAAGCATGTGGTGGCCTCCT
The DNA here is from genome assembly GCA_963921515.1 of Calotriton arnoldi. Lineage (NCBI taxonomy): Eukaryota > Metazoa > Chordata > Amphibia > Caudata > Salamandridae > Calotriton > Calotriton arnoldi. Next base: position 446,604 of record CAWUFW010002753.1, read on the forward strand.
CCTGCCTCGTCTAGGGCAGGGCATTCCGTTTTAACAGTACATAAAGAAAAATGTTGCACCTCACCAGATGGAAGAAATGTACAGAATCCAGTTCATGAAAAGAAGCAAGCAAAAGAAGTTAAAAAGAAGGGGTTATAGTTCTTTCATTGTCTCATCATTTTAGAAGCCATAGTTGCTGCTTTTTTTATTTTATGCAACTAACAACCATTGGCAAAGCCAATAGTTCTGTCTTGTTGTAGATATAATGTTACTTGTTGTATTATATATCTGGATGCAATAACAGAAGTAGCAGAATACCGGTCGAGCAGCACACTATGCTAAGCACAGATTTTTAGCTTATGTGTTTTAAGCCACGCCCTTAATTACATCGGATTCGCCCTTTGGAGGGACCCCCAAGTTTTTTCAACCCACTTAAAGTCCTGGAAACAACACCATGCCACAGTCACCTCACGTCCAGGCATTGTGCATCATGCAAGACTCATGACTTCAAAGTTTTCAGATTGCCTATGTGCAGGGGCATAGTGAACCCTCCCCCACCCCACCCCTTGCTTTAGGAACTACAGCAAGGGTGAAGTTCTTGATGGGTCTCTTCTGTCTGCAACTCTGCAGACAAAGGCACAGCTCATAATTAATGTGAAAATGTGGGTGAATAAGTAAGTGAAGGAATGGGTAAATGGCTGGATGGATTAGTGAAAGGATGAATGGATGAGTGAACGGGTGAATGGATGGATAATGAGAGAAAGGATGGATGGATGAGTGAGTGGAATGATGGGTGAGAGTAAGGTTAAATAGATATATGGGTGGAATGGCGGATGTGTGGGGGGAATGCTGGATGTATGGGTAAAAGGGTGGATGGATGGGTAAAAGGGTAGATGGATGAGTGAAAGGGTGGATGATGGGCGAGTGAATGGGTGGATGGATGAGTGAAATGATGGATGGATTGATGAATTGATAAGTGAAAGGGTGAATGGATGGACGGATGAGTGAAACGGTGGCTGTAAGAATGGATGAGTGAGTGAAAGGGAAGGTAGATGGGCAAAAGGATGGATGGATGAGTGAAAGGATGGCTGGATGAGAGAAAGGATGGATGCGTGATAGGGTCAATGGTTGGATGGATGAGTGGATGGATGGGTGAAGGGATGGCTAAGTGAAAGGGGGAAGAAGAGAGAAAAGGAGGAGGGATGGATTAGTGAAAGTATGGATGGATGATTGACGGGATGGATGGGTGTATGGATGAGTGAAAAGAAGGATGTCAGGATGGATGAGTGAAAGAATGCATACATGAGTGAAAGGGAGGGTGAAGAGCTGGAAGAAAGGATAGATGGATGGATGAGTGAAATGGTGAATGGATGGACGAATGGGTGACTGGGTGGATGGATGGGTAAGTGAAAGGATGGCTGGATGGGTGAAAGGGTAAATAGTTGGCTGGATGAGTGAATGGGTGGATGTGTGGGTGTGGATGGATGGATGAGTGAGTGAAAGGATGGATGGGGTGAAAGGATAGATGGATGATGAATGTATGAGTGAAAGGGTGGATTGAGGGATGGATGAGTGAGATGATGGATAGGTTTGGAAATGGTTGAATAGGTTTGGATATGGATGGGCACACATATGGAAGGACAGAATGAATGGTGAAAGACTGAATGATGGATGAAAGAATGAATGGATGCCATACCCCTGGTAACTCAACCCGCCATCCCAAACCGACACATGACGTCATGCAGCAAGTGCGGAACTGGGGCTTGAAATGCTCCTTCTGCCTGCCAAAAAGCAGAGACTTAATTCCTTGTACGGTGCCATGGTACCACAAGAGACGTTCTGCTGTTGTGCCGCAGGACGGCACTGCTCCCAAGCCATGGGAAGCAGCGCGAGCAGCCCTCCACCTGCCCGAGGCCATGAGAGATGCATGAGGGCACAGCTCCGAGCAGCCCTTCTTGCGGGGGAAAGGCAGGCAAGACAACATAACCTGCACTTGCAGACAACAGCACCGACGTGACTCGTGACAAATGTTTTTTTCTTTTAAACTTTTGCACCCCTAAGAATATTGAGCCCGGGGCAACCGCCCCTGTGGCCCCGCCCACGCTACGCCACTGCCTACCAGTATGGATGACATCTGACTCTTAAACCTCATTGTCTTAAGTAACATTTCCTATACATTGACTTTCACATTTATGAGTCATTGTCTCTATAATATGTGTGTGATGTAACGCACTCCGACACCCTGCCATACATACTTCGGATGAGTAGCACTATAAGAGAAATTAAATACACATGAGAGAGGGTCTATGTGAAGATGAGAGGCACCATTGGAGGGTGGTAACAAGGCCGGACTAGCTGTACCCGGCATCGGGCGTTTCCCTGGAAGGGTGGTGTGGGGCGGTTTTGTTACTGGGGGCTGGCACTGAAAAGTTCCTTGTATAACCAGTAGTTTTCAGGCAACAATAAAAGTGTCACGATAACTCTGGTGACTAATGTACCCGCTGGAGAGAGATGGGAGTTTTGTTTAGTGGCAGTTTTGAATCATCCAAGGTAGCACAGAGGGTTAATATGCCTGCTGCAAAGAATGTGTACCATGCATTTCAAAGAACAGTATTTTATGTGCACAGCTCAGTGGGTTACTGCTTTTGTCACTGAGATTCGTTTGTTACCATGCAGTTCATAAGTTACATATGTAATCTAGCACAGTGAGCTATGAGCTGCCATCAAAGAGCTGCATGCAAGCTGCATGGTACAGGCTACAAAGTTATGTTTTCTTCCCAGTTTTTCATTATACTGATGTTGCTAAAAAGGGTTTGTTTGGGTAGAAATAAATTCTTAACATTAAAGTCAACTCTTACTACTGTGTTATGTTCTGGATCCTGAGTTTGTGCTTCTTCAGACCAAGCACTCTTACAAAATGCCTACCAGTATGAGTGACGTGCATCCTACACCTTGTAGTCCCTGTTGCCTTATGTAACATTTTCGATACACTGATTTACACACGTATTATTCATTATCTCTGTATGTGTGTGTGTGATGTAAAGTGCTCTAGCACCCTACACTGGTATGAGAGGCGCTATAAAACAAATGAAATACATGTGAGAGAGAGGCATTTTTGGTGATAGTGAGGGAATCATTGAAGAGCCCCATCAAACATTGTCATATGCTGGTGCACAGTACTGTCATCATTCACTATGCTTTAGAAGCGAATACAATTGAATATAGAATGACAAATGTGTTGTAGAATGCACCATGCTTTCGCAAATTTTCTTGGGGGTGCGAAAACAAAGACTGTAGCTGTCAGTTTGTTTGTAACACACAACTTCTAAATATCTGCAAATGAACTGTGCAAATGTTTCAAAACATATCAGCAGTTAGGAAACCACAAATGGACCACTTGTTTGTAATTCAGAAGTGTGCTGGAAACAGAGTTTTAATAGGATCAAAACAATCAAGACACTTTTCTTGGTGATGTTCAAATGATACATATTTGCAGAAACCACATTTCCACACATTAGTATTTGTGCGCTATATAGTTTTACCAGTATAACTGCATGTTGGCATTTTGCTTCCATTCTATAGAAAATGTTCTGTATGTAAAAGACAGGGCCTCCTTCTGACCTACAATAATGCCTCAACAAAGTATGCCGTGTCTAGTCTGTAGCACATTTCTGTGCATCAATGCGAAACTGCAGTTTACAGCTCTCAGAAATGAAACAGCCCAAGCAGTGTACTATTTTCCCATATACAGGTAAAATAAGGAGGGCTGATATATGGCTAGCCAGGGCATTATATAGTAATGTCAACTCCTATCTAACCGTTCTAACCCACAATAATACCATGATGCTCAGCAGCCTGCAGCCAATTGTAGCTCATGCACGTTGGTTAATAACTCCCTTTTTTTGCTTCATGCTCTTACCCTCACACAAGACCTGTCCGCTATGGGTCTTATCCATGACTCAGTTTTGTACCAGCCCCTAAACCACTCATCACCAGCTGAACAGACATGGAATACCTGAAGCGATCTGACACATAAAGCTGGACACTCGGAGGTCTGCACTCTAGTCCAGCACTGCAGGTCCTATGCGTGCCGCTTTACATCTCACAATGGCACTGATGTGCCTGTAAAATATACCTTTTGTCTCGAAGTTTTGTCCTAAATTTTGACCTTCTGTCCTGAATTTTTGTCCTGAATTTTGACCATTTGTCCTGAATGTTTACACTCACTGTCCTGAATTTGCACCCATGACAGTTGGTCACCCTAGTGGCCATGTCTACTTGCTGGTTTTTGTTGTGACCATGTGGCTGGCGGTCATTTTGTTATGGCAGCCAGTGTGCTTTTGCCATAGGCCTGAATGTGTTCTTTGTTGTGGCCGTATCGCCTTGCTGGTTGTTGTTGTAGTGACTGACCAGGTGGCTGACGGCCATTTTGTGTAGGCAGCCAGTGTGCTTTTGCCATAGGCCTGCATGTGTTCTATATTGTGTCCATGCCTCCTTGCTGATTGCTGTTGTGACCATGTGGCTGGTGGCCATTTTGTGTAGGCAGCCAGTGTGCTTTTGCCATAGGCCTGCATGTGTTCTTTGTTACGGCCATGCCTCCTTGCTGGTTGTTGTTCTTGTTGTGACCATGTGGCTGACGGCCATTTTGTGTAGCCAGCCAGTGTGCTTTTGCCATAGGCCTGCATGCGCATCCGCGGCCCGTGCAGGTAAGAGCGGTGGGGCCGGGCGGGGGATTCCGAGAGACTGAAATCGAGGGAAAATTTAATAAATAATTAATTTTCCCTCGTGGTCGTCTCTCGAAATCCCCCTGCCCGGCCCCATCGCTCTTACCTGCACGGGCCGCGGCTGTGCATGTGTTCCTTTTTCCCCATGCTTTCTTGGTCAGTGTTGTTGACTATGTGACACTGGTTGGCAACCATTTTGTGCATCTAGCTAGTGTGCCTTTGCCATAGGCTTGCATGGAAGGATGATATACCAGTTTAAGAATATGCTTGAGGATCATTTCACCTATTGTTAATTCTTTTTTATTGTATATTTGTAATACATTTTTTTAATTGAATTTTTTCACATTTTCATTTTTTTATTTCAGTTTTTTAAATTTAAATGTTTTTTTATTTGCAATTTTTCATTTGTTAATTTTAAATGTTTTTATTTTAATTGTTTGAATGTATTTTTATTTTGTAAAAAGAATTTTCATTGTAAATTATTTTTTCCTGTTTTGCCTCGATCGATCCATTATCCATCCATCCATCCATCCCCCATAGGTGCACAGCCACATACAGCATTCAGGTTTTTAGGTATATAATTCAATTTCCTCCTGGTAGACACCCTGGCTGCGGTGCACTTTAGACTCTAGCATCATTCATTTTTTATAAGATTAGTATTCCATTTACCCATCTAGTTCCCGGAATGCCACAGTTGTCTCCTTTAGAACATATTGAACATAAAGGAGAGAGCTCTATCATTCTGTATATTGTGTGTTATATTCTGATGGGGAATTATGGTATGGTGGTGTGGTTTGACTTTAAAGTGGCTACCTAAGTTAACAAAAAAAACACACTAATATTGCCTTTGTCTGTACTAATTCAAACTGCAAACAATGCCACATTTCACACTAAATGTTTTTCTTGCTTGTTTGCTTTTTGGTGCACAAGAGAAGAGACATCACATCCCCTGCAGTACTGCCAAACAGAAGGCCTGTGCAGTCACACTTCAGTCCTCCAATCACTTCCGTTTGTGCAGCTTGGTGCAACTGCCAACTGAGGGCTTTAAGATGGCCCCAATGAAAGATGCTGTCAAGAAAATGGCCAGTGAGAAGAAGCAACTTTCCACCACTAGCATGCCAGCCAGAACCTTTTTCAGCAAACTTGTGCCTGCTGCACCAGCCTCCGGGTAGCAAGCTGGGAGCAGCACTCCTGCATCAACAGCACCACCCCCAATCTAAGCCCAGAACCATGTCTGTCAGTGAGGCAGCCACTGCAATAATGCCGATGACTAGTGGCGTTGAATTGGATTTGTCCCTTTCGCAAAGTAGTAGCGGAAGTACGAGCGGAATCACCCAACCGCACATTTGTACAATGGGAAACTGGCAAAAATGTTAGCACTGGACCTCCTCCCTTTTTCTTTTGCGGAAGGAGAGGGATTCTTAGAATTTGTGACAGCCAGCTGCCCGCAATGGAAAGTATCAAGTCTGACCTATTGTGCCAGAGTTGCTGTTCCAGTGCTGCATCATGGTGTGCTGCAGTTGGTTGGACAAGCTTTGGAGCAAAGTGTTGTTCACACCATCCACCTGATGACAGACATGTGGACCAGTTGTCAGGCGACTGATTAGTTGTGCATCACTGCACACTGGATCTCTTTTGCGGAGGTAAAGCAAAAGAAATCTGCAGGTCTTGGCCCTAAAGAAAGTTTTAAGAGCGTTCGGCGGGATGCAGCAGTGGCCATGTTGACCATGGAGAAATCACATACAGCTGTAAACATCTTGGAGGAATTTAAGAGCAAGGTGAATGAATGTCTGCGACCCAGAAATCTCAGAATTGGATTTGTTGCCACAGACAATGGTAGTAACATAGTTAAGGCCATGTCAGACAGAGGCCATTTCAGGGTCCTGTGTTTCGCCCATTGCATCAACCTAGTGGTGCAAGACTTCCTAAAAAGAAGATATAGTCAGCAACATACTGACCACCTGCACAAGAGTCTGCACTCATTTCAGCCATTTTTTTAAAGCCCGATGCAGATGCGGATTATTAAGTGCAATAATAGAGCACCAGTTAAAGACTTGATACAGGAGCTCCCAACATGTTGGAACTCGAACTATTACATGTTGTAACATCTGTTTGAGCAGCACAAACAGATCAATGACTATGTCATTCTAAGAGGAGGGGATGCAGTTGGGAAAACTATGACCATCGATGCACACAAATGGGGCCCACTCAAATGCCTGACACAGATGCTGCTCTCTTTTGAGGTTTTCACACAGGAAGTTAGCAAGGAGGACAGTACGATGGGCCAAGCTCTCCTGTTGTTGCATCTCGTACAGGACCAGGTAAAGAAGGTGTCTGAAAGGTTCACCCCGCTGGTGTGAATGAAAACACAGAAGCGCATTCCTTGATTGAGAGCTTAATCGTTTGCTTGGCTTGTAATACAAAGCTGCAACATGACATCATCGCATCCAAAGAGTACATCTATGCCACTCTACTTGATCCATGGTACAAACAAATTCTGCCCACTTTCATTCCTTTTTCTGAAAGGGATGTTTCGAAATACAAGAGGTGAATTGTAGAGCAAGCCGGAGACCTGGAAGAAGAATGACTGGAACTTAGAGTCCCACCCTGCAGTTGTGGGGTGCCACCTTCAACTTCCAAAGAGGGCAGTCTTGTCTCACAGCAGCCAACAACACAATCAACCAGAACACCGGCAACACCACCAAAAGAAGGTCTGGCCCCACCCTCTGCATTTTATTGGTTTCAATCGGCAGGGCTAAAGTCCAGTGCAGAGGCAATGGCAAAACAGGTCGAGCAAGTGGCGGCACCAATGACCATCCACAGGATGTTTCAGGAGTATCTGGATGATCCAAAAGAGGTCTATGTGGATCAAAATCCATTGATGAATTGGTATGGAAAGATGGACCAATGGCTAGAGCTCAGCAGACTGGCAATAAAGTATCTGGCTTGTTCTGTACCCATAGTGTCTGCTGAGCATGTGTTCTGTGTCGCTGGTGCTGTTGTTACAGTGAGAAGGACCCATCTCTCACCTCAAAACATGGAGAGATTGACTATGATCAAAATGAACCAACATTTTATGCCACACAATTACACCATTCCTGAAACAGCACAGGAGGAGGAGGCGGATGATTGGTCAGGAATCGTATCAAGTGTGTTAGCTGATCAACTTCTGGGTGAACCACCTGAGTTTGAGGCAGAACTCTACTTCCCGGACTAAGTATGCCAGTGAACATTTTAATTATTTCTCATTGAACTTCTATCTAGGCAAAAAAAAAAAGTAGCAAGTGGAACATTATTATTTTTGTGTCCGATTTATGCTGCTCCACCATTTTTTAGTCACATATATTACCAGATTGTAGTTGGACCAGTGTGAATTGAGGAAGCCTCCACAATTCCTTCATGACATTGGAGACAATGCCTGCCCCCTCGCATGCCTATCCCTTTTTGCATCACTTGGCACTAGCAGGTCTGCCCCAGAAGATTGTTGATTTACAAGAGTGCCTGCCAACACCAAATTTCAATGTGTTGCCTGCATCAAAGATGAATACATAAACTACTCATGCTTGGGTTGGAAGAGGTAACTATTGCAACGGTGAGTGAATGATGATGATTGATGATTCATCAAGTGGTGGCTGACAGTGAGGGAGGGTGTGTGTTGAATTGTAATGCGGGAACATTCTTGAGATGATTGATTTGCAATGTTTGGGGCCTGAGCGATAAGCAATCATTTTTTCCCTGGAGGTGATAGGCCTTTACAAGCTTACTTAGTGAAAACTAATTAACCTGTATGGTCCACTCCTATGATCCTTCTGTTTTTTCTCATCATCTAGGATGGCTGCCCCAGACAATCATTTGATTTACAAGACTGCCAAATTCCAATCTGTTGCTTGCATCAAAGCGGAGATAGTGTACCTACCACCGTGCTTGGATTGGTACAGGTAACCATTGCACCAATGAGTGATCTAATTATGGAGTGAATGTGAGTGATGATTGATGTGGTGGCTGACAGTGAGGGAGGGTGTGTTGAGCTGTAATGTGGGAACTTTCTTGAGATGATTGATTTGCAATGTTTGGGGCCTAAGTGATGGGCAATCTTTTTTTTCCCTGGAGGTGGTTGGCGCTTTCACAATTAGCCAGATTTAATTGCAGGGTCCTCTCCTTTTTTCTGGTTCTTCAAAGACCAGAACAGTCACTTTACTTAACAATCAAAAACATATGCAAAATACTGCAATTCTGTTTCTCTATTTGTTCTTTACCAGCAGTGCACTACAGATCTATCTTGCTCGGATCATGATGACTGGTTTGGGACGGAGTTACTCGGAGTCAGGAGGAGGATGGAAGAACTCAGGGCGGGAGCTGCGGGACTACCTCATTAACAGCTAGAAGCACGAAGTTATTGAATTCAGTTTAAAGGTAAACCAAGAGTCTGAGGCCCAGTACTCAGCTATGTGGGATGGAGAGAGGTGCATTTATTTGTAAAATGCTGCTGTGTGTGTGTGTTGGACTTGTGGCAAAAGTGAAACTCTGAGTCCCCCACTTGTTTTTTTTTGCTCTGCCTCGGAGTCTTCTTGATACACTCCTCATTAAGCTTACCTTCCTTCTGTCCTTCTCCTTGACTCTAAAATACAGTTTCTGTTTTACAATCTGCAGGTCTTCTACTCTCCTGCATGAACAAAAGGTGAAAAATGAGCTCAACACTCCTGCTTACCTACCGGACCAGTCCAGACAGGCACCCAAGAGTGATGGACATTCCCGAGGAGATACACCACCTAATTTTGCAATACAGTTTAATTTTCCTTTAACAATCATAGTTGGAGAACTGGGAGGGTGGGTTCACTCCCAAACTAGAAGACAGAACATTTAGATATCTGATAACTTGTGTCTCTGGGGCAGAAGACCTGTTTGTAATGCATGTAACTGTACTCTGTCATACTCATTCCTTCATTTCTTTCCACAACAGATTGATGACAAATGATGTGCTGCTCATTGCCCAGATGAATGCTTTCCTTGTGCAGTGTTTGTCTTTGTCAAACCTTTCCCCAAATCCCCTTTCCCAACCTTTCATCAAACTCCTCTTCCCCCGGGCTGTGTGATTTATTGAGGTGTGGCTTAATTTACACCATCAATGGATCACACACTCGGTGGGGCGAATGTGGTGAAAGCAACACAAACTGACTGCAGGATCTTCTAAGCAAAGCCCACACTGGCCCCATCTACCCACCCGCACATGAAAGTGATCCATATTTTAGATATAGAACGAAGAACATCAGTCAGCATCATCATTCAGGCCTTGTATTGCATAACCGTAAATGCTTAACCTAAGCTTGGCCACTCGAGACTTTGAGTCCATTTTTTATGACTTGAGGATTTCGTAAGTTACTACTAGTTTCCATTAGCCAAAAATTACTACTATTGCTATTTTTTGTATTTTATCACTTTCTCTTGTTGTGTCATCATGTAGTACTCTGGTGTCAATTCTGGTGTCAATTCTTTGTAAAGCTTTGATATAACCCAGTGAGTCTTTTTATATCCAGTTAGTTTCCTACGATGGATAATCAATCATTCAGATTAATTCTACAGTTGGGGCTCACCTGGGTGGAACTGGAAGTGGGACCTCGCTTGTGAAGTTGTGATGACTTCCCAGTTACTGCTTCATCTATGTTCAGGTAAAACAACCATGGAGTGAAGTGAAGTACTTAACTTAGTAAGTAAGAAACTAACTGCTACTATCATTTATCTTTGTTGTTGTAGACAATATAGGTCATGGCAGCATTCCCCCTAATGGTCAAGATAGTTAGAGAGGTAAAACTCAATAACTAAGTGCTACACTCTCTCTTACAAGCACATACACAGGCTGTGTAAAAGCTGAAGGTAGCAGTCGAAAGTAAAAGTAAAACAAACTACTTCAGGCATAAATTTTGATAAAATAAAATCCTTTTCCCTTTATTTATTTTTACAGAGAAACCCACCCTCTCCACCCCACAACATGCCCATCCCTCCCCAAACAAACTGACCCAAGCCCCAATGTCCCAAAATTCTAAATGTCCAAAGAAAATGAAACCCGGTCCCAACTCTCTTCCTACCCTCGCCACCCAGCCAGAACAAACAAATCCCTCCCACCAAAAGAAAAAATTAAAAAAGGGCTAGAAGGGGGCATTGTGGATGTGGGTCCGCAGCTGGTCCAGGCTCTGTTCCATCATGGTGAGCCGACTCTCGGTGGTGTTCAGCCACTGCAGGATGTGGCGCAGCAATGACCTGGTGTTGTCAGTGTTGGAGTGGGTGGCAACAGTTGATGATGTGAGCTAGCAGCGGCACTGGCGTTGGGATGGCCAGGAGGTTGGAGGCTGAAGGGGAACGACTGAACTGGGGCTGAGGGGCATTTGTTTCCTCCTCCTCCTCTTCCAGGACCACTAGCCGCCGGTATTCTCCCTGGATATGCTCCAGCCTCTGCTGCCACAAACGGGCTGCTATGTCTCCTGCCTGTTGGGTCATACGGGTGGACCAGCAGGAGCAGGGATATTGAGAAAAACAAAAAGAAAAAAGACAAATTGTAAATAATGCTCTGTGCAAACAATTGTTTTAAATTACTGGGTGACACAGTAGCAGTACATTGCTGGCCCCCTAGGGCCATTGGAACTTGATGTGTTATGATTAGGAGAGTCACAAGGCCAATTTATGTTTTACCCACACATGCCTTGCATAAAAAGCACTGACTGTGTGGCAGAAAAGTATTAAGGAGAGAATGTGGCCTAACGGCTAGGGCGGTCGACCTCGGAGCTCGGGAACCGGGTTCGAGTCTCGGCAGGGACACTCAACATTCTGTAATTCTGAGCAAATCACTTAATCTCCCTTTGCCTAACAAAATGAATGTGTCTGTAACGCAACTGGTGCTCATGTAAAGCGCTCTGATCCCTCCGGGTCTAGCTCGCGCTATATAAAACTACACAAAAAAAAAAAAAATAACACTGGATTAAACAAACAGTGATTTGATTTTTTTTTTCTAAAGACTTTTCAAGTAACTATAAACAGACACTTTGAGTGGAAAAATAGATTACCTCCCATTAATGAGTATAGCATTATGCACTATGGAGTACAAGTTGTGTGTTGTGCTAAAATAATGGAGCCATGCTCATTGCTAGCCAGCACATCTGGTATTTTGCTATTGTATGCAACTGGGGCAGCTGTAGTTGACAATAATCTATTTTTAATTCCAATGGCCCTGCTCTTCTCCAAATGCATTTCTCTTTCTACCCTCACTCCAAAGAGGCAGATGAAAAATAAGATACTACTTCACACACCTCACGTATGAAATGCGGATATTATCCTGACTGCCATAAGTAGAGGTTTGGAAAAATTTAAGGACTGCACTACAGGGAAAGGAACGGGCTATATAGATTGTATTTGGCATGTTCATTATGGTGCATCCCATACGCCAAACTTGAAATCATGCACTTACCCTCACTTTACTCTCTGGCCTCACCCACCACCACCTATTATTTCTAACAAATTAATTCGCTGGGCAATAAGCAAGGAAAGGAAACTTGACTTACTCTACTGCAGGGTAGGGTAGAGAGATTAGGCAGGTAGGGTAGAGCTTGTTTGATATAGACTAGAGGGGCCACTACACTGATTATCAATTCACCATCTTTGGCTTATTCAGTCACTGTACTAGTTGACAGAAGTCGAAAGGGAAAAATCTGAACAGGCGTAAAATAAATTTGTTATGGGAAACCATGAAATATATTCTGGAATCACTTCACTTCACATGGGTATAAAATCAAATGTGGCACATGCCAAGAATGGATTTTCTAATTTTTGGGTAGGCTAGGATGGAAGAACTTAGGAAAAAATAAAGGAGTGAAGTACTAAGAGGTGAAGGGAAACAACACACCTTGTGTGTTCAGTTTGTAATGCATTGAAAGCATTGTAAATGCTGCATTAACTGAAGCAGATTTATTTATTTAAGATGTTTTATATAGCGCTGGCCTGACCCGAGGGTATCGGAGCGCTTTACTTCAGATACATTGCAGACAATCACATAAAACATTAACAGTGGGGAGATCTGATTCGAAGTCTTGGGGACAAGGAGTCGAAGCAGTGCGAGGTGTCTGCTTCCCCGCTCCGACTGCTCCTATCGGTTCCCTAGGGAGCGGTCGAGGAACAGGATTTTGAGTTGGCTTTTGAATTTTACAAAAGAGGGAATAGTTCTGATGTGAGGGGGAATAGAGTTCCAGATTTTAGGCGCGCTCCCGGCGAAGGATCGCGCCGCAGTTTTTTGTTTTCGAGTTTTCAGCGGGATGAGTTAGGAGGGAGTTTGAGCTTCTGAGGTTCCTGGCCTGACCGGCTTTTTTGAGTTTGGCCGCCAAATATTCGGGTTTGCCGGTGTGCAGGGCTTTGTGTGTGAGGCAGGCTGTTCTGAAGCTAACCCGCATTTCGACTGGGAGCCACTTAAGTTCTCTGAGTGCAGGAGAAATATGATCGAATTTCTTGATTCCGGTGACCATTCTGGCTGCCGCGTTGAGAGTTGTTTTGAGGGGAGCCAGATGTGATTTTGCTATTCCTGAGAGGACTGCATTCCCATAGTCCAGTCTTGACAACACCAATGCTTGGGTGGCCTGTTTGAGATCACTGGGCGGAATGAAAGGTTTTATTTTGTTCAGTAGCTTTAGGTTAAGGAAAGCGCTCTTAGCTGAGTTCTTGATGTGTATGGTCATGTCCAGTTTTGGGTCTAGCGTGATGCCTAGTGATTTGACAGAGTCGGCCAGGTTGAGGTTCCCGTTGAGCGCATCGACGGCTTTTAGCCATTCAGCAATTTGGGGGTTTTCCTCTTTGTTCGAGATGAGGAGTATTTCGGTTTTGTCGGGGTTTAGTTTAAGGTGGTTACATGACAGCCAGTGTTGAACATTGCAGAGCCAACACTGCAGTCACGAATTGAATTGAACCATACGGCACTTCGGTCATAGGTGGCAAAATGCCATGGGCGGGGAGGAGGGTTGATAAATGATGGGTGGGATACATCTGACTCACTTAAAAAATACAGTGAGTCAAGGGAGTACAACAAAAATTTAAAAATACCCCCCACTTCGAACCATAGCTTTGATAACCCTACATTAACAAAGTAAGCGCAGTAGGTGACCAGCATGCTCCTCATGACATGAGCTGCCTTGCTTATTCATCCAAACAATCCAAATATTCATTCATCCTTCCATTCTAATTTACCGATAGCCACCACGATTAAGCTTTACTTTCTCTCATCCAGTCTTTTACCAAAATTTACAATACATTATTCATCCATCCAATATTCACCCTTTCTTCCAACCATCCTTTCGCCCATCCATCCCTTTACCCACCCACGCACCATTTCACCCACCCACTGTTTCACTCGTATACCATTTTCCTTTCTTTGAACCTTCCATTCTTTCACATTTCCCTCAAGCCATCACGCTCATTATGTGAGCTTTTGTGTGTTTCAAATTGAAGAGGTCATAATAACTCACCCACCACTGTAGCTGGTAAAGCTGGGGGGGTTTTCACGGTCACGTGTTGACGACGCCATGGTACTAGCTAGTGAGTAGATTAGTAATTGCAAGAAATGATGTGACTTACCAGTGTCCGTCCCTGCTGCCACTTCTCCCCCTCCAACTGACTCTCCTCCTCATGCAGCAGCACTAGAGCCAGCATCACTGGTGGTCTATGTGGCTAGAATAAAACATTATACATATTTTAGATGCCAGATACACCACCCCTTAAATACAACTGTAATACATCACTACAGTTCAGTTAGCACTGCAGTATCTTCTTACAAAAATATTGCTCTGGGCATTTGATTGGTTCACAAAGTTAGACAAGCCAGGAGTGAAATAATGGTCAATGAAAGACATATGGTGTTAGTTGGCAAATGCAATGGGATCTGCACTGTCAGGGAAACTGCTGGTATACTGTATAAATGAATGAGACAGCAGCACACAACATTGGGGGGTCCATGATGACCATGGCCACTTTCTCGTGAACTCAAATGTTAGAGCACAAGCAGGAAAAAGAAAGCCTTCTCAACAAACATACATGGTGAAGATTATTTATAATACTAGCTTATTTGGGCCTACAATCTTCACGGTAGACAGTAGAGTTATGTGTTATTCTTAGTGTTACTCTTACAGTACCACAAGATATATAGGAGAGAGGGAAAGATTACCAACAAAGCAGAAGATAAATGAACTAGAGACTAGAGTAGAGACCAGAAAAAGTCAGCTACCAAAAAAGAAAAACAAGTAATAAAAAAAGATAACGCAGGGATAACAGGAATGAAACAAAAATGTAATCCATTGTGCTTTGCATGAGTGGGTTCGTATCCCGTCCTTGTCGCCACGTAGATGGAAGATGGTAAGTAAGGGTGTCAGAGAAACTTTATTTCTCACCAGCAACACCAGCCTCCAGGCAGAAACTCCCATCCTGGAACCCAACATTCCAATATCCCAAGATTCTACCCTAAGCCCACAAGAATCATAAAATCCAACATTACGGAAATAATAATAATAAATATTAGGACTTACAGGGGTTAGCAGAGCCCTCGGCAGCGGCGCTGGTTGTCAGCGCCTTCTGCTGACCAGCTTGTCCCGGACCCTCAACATCCCTCTTCTTTACCTTGGGTGCTGATGTAAGAAACGAAGAAGATAAAAAAAAACAGATTAATGATTCAGTTAAACTCCACAAAATTATTATGACAGGCAAACGTAGTCACATAATTGTTCTTTTCTAAAACAGGTCACCTATAGTAGTACAAGTTTCGAGTCTATCGACTATCGTTGTGTTGCCCATACTAATCCTAAAATCCCTATTACAAATGCCCTTAACAAAAACTGCATTCGAAACTAATGCATTGCAGTAAATGATCTTTGATTCTATTCTAATATCTCAACCCCCTTGATAGACCAACTCAGTCTCCCTTTTTTGCAATGCATGAATACATGCTACACATCGCTGTGAAATAGCTTGGAACTGTATGAGCTACATAAACAAACTCACAGAGAGAACTTGCTACTCACTGATATCGCTGATTCACTATAGTGACAGGAGGACAGTCTGCAATGGCTTCTTAATTAATCAGCCAAAGCGAGTGCCAATGATGAGTATGATTACAATAATCCAGGCGCAATTGGACTACAGATTGAACAATCAATTGGTGGGTAGGAGCATCAAAGAACCCCAGAATGGGTTTTAGGCCACATAGAAGGCTATGCCACTGACGCCATTTTACTCCAATCTACTTTGACACACTACTCCACTGCTCTGCTCTACACCACTCCACTGTACACCACTCTATGCCTCTCCACTCTATGACACTCAATAACACTACAATATACCACACTTTGACACTCTCCTCCACTCTACTCCACTACACTCTATACCACTCCTCTGTAGGCCACTCTACTCCACTCTATGTCACTCTACTCTACAACACTCATCTCCACTCTTTGCCATGCCACTCTACGACATTCCACTCGAAGGTATGCCACTCCGCGACAATGTACTCCACTCTACATGCAATCAGATATCGCTGTTGTAGTCTATTATAAACTTACCATCTAGTATGAAGCCACCATACTGCATATGTTTAAATTTCCTTATACTTACCTTTTATCTCTATCTTAATTACAATGTTGTATTTCTGATACCTGACAAAATATGGTTAATATTGGTTCAAGCTCTTTATCTTTTGAGATATTTGTCAGATCAGAAAATAACTTATTTTTTCTAACATTTTGTTCTGGAAGTTTTCTGTTTTTTTTTTAAAAGGCCAACATGACAAACCAACAAAAAAAGAGTCTAAAGGTCAACATGACCAACCAACAAAAGAGTCTTCACAGAAAAGAGGAGGATATCAAAGGCAAAAACAAAATGCTAAGGCTGTTGGGAAGGACACAAATGAGCCATGACAAGCTCCTGGTGTATGGTCAGAGCTCTCTCTCTCTCTCCCGCAACACTCACAGTATGGCACAGGAAACAGTATGTGGCAGTACTGCCATACTGCTCTACAGTTTCTCTTCAGTCTCAAGCGACGTACAGGCAATGTGGAAGCAGGAGCCGGTATTGATGCAGTGACAGATGCACCAGGTAGTGTTGAAGGTGGTGATGGAGCTGAAGAAGTCGAAGGTAGTGCTGGAGGGACAGATGCAGTGGGTGGTGGTTAAGATCTTGATGATGCAGAAGACTTTGCAGGTGTTGCAGTAGCCGAAGAAGTGGCTGCTGCTGATGTTCCTGCTTCGGCATCTTCCAACTCCTACTGACACCTTCTTTCGGCCTTTGCCAACCTGGTTGAATGGAATACCTGCAGGTGTTATCTCATTCCCTTGGTACCAAATGGGTACTGTTTGATGTTCCCACTAGTATATACTTTGCTGCATAGGTCGCAGTTTGCCAGTTTAGAATTCACCTTTTTGCCTCTAGGTGGCAATGAAAAGAACACAATCGACTCTTTCAGTTTATTTCTTCGCTCCACCTCATGTTCCTCCTCTTGCATCCTCCGCTCCGCCTCTTCCTCCACTTTCAGCTTGACAGGATCTTCTTGTTCTGCCATTACAGTTCTGCGAAAACTCCATGGTGGGTTCTGAGGTCAAGATTTTGCCTCATGGCAACATCACAACCCTCACCTTTGAAGATCTCAATTCAAATGTGGAAAAGGAGTGTACAGTTCCTGTTTCCTAGATTGGACAGAGTTGGAGGCCAATGAAATGTTCATTAACCTAAAGCAAAAGTACTGCTGCAATATCTTGATACTATCGCGGTACCAGTATATTTCACAAACACAACCTATAGTTTCAATATTAACACATATACAATCACAAAACATATCTAACCATGAAACCCTTAATCCATAATTTTAATATAATATATGTATTTTTTGTAAATATTTAACAAATTTAGGCAGGTTCCACAAAAGTACAGCGGTACCAAAAAAATTGATAAAAAATATTTAATAAAAATGTGTGTGTTTGCAACGCACTCCTAAGTTAACTAAGTATACTAGGCAATTTATAGAAAATACATATGTTCATCAAAAGCGTGCAACTGTAAACAAGGGTTCTGCCCCACCCTTAGACAAATATATAATCGAAGGAAGAATCGGAATCATCCAATCCTAGTATTCTTCCTTCGAAAAAATATTTAATACCATAACTTGCTCCTTCCCCATGCACTGCTTATACCCTTTCATATTACATCACTAATAGCATGTTAAATCATGGAATTAATAACAAGATTGATGACATATCAAATGACATCATTTATGAAAACACTGTGCATGATAGAGTGATGGGTTATCGTTCTTGTAGCGCGGCTAGCAAGTTCACAACACTGTGTACAGAGGTGTGCAAGTTATAGTTGGTTTTGCACATGGCGTAAATTATAACAAAGTTATAACTATAAAGTTATAACTAAATCTTTTGAATTTCTAACGTTTGTGTTGTATAAGTTGATTTTCTATAGAAATAATATATGAAGGTTTCTAACTATAACTAATCCTCAACCTTTGTTTTTTTCATTGAAAATATATATTATATATATATTATATATATATATAAATATAAAATTCTGACTTTAAATGTGTATATATAGGTATATATATACATATCTAAAGTCAAATTATATATCTTTATATGTGTTATATAGATATATACACATACATACAAAGTTCGATTTAAACATTTTAACAGCACTGCTTTGCAATGAAAGGTATTTCAACAACTTAATGTTGGTGGCAAGGTGCAATGTCTGCTTCTGTGCCATCTCAACATTCAACAGCTTTGGTGGTAGGATCCAAGGGGGGAGCGATTACAAATAGAGCTGGGGCACAGACCCATCTATCCCCCCTCTAGAGATGCCAGTGATTGGCAGATCACAGGCATCAACCTGTGGTCCATGTGGAGGATGCTTCCCAGGATCACAAGGAGCACTAGTGAATGGCAGGGGTGAGCCAGGATGGGGGAGGGAGAGATGGGGTTCAGGAGGAGGCTACTCAGCAGCAGCCCAGGCATGTCAGTTACTGTTTTAAAAATGCAATCAAATACATGATTGCAAACATACTATTCTGGTCAGGCAGGTCTTATTAATATGTAAACGTATCCACATTGTGATTATTAAAATTGGTGTGGGGGTTTTGAAGAATATTTAGAGTCCTTTCCCTTTTGAGACATACTCCTGGCTAGGATATAAATGACAAAAGATGTTCGTGATATCCCATTACAGAGAGGCTTACTGCCGCTCATTTATTTCAGTTTAAAACACAGCACTGTTATCAGCATAATGGTTCTTTTGGCAAAGGACCTGCCCCCCCGATTACTTGATCCACCTTTCTTTAATGGCAAAGATGAGATTAAAAGAAATGAAATGCAGCTTGGCACAATCACCAATGGCTGCGATTAAAGCATTGATTTCACACATCGTTTTTATTTGTCCTTTTCAACAGTAAGCACAGAAGCAAAAGATGAAATATTAATTTAAGTACTGCTATTTCCACTGGGGGCTGTTGCTGTTGAACCTCCAGTGCTAAAATGTTCTCTGAATAATGCATACCTGGAAAATACAGATACATGGGAAATGGTCAAGGGGCTATCAAGAGACTCTCAAAGACGTAATGAGGAGCTTTAAGGAGCCATCACTGAAATGGGTCCTATTTTAATATTTTTATTGAATTATATTTTATGCTTATATTTTATCTATATGTTGTTTATATTTAGGAGTAGGCATGGTAAATCCATAGGCGGCTCCTTCGGCCCCCTTGATATTTTTGGCCCCCTGGCCATTAATTGAATGTGAATTACATACAAGCGTTAAATTAATATTCAGTCTGCAGAAGTCACCTGTCATCCACGGGCTGGCTCTTTTCGGGCCTCAGAGTGCATGCGGCAGGCCCGGGAGTGGGGCCTAATGAAAATGATTGACAGGCAGCAGAGCAACCGATGAACACAAAGTGCGCATGTCGGGTTGGACTGGTGCCTTTCCCTGGTCAGCCTGAAATGCGCACTCTCGAGGAGTCTCACCTGCACAATTAGTGAGCCTGGGGGATCAAAGTCGCAGTCCCCCGGTCTCCTAAAGAGCAGTGTGTTGGCCTGGCCAGGCCAATCCTAGTAATATACAACACTGTTTCAACGGGAATCAATGAGGGGATATGATGATATAAAGAATAACTTAATTATACTGCATAAATTAAATAATGACAAATAGTCCCAAGAGCACGGTTAAATGCAATTCATATTATCAGAAAAGAAACCCAATTTGGATTTCACAAATCAGAAATGCAGAATCAACCATGCTTTTTGACTTGTGTGCTAAGAGAAGAAGTGAACACTTTGTTGCCGTGAGAACATACTAGAGTGCACAAGTGAAACAGGTGAAGGGAAAATAAACAATACTACAGCGTTTTGGACCAGAATTAAAAAACGAAGTTATGCATGAACCAATATGTTAAAAAAAATTTGGGGTAAAATCATGACATAATTCACAGTCCAAATTTAGCTTGCCTATGTCAACGGTGTTTCATCATCAGGACAAAAAGAACACATCATAGGATGATAACTGCCTAATGGGTGAAAAAAAGACAGAAGATTTAAAGATGGAAGTACCGAATGAAGCAGGCACATGACGTAAACAAGGGACTAATATAAAGTACTTGTAAGGTTTCGTACGTACCTTTAGGATTAAAGAAGACCAAATAGAGAGGGGTGGCATAAGCCATTGTAGTCAATTATACAGCCCCTTAGAGAAGAGTTAAGCTAGAGGGGCACTTACATGGAAGGATTCAGACAGAGTTTAAGAATCCAAAGGCTGGGGTTACAGTTAGCGGCTCACGTCCACAATGGTACGAATGTCCTTGGGGGGGATAGTTCCAGGATGTTTCAACCCACAGAATGAACTGGAGGAGGGGCTCCCCCTTGGGAGGGTGGGAGTGAAAACGCTCACTACAGGGGTTTGGGTAAGGTACCCTGGAAGCAAGTAAGAGATCTGTAACAAAGAAAAGAGACCATTAATATGTCTGCGCTGCAAGCCCCGCGTTACAAGGAAGCTTAAATCGAGGAAGGTGTACTGACCCAGAGTTAATCTTTCAACGAGCTCAATGGGGTGTTGGCTGCAGAGCAGGCTGCAGTCATAGTTCTGGAGAGGGTGTGTGAATCAATCTATACAGGGCACGACTATAAAGGAGGCAAAAATGTGAAAGGAGAGAGTGAGAAAAAACCACTGGCAGTCAAGCAACAACAGTCCCCTCTTAAGATGGCTCCAGGCGCTGGCAGTTAATTAAAGTTTAGAAGTACTGGCACGCTTGTGTGCTGAAGGGCACCAATGAGTCCCGCAGGGTAATTAGTAAATAAGGCAAATATACAAGGTGATGAATGCCATCATGCCTTGCAAAGCCTATGTGCGTGTGTGCCCTCAATCAATCAATCAATCACAGAATTTGTAGAGCGCACAACTTACCCGCGAGGGTCTCAAGGCGCTGGGGAGAGGGAAGGGGGGGGGGTGCTGCTACTGGTCGAACAGTCAGGTCTTGAGTAGCCTCCTGAAGGTCAGCAGGTCTTGGGTCTGTCGTAGGCTTAGTGGAAGGGTGTTCCAGGTCTTGGCGGCGAGGTGTGAGAAGGATCTGCCGCCGGTGGTTGTTCTTCGAATGCGAGGGACGGTGGCGAGGGAGAGGTCGGTGGAGCGGAGCTGGTGGTTGGGGACGTAGAAGAAGAGTCGTCTGTTGAGGTAGGCTGGGCCAGTTTTGTGGAGTGCCTTGTGTGCGTGGATGAGGAGTTTGAAGGTGATCCTCCTGTCGACGTGGAGCCAGTGCAGGTTCCTCAGGTGGGGGGTGATGTGGCTGTGGCGTGGTACGTCGAGGATCAGGCGTGCGGAGGCGTTTTGTATGCGTTGCAGTCGCTTGATGAGCTTGGCCGGGGCTCCCGCGTAGAGGGCGTTCCCATAGTCAAGTCTGCTACTGACGAGGGCCTGGGTGACTGTTCTTCTTGTGTCTGTCGGGATCCACCTGTAGATCTTGCGAAGCATGCGGAGGGTGTTGAAGCAGGAGGAGGAGACTGCGTTGACTTGCTTGGCCATGGAGAGCGTTGAGTCGAGGATGACTCCCAGGTTGCGTGCGTGGTCGGTGGGTGTCGGGGCTGCTCCCAGCGTCGTTGGCCACCAGGAGTCGTCCCAGGCTGAGGGGTTGGAGCCGAGGATGAGGACCTCCGTCTTGTCCGTGTTCAGCTTTAGTCGGCTGATCTTCATCCAATCGGCGACGGCCTTCATTCCTTCATGGAGATTGGCTTTGGCGGCGAGGGGGTCCTTGGTGAGGGAGAGGATCAGTTGAGTGTCGTCGGCGTAGGAGATAATGTTGAGGTCGTGCTGTCTGGCGAGGCGTGCGAGCGGGGCCATGTAGATGTTGAACAGTGTTGGGCTGAGGAAGATCCCTGGGGTACGCCGCAGATGATCTCGGAGGCTTCGGATCGGAAAGGTGGGAGGCGGACTCTCTGGGTTCTGCCGTCGAGGAAGGAGGTGGTCCATTCCAGGGCCTTGTCTCGGATCCCTGCGTCGTGGAGGCGTGCGCGTAGAGTGTGGTGGCAGATAGTGTCGAAGGCGGCGGAGAGGTCCAGCAGGAGGAGGGCTGCGGTCTCACCGTTGTCCAGCATGGTCCTGATGTCGTCGGTGGCGGCGATGAGGGCAGTCTCAGTGCTGTGGTTGCTGCGGAACCCCGATTGGGATGGGTCCAGGATGCTGTTTTCTTCTAGGTATCGGGTTAGCTGTTTGTTGACGATCTTCTCGATGACCTTGGCTGGGAACGGAAGCAGGGAGATGGGCCGGATGTTCTTGAGGTCTCTTGGGTCCGCCTTGGGTTTTTTGAGTAGGGCGTTGATCTCTGCGTGTTTCCAGCTCTCTGGGAAGGTCGCGGTCTCGAAGGAGAGATTGATAACGTTGCACAGGTGGGGTGCGATGGAGCTGCTGGCTTTGTTGAAGATGTGGTGCGGGAAAGGGTCTGACGGGGAGCCGGAGTGTATTGTGCCCATGATCTTGATGGTGTCATCGATGTTCACGCTGGCCCAGGCTGGCAAGGGGTCATAGTCGATGGTGTGCGGCGGGTCTGGAGTATCTATCTTGGTGGGGGCTGTCTGGGTGTTGAAGCTGTCGTGGATGTCGGCGATCTTGCGGTGGAAGAAGGTGGCAAGGGAATCGCACAGGGCTTGCGACGGCGGGATGTCGTTGGTGTTGGAGCTGGGGTTGGAGAGTTCCTTCACGATGTTGAAGAGCACCTTGCTGTTGTGTGCGTTATTGTCGAGGCGGTCTTTGAAGGAGATTCTCTTGGCGGACCTGATGAGGTGGTGGTGGTTACGGATGGCGTCTTTATGGGCTGCGTGGCTGTCCGGTGTCTTATCACTGTGCCATTTCTTCTCAAGTTTCCGGCAGGTACGCTTGGAAGCTAGGAGTTCCAGGGTGAACCAGCTGGCTCTTTTGGTGGTGTCGCTGTAGGTGAGTTTTTTCAGCGGGGCGAGGGTGTTGGCACAGTCGTCTATCCATCGTCTGAGGTTGCAGGCAGCGTCGTCGGTGTTGGATGGGTCGGAGGGAGGGCTGAGAGCGAGGTTTGCCCGTAGTTGGTCTTCGGTGACTTTGCTCCAGCAGCGGCGTGGGATCTGTTGGGTGCGGTGGTGTGTGGTGGGTTTCTGGAAGGTGAAGTGGATGCAGCGGTGGTCGGTCCAGAGGAGTTCCGTGGTGTGGGTGAAGGAGACGTGGGAGCTTGAGGAGAAGACGGGGTCGAGCGTGTGGCCGGCGGAATGTGTCGGTGTTGTGACGAGCTGTCTCAGTCCGAGGTTGGCGAGGTTGTCGATCAGGGTGGTGGAGTTGCTGTCATTGTTGTTCTCCAGGTGAAAGTTCAGGTCTCCGAGGAGGATGTAGTCGGTAGAAGTCAGGGCGTGCGTGCTGATGAAGTCGGCGATGGAGTCGCTGAACTGGGGTCGGGGCCCAGGGGGTCTGTAGACAAGGGTGCCTCTGAGGGTGGTGTTGGGGTCCGTGTGGATCTGGAAGTGCATGTGTTCGGCGGTGCAGAGAACGTCGTCGGTGCTGGTCGAGACCCTGATGGAGTTCTTGTGGACGATGGCGATTCCTCCTCCTACTCCGTTGACACGGTCTCTGCGGGTGATCTTATAGCCGTTTGGGATGGCTATGGCGATGTCGGGTGCGGAGGAGTCGTTCATCCAGGTCTCTGTCAGGAAGGCGACGTCTGGTGATGATGAGTCGAGCAGGTCCCAGAGCTCGACGGCGTGTTTGCGTGCGGAGCGGGTGTTCAGTAAGATGCATCGGAGGTGGTTGAGGTCCTTCTTGGCGGGCGCTTCGGTGGCTCTGAGGCTGGTGTAGCTGCAGTTCTGGCAGGTGAAGGGGCCATGTGTGCGTATCGGGGCGGCCTTGAAGCAGTTGTGTCTCCGTCCGGGGTTGAGAGCGTGGAGTGTGGTGGCATCGTAACAGCGTCGGTCCTCGAGGCTGGAGCGGGGGGCGCGCGGCCCAGGGGTTCTGGCGCTGGGCGCGGTCCAGGCGTGGACGGGCGCAGACGGGCTTGCCTTAGGCGCGCCTTAGGCACGCCAGCGGCGCGGCCTCGCAGCGGCCGCCATATATGGGGAGCTGGGAGGGAGGAGCAGCTGGGAGGCGGGAGGCAGGGGCAGCGAATGGGCAGTCAGGGGGGCGGGGCCGCAGGGGACGCAGCGGCGGGGGTACAGAAGGCAAAGTTGGGCACAGCAGAATGGGGGCACGAGGGGAAACGGAAAGCAAAAATGGACACAGTCAACGGGGGCACGAGGGGAGACAGAAGGCAAAAGAGGACACAATCAATGGGGGCACGAGAGGAAACGGAAAGCAAAAATGGACACAATCAATGGGGGCACGAGGGGAGACAGAAGGCAAAAGAGGACACAATCAATGGGGGCACGAGGGGAAACAGAAAGCAAAAATGGATACAATCAATGGGGGCACGAGGGGAGACAAAAGGCAAAAGAGGACACAATCAATGGGGGCACGAGGGGAAACAGAAGCGAAACGGGCACACAAAATGGGGGCACGAGGGGGACAGAGGCAAAACGGGCACCAAGGCAACAGCAGAGGGGCGAGCTTACCAGCAGCAGCAGCGGGCAGGACAACACAGGCGGAGCTGTGTGGCGGGGGAGCGACCTACCTGGCAAGGTCAAGGGTCGCTCTCCTCACCGCGCAGCGGCCGCCATATATGGGGAGCTGGGAGGCGGGAGGCAGGGGCAGCGAATGGGCAGTCGGGGGCAGGGCCGCAGGGGACGCAGCGGCGGGGGTACAGAATGCAAAGTTGGGCACAGCAGAATGGGGGCACGAGGGGAAACAGAAAGCAAAAATGGACACAGTCAACGGGGGCACGAGGGGAGACAGAAGGCAAAAGAGGACACAATCAATGGCGGCACGAGGGGAAACGGAAAGCAAAAATGGACACAATCAATGGGGGCACGAGGGGAGACAGAAGGCAAAAGAGGACACAATCAATGGGGGCACGAGGGGAAACAGAAGCGAAATGGGCACACAAAATGGGGGCACGAGGGGGACAGAGGCAAAACGGGCACCAAGGCAACAGCAGAGGGGCGAGCTTACCAGCAGCAGCAGCGGGCAGGACAACACAGGCGGAGCTGTGTGGCGGGGGAGCGACCTACCTGGCATGGTCAAGGGTCGCTCTCCTCACCGTGCAGCGGCCGCCATATATGGGGAGCTGGGAGGGAGGAGCAGCTGGGAGGCGGGAGGCAGGGGCAGCGAATGGGCAGTCAGGGGGCGGGGCCGCAGGGACGCAGCGGCGGGGGTACAGAAGGCAAAGTTGGGCACAGCAGAATGGGGGCACGAGGGGAAACAGAAAGCAAAAATGGACACAGTCAACGGGGGCACGAGGGGAGACAGAAGGCAAAAGAGGACACAATCAATGGGGGCACGAGGGGAAACAGAAAGCAAAAATGGACACAATCAATGGGGGCACGAGGGGAGACAGAAGGCAAAAGAGGACACAATCAATGGGGGCACGAGGGGAAACAGAAGCGAAACGGGCACACAAAATGGGGGCACGAGGGGGACAGAGGCAAAACGGGCACCAAGGCAACAGCAGAGGGGCGAGCTTACCAGCAGCAGCAGCGGGCAGGACAACACAGGCGGAGCTGTGTGGCGGGGGAGCGACCTACCTGGCGGAGTCCTTCCTGAACCAGACAATCAAAGAAGTATTGAGGACAGTGAATGTCGGACCAGCTAACCAATGCGTGCTGAGTTTGGTGTTTAGCGGGGGCCAAGAACACCAAAGCGGGCATGATTCAGTGGAGAAGAAGCTACTTCCCCCCGAGAGGGGTCTGTTAGAATCGGGACTTGCTGTCAAGTCCACGCTGTGGACAGTCCCACCCGTAAACATGCAAACGCAAGTGTGGGCGTGCTAATAGCAGGAGGGATGATGCCCCGAAGACGTTCTTACCTGAAGCCACATTTGGCGAATCCTGACTGAATCAGGAACTGTGCGCCGGCTCGATTGTGGAGGCAGGCCTATTTGTCACATGAAAATGAATGAGTAAACTAGACCGCGGACTAGTCATGCAATTCTCTGTACTCCAGGGGGACAGAGAGAGGAAAAGAAGCTAGTATTAACCTTGCCCCCGGGAACCCGGCACGGAAATTAAAAAAAGGAGAAGGACAGAGCAACCCACGTCAGCTTACAATTTAATCAGTTGTATTGATATCACGGGGAAAAAAGCCTTTTTATGCAACCCCTAGTGGATTACAGTTTTTTTACACAAAAAATTGACAGAATATATAAAAAACTTTTTACAAGATAAAACCACTCTGTTTTCACCATATCAATTATATGCAAATTAATATACATAAGTTTATTTGGAAAAGCTTAGGAGCGGTCCAGGGTGTCAGCGACTGACGTTTCCCAGTCCAGTTAAGTCCTTTGGCATAGAATGATCCCACAAAATATCAAAGGGATATATGTTAGAAATATACATTAAAATGTAATTAAAGGACTCACCGCAAAGTCAAAGGAATTTTCAATTGATAAGGAATGCGCGATGTATGGAATGTAACAGGACCAACGAATGAACACAGTAGTATTTTGGGAAGCCAAACCCAGAAATTGCAAACTCAAGATGGAAACCATGCTATTCCATTCATCCAAAGTATTAAGCCCATTGTCCACTGAATTACGACGAGAGATCCAGACACATTCACAGGACAACATAATCTGTGAAAGGTAACCTCCGCGCAATGGTATAGTGGGTTGGTCAATCACTCGCCATAAAAAATCATTCTCTGTGTGGTGAAACCAAAATCAGCATTTCCTACCTGACATTTGATTCTGCTCTTATGTTGTATGATTCGTGCCTTTATCATTTGGGTGGTTTGCCCAATGTAATAAATTACACAGACATTTGATCGCATAAATCACAAGGGTATGTGGTAAAGCCCGAATCAAATGTTTTGCTATTCATGGTCTGCGCACACACAGAACAGGTGTGACATTTCAAGTGGCCCATTACGGGGGGAAGACCCAATGCAGCTGTGATAGATTGGTTGGTCTTAGGCTTAGGTGTCCAAGTAATGGCATGGGAAAGGTGGTCACCCAGATTGTTGCCCCTCTTATAGGAGAATAGGGGTGGCTCAGAGAAGATTGGTTCATTCCGCAGTATCTTGCAATTTTTCTTGATTATTTTACTAATCTTATTGCTGGCAGAGCAGAATGTGGATACGAAGGGTATCCGTTTGTTTTCTTTTTTTAGGTTTGGGTGTAAGTAGTGTTTCCCTGGGGCAGTACCACACACGTTTTAGTGAGCATGAGACCAATCGGCGTGGGTAGCCGCGGGATATCAGCTTTTCTTTTAGTATTGCTGCTTCCCTGAAATAATCTTTTCTCCACTTAAAATTTCTGCAGAGATGCAGAAATTGCACATATGGCAGACCATCTCTGAGTCCTCTGAGATGGTTACTGGAATATAGAAGCAAGGTATATCCTTCCGTTGGCTTGCAAAAAAGTGATTTACCTAATTTACCATCTTGAACTTGTACGGACAAGTCCAGAAAAGGGAGATCATTGGTCTTAGCTTCATAGGTACATTTTAGATGGAGTTGTTTTTTGTTTAGCCTATCTACAAATCCTATGAGTGACATCTAATTTCCCTTCCAAATAAGCAGAACGTCATCAATATAACATTGCCAAAATAAAATTTGGCTCTGAAATGGATTTCTATGTGTGAGGGTGTTGTTTTTCTTCCAGGTCATCTACATACAAAGTAGCAAAATTCAGGGCAAAGCAACCCGCTCATAGACACCCCTTCTTTTGGATGTAGAATGTATCTTTATATTGAAAGTAGCTATATTGAAAAGCTATTTGTAACAACTCCCTGACAAAGTCGGTAAGCATGCATGTTGGTTTTGGTCTTGTATCCAGTAAGTTTTATATAACTTGCATCCCCTCTGCTTGGGGGATGTTGTTGTATAAAGATTCGATATCAAGACCCTCCAGAAGGTCTGTGGATGGATCAAAATCTCTATCCTCAATCAGGTCAATCAAATCCATACTATCCCGTATAAAGGTGCTGGTAAGAAGGACAAACTCTTTGATCACTGCATCAATGTATTTCCCTAGTGGTTCAAGGACAGATTCACACCCAGATACAATCGGTCTGCCTGGGGGATTTTCGAAGTTCTTATGTATTTTGGGGAGGGCGTACTCTATGAGCATCTGTGGGTGAGTATTGTTCAAGAATAGATGTTCTTTCTTCGAGATGATCCCCTGTTCCAGTGCCCTTTTGGTAACAAACATAATTTGGGTCTGGATGTCTGATAAGGGGTCTGAGGGCAGCTGGCAATAGTGATCAGTATTGGAAAGTTGTCTTATTATTTATGTACTGTAGTCATCTGCATTCATGACCACTATTCCTCCCCTTTATCAGCTGGTTTTATGACTAGGTCCCTATTAGATTTCAAAGTATCAATGGCTTTCTTTTCAGATATCGGTAAATTGCAAATGATATATTCAAAGTTTTGCTGTATTTGCATAACTTCCTGCAGGACCAACTACTCAAAAGTTAAAATCAATCAATCAATCAGGGTTTTGTAAAGCGCACTGCTCACCCGCGAGGGTCTCAAGGCGCTGGGGGAGGGAGGGGGGGTGCAACTCCCCATCAGTCGAAAAGCCAGGTCTTGAGGCTCTTACTGAAGGTGTGCAGAGTAGGGGAGCGTCTGATGTTGTCTGGGAGCTCGTTCCAGGTCTTTGCTGCGACGTAGGAGAAGGCTCTTCCGCCTGCTCTGGTTTTGCGGATGCGTGGGGTCACTGCCAGGGCGAGGTCGGCGGAGAGGAGGTTCCTTTTGGGTACGTGGAAGGTGACTCTCCCGTTGAGGTATTTGGGTCCGATGTTGTGGGGGGATTTGTAGGCGTGGGTGAGTAGCTTGAAGGTTACTCTCTTCACGACGGGGAGCCAGTGTAGGTCTCGTAGGTGCTGGGTCATGTGCTCGTGTCGAGGGGTTCTGAGGACGAGTCTGGCTGCGGTGTTCTGGATCATTTGGGGCACCATAGTGCTCAGGGGATGGAATGTGGAAGGTGGGTGAAATGGAGACCAGTGTGTATTGGGGGTCTCAGGCCTGTTAGGAAAAAACTGCCGTAATCTAACACGTCTAAAATACCTTTAAAAGATCTTCGTGTAAATCCCAAAAATTGCTTTGTACTGTGGGAACGAAAGATAACCCTTTACTGAGCAAGTCAATTTCATGAGAGGACAAATTATGTCTTGAGAGATTGAAGATGGGAATTGTTTTACACTCAGACATAGTAGTAGAAGGTCCTACTGAGGGTACCCCCATTGGTAGAACCTGTGTCTGGTCTGTCATTCCCCCGGGTACACAAGTTTGTTCTTGTCCCTGCTTTGGGTGCAGCCTCTCCCTAAAAAACAGGTAGGTTGAGGAGGCGGTCCATAAAGGTCCATCGAAGGCACTAGTGCCTTCCCCTGTGTCAGAGTCCTCTGCTGAGGTGTTACATGAATCTGAGAATGTGACCACATTAAATCTGACCCACTGGTGGCCTCTGGGGGTTTGGTGTGTTGTACTGTAGAATTTGTCTCTAAGGTATGGTTATACCTTTTCTTTGTTAAAGTATTTGATGTCACATTGTATTTTATTCACCTTTTTATTCTTTTCAAAGGTGTTAAAGGTGGTCATGGTATTATTAAGTTTATCTAGTAAATGTTTAGTGCCTGTCACTGTCTCGTTTTCCAAGATCAATTTTTCTATCTCTGCGATCTCAGCAATTTTTTTTGGCTATGTTCTAGTGCGGTGTCAATCCCCAGAAAAGTTAGCTTGTGTAAGTTGATGGCGTTTCGACCTTCATGACTGGAGGTCGTCATTAGGACATAAAGAACACAACATAGGATGATAACTGCCTAATGTGTGAAAAAAAGACAGATGTAAAGATGCAAGTACCGAATGAAGCAGGTACATGACATAAACGAGGGACTAACAAAGTATTGATTCCCTTTGGGACAGTGTTGTATGTTACTAGAATTACCCAGGTCTCAACTGGGACTATGGGTGTCTCCTGTGGTTGTTAATACAGCTCAATCCTAGCACTGCTCTCATGCTGAGTTGACAGCAAGGGATCAGCATCTGGATTCACTTAAAGACGCCTTAGATGTGGTTACTAGAGCAGGCAAGCAGCACAGGGGTAGGAGTCTCAGTACTTTCCACGGCGCAATGGCAGCATAATGACCAATAACTGTATGGCTTTATTGTGAAGCTGTGCAGTGAGTGGCCATTCCGCCCTTGCTGCTCAGCCTCTCTCTCCCTCCCTTTTCGTGTGCCTTTCCAGTAATGGCATTGCACACAAGGTAGTGTGGAGAAAGAGACACAAGATGAGACCTACCAATACCTGAGTCATCGTGGTGGACTGAACCTCCAAGCCTGATGTGAGGCCTCACACAGTCGGAAGCAAGCCCTTGAATTAAATTGTCGTAAACCCAGATGTGATTGCTTCCCTGCACATTGGGGGATCATTATTTGTTTTGCTTCCTTGGGTCCGCTTGGTTGGTGCCCCCCTTAAATAGGGCACACCACTCCTCCAGATGCATGAAAGGTTGCAGCCCCTTTGGCTGATGGGCCTCCATTTTTGCTAATGGGTGACTGCAGTCCGTAACGTATGGTTTGATTAGGTGTGGTAGGTTGGTGTGGTTGGAGAGCAATGAGGCATGGTAGGCGATATGCTAGGTTAGGTGTGGTGGGTTAAGAATTTCTGAAGTTAGTCCTAAAAGTGTAAGAGTGCATGCATCTGTATACGTAGTACGAATGGAAATGGTGTTGCCTATTTAAACAGATTGGGATTCAAATCAGAATTTTGCGACAAAGGTGTAAAGGTGTAAACTATATAAACAATCTTTAAAATAAATAGATGAAAACGTTCACACTCCACTCTTTACATTTCCTGGAATGTGCTTGCCTGCAGCTATAGTTAATGAGATGACGAGGCAGTTTTCTTCTATATAGTTAATGGGCCCTCAGCAGTGCATACGTTTAAAGGGGGTTTAGAGGTCATTAGAGGTCGATATGGAACAGAGCGCACCCTTTCCTTTGATATACATTAATGTTCCATACCCATGCTGAGCTTGTAAGATTTGGCTACTGGAGTGAAGAGCCAGGTTTCAGCTGGAACAATTTCCTAGTTTCGGTGTCACTCAAAATATTGACCCAGCAGATAGAGCTGTTTTCAGTCACCATATTTCCTAATAAGATATCACAGTGAGTGAATCACTCATTCTGAAGTATATAGGAAACTGGCAGCTTCCAGTCTGCACTGAGCCCATTCAAACTTCCGAGGTCGAACATTTGTGCATTCTGAAGGTTGGTTTTTGTAATATATATGGGTTATATTTAAAGCGCAACGAAACAGCAAGGCAAGTGCTATTCGTAAGTATAGTAGAATGCCCTTTAAAACAATACAGCTAACTTCACACTGCTGCTGTGCTTGCATACTGTCCTTAGGTTGTTTCATTTTGCAGCATTACATTGGCAGGTATTTTGGACATGGCTCAAGCATGTAAAATGTGTAACGGATGTCCTCTGTTGTCCCCTGACATTGAATTTGTGGCTCAACTTGAACATTCCATTGAAATGCAAACCATTGCCACTGTACTGGTAGCGTAGCTTGCGTTGTGATATAAATTTGAGAATGAAGCTAGCGCGACAGTAATTAACTCAGGCGCTGCTGTCATTATTATATGAAATCTCTTTATTGATATCATAACTACACTTTCACAATTGACTTATTAACCTTCTTGCTTTCTCAGATTTGCTTGAAAATGCACCATTTGCCCACTCTTTTTTCAAAACCCCACGTATAATGGTTGAGCTCGCTCGCTTGCCAAAGGGCCCTCATCCCAAACCTTTACGCCTCACCACTTTACAACGTCACCAATCTGACCCTTCCAAAGTCCAACTCTTTCACTACTGTTGCTTAGGCTGCAGTGGGAATAGTAAATCAGAACTCTCCACAGTCCATCTGTGATATACTGGGGTGTAGTCTGTTTTCTCCCTTTCCCACTTGTGTCATGTCTGTAGTGGAATGTGGGGACTATGACATACTGGGGATTCTGTGTCAGTTGGAAGATGATCTGTTGGTGTCTGTGCCCCTGGCATGGGGTTCCTGTGCTCCATTAAACCTACTGAAACTACCTCCCTGCAGTTGGTGTTTCCTTTTGGATGGAAGTCTCTACTTCATTTTGGCGACGAGGATGGGATGCGCCACTGACACCAGACACCATCCAATCTTCAGCTGTATTTACCTGGAGCCTGTTAATGGAACCCTGTGTCCTGCCTACATTGTTGCTCTACTGGCCTTGGTGCGGTAGGACTATTTAAAATCTGACCTCTTTCTAGTACTGCCCTGCTCAGTATTTTTTTTTTCTCCCAGTTGTGTTTTCTCGACTTTTCCAATTTTTTTTTACTGTGCCTCGAGCTCTCATTCAAGCTCATTATGAGCGTCTCCTCACGCCCAACGCGCTTCATTTTTGCCTGCCTGCCTCCTCGAGCGTCAACAATAGATTTCACGCGCTGCCCTCCAGCGCGTCAACAAGAGCCATCACGCGCTGCCTTCTCGCGCGTCCACTACCATCAAGAGCCATCACGCGCTGCCTTCTCGTGCGTCCACTACCATTCTGTCATCACGCGCTGCCTCCTCGCGCGCCTGCTACAATTCTCTAATCAAGCGCTGCCTTCTTTGACTTACCGTGTTTTCGGCAGAGCTGCCCCCGCTCAGAGCGCTTGCTGCAACAGACTGCCCAAAGGAACTTCATCGGGCTGCCAGTCTCACCGTACTTCGTTTTCTCTCTCCTCTTCTTGTCGTCTAGCTTGCTCCTCTACTCCTCCCACATTACAACCATAGAGCCCGGGACTTCAGCTAGGGCTTGGTTGTTCACAGTAACATTGCCATCTTCTGGCCATATTTGGAACTGCGTTCAAGGTAAATTTTCATTTTTTTTTTGGGTTGGTTTGTTTTACTCTGCTCACAATTATTAAAGTTGGTCACCATGAGCATCAACCAAGCTGTGGTTTCTCCTCCTTCGTTTCTTATGCTACAGGGGGATCCTCCCATTGAGTGGGAAGATCGGATCGAAACTTTTGAGAATTATATTGTGGCTTTAGAAGGTTCAAATTTTTCACCTGTTAGAAAGAAAGCACTTTTAATTGGATGTCTTGGCACTGAAGGCCAACACATATTTAAGTACCTACCTCAAGTTTACGTGGATAACGGCGATGTTATGGAGGATGTGTACAAAGAGGCAAAATTGCGCATACACAAGCATTTTGCCAAAACTCTGAATATAGTCATGCAACTCCACAAATTTTACACCCAGCCTCAGACGCCAACTGAGTCTATAGATGAATTTGTAGCTAGATTGAGAGAATTGGGTATCAAATGCAAATTTGGTCCCATGATGGAGGAACTCATTCGTGACCAATTGATTGTTCAATGCAGCAACAAGAAAATGCAGGAACGTTTATGGGTAGCAGCAGATCCCAGTTTAAAGGAGGCCATCAAAATTGCCAAAGTTGTGGAGGAATCACAAATGTGCATGAAGGAAATGCAGAAAATGAGCAATAGGGAGCACATTGAGGTCTCTGAGGTTGACTGTGATTCAGACTCAATAAATTTCATCAAAAGAAAGAGTACCACGTCTTCAGTCACCCGCAATCCTTCTCCTAGATCGTCTTTTGCTTCCCAAACCAGACCCAGCACACGATTTTGTTATCGATGTGGCAGCAATTTTCACATTGCGGATTCGAAATCTTGTTTTGCGTTGGGAAAAGACTGTTGTTTATGTGGCAGGAAAGGCCATTTTCCCCGCATGTGTAAAGCCAACAAAACTAAAGTAAACGTGGTGGAGGAGTCTGAGGAGTCTATGGAGCATAAAATACTCATGGTTAACTCTGACACATTAGCTCTATTGGAACATGAAGAGTCAGTTGATTCTAAGATACGCTCTCGTCCCAAAGTGGATTTCCTGATTGATGGCAAAGTAGTGACTTTGATGGTGGACTCTGGGTCACTTTATACCATCATTTCCAAGAACTTGTTTGAAATGGTGTGGCCTTCCAAGTTGTTGAATAACACCAATGTTGTACTCAAGGGTTACCAGGGTACTAACATAGGTGTAATAGGGTTTTTTGAAGCTGAGATTGTATTTCATGAGCGTCGCACAAGAGGTAAAATTTATGTTGCCACTGAGGTTCCACTCATTTTGGACTGCTCCCATCAGTATGATCTCCACATAGTGGTCAATCCCAGAGCGGCTGAGCAGGTAATGGTTGTGTGTGAGGATGATGTTAGTCAAGTTCTTGAACAATTTGCACCAGTTTTTAACGGCAAATTGGGTGTAGCCAAAGATCATACTCATAAGATCATTTTAAGGAAGGATGCTATTCCTGTGAGGCACACTTCCAGGAAAATTCCCATTGCTATGAGGGAAGAGGTTAAGAAAATTATTGATCAATTAGTACTAGATGGAACCTGTTGAAGTTACTCAGTGGTTATCTCCAGTGGTTATCACTAAGAAAGCAGACGGGTCCTTGAGGTTTTGTGTGGATCTTCACAGCTTAAATCAAAATGTTGTGATGGACCGTTTTCCACTCCCTAATATAACGGAGTTGGTCTTCCTTTTAGCTGGGGGAAAATTCTTTTCAAAATTAGACCTCAAAAGTGCCTACCATCAGGTTATGCTACATCCCGACTCCAAACACCTTACTGCCTTTGTTACAGCCGAAGGTGTTTTTCAGTTCAACTGACTGCCCTTCGGACTGTCGTCCGCAGCTAGCGTGTTTCAGAGGCTCATCTCCAAGGTTCTAGTCGGTGTAAGTAATGTCATCTTCTTCCAAGATGACATCTTGATTTTTGGTGACACTATTGAATCTCACAATGACACCCTACGCACTGTCCTTCGCAAATTGTTGGAAGCTGGTCTCACTTTGCGCAGAGAAAAATGCAAATTTCTAGTCAGTGAGGTCGAATATCTAGGTTATCGCATTTCTAGCGAGGGTGTGAGGCCCAAACTCAATCTCGTCAGTGCCATTGTTAATGCTCAAACACCCATTGATAAGGACATGTTGCGTTCTTTCATGGGTATGGTTGAGTATTATGCCAAATTTGTGAAAGACTTTGCCACCAAACCAGAACCGCTACGAATTTTGCTCAGGAAAGGGCACAAATTTGAGTGGGGAGCTTCTCAAGAGGATGCCTACTCTGCCAGCAAAAATGAGATTTCCAATGCGAAGATTTTGGCCCCATTCCAACCCAACTTAAAGACTGTTCTTACTGTGGACGCTAGTGCTGTTGGGGTGGGTGCTGTCTTGTCCCGAGTGCATGCTGGTATTGAAAAGACCGCAGCCTTTGCGTCCCGCTCTCTCAAGTACTGAGAGGAAGTATTCGGTCATTGAGCGGGAGGCATTGGCAGCTGTCTGGGCCACTTCTCACTTCCGCACGTTCATTTGGGGTTTCAGAGTTACCTTAAGAACTGATCGTAAGCCCCTATTGAAAGTTCTTGCACCTAATGGGTTCAAAAATTGTTCAGCTCGTCTTGCTAGACTGGCTGTCAAACTTCAGGATTGTGACTTCGCTGTTGAATACATGCCTGGTTGGAAAAACAAAGTAGCTGATTGTGTTTCCAGGCTACCTGATAAGTTGTGCGATGGTGGGGTGGTGGTTACAGAAGAGGTTGTTGCAAGCATTGATTAAATTCTTTCTGGTGTACATGGTGCCATCTCCAAACAAGAGTGATTGGACTCTTCTGACAAGGACCTAGAACTTCTAGCCGTCCATAGGATGATAAATGAAGGTGCCCAAAGAGAGAGTGTGTACTCTGATGATGTCAGACCTTATTCGAAAATAGTTGAGGAATTATCCGTTAATTCTGATAACATTATAGTCAGAGGTGAGCGTTTTGTGCCCCCTGTCACCTTGAGGTCTAAACTCATTGCCTTGGCACATGAGGACCACATGGGACAGACCTTTACCCTTAAAAGGGTCAAGGAAAATCTCTGGTGGCCCAGATTGGATTCTGAGGTCAAGAGCTGGGTCGAGAATTGTATTGCTTGCAAAAACTCAGAGAAAAGATTAAAGTTAGGTGGTTCTGTTAAAGACACCTTTCATATGACTGAAGTGGATTCTGTTTGGGAGAAAGTCAGTCTTGATTTCATTGGTCCTTTCACATTTTTGGCTGAGCATGAACGTTTTGCCGCTGTCTTGGTGGACACCAAGTCACGCTGGTTTGAGGTTGTTTCTTTAAGAAATATCAGCACGAAAACAACCATTGCTCTGTTGGAAGAAATCTTTAGAAGGGAGGGTGTTCCCCTCAATCTTGTCACTGATAACGGCACCCAGCTTACTTCCTATGAAATGGAGTCCTTTTTAACCCATGTGGGGGTGAAACACATTTGTACTTCCCTGTACAACCCACAGAGCAATGGTCAAGTTGAAAGGATTAACAGGTTGGTGAAGGGTACCATGGAATTAGCCAACAGGGCTGGGCAGAATGTACAATGTGCTGTCAAAAATATGCTGTGGGCATACCGCACCACACCCAATGCTGCCACTGGTAAAACTCCTTTTGAAATGATGAGAGGTAGGTAACCGTCCTCTAAGTTGTGCCCTTCTTGGTGTGGAAAAGTGGTAAGCTTGCCACCTCCAGTAATACTGGTTTGTCTCCTAGGAATGTTTTCTTTAAAGTAGGAGATGTTGTCAAAGTCAAACCAGGGGGTGTCAGACCTGGCCTTTCTAAGTTTCGTGGTCCTTTCAAAGTTCTACAGAAGGGTCATAATTGGGTGAAGTTGGACAATATGCAAGTCTGGAACATGAGGAGGGTGGATCTCTTCCAAAGAGGTGGTGGAAACTCTTCACCTGGTGCTGTTGTTCCTGATTTACCTTTGTTGGATGTAAGATCTGAAGTCTCTAATGTGCCTCCACTGGTGATTAAAAGAGGTGTTAAACATGATATGTTGCCTTTTGCCAGGCCAGTGAGAGGCAAGAGGTCCATTAATTCTCCAATGTGGCTCAAAGATTTTGTCACTCGATCTATTCTGTCATTATGTTGTTTTTCTTCTTTTGTTTGTTGTGTGTGGGTGTGGGTGGTGTTTTTTGTGTGGGGTTCCTTTTGGGTTTGTTTTGTCCTTGTTCTGTCTGTGAAAGAAGGGGGATGTGTTATACTGGGGTGTAGTCTGTCTTCTCCCTTTCCCACTTGTGTCATGTCTGTAGTGGAATGTGGGGACTATGACATACTGGGGATTCTGTGTCAGTTGGAAGATGATCTGTTGGTGTCTGTGCCCCTGGCTTGGGGTTACTGTGCTCCATTAAACCTACTGAAACTACTTCTCTGCAGTTGGTGTTTCCTTTTGGATGGAAGTCTCCACTTCAATCACCTTCCCTACTGCTTCTCAGGTTGGAGTGGTAATACTAACTTTGACCCCTACAAAGTCCCACACTTTCCCCACTGTTGATTACATTGGAGTGAGGATAGTAAACCTGCCCCTCTTAAGTCCATGACTTTCCATACTGTTGCTAGGCTGGAATGGAAATAGCAAATCTGACGCCTCAAAAGTTCACCATGTTCCCTATTGTTGCTTACGTTGGTGTGGGAATAGTAAATTTAACCCGCCAAAGTCCAACACTTTCAATACTGTTGCTTAGATTGGAGTGGGTATAGTAAATCTTACCCTTACTGTTGGTCAGGTTGAAATGGGAATATTAAACCTGAGCCCTCTAGAATCGTACATTTTCCCTACTGTTGCTAATGCTAGAGTGGGAATAGTGAAGTTGACTCCTCCGAAGTACATTTTTTAAGTTTATTTTTTTATTTGTTTTATTTTTAACAAAAATGTTTTGTGAGTTAATATTTTTTAATTTATTTTTTATTGTATATTTTTATTTGGTTTTTTGTATTTTAATAATGCTATTGCATGTTTATTTTTTATAACTTTAATAGTGCTTTTCAATTCTTCTTAGTTATTCTTAGTATTTTTACTTTATTATTCATGTTTATTTTTATTAATTTACATCAGTGGTACTCGCAAATATTTCCCAGGGGCCAAAACGTTTTGTCTGTGATGTACCCAAGGCTGCATTGATTCCAGCAGACTGGCAGTCGGGCGAGGGGATTGGGGGAGATTGGTGGTAAGATGGGTATAGGCAAAGGATATACATCTATTGGCTGAATTGCACCTTGTGAAACCGGAAAACCTGGGATTAATCCTGGATTCCCCACTTTACCAAATTGTGTGATCCTAGGCAATTGTTTAATTTCACTTTTCCTCTTTTTTCTTCATTCACATATAAGAGGACCTCGAAATACGTGATTTCAGGGTATGCGTTGTACAAAACGTTCTCATGTGTTTGATTTAATTAACTATAATGGTGTTCATGTATAATAGGAACCCAGGCCACCCAAAGAGTGCACAGAACAACTGACTGGTCAGTTTAGTTCAATATTGACATTGTTGTCAGGGTAGGGGGAAAAGTTAAAGTTTCTAAATTCATGTTTGAAAACTATCACTTTTAAATGAATACTTCGCAATGCACTTTTGGAGAGACTTTCACATTTTTACACTTTTTGCTGCAAGATGTCTTTACAATGAAGGTATTTCTAAAGTTAAGCGCAGGACTCCCAAGTTACTTTCTTTCTTTAACACCAATTAACCTTGAAATAAATACTTGCATGTCTATTTAACATCTTTTTATTATTAGTGCTGAGTCGAGTAAACTGCAGGCCAGTGCTCCTGTTGACCGGGGGGTGGAGGGGGCTCATGAAAAGGTCAAGGGGGTTGCATTTGGCTCCCGGGCCATACTTTGAGTAACAATGATTTACATGTTTATGATTTTTTTCTTTAATTTGTTTTAAAGTATACATTGTTGTTTTATGTTTTTAAGTTATACAATGGTTCACACAAAAACATCTAAAAGCTCAAGCTGCACAGAGCCCACCAGCCAAATTTTCTCTTTAGCTGTCACATCTCTTCTGCCATCTTTCTATGTGTATACTTTTTTGGCTGGATTGGGCCCCCAATGTTCTCCTGAATAAGAGAAATCAGATGGGATATGAGATAGGAGAAGAGCAAAATGGTAATGAGAGAGGCATAGCGAGAAGAGTGAATAAGAGGGAGAAGGGAGGTAGAGATAGTAAGATATGTGATGTATGGAGAGGTGTGAGGTAAAGAAAGAAAGCCAGGGGAGGTTGCTAAAAACAACGATACAGTCAGGTAGAAGGGAGAAGAGGCCAATGGAGAAAAACAGTCAGTGAAACAGGAAAGGATGAAGCATAAGGCAGAGAGGTAGTGGGAGATAATGAGAAGGAAATGTAGGTAAAGGGAGATGGTGGGATACAAATGGGAGTGGGGTTGAGAAAGATATAAGGTGGAAAGAGAGATGAGTTAGAGAGACCAAGAGGCAGAAAAAGGTAGACAGAGCATGAGGTATTTTGAAAAGGACTAGCAGAGAATCTTCTGACTCAGAGAGAGGCAAAAGTAGAAATGAGGTATTGAAGGACAGGTCAGGTAAGGAGAGTAGTATGGCAGAAAGAAATGTACAGTGAGAGGAGTAAAAGGTAGAAAGAGAAAAACAATGTAGAGAGAAAAGAGGTGAAGTAGAGAGGCAGAGGTGAGGTTGATGAAGTGAGGTAAGGTTGATACAGAGATAGAGAGAGCGAGGTAGAGAGAGGTCTGCGGAGCCAAAGCCGAGTTCACAGATCCAAAGCTCTCTGAGTGACTGAACATAACAGAGAAAAATACATTGCGCTGTCAACACAGTACACAGGGTCGGTCTCCACACCTCAGGAAAAAATCACTTCCTGGCTGGTGAGTGGGTTCCAAAGTGATTTCCCTTAAGTAAATAAAATAAATGTGGTTTTGCCCTGGGCGTGAGTGACCTCAGCACGGCACTGAGATCCACAAATCCTGCCTCTGGGCTAGCGAACCTCACGACAAGAGCTTTTGAACTCTTTTTGTGTCTGAACTATAGCTACACAGTGGCAATCACCACTGGGATAGATAGATAGATGGATGGATGGATGAATAGATAGATAGATAGATAGATAGATAGATAGATAGATAGATAGATAGGCCATTGGAATCCACCAGTTATAACTGAAGTAACCATAACCTGCACCCGCACCATGCACTGTGTTGTCATAAATGATGTAATTTCAGATATCATCAGTGATGTTATCAATGATGTCATAGAACATGTCATGAGTGTTTTAATATATGAGGTCAGAAGCAGTGTATGATGAGGGAGTGAGTTATAGTTACTTCAGTTAACTATAACTCATGAATTTCAGTTTTTGTTTGTGTTTAAAATGCTAATTATATTATCCCTTTAACCTTTGTTTTTTTCAGTGAATTTCTGAAGTTGTTTTTAATGTAAAGTAAGATAGTATTACGAGAGCTAACTATAACATCACTTTATATTTTTTTTCAGTGAATTTCTGAGGTTTTTTTTAATGTAAAATAACAATTTAAAGAATGTAATTTTAAACAAGAAGGGCCTAATGACTTTGTCAAAGAGTCAAAACACCAGAATGTAAAAAGCTGGCCTATTGGCTTTAGCAAGGGGTCAGCACATCAACCTATATACAGCAGATCTATTGGCTTTGTCTAGAAGTCACCACAATAATTTATAAATCCCAATATTCCAATGAACTCCTTATAAATACACCCATGGCAATGCATACAAATTATTGTCACAAAAAATATTTGAATTAAAGCCTTTTCATTCCAATAAGCTCTACATGTGTAAATGAGTCTTTCTTTAACACTCTTCAGGCCACAAAATGCAGCTATAAAACCAACCCAAGAGGTTTCCATATTCCAGCTGAAGGGCATACAGCTCTAGCTCAGAGTGTTTTTAAAATAATGGTAAGCTCTTCTGGGATCATGCATTAAATGACCCAGGAGACTTACAGGTTTAAAAAAAAACTTTCCTGGGGAGCTGCTGTGCTTCTCCCCCACAACACTTTTCAAAATTTTAGGTGGTGCCTCTGCTCTTCCTACGGGGCACTATGGCATCCATATATTGTTTTTTTTTTTAAATGCCAATGAAGGGCATTATGGTGTGCTCCCGAGAAGGAGCAGTGAATAATTTATCAGTGGCCTTTTCTTTTTCTTCATATTTACTTGGGTGCTCCTGCCTCACCTGGGGTACCCACAGCCTACGTTTATTTTTTTAAAACAGGCAGCGCACAGAACCCACTCCTGTACTGCCTGTGTCTTTTTAATTATTTTATTTTTAAGTGGGTGACCTGGTCCCACCTGGGGGCACCCGCAACATATGTAAATGTTGGGGGCTGCAGGGGGAGGCCTAAGGCCCTGCGGCTCTGCCGGCTTCCCTGCCAGCGCCAATCTTGGGTGCTGGTAGAAGCCAGATCTATTGCTTTGCTCCCACCCGGGAGCAGCTTTTCCCTCTGGCCAAGGAGGGTTGGAGCAAAGCAGTGTTCCCTACCAGGGAGACTGTGGACAGGGAATTAGATTTATATTCCCTGCCTGCAATTGCCCAGGCAGAGAAAAAGTCTGTTTCCAGGGATCCTCTTGTGGCATGAAATATAAATATACTTTGAACCTTAATGTTTCAATAACTACTGAACAGATTTATACTAAATTAAAAAAGCACAATTTCTGGATCAAGATCCAGCTTGATGACAAATTTGGTGTAATTCCGTTCAGCCGTTTTGGCTGTAGCTGTGTCTAATTTTCCTATGGAAAATTGCATGAGGCAAATGCATTTTGGGACTGCCTTTTTCTCAGTTGCCCCCTTGATGGATCATCCCAAAACTTTCAATGAAGAAGCGGAGGTGGACAGACTTGTTTTTGTGAAGATTTGTCAAACAACATCAAGATTATTAGAAAACCAAAAAATCAATTTTCTATGGAAACATGTTATGTGGCCTTGACCTTTAACTCCCCAGTGGTGACTGCCACTGGCTATATATATATATATATATATAT
Source organism: Calotriton arnoldi (assembly GCA_963921515.1). Taxonomy (NCBI): domain Eukaryota; kingdom Metazoa; phylum Chordata; class Amphibia; order Caudata; family Salamandridae; genus Calotriton; species Calotriton arnoldi. The sequence goes on from CAWUFW010002753.1 coordinate 488,819, forward strand.
ATATATATATATATATATATATATATATATATATATATATATATATATATATATATATATATATAATATATCCCAACAGAAGCAGCTCGCTGATTTCCCAGCCTCTTGCCAGTGGTGGATTACGGCAGGGTAGCGATCCCCTTATAAACAAACACTCCACTCCTCAATCCACTCCCCATTTTCCTGGGGTAAGAAAGAGACAGACCTCAATCTCCAACATATAAATGCCCAGGATTTATTCAGTGCAACACATACATCAGCAAAATGCCCAACGCATTTCGGAGACTAGTCTCCTTGATCACGGGTCAGGTCACCAACCTCAAATCCCTGTTTAAATAACAATGTGCCCTCAGTCTGAAACAAAATAGAAAGTGACAACGTACCCTTCATGACGGTGCCGGGAAAGTATACGCGAAATATTCGGCCATCTTGGAACTGTACAAATACATTGCATTTCAAATGTTGTTGTTACATTACATGCCTGTAAACTGGTTTTTAACAGAGATGCACTCAAATAAAACATAATTCAAATTCATATCACACTCCTTTCTTCAATGGCGATCGCGCAGTAATATCAAGGACAAGTTGATTATGCATCTGCTAGATATCTAAGAAACTTGTTCCTGAAATGTACATATATATATATACACACATGTGTATATATAGATGTATATCCCTCACAGTCTTCCAGCAGCCCATCTGCAGGGGGCCCCTGTTTCAGCTACTGGGGGGAGGGATCATCATCCATTCCCTTTCTTCTATCTGGGGTTGGTATTTCCTTCTAATCTTCAAGAGGCACGTAGTTTGTTCTGTGAAGGTAACAAACTTTTCAAAGTTACCTCTGGCTGCTAATTACTGAAAGAGGTGGCAGTGGAGTACCGTGATTACAGAGAAAGGGGTATGTTGCAGCACAAACCTGGGCTGCGACAGTATTACTTCAGAAGATGAACTCCCTCCATTGATTAAAGGAAACTGGACCATGCCCCTTCCACACCTGCCAAGGGAGGTGTATGCTGAGTCATGCTACTAGGTTATCACGCATGGCTGTGGTGATGCACTTTGTATCAGAGGGCATGTCTCACGCAGGAATGTTGAACAGCCTGCTATTTGTTTTCTGAACTCACTCCCTCCCTCCAACATCCACTCAGCCCCCCACCCCCTCCCCTGAGGTCTAGAGGACTTTCTCCTGTCAGTCTAACTCGTGCAGAAGTTAGAGATGTAGAGAAATACAAACCAGCGCTATATACCAAACCCTTCGCCCTCTAGCCTTCATCCTTCCAACACAGACAAACACTTCTGCTGTACTAAAAGGAGCTATTGTAGACCTTCTGTCTGTTACAGGAGAGCTAGCTTTTTCTCCATCACACTCTGTAGGGGCTTCACACCGGATGGGTGTTGACCCTCTTCAGAAGTCAACCTCACCATGATTTCAATGTTATGTTATGTTGTTATATTATGTTATGTTACTTTATGTTATGCAGATTTAAAGAGCGCAATATCTAAGCCTGGGTGGAGTTCGCAGAGTTGAAGTGCAAAAATAACTCTGCTGCGCTACTCGGAGCTCCGCAAGCGGCAGAGTTTCTTTAGATAAATGCAGTTCACAGTGATTTTCAGTGGCAGGTGCGTGTCCGCACTGTGCAATCATCGCGTACGGCACCATGCACAGCGCAAGCCGGTGCTCCTTCCTTTCTACCCCTCAAGTAGATTTTTACTCTAGCAGCAGCTTTCTCAACGAGAACGGACGGTTTCTCAACGAAAGTGGTCGCGAGCATAGGCGACCACTTGCAAAGAGAAATCTGACCGCCCGCGTTGAGAAATCTCAACTGGAGGTTGATTTTCCACGCTCGCCAACTTGATGTTGACGAGCGCGAACGAGGACAAATCTTGCTGGGAGGTGGATTTTCCTCGCTTGCGCTCGCCAACTTAACGTTGATGAACGCGAGCGAGGGAAAAAACTCTGCTCTGCGTTTTTCGGAACTCTGCCAGCTCCGCGTAACGCGGAGTGCGGAAAACTCCGCAAACTCCACGAGCGGAGCGGAGTTCATCCCCCAGACTTAGCAATATTACCCGGGAGGGTATCCTGGTGCTGAGTAGGCATGAGTCCATCCAAAGCAAGGGCCCAGTGGGACTACTCGAAAAGCCAGGTCTTCAGCTTCTTGCAGAATTCAAGAAGTGAGGAGGAGGTTCCTATGTTTTGTGGCAGGTCGTTCCACGACTTAGAAGCAATGCAGGAGAAGGCTCAACCTCCAGATCCGGTTTTCTGTATACGTGGGATGTGTGCAAGTAGGAGTCCTGATGAGTGAAGGTGACTGGAAGGTTTGTGGAAGCAGATGTGATTGTTGAGGTATGCTGGGCCTGTGTTATGTAGTGCCTTGAAAGTGTGGGTGAGGAGTTTGAAATGTGCTCCTTCATTTGTGGGGAGCCAGTGGGGCTCCTTCAGGTGTGATGTGAGTACAGCATGTGAGACTGAGAGTGATTCTGGCTGCCAAGTTCTGAATGGTCTGCAGCCTTCTGGTGAGTTTTTTGTTGATCCAGGCATATAGGGTGTTTCTGTAATCCAGCTTGCTAGTGACGAGGGCATGGGTGATTTTATGGGGGCTGATTTGGAGATGTCAGAAAATCTTCCTGAGCATCTTCAGGGTATGGAATAATGAGGTAGTGACAGTGTTGACTTGGGCAGCCATGTCTAGATTGCTGTTTTTTTATAAACCTTTTTATTGGATTTTGCATCTTTCATACAGGGTATACATCAATCAATATCTTTAATCGTTGCTTAACATACATTGTACGTATTATCATGGCAAAAACCGTGTCAACAGAAGAATTACTTGTCTTAGCGCATGTGGTGTGTGGAAATGTATGCCTGTTCAGGGAGAGTGGGTTTCGTGTTGGACTGATTAGTTCTTGGGTGTGACTGGTGTACCCTTACTGTCCGTATGTGCTGTTGGAAAGGGAAAATCCGTTTGTACAACTGAACTGGGGAGACATAACTTGGGGAAATGGGTCAAGGGATAAGGGCATTGATCTTCGCTGGTCTAATAACACCGAGAGGTGATCTCTTATCGGGACAAGTGCAGCGTTCCGCTTGGGGCAGGGCGGAGATGGCCCGCCGGGGAGATTCATGTGTGGTTTGAGGTTTACCTGGGCCTGGCGCCGGCTGGGTGTTAGTTGGGGTTTCTGTGGGGGGGGGTATTGTGCTTGTTTGAAGCTATGTAGGAGCATTGACCACTCCATGGATATGGGGCGTCGTTGTGTTCCACGCGCTTCCTCCTGTCTGATTGCGTCTTCCTCAGCAGCGCCCCATTTCTTGACCGCCCCCCACCACGCTGCTATTGGGGGACCGTCCGGTGACCGCCAGTGCAGTGTGATGCTTCGCTTTGCTAAGGAGTATGGCTAGTATCGCAAATCAGGTCTCCACCTTTTTCTGCCTATGTCGCTTAAATATCCCTAGGGCGCTAGGCTCCCATGTGGTAAACCCTGTCAGGCCCGTGACTGTCAGTATTGTGGCGTGTACTCTCGCCCAAAAGGATTGCAGTGTGGGGCAAGCCCAGAACATATGGATGAGGTTGGCGTCAGGTGTGTGGCATCGCGGGCAGTCAAACTGCGTCGCAGGGAAAAAACGCTTGAGCCGCTTCGGTGTGAGATATGCGTGGTATAATACGTTGAATTGAATGTTTTTGAAGCGCTGATTACGTGACACTTTTTTGTGGTGTTCCAGTGCTATGAGCCATTCGTTGTCATGTAGTGCTCGACCGAATTCCTCCTCCTATTTTAGTCAAAGCAGTGCTAGTGGCGTACGTGTAAGTTCCATGATAGATTTGTATATCCAAGTGATAAGGTGTTTCCCTGCTCCCATGTTTAATATTGTGTGCAGTACAGGGTGCCTTTTGGGTTCACCGTCCGTTAGATCCCACGTCTTCCTACAGTGGGCTATCAGTTGCCTGTGTAATACGAACTGTCCCGCGGGGAGCCCGCTCTCTTCCATCAGGCCCTCGAACGAGGTCAACTGGCCTTCAGTGAACAGGGCTTCTATCTCAGTGAGCGCGTGTTCTGTCCACGCTCGCAATCCTCTAGTTGTGTAGTGCCCACGTCCTTTAGGGAGACCCGCTAGTGGTAACAATGGGGAGTACATAGGCGCCGCTCTAGAGAGGCGATGGATTCGTAACATATAGGATCTGGCCACCTTCACCAGCAGGGGGTGTACCGGGTTGGGTTTGGTCCCTGGAAGGAGCATCCGGGTTATCTCTGGGATTATCAGATTCCCCGCCTGTGCTTTCGTCTCCTCTAGGTGTCGTCCAGCTGTCCAGCGCGAGTGCCATTGCAGCTGCGCTGCGAGGAAGTAGGCCTTGAAGGACGGGGCACCCAGTCCCCCCCTGTCTCGTGGCAGCTGCAGTGTCGTCAAGGCTACGCTGCGGCGACCCTTCCCCCAGATCAGCGATATCAGTATGGAGTTTAGCTCTCGAAAGAAGGGTCGCAGGGGGGATCACCGGGACGTTTACAAAATAGTATAAAAGACGGGGCACCATTATCATTTTAGATAAAGCTACCATTCCTATTGGGGCCAGGGGCAGCGTTGGCCAGACGTTGACCTGGGTTTTTATCCCTCGTAGGGCTCTGTAATGGTTACCCTCCAGGAGATCTCTAGGTGTGTGATAGTCTAATTCCTAAATATCTTGAGGCGTCCCCTGTCCATGACAATTTGGCCTCTCCTACACTGATCTCCCAGTGGAGTGTATCTGGGTGAAGGGGGTAGATAGTGGATTTGGCCCAATTCACTTTTAAACCCGCTGCCTTCCCAAACTCGTTGAGTGTGGCCCAAAGAGAAGTGAGGTCTGCTGTGATGTCCCTGACGTATATTAGGAGATCGTCTGCATATAGGGACACACTGTGCGTACGTCCCTTGAGCGGTATACCCCATAGTTCGCCCTCCTCCCTCAGTCTTATAGCCAGTGGCTCTATTGCTAGGGCAAATAGTAACGGGGATAGAGGGCACCCCTGGCGTGTTCCACGCGTTATCGGGATGGGGGCGAGATATGTGGTATTTCATATGCCTGCCTATTCGGACCCGGGCGGTTAAACCGGTGTACAACAACTTGATATATGCCATGAGTTGGGGCCCCATTCCCACCCGCCTCAGAACCTCAAATAAATACTGCCATGCTAGGGTATCAAAGGCCTTTTCTAGATCTAGTACAAGGCATGCGGCGTGCGGGAACCTTCCCCGCACGCTTTCTTGGACCTGAAACAGCCTACGTATATTTTGGGAGGTGTTCCTCCCGGGCACGAAACCACATTGGCGAGGGTGTACCAGGCGGGGGAGCACCCTGTGTTTCTATCCCCTAGGATTTTTCAGAGTATTTTGCAGTCCGCCGTTAGCAGGGTGATAGGTCGGTACGACGACCTGAGGAGGGGATCCCGGTCTGGTTTAGGAAACGTCACTAGTGTGGATTCACGCATGGTCTTAGGGAGTATCTTCGCCTCCAGCGCTGCCTTATAGACTATGTCTAACTGTGGGACTAGTTGTTGGGAGAATGTGTTATAGAATTCTATGGGGAAGCCATCGTGGCCGGGGGCCTTGTTTTTGGCCAGGTGTGGGATCGCATGTTTGATCTCTATTGCTGTGAGTTGTCCGTCTAGGGAGGACCGGTCCTCCTCCGTCAGCTGTGTTATAGCATTAGTGTGTAGCATTTTGTGGATATATTCCTCTCTGTCCGGAGTCGGCTCCCTATATAATTTCTCATAGTATTCATGGAAGGCCAACAGAATATCTGCTTGCGCGTACATAATCTCACCTGCTGCGTTTCTTATACTGGTGATAGGTTGTGCTTTCAGGTTCTGTCTAATAAGCCATGCAAGCAAGGTGCCGGCTCGGTTTCCCTCTCTATTGGCTCTAGTGGCGTATGCACGAAAGTTATACCTGCGCAAGTCTGCACAGGCTTCTGCGTATTTAGTCTTGGCATCTGCCACTTGTGTAGGAGGGATCCGCTGTTTGTCAGCTTCCTTAGACAGTCGCGGTACTTGCTGCTCTGTGGCTTGTACCGCCTGCTCTAGCATTTTCCGTACCCCCGCGATTTGTCTAATGCATGTTCCCCATATGACCACCTTGAAGGCGTCCCATTCAAGTGTCCTAGAATTTGTGGTGCGTACGTTCTCAGATAAGTAGTTTTGAATGTTCTCTTTTTGTTCATGTTGAAACACCGGATCCTCCAGGCAATCTCGGGGGAGCTGCCACGTGGGAACCGGGGGTGAGGGTGGGCGCCATCTGAGAGTCATGACCTGTACGTCGTGGTCCGATATCACCCTGCCTAGGTAGTCTGAATGTTGGGTTAGGGGAAGGATCGTCCATGTGAATCGGTCTAGCCGTACTCACAGATTATGGGGAATAGAATGGAAGGAGTAGAGCTTGGTTGTCTGATTTGCGTGTCGCCAAGCGTCCGTCAGTGACCAATGGTTTGTCCAGGCTTGAAATCGGGCTGTTTGTGCGTAGGCTTGTGAAGCTTTGGTGGGGGTGGGATCTATCTAGGCGAGATCCAAAGAACAGTTATAATCCCTCCTAACACCCATGGGGAAGATGTGAATTGAGCCAAGCTACTCGACAGGGTTTCCCAGAATATTGTTTGTTCTGTATTGGGGGCGTATATACTGCCTATTAGTATTGGCTGACCATCTAGTAAACCTTCCAATAACGCATATCTCCCTTCGGGATCTACCTTCCGGCCGGTCTCTAGAAAAGGGACTCCCGGTCGAAGCCAGACTAGGGCTCCCCTTGCATACGCTGAATATGTTGTGGCACAGAAGGTGCCCCCCCATCTCTTTTGGAGCTTGTCTAGTTCCCCCTTTGCCAGATGTGTCTCTTGTATTAAAATGACCTGTGCTTGCTGGGGCTTGATATACGCGTAGATGGCGTAGCGTTTTCTAGCCGTATGTATACCCCGCGCATTTAGAGTGAGAAATTTGATATCTGTCGCCGGAGTTATGGTGGTTTATTGGCCGCGCGACGTTGGAAGGTGGTCCTGGGAGCCCCTTTGTAAGCCCACTGGTGCGGATTGTTTGTGCCTGATGTGAGGTGTAGACATGTTAGCGAGTGTCTCTGCCCTTTGTGGTGGGATGGGTGAGAGGTCAGGATATGGTTAGGGGTTGAACTAGAACACTGTCGGGTTGGAGACCCAATACAGGGGACCTGCTGCAACATACAGCACGTCCAAACCGGTACAACCGTGTACCCATTAACAAAACGTACTGGGGGATCCATCTGGCTCGCGTATGTCCCTAAGATACCCAAGCGGGGCCCCATAGCGTTGTGTGTCTACTATGCGGGGGCGCCTTGCGCTGGTTGGTGTGGGGTCTTTCACCATCGTGGGGCGTAATATGTGTTGTAGTGCTAGCGAGTAAGATTTCTTTGGCATCTAGGGTCAATATAGCTACCAACTCTCTGGAGCTTCATATGAGTGTGTCTGCAGTCTGTGGTGTGACCATTGGTAGGGTCCCAGAGTTCTCGCCAGAGTCACTGGAGTCGTTTGGGACCTCTTCGGGCGTGAAAATGTGCGGAGTGTCTTCGCGGTCCGATGTGGAGAGATTTCTTCCCAATTCCACCGCTGCTTGTAATGCTTTCCGGCGTTCTGCTATGATCTGTTCCAGGTCTGGCAATGTCAGCGATTTATGAAGTGACTGTATGTCTGAGTGGCTTTGGGTTCTCTTGTTGCTGCGCCTTGGGGGCCTGGACGTCTTGGGTCTTGGTGTTCTAGTGTTCCTTTGCAGTGGATCGATTTGCAAGTTCAGTTCCATTCACTTTGTTGCTTCTTGTGGGTCTGTGAAGAATATTGTAGTATCTTTGTGAATGATCTTGAGCCGTGCTGGGAACAGCAGTGAATATTGAATGTTCTGGCTCCGGAGTAGTCTCTTTATCTCAAGGAATGACGCTCGCTTTCGTTGCACTACTCTGGAATAATCTGGGAAGAGCATGACGTGTTTGTCTTCCACCGTGATGGGGTTGCTCTCTCTGGCAGCTCGTAGTATGGCATCCCTGTCCCGGAAGTGGAGTAGCTTTATTAGCATGGGACGAGGAAGCAAGCCTGGAGGAGGGCGTCGCGCTGGTACTCTGTGTGCCCTTTCATTTGAGAAATAAGGAGTAAGTTCTTCACGCGGAGTGAAAGACTGGAGCCAGGACTCTGTGTATGCAATGGGGTCTCTACCCTCCACGCCTTCCGGCAAATTCAAGATTCGTAGGTTGCTCCTCCTGGAGCATCCTTCTAGATCGTCTGCTCTTTCCTCTAGGGTTGTGACTCGGGCTTGTAGGTCTTTTATGGAGTCTTGTTTTGCTTTGGTTTGAGGTTGCATCGTCGCTAGCGCTTTTACTCCATCCGCCACCTTATCCGCTAACTTCCGATGGTCATCCCGCAGCAGGCTGAGGTCCGTGGCCAAGGTCCCGAAGCGCTCTTCCATGGTGACGCGCGAGTGCTCTGTTGCAGCCAGGACTTTATCTAATTTTTCTGATATGGTGGCGCTACAGTCTGTGTCTGTCTTTGACCCTGCTTGAGTCGGGGATGTCGATCTTGCTTGGTGAGAGGTCTGGGGAGCCCCAGTCGTTTTGAGGCGTCCCATGTCCACGGGTAGTGTAGTAAGCGCTTGGCCGCCCTGTTATTTATTGCTGTGTGGTCCAGGAGGGGGGGGGATCCTGTCGCCTAGGCTTTGGGTCGGTTCGATCCGGAAACCTGATGAGCCCTGCTGTCCTTTTCTCACCCCTCCGATCAGTTGATGGGCCTCCCGATGGTTCGCCACAGTGGACACTGATGAGGTGAGCCCCCTTTTCTTTTCCGCTTCGGTCGGCACGCTATTCTGTCCCCCTTTCAGCCCCGCCTGTTGATGCGGGCCTCCTTGTTTGTGGTTGCTGTCCTCCCCCGGCCTCCGATTGCTTAGTGTCTCGTACCAGAGGCGGTATCCCTGTCACTGGCAATGGTGTATTTCTTGGGGGCAGCGGGGGTGGGTCGGAACACCAGGGCTGTGGGATCCGCTTCCTCCTTCCCCCGCCAAACCCCTCTCGCCCGTTACCTTAAGGGTCCACTCGTGTAGCTGCCTGGTGCCCGCAGTCAGGGCATTGGAGGGTCGCTGGAGCATTGGGAAGGCAGGCCAGTTGGATGGGAGAGGGAAGCGTAGACTCACCGGTTGATTACTGCTGTCCCGGGTCACTGCTCCCTCGTTATGTCACTCTCTGCACCTTCCGGGCCCCTGGGTCACTCAACTCTGTCAGGAGGGCTCCAACTTCCTCTCTTTTGGGGTGCCTGTCATTTTTCCCCTGTTTTCCGTTTGCGGGCTGAATCCAGTTCGGGAGTCTGTGATGCGCATGGGGCCGCCACTTTCGTGCTCTTTCCCCCCCCCTCCTTCTTGCTCCCAGGCCTCTCGGTGGAGCCGCAGCGCCGGGCTCCATTATAGCCCACTCTGCACCATTCCGCCACCAGTACCATGTCTTCTGTGCCAGTCTGCCCACTCCACACTTGCCGCTCACTCCCGGGTGTCCATTCTCTGGAGTTTCATGGAAGTGCTGCCTGAAACTCCGACAATCACTCGGAGGGTGCCATTTTGGGGTCAGGCGCCCAGCCTCGGAGTGCCCGCTTCCGACTCTCGTCTCCGTTCCACAATTGTTCCTCTGATGCCGCCAGTATTTAGGGACTCAACATGAGCCTCTCTGGTTCCCGCCGCTACGGATGGTTGACGCTTGTCGGGACCCGCACTCGGAGCCTCAGCAGAACGCGTCCGCCATCGCGGCCAGTCAAGCCACGCCCCCATGTCTAGATTTCTGTTGTTGATGATCCCAAGGTTCCTGGCTTGGATCATGCGGGTGGGTGTTGGTCCCAGCTCTGTTGGCCAGCAAGTGAAGTCCCTCTGTAAAGTTCTCCTCCTAGAGATCATGATTTCGGTCTTGTCTGTGTTTACCTTTAAACAGATGGTCTTCACACTGTGGGCGATATCAGTAATAGCTGCATTGAACTTGGTACGAGTAGTAGACATCTTGTATGTGAGGGAGAGAATGAGTTGTGTGTTGTCAGTGTAGGAGAGGATGATGATGTCATGAGAGTGGATGATGCTGGTTAAAGGGATAATGTAAGCGTTGAAGAGGGTCGGTCTCAGGGAGATCCTTGCAGAACTTCAAAGATGAGGTCATAGCCATCCGAGTACGGTGCCAGGCTGACTGGCTGGGCCCTCGTCATTCCAGTCATCTTTTGTTCTCCGCTGCAGGCTGCAGCGGCTCCTCGGCGTTATCCTGACCCGGCGACCGATCCAATATCAGATTCCGTAGAGAAAGAAAAAGACAACAAAGAAACAAGCTGACATCAGGTACTTTACTAAAAACTGTTATCATTTCTTGGGCTCTGAGCTCAGTAGTGGTTGATTCTAAGAAAAGATATAATACTTTGATTGCGCGATAGATTCTCACAACTGGCAGGGCTCTTCCAAGAATAAACCCTTCTAGTCCTAAAACCCACTGTGCACCCTAGGAGTACAAGTTGGGTAGATTCTGGCTTGGTACATGTACTTCAATTGGGACACCTAGGTGCAGTGCATGAAAAGTGGGTGCCAAGGGATTCCTTGCGATGCATTTGGGACACTACAGGATAATTGTGACAACATCCATCGAGCGATTCATTGAGAATCCATACTCCAAGGTGACACATGCCTTCTGACAGAGCACTACAAGATGTCTGTTTGGGGTCTGAACCAATGGCATGCAAATACATTTTGATTATTTTGTTGAACAACTACATTGTGAGTCAAATCTCTTGTAATTCACAGATACTCCTCTGACCAGGCGTTCATACAAGATGGGTGACAGGCCTTTTGAGACCCCCCTGTAGCTGCCACAGAGGAGCACCACAGCATCTTGTTTGTCTTTCTCAATCCCAACTCCCTTTCCCCTTGGGGCCTGCTACCTGTACAGTTTCATTTCCTGTCACCGGAGGTATACCCTAGGAGGAACTCACGGAACTGATCGGGAATTAATGTGAGCGGCTCGCAACAGAAAAGGCAAAGCCACAACATTTACTGTTCCCTTCGAGCAACGCCATGACTGACCAAGATCAGATCATCTCAGATGACTTGGCCCATGCCTTAGCAGGAGATATGACTAATGCTGACAATTTGGTGGGAATGGTTCAACTCCTACAATTAGAAATTAATAGGTTAAAAACTGAAAATGCAACGCTTAAAGATGAGTTGCAAAGGCATAAAACTCAGTTTACACAATGGAGGGATGCCAGACCTAAAGAAGACTGCCCTGTCCTGACCCCTCCAACATTTGGGTAACCTTTTTACAAAATCGCCTCTCCTTCCACAGATCAGAACCTACATGTATCCGTCACTACACCAAGCCTGGTGCCTTTTGCTCCCCAGAATGCTTTCATAGTGACAATGCTAAATTTGCGCTCTTCATGAGTCAGTGCCATTTGCACTTCCTATGTAAAGCCCAGGTTTTCACTAATAACACAGCTAAAGTAGCCTTTGTAATCTCTTACCTAGGGGGAGTAGCAGCTAATTGGTCTATTCCCAAATACTAGGTTATTTGCAAGGCACATGTTCATTCAATCAAGTGACAACAAACTGCTACATCTAAGGCAGGATTCTAAACATCTATTGACTTATGTGACCACATTCAACCAACTGATAGCAGAGACCCGCTGGCCAGAAGAAAAGAGAACATCCTTATTTTATCGAGATTTAAAAGATGATCTAAAAGATTCACTCTTGCATATTGTAGACCTCCCTGATGATTTTTCAGAATTTATTGACTTAGTGGTCAAACAAGATCATCGATTAGGAGAGCAAAAGGGAGACAGGTCTTGTAATGATGCAAGAATAGTCATCCTTAAAACAGAAAAGAAGGAACTAGATAATAAACTCCCAGATGCAGAACCTATGCAGATCGGAGGTATAAAAGGCCCCCTGTCTACTGAAGAAAAAGAATGTCGCCGGAGGTTGAATCTATGATTTATTGGGGCAAAGTCAGGCACTTTGCCCGGGAATGCACAGGCAAGCCCAAAAACTGTGGCCAGTATAGAAGTGACTGATTAGGAACAAGGGAAACTAGAGCTCTTGTTGAGAAAAGAGATCGTCCCTTCGAGAGAGACAATGCAGATCTCGAAATACTTGACTAATGTAGGGACGAGAATTCCTCGTCATTAGACCATCTGGGTAATAGTAATTCTAACAGCACAACAAAGACATATTCTACCCATGCTCATTGACTCTGGGGCTACTGGGAACTTCTTTGACCTGTCCTTGGCTGCTAAACTTGGTCTCACAAAAATCCCAAAGCAGGAAACTGAACCAGTGCGATTGGTAGGTGATTCTGAATTATCCTCAGGTCTAATCCATTTCCAAACTGAGCCTCTGACTCTTGTTAGTGATAATGGGCACACTGAAGAACTCATCTTTGACTTAATTGATAACCCCACATTTGGTATTATTCTGGGGGTGCTTTGGCTGGAACATCACAATCCCAAGATAGATTGGATACGCCACACAGTTACTCTAGATTCACCCTATTGCACTACTACTTGCTATCAGGAGGCTCAGGAATTTAGATTACCCTTACATTGTGCTCTTTTCCAGGGAACAGAGGCACCAGAATTACCCAATGAGTATTGCGATTTTCAGGACGTTTTTGATCCTGTAAGAGCCACTCAATTGCCTCCACACAGAGCATATGATTGTCGCATAGACCTCCTTTCTGGGGCCACTCTTCCCTGTAGCAGGGCCTATGCCCTAACTGAGCCAGAGACTCAATATTTAAGGAAATATATAGACAAATTATTGGAGATAGGATTTATACGCCACTCAACCTCCCCTGTATCATCTCCACTTTTGTTTGTGCCCAAGAAGAATGGAGAGTTACCGGCTTGTGTAGACTACAGAGCAGTAAACAAGGTCACCATTAAAAACCGATACCCTCTTCCTTTAATTCCAGTCCTACTTGATCAAGTAAGGAAGTCCACCATCTATACTAAATTAGATCTACGCGGAGCCTACCACCTAATCTGAGTAAGACAGGGCGATGAGTGGAAAACCACTTTTAGGACCAAATCTGGGCTGTACGAATATATGGTAATGCCCTTCAGGTTATGCAATCCCCCAGTGGCATTTCAGTATTTCTTTAATGAGGTCCTTTGAGAGTTTCTGGATGTGTGCGCCATCGTCTATATAGACGATATCTTGATATATTCCAACTCCGAACAAGAGCACATACATGTACACGCTATTTTACAGCACCTCAGGGAAAATAACCTATTCGTTAAACTAAGAAAGTATTCTTTTCATGAACTGTCAGTAGAATTCCTAGTCTACCACTTGTCACCTTCTAGAATCACAATGGATCCCAAGAAGGTGGAGGCAATCATGATGTGGCCAGCCCCTACCACTATCAAAGAACACCAGCAAGTACTTGCTTAACCAGCATTTATCGTCTATTCATTTAACATTTCTCAGAAATAGTGCCACCTATAACACGACTGTAGAAAAAAGGTCAACCCTTCAGCTGGTCCCAAGCAGCTGATTGTGCGCTAACCACACTAAAAGAAAAATTCACTACGGCATCCATTCTCCAACATCCCAATCCAGATCAACCCTTTTATGTGGAGGCTGATGCCTCTCAGGTAGCTGTAAGAGGAGTGTTATCACAAAAGAACCTAAACACTGGCCATCTGCATCCTATAGCCTTTTATTCCAGAAAGCTTCTTGCCGCAGAATAAAATTATACTGTATCAGAAAGAGAGCTCTTAGCTATCAAATTGGTATTTATAGAATGGCGACATTATTTGCAAGGGGCCAAACACACAGTTATGATCTTCTCTGATCATAAGAATCTGCAATTTTTTAGCCCTGTTAAAGCTCTCACTCTGCGCCTAATGTGATAGCTTCATTTCTTCAGTGGCTTTGACTTCATCATCACCTATTGCCCTGGGGCTAAACAGCTACAGTCAGAATCCTTTCTTGACTAGGTCATGCCAACACTCTCTGCCCTTCAGCAGAGCCACCCAGTATTATTCCATCAGAAAAATTAGTTGCTGTCATGTAAGTTGATACTTTCCTGACAGACATACAAAGGGAATACCAAAAACTATATTCTCTACACTTGGTGAAGACTCTTGTTAGAGGGTAATTTCTACCCAAGAAATCACCGCACAAATGTGCTATCTAAATAATAAGACACACATGTGAGATCCAGGAACTGAGTCAGAGTGGCACCATTTATTTAAAGAACAATTTAAACAATAAATGTCAAAAGCACATTAATAATCAAAAATAGCATTGAGCAATCTAGTAGATAACAAGTGTCAGAGACACATCTTAGATGAAGAGCTATACCATGCAATCTAGTAAGTTCTAAAATCATGGCAATGCAAAGGAGGGTGAGAGAGAGAGAGAGAATGAATTTCAAAACACAATGAGCATTACAACCTCAATAGGAAAAGCTTAAAATAAAACGGTTAACCGGGAGCACCAACGGCTTGGAAAACACTGCAGAAGGTGGTCAACGAATGGACTGAAGAGCACATCTTTTATACTCTTTTAATGGAGAACTATTGACCACAGAATCAAAACATTAGCAGGTGCTTTGACCGCAGAACATGAGCACTTTGGTCACTTCTTGGAAATATTAAGAAGGCAGAAGTGACAGTAAGGTACAAAAGTTTATTAAAAGGTCAACTGATGTTTGACCGTAGATCATTATGAAATTGAACATTTATCGAAAATGATTGCGTCACTTCTCGGAAACTTTTTAAGAAAGCAGAACTTTACAGAAAGGTTATAGGATATTGACTAGGTCAAGCTGCTGTCTTAAATTTCTAAAGCAAGCAGAGAAACATCAGATGTGAAGAAATGCAATGTTCCAGCTAGCCCCCACCTGATTCTTACCCCATCGTGTTCCTCAAACTAATGGGTGTTTCTTGTTTGTGCTACATCATCGTGATGTACAGAACAGAAGTGCACATCGAGGACAGAGGTGGGCAGTGGGGCTTGGGGACTTCTTTACCAAAAAGACAGTGGCTGAGTTCATAGCCTTGTAAGAGAAGTATCTGTAGTCTGATTAACATTATATGGTAAAACTAGACCCTGCTTCACTCTAAAACATACCCTCAAAGATAATCTTTTCCTTTACAACCAAAAACTCTTTATTCCCACCACAGAATTACGACACAAGGTGATACAATGGAAACATGACTCCGCATTAGGTGGATACCAGTCATTAATAAAACACTAGAGCACCACAGAAAAACTTTCTGGTGGAGTAACATGCAAAAAGACATAGAAGAATACATAATCACCTGTCCAGTTTGTGCACGCAATAAGCCCACACATGCAGAGCCTATAGGTCTCCTTCTACCCCTACCCAAACCACCTGCCCCATGGCACACTGTAAGCATGGATTTTATCACAAATCTACCAGCCAGCAATACTTTCACCACCATCCTAGTAATAGTTGATATGCTATCCAAGATGGCATATTCTATACCTCTTAAGAAATTACCCACAGCACCGGAATTGAGTCAGGTATTCATCAACCACATAGAGAGGTTACATGGTCTGCCATTCAAAATCATCTCTGACCGCAGGTCCCAATTTACTTCCAAATTTTGGAAGGCGCTCTGCACTAAGCTAGGTATTGAGGTAGCCCCATCCTCCGCCTTCCACCAACAAACAGATTATCAGACTGAACGAGTCAACCAGTCCTTAGAAACGACACTTCGATGTTTACTATCCACTTTCACTCGGCAATGGGATCAGGCTCTACCACTGGCAGAATTTGCATACAACAATAGCACACACTCTGCCATTTGGTGTACACCTTTCTTCTTTACAACCGGATATCATCCCAGAGCTCTTCCAATACAGATCTCAAACACTTCAAGCTCAGTACCCTCAGTTACAGAACACTTAGAATGACTACGTGAGATTCAGGAACATGCCAGAAATGGCCTAGCAAAGGCTAAGCTAACCATGAAGTCATATGGAGACAGACGTAAGACCCCAGCACCCATATACAAGAATGGAGATTTAGTATGGTTATCAACACAACATCTCCAATTAGACGGTCAGTGAAAACAGCAACCGCGGTTCATAGGCTCTTATGATATAACTGAGGTAATCAAGTCTGTGAAAGTGAAATTCTGCCTACCCCTCGAATATACTATTCTCCCTTATCAAATCTTATCACCCTGACACTCGAAAAGACACTCCACCGCCACCAGTCCTGGGAAAGGGTCACCAAGAATGTGAAGTTCGCCGTATCCTGGATTCCAAACACTCTCAAGGCAAGTTATACTACTTAATTGACTGGAAAGTTTATGATCCTTCAGATCATTCTTGGGAACCCGCCTCTTTTGTTCATGCTCCCTATCTCGTACAACGCTTTCACGCCCTCAACCCCACTAAACCACGCCCAGTAGGGCGGCCCTTGGGGGAACGACTGGCATGGTCCCAGCCACTGCACGACCCTCTATGCCCCTATGATTTAGGTAGACATTACCTGTTTTTCCTTGTTCCCTCCTTCCCCAAATTGCATTTTCACTCTGTGGTGTGGGTTGCTGTGTGTTCCTTCCCTGGTGGCATGGTGGGAACTATTGGCCTTAGTAGACAGTTGACTAAACTCAATAGTCTGCTCTTTAAAAATCCATAAGAACACTCCAGAATCTTGGTAACAGTGATAGGTGCACCTATTAACCAAATTAATGAGGAGAAACTGTCAAGACTAATTCTTCTGCCCAATCTGAATGTTCCATGACCCTGGGGACAGCAGCAGGTGCAGTCCACGACTAATTCATTTGCTCGAGTTGAACTTTCCATGACCATGGGGGCAGCAGCAAGTGCACTCCAAGACTAATTACTTTGCTCAAGTTGAACTTTCCATGACCCTGTCGGCAGAAACAGGTGCACTTGTCAATCAAACTCACGTGGAGTAACTGCCAAAAATCAACAGGTGTTGTTTTCTAGAAACATGTGGTCGGCTTCTATTTAAAGGCTGCTGCCACCCCAGTTTCCTGCTTTGTCTCTTTGTCCAACACTAACCTGCTTCCCTTCGCCGAGCCGCCTCTCGCTGTTCAGGTCATCTTCTGTTCTCCACTTCAGGCTGCAGCAGCTCCTCAGCCTTGTCCTGACCTGGCGACCACTCCAGCCTCAGATTCCCTAGAGAAAGAAAACGACAGCAAAGAAACAAGCAGTTTCAGGTACTTTACTAAAAGCTGTTATTGTTTCTTGTGCTCTGAGCTCACTAGCGGTTGATTCTAAGAAACAAAATAATCCTTTGGTTTTTTTGAAGCGTGCAATAGATTTTCACAACTGGCAGGGCTTGGCCAAGAATAAACCCTTCTAGTCCTAAAACCTTCTGTGCACCCTAGGAGTACAAGTTGGGTAGATGCCCGCTTGACACATGGACTACAATTGGTACATGTAGGTCCAGCGCATGACAAGTGGGTGCCAAGGGATTCCTTGCTATGCATTTGGGACACTACAGGATAATTGTGATGACATCTATTGAGCAATTCATTGAGAATCCATACTCCAACTCCAAGGTGATACAGGCCTTCTGACCGGAAAGACATAGCACTACTAGATGTCTGTTTGGGGTATGAACTAATGGCATACAAATACATTTTGATTATTTTGTTGAACAACTACATTGTGAGTCAAATCACTGTTCTTGTAATTTGCAGATACTCCTCTGGCCAGGCGTTCATACAAGATGGGTGACAGGCCTTTTGAGACCCCACTGTAGTTACCACGGAGGAGCACCACATCAACTTGTTTGTCTTTCTCAATCTCAACCCCCTTTCCCCTTGCGGCCTGCCACCGGTACAATGTCATTTCCTGTCACCGGAGGTAGACCCTAGGAGAAGCTCAGGGATCTAGCGTCGCCCTATAGGAACTGCCTGGGATTCAGGTGGGTGTCTCGCAACAACTTTACAAGAGAACATTTTTTAACTATCAACAAGAAAATACAAACAAATAGAATAATGAAAATGTTGTATGGCCTTTATTGTTTAGACAATTGTCAGGAGCAGTCCTTAAGCAAACACAATGAGACAGTGATAAATATGGTCCAAAGCACCCAGTGCTGTACATTATAAGGATGAGGGTTTCCATGGGCATATGGAAGAACAAGGCTGAAGGCCAAATTCCTTTGTAAGGAAGGTCATGGAACTCCAAGGTGACTTGCAATATCCTTATAATGTTTTGCAGGAAATAATTTCATTTTATTTCTCATAATACTTGGTCCTACCATAACCCTTCCCACATACCATTTAAATCCTTTGTGTGGTCTGAGAAAGGATGTTTGTAAACATGAAGATTAACTCCTTGGGTGCTAAGGACGTGCTGGACACGTCCTTAGCACCGGCGCTCAGGGGCTGAGGACGTGTCCAGCATGTTCTAGCACCCTCCCATGGGGGAAGTGCTGGCTCTCTCCCAATGGTGCCCCGCCTCATGCCCCCTCAAAGGGTGGCAGTGGAAGCACTTCCACTGCCACCCTTGACCCCTCCAGGAGCGATCTGATGACATCCGCATGCACACAGCACGCCAACGTCATCAAAAGGCACAAGGGACTTGCTGGAGTGTTCAGGAAACAAGCTAGGTTTTTACTCCTGGGAGGGATCAGGAGAAAGGAAAGAGTGCATTCCTGCTGCAGGATCACAGGTGGGACCAGGTGGGACCATGATCGCAAGCTGGAATGCACCCAGTAGACACCAGGGATGCCTTTTTTTGGGGGGGTATGGCTACTTGGACAAGGGTTGCTCCCTGTTCTTTGGGCACATATTTTGGCCGTTTTCCGCCCCTCTGGGGGCAGATTGGCCATTTTGTAGGCGGATGTGCCCCCAAGAAGGGCAGAAAACCACTAGACACCAGGAAATGCACTATTGCTGAATGTTGATAAGCGGCCACCTGGGCAAGGGTTGCTCCTCATTTTTTGGACATGTTTTGACTATTTTCTGTCCCCCCTTGGGGCAGATCAGCCATATTTTAGGCTGATCTGCCCCAAGGGGGGCACAGAACCACTAGACACCAGGTATTTTATTGTTTATGAATGTTTGGGAGCTGCCCTTTGGCAAGGGTTGCTCCCTATTTTTGGGGACATGTTTCGGTCATTTTCTGCCCCTCCTGGGGGCAGATCAGCCATTTTGTAGGCAAATCTGCCCCCAAGGGAGGGGGCGGAAAACCATTAGACACCAGGGAATTTATTGTTTATGCATGTAGAGTAGCAGTCCCTTGGGCAAGGGTGACTCCACATTTTTGGGGATCTGTTTTGGGGACCTGTTTTGGCATTTTCCCCCTACCCCAACATGTGAGCAGATCGGACAATTTTTAGGTTGAGCCGAACCCGGGGTGGGAGGGCGACATCCACTAGACACCAGGGATTTTTTTTCAATATATCTTAGTGGAGCAGCCCCTTGGCTAAGGGTCGCTCTCCAGTATTGCCCACACATGTCCTTTGTTTTCTGCTCTCCCTGGGGGAGATCAGATTTCTCTTCGGCCAATCTATCTGGGGGAGGGCAGAAAACCCCCATACACCAGGGAAAAAGTTTTTGTGTTTGTGAACTGGCATTTGGCCGGCAATGGTTGTGTACTGGCTTTTGGCTGGGAGTGTGTGTGGAATGGCATGTGGGTGGCGTTTGGCTGATGGTGTGTTTGAACTGGGGTTTTTGCTGGCGGTGTGTGTGGACTGGCTTCTGGGTGGCTATGTGTGTGGCTGGCATTTGGATGGTGGTGTGTGAAGTGGTGTTTGACTTGTGTTCAGTTGCCGGCTGAGGTAAGGGTCACTCCCCTCTAGCTACCAATTTATTGTGTTTGCTTTGTACCCCCTGTGGGAGCAGATCAGACGTTTGTGATGCTGATCTGCCCCCCAGGGGCAGACTTCATAGTGTTTTATAATAAACACAGCGATTCAGCACTCCAATAGGTCAATATATAAATGTATTTTGCCAATATAAGCAACGTAAAAAAGGCGGATGAATTCAGCAGGTTCTTATTTCTTAATTTCTTTATTGAAAAATCTTCTTTATTCTACTTTATATTAGAGCTCTGCTTGATCCCGCAATCGTCTACGATTGGAGCTACGCGGAAGAAGCGGTCCCATGTTATACCAAATAATTATGGACAAAAAATCCATGGCCTTACAGGAATGATTTATGGGACACAGTCTATCTAAGAATCTACTGAATAAACCACATCAAGTTGCGAACGAACTTAAAAGAATATAAGGTCCAACGGGCACTCTTATTCTAGAACGAGGGATCAAGCAGAACTCTAATATAAAGTAAAGAAATGAACTATGAAATATTGTTACTATTGTGATTGCCCTGAAGAAGACCTTCTGGGTCGAAACGCGTTGGGTACGGTCGTTTTTAAGAAGATTTTTCAATAAAGAAATTAAGAAATAAGAACCTGCTGAATTCATCCGCCTTTTTTACGTTGCTTATATTGGCAAAATACATTTATATCTTGACCTACTGGAGTGCTGAATCACTGTGTTTGTTGTAAATTTATAGGATTTATTTCCTAGGAGGTTTAAGGGGTATTGAGCCTCTGATTCTTTGCACTCTTGAATTTTGTAAAAAAACATTAACCTTTATACATCAAGATTGGTGCATTGACAAATACCCCATACCCCTTGTTTGCTGTCCTTTGTATAGTGTTTTATAATGTTAACTGTTCTATTTCTTGTCATCATTTTTATTTGTGATCTGAAAGTTTTATTTCTCCTTTTTACTGTAGTGCAAAGCTTTTGATTTCCTTGATGGCAACTCCTGCTTGCGGTGTCGGCACTGGCAGATCTGAAGTTTGTGTAGTTGCATGTGGTTAGTAAGGAAACTTTTGGTAATGCTTAATTCAAATGAGTATCATTGCCCTGCTTGAATGTTTTTTTTAGTGCAATAATTTGTAGCATATTTAGCTTATGTTTTTTTTTTTTTCAAATTCATGTTTGGATTTGTGCAAGATCTCTACTGTGTTATCTTGTGTGTATTTCTTTTCCTTTCTAGTGGGATATCTTTGGTGCTTGCTGTGTCTGTGCAGAGTAGGTGCAGTTAATCCCCAGTCTAGCTGTCTGTGGCAAGTGAGAGGTATCATTTTAGAATACAAAGATCATTGTGTGTATTGTATTGATAGTTTTTTCCTGATCATTATATGCCAATAGTTATATTTACTGTTTGATACAGCTGAGTTTGTTGAGTTCTAATTTGACACAGCAGTGTTTATTGTTGTCTCGTTTGTTGAAAATATTTCATAAGTAAGCAATATGGCTGCCATCAAGCTGACCACCCAGCAGGCTGTAGGTTTGCTTTTTGAATCTGCCTCTGAACATGGCTCTGAGACTGACTCTGCATCTGAAGCAGAGGACCAAGTTGAAGATTCTGGCAGTGAAATTTCTGTTTGAGAAGAATCTTCTTATTATGAATCCACTAATAGTGCTGATGAAGTGCCTCTTTTTGAGGAGGACAGTGATATGCTGTTAGTGCAGCAAGAGCAAGTGGGATTGCAGCCAGTGACTGGAAGGCTTCCCATTGAAAAGGCTGAACCCTGAGTTGCCCTTAACATGGTGCAGCCTGTAGTGCCTGTCTTTGGTGGTGTTTCAGTGTGTAGAGTCAATACAGTCTACCTTTTGCCTATCAGTTTCTTCCAACTGTTTATTGGTGATTTGTTTTTGGATGATATTATTTAGCAGACTCATTTGTATGCAGAACAGTTTTTAAGAGACAACAGTGCCCCCCTAAAGACCCACTCCAGAGCCTCCCGATGGACTCCCACAAATCTCCATGATATTAAACAGTTCTGGGGTTTAACTTTCTTGATGGGATTGGTAAAGAAGTTATCACTGTCTTTATATTGGTCTTCAAGTCCTTTGATGGCACTGCTGTATTTCCAGCAGCTATGAGTCGAGACTGGTATTTGCTTCTGCAGCTGATGCTGCATTTTGTGGATGATGCTACAGTATTGCCACAAGATCACCCTGATTGTCATCGTCTCTTCAAGATTCGGCCTGTCCTTGACCATTTAGTAGATCGTTTCTCAAAGATCTATGTTCCAGGGAAAGATATATCTGTGGATGTGCCTCTGGTCTTGTTCAAGGGCCGCTTGATTTCAGACAATACATTCCCAGCAAGACAGCACTTTATGGTATTAAGCTCTATATGCTGTGTGAAAGTGCCACTGGATATTCATATACTTTCAGGGTGTACACTGGTTGGGATTCTTCCATTGACCCCCCAGGTTGTCCTTCCACTTTTGGAGTCAGTTATTAAATTGTGTGGGAACTTGCCAGAGCACTTTTTCACAAAGGTCACCATTTATACATGGAGAATTTCTCAATGGCGGACGGGTGGGGGTGAGGGGGTTTGAGGGGGTTGGTGGGGTTGAGGGGGTGTGGGGGGAGATGAACGGTAGAATTCTTTTTTTTTAAAAAGCAACACTTACCTTTCTGCGCCGGTCCCGCTACTCTGCTCCTGCTCTCCGAGGCACAGGAAGCACAGCAAAGGCTTCCCTGACCAATCACAACGCTACAATGCAGCATTGTGATTGGTAAGCACCCAGGCTCCCCTGACCCATCACAATGCTGCAATGCAGTGATGCGATTGGTTTTGAGCGTCCTGGTTCGACGCTCAACCAGGGAATGT
This sequence comes from Calotriton arnoldi, assembly GCA_963921515.1. Taxonomy (NCBI): domain Eukaryota; kingdom Metazoa; phylum Chordata; class Amphibia; order Caudata; family Salamandridae; genus Calotriton; species Calotriton arnoldi. The sequence continues at coordinate 511,474 of CAWUFW010002753.1, forward strand.
GGGCCTGGGCTTGTTCTCCACTCAGGCTGTAATGCAGCCTGCATGGAGAACTGGGAAAGTGCGCATGACTGGTTTGGGCGGCCCGAGAGGGCCGACCAAACAGTCATTGCGCACCTAGGAGTGGGCAAACCACTCATCGCCTGCCCTGCTCCGAGAGCAGAGCAGCCCCGCCCACCCGCAAAGGAAACATAAAATGATAATAACTAAAAGTTATCATTTTATATTTCCTTTACTTCACTGCTCAAAACCAATGGGCGACGCTCCTCTGCCATAGCGGAGGAGCCGCCACTGTAATTTCTACACAGGTGTGCAAATATTTAAAGAATTCTTCAGAGTGGGCGCTGTGGCATGTGGCACAATCTGTGTAAGAAACATCAGAGGGAACAGAGCAGCGCCCTGTGTAGTAATGAACTACTTGCATTAACATTTTCAGACAGAAGAGATGTCCACATGCTCACAGCTATTCATGATGAAAGTACTGCACCTGTGACTATTTAGGGTCAGGTTGCAGAAGTGTGCAAACCAGTGTGCATTCTAGACTACAACAAGCACATGGAAGGTGTAGCTAGATTAGATCAAAGGTTGGAGCCTTACAATGCTGATTGAAAGTCCTATATCTGGTACAAGAAGTTGACAGTTCATCTATTTCATTTAGCATCCTTCAATGCTTAAGCTGTTTTCAAAGATCATTCTCCAGATACAAAATGAGTTTTGTACAGTTTCAGTAGCCTTGTTGCAGCTGAGTAGGCAAGTGATCCTAGAGTCAGAGTAGTGGAAGATGTGGCTAGATTGAAAGATCACCACTTTCCTGAATACATTCCTCCAACACCCAAAAAAAGACTTTCCTTGTTTGAGATGTACAGTATGTGTCCAAAGAGGAGTATGAAAGGAGACTCATATGTACTGCCCAGAGTGTCCTTCGAATCCTGGCCTATGCGTGCCTACATGTTTTAAAATGTACCATATACAACTCAAGTATTGGGAGCAACCATGAGAGTAAAAGGGAACTGACTGTGGTCTGTATTGCTATATATTTTCAGTTTCGATACCTGGTTGGCAGTAGTTTGATGTTCTTAGTTACATCTGTTGTGTATGCAGTCAGAGTTGGTATTTCATCTTCTACCAATAGGTTGGTTCTTTCTATTTGAAATAAATGTGCTAATTTTATTTGGATGTTTTCTTTTTTCCTGTCTGTGCATTCTGTGTATAATCTGTTCATTGTGGGAGTGTTTTAGAAATTAAATGAGTGTGGAGCTTCATGGTGATGTCTCAGTGGCGTTTGGCTGGCAGTGTGTGTGGCTGGCGTCCGACTGGTGGTGTGTGTGGACTTTTGTTTGGCTACCAGTGTGTCTGTAGTGACCAGCAGCAAGTCAGTACACACACACCACCACCACCACAATGCTAGTCCACACATTCTGCCAGCTGCCAGGCGATGTCATTGCTGTGTCTGAACTGGCATCTGGCTGGCGGTGTGTGTGGCTGGCGTGTAGCTGGTAGTGTTTGTGAACTGGCATTTGGCTGGCGGTGTGTTTGCTGTGTCAGTCCTGTGGACGTATGAAAGTGATTGACCCTTGAATGGTACCGTTTGTTGATGTGAGTCTTGTAATGTGCTGGGCCCGTGGCTGGCAGTGTGAATGGTTTTGTGTGTGTGACTCATGAAAGGTGTGTGAATGGCCTGTAAAGCGGTTAGTGCCTTGTTGTGGCTTTACAGCTCAGGACTTTAAATTTCCTTATTAACAATGTTTTCTATGTTTTAATTTTCATGAAATTGTTTGTTAACAAAATTGACATTTTGAACTTTTCACTAACCCTCGTGAAAAATCCAAAAAGTATGTGTGTGTATTTGAGTAGTAGATGGTGGAGCAGTAATATTTGTCTTTTCTGTCTTTCTCTGCCAGGGTGTACATTGCGAAAATTTACCAACCACAGATATTTGTGTAAAGTAGACAACAGGAGGACCCCTGGTTGGTCTGTGCCGCGTGGATCCCACAAGGTTTTCTTATCCAGAAGTCCTTGAAATCCTCAAACATAGGCTGAAATCAAACCTTATATTCATCTTTCTATGACTCAAAGTACTGGAATCTACGGGGAGCCACACACTCCCTGTCGCCCAGAGTTCCCACATGTCTCCCGATAAAAATGGTACCTCATCTGCGTGGGTGGTCCTAGCGCCCGCAAAAGGGTGGGGTCCAAGACTCCATGTGGCAAGATCAGCAAAAGGGATAGCTGCAGTTTTTTAACTTGGGCTTGGCAGCCACCCAGGGAAATCTACCAAACTAAGGCATTTCTAAAAACTAGACCACCAGGAGAGCACAGGGTGGTGTGCCTCTCACGGATCCTACAACATGTTCTTACCCACAATGCCATGCAAACCTCACAATTTGCCTAAATTGCACATTTTCCATGCATTTCTGTGATGTATTCTTCCAGAATCAGATGGAATCCACAAAATTCCTACCACCCAGCGTTCTACCACCACTTGTCCCATTAAAAATGCTGCCCCACTTGTATGGCCACATAGAACTATGTATCTATAAAATTGAAGGCCTATCAAGTGGTACCTGGAGAGGGGCCCTAATCTATCGTCCCCCTGGTCCCAAAGGTGATTTCTCCGATAAACTGTTAGAGACCCTTGCGCCGCATGTATTGGCCTCTGATAATTTTTTCCTAATTGGAGACTTCAATTATCATGCTGAAATTCTATCAAACCCGGATACCGACCAGCTGATCACAAACATGAGCACTCTCGGACTCTCTCAGCTGGTCACAGGTCCTACCCATAGCGCTGGTCACACACTCGACCTTCTCTTTACAAATTTCTCACGAATTACAGTTGAACCCCCTGCTCCACTACTGTGGTCAGACCATCATTTATTAAAATTTATCGTCTCTACTAAAATGACCAAAAACGATCACAAAAACGCATCAATACTGCGAAGATCATGGCGCAAAGTCACTCTGCCTCTCTTCTCAAAATATTTCTGCCTAGACCATCTAGGACTAGAAGCTAGTGTAAATCAAGTGGCATATGACTTTGATAAAGCCATTTTGATTGCGCTGGACAAAATTGCCCCCCCTTACCCAGGTTAAAATCAAGTCCAGGACTGCTCCCTGGTTCACAGACCAATTAAAAACTACAAAACTTCTGTGTAGAACCGCGGAGCGAAAATGGCGCAAAAGTAAAAACACGGTTGACCGTGAAATATATAAAAACATCCATCATGGCTATATGACTGATATCAAACTGGCAAAAAAATTATTTATCCTAAACAGGATAAATCAGGCAGAAAATTCTTGTAAAGAACTTTATCAAATCCTGAAAGAATTTACAACTTCCACCAACCAGCCATCGATCCCCAACTCTCAAGCCTGGACTGACTCTCTTTCCAAATTCTTTGAAGATAAAATCATGGCCATTCATCATTCTTTCCCATCGCAACATAACACCTACTCTGAAGATGTGCCCAGCTTGTCCTCTGACCCCTCACACATCCTGGACGAATTTATCAAGTTCGACACTAAGGCAGTCACTTCTGTTATGCAGAAGATAAAATCAGGTTCTCCCACCCACTCTGTACCTCCAAAAAGTTTTCCCACAATTGCTCCGGTACTACTGGAAAGTCTCTCAGGGCTATTTAATAAATCACTCTCGGAGGCGGACTGTCCTAAAATGTGGAAGGCAGCTAGGGTAAGACCCATCCTAAAAAAAAACACTGCCGACCCAAAACTGCTCCTAAATTACCGTCCAATTTCTCTACTTCCATACTTTGGGAAAATGTTAGAATCTCTCATAAACCAACAGCTCGTTGACCATCTCGAGAGCCAGGGACTGCTCAATCCCTCACAGTCCGGTTTTAGGACGGCGCACAGCACAGAGACAGCACTGGTCGAGGTAACAGATATCAGGCTGGCCTTGGACAAACATCAGTCAGCCATTCTCGTCCTGCTCGACCTGTCCGCCGCCTTTGACACCATCTCCCATAGCATTCTGGAACATCGGCTTTGGGAGGTAGGTGTCAGAGGCAATGCCCTCAAGTGGTTTAAGGGCTAGCGACCGAGTAACAACAGTCCAAATGGGTAATAACATCTCATGTGAGAGACCAGTTAAGATGGGAGTGCCACAGGGCTCTATTTTGAGCCCGACCCTTTTTAACCTGTACATGACGCCACTGGCCAAGGTGATCAGATCTTATGGTTTTGATGTCATATCTTATGCAGATGGCACGCAGATTCTGATCACTATTGGCCCAGACCCCACCGAAACAAAGCAGCATTTCAAAAAATGCCTGTCCCACATTGACAGGTGGATGAGCTCCAACCACCTACAACTAAATGGAGGCAAGTCGGAGATTATGCTCTTCGGTAAGGCTCAGGAGCACTGGTCCCACGACTGGTGGCCACCTCACCTTGGCCCTTGTCCAACCCCTAAACTGACGGTACGAAACTTAGGTTTCTACATGGACAATCAATTGTCCATGAAAAGCCAGATTAACCACATCATCGGCACCTGTTTCGGAGTGATGCGCAGTCTGTGAAAGGTTTTCAAATGGATTCCGACTGAGGCTAGGAAACAATTAGTCCAGGGACTAATAATAAATCGAATGGACTATGGAAACGCCCTATTGTTCTCAATTAATGAAAACCTTTTAGACAGACTACAAATTTTGCAGAATACCGCGGCAAGGCTGGTCCTGGATCTTCCGCCCAGATCTTCCTCCGCACCCTGCTTGAGATCCCTACACTGGCTTCCAGTGAGAAAACGAATTCTCTTCAAGATCCTTTGTCTGACCCACAAGCACATGTATGGAAAAGGCCCGAGATACTGGTCCAAGAAACTATGTTGGTACCAACCACGTAGGATGCTCAGATCCAGTAACACATTTTTGCTTACCCCTCTCAGAATCCGCACTGCCAGAAAAGGAGGCAGGTCTTTCTCCTTTCTCGCCCCAGCATCATGGAACAAAATTCCCTCCCACTTACGTTCCATCTCCGACCACAACTCCTTTCGTAAGAGGCTGAAGTCATGGCTATTCGACAACTGATCTATCATCTCCATCAGAGCCGTCTGCAAGCGCCATGAGACTTTCGAGTGATGTGAGTGCTATACAAATGTCCCTGATTTGATTTGATTTGATGTCTGGGCCTAGTACCTGCGGCAGGAATGTATCAATCTAAGGTCAACGGGAGTCCTCGCAAAGGGACACTCATTGACCTTGGTTTGATCTGTTCCTGTTGTGGACACTCAGCCTAGCCACACAAGTGAGGTACCATTCTTATCGAGAGACCTGGGGGAAGGATAGGTTCATAGGAAATATATTGCTCTCTTCAGATTCTAGAACTTTCCATCACAAAACTGTGAGGAAAATGTATTTGTTTAGTTAAAGTTTGAGGTTTGCAAGGGCTTCTGGGTAAGAAAACCTGGTGAGAGCCCGGTTTCCTTAGGTGTCAGCTGAGCTAGAGCCCCAAATCCACAGCTAGCTACATTGCAAAGAAACGGCCAGTTTTCAGTGGAAAAATGTGATTTGTCCATGTTGTGTTTTGGGGCCTTTCCTGGCCCGGCCACTATCCCTACCCAAACAAGTGAGGTGCCGTTTTTATCGGGAGACATGGGGAAATGGTAGGTTGTAGGAAATATGTTGCTCCCTGTAGATTCTGGAATTTTCCATCACAGAAATGTGAGGAAAATGTATGTTTTTGGTCACATTGCGAAGTTTGCAAAGACTTCTGGGTAGGAAAACCTGGTGAGAGCGACTCAAGTCTCCCCACCCTGGATTCCCCAGAGTGTCTAGTTAAAAAAAATGTGCAGGTTTGCTAGGTTTCCCTAGTTGCGGACTGAGCTAAGGCCCAAAATCCACAGCTAGCCATATTGCAAAAAAAGGGCTAGTGTTCAGTGGAACAATGTGATGGATCCATGTGTTTTGGGGCCATTCCTGTTGTAGGCCTTAGCCATACCCACACAAGTGGGGTGCCATTTTTATCGGGAGACTTGGAGAAATACTGGGTGGTAGGAAGTTGGTGGCTCCCCACAGATTCCAGAAGCTTTCCTCACAGAAATGGTAAGAAAATGTGTGATTTTGGACAAACTTTGAGGTTTGCAATGTGTTCTGGTTAGGAAAACCCAGTGGGAGCCACACAAGTCACTCCACCCTGCATTTCCCCAGGTATTTAATTTCCCTAAATGTACAGGTTTGCTAGGCTTGCCTACGTGCTCGCTGAGCTAAGGTGCAAAATCCACAGCTAGTCACATTGCAAAAAAGGGTCCATTTTTAGTGGGAAAATGTGATGTGTCCATGTTGCGTTTTGGCACCTTTCCTGTCATGGCCACTAGCCTTACCCACACAAGTGAGATACCATTTCTATCAAGAGACTTGGGGGAATGGTAGGTGGTAGGACATGTGTTGCTCTCTGCATATTCTGGAACTTTTCAGTACAGAAATACGAGTAAAATGTGTTTTTTAGTAAAAGTTTGAGGTTTGCAAGGGCTTCTGGGTAAGAAAACTTGGAGTAGAACCACGCAAATCTCCCCCATCCTGGATTCCCCCGGGTGTTTAGTTTTCAGAAATGTGCAGGTTTGCTAGGTTTTTCTACGTCCCGGCTTAGCTAGGGCCCAAAAGCCACAGTTAGCCACATTGCAAAAAAGGGTCTGTTTTTTTCAGTGGAAAAATGTGATGTGTCCATGTTGTGTTTTAGGGCCTTTCCTGTCGTGGGCACTAGCCCTGCCCACACAAATGAGATACCATTTTTATCAGGAGACTTGGGGTACTGCTGGGTGGTAGGAAATTTGTGGCTCCCCTCAGATTCAAGAAGTGTTCCTCACAGAAATGGAGAAAACTTTGTGTTTTTAGTCAAACTTTGTGGTTTGTAAGGGCTTCTGGGTAAAAACACCTGGTGGGAGCCACACAAGTCACCTACTCTGTATTACCCCAGGTATCTAGTTTTCAAAAATATATACAGGTTTGCAAGGTTTCCCCAGGTGCCAGCTGAGCTACGGCCCAAATTCACAGCTAGCCACATTACAAAAAAGGGTCAATTTTCAGTGGATAAATGTGATGTGTCCATGTTGCGTTTTGGGCCCTTTCCTTTGCAGCCACTAGTCCTACCCACACAAGTGAGGTACTGTTTTTATCGAGAGATTAGGAGGAATGGTAAGTGGTAGGAAATGTGTTACTCCCTGCTAATTCCAGAAGCACATAGACTTTTGGGTAGGAAAATATGTGAGGAGCCACACAAATCATGCCACTCTGGAATTCCCTGGGTCTAGTTTTAAAAAATGTACAGGTTTGCTAGGATTCCCTATGTGTCGGCTGAGCTTGGGCCCAAAATCCACAGCGACCCGAATTGAAAAAAAAGGTCAGTTTTCAATGAAAACAATTTGTTGTGTCATGTTGGGATTTGGGCCCTTTGATGTCACAGGCATTAGGCCTACCCACACAAGTGAGGCACCATTTTCTATCCGCAGACATGTGGGAATACAGAATAGTAGAACATTTGTTATTACTGATTGTATTTCTCTGCATTTTGTGCCTTCCAAATGTAAGCCAGTGTGTAAGAAAGAAGACATTTTGAAAAATACCCTCTGAATCACATGCTGGTATAGGTACCCAAAATTCAGAGATGTACAAATAACCTCAGCTCCTAAACATTTAGCTCTTGTAAATCGGCCATTGTGACAATAAGTTACAAATCAAAACGTTGTCACAAATGGACGTTGTTTCCTGCTCATTTTCAATTTTTTTTTATTTCAACTGTTTGTTTGTTTGTGAAAATCTTGAGGGATCTACACAAATGACCCCTTGCTGAACACAGAATTCTGCCTACTTTTCAGAAATCTATAGCTTTCCTGGTCAGCCTTGAGTTTCACCCCAGTTTTCACCACAAACTGGAAAATGGGCTATCTCTTTTAAAAATGCCCAAACTGTGGTAAATAAAATAGGTTTTCTTGATTCAGCTATGCATGTTACTGAAAGCCGGGAAAATTGTGACTTTAGCACAGAAAACCTTTTGTTGATGCCATTTTTAGGAAACGCTTTTTTCCTATTTTTCCAATAAAAAGCCAAAAAATGTAGCTATTATTTGGCTATTTTATCAGTCTCCTCCAGGGGAGTCCACAAACCTTGGGTACCTTTGGAATCCCCAGGATGTTGGAAAAAAAGGACACAAATTTGGCATGGATACCTTATGTGGAAAAAAAGTTATGGACGCCTAAGCACGAACTACGCCAAATAGCCAAAAAAGGGCTTAGCATTCTAGGGGGGAAAGGCTTAGCAGCCAAGGAGTTAAAATTGGAATCTCTTCTGCAAAGGTAAACACACTAAAAAACAGATAAATATTTGTGTGAAAAAGATTTTAGAATCAGTTTAATACAAGTTAGGTTTAAAAGAAGCAATGCAGCTTAGGATGTGTACAAACATGCAAAGAGATTCTCTTTCCCATAATTACCTAAAGTGTGGAAAAAATAAACATGTTGCCATATATCACAGTTAAGCGGCTACCTCATAAGTCGCTTGCAAAAAGGAAATTAGAGATAGGCTTTTGTACAGGGATTTCAGGCTCACATGTATTATAAAAAGATAATGAATAAGGGCAGGTGACTTTCAGTGACTGGGTGATTGTAATTTTAACCTAAGTGTCTTTGGAAGCGAAGGGTTATCAGTTCCTTACTAAGCGCCTGATTAAGAGTTTGGCAGTCTTGGGACCGCTGTTGGCATCGGAATCACCACTGCACAGTTGGTGGTCCACCCGCCCTATTACGATGTTGGCGGTTTGCTGAACGAAATACCGCTGGACACCGCCGCCACCGACAGTCATTTGCAGACCACCTTGACGACGGTAGGGGAAAAGCAGCTGGCACAGGGCAGAACAGAGAAGTTCACTGCTGTCTGAATTACGAGTTGGCTTTCCGTCGACCCAACCATGGCGGGAAGATCGCCTGCTTCGAGTCCGCGGAATCGAAGGAATTGGGGTGCATACTCACCCATTTCCTTTTCTTCCAATCAGTCTCCTACAACGATGCCTTCCTTCCTCCAGGTCCCCCTTTCACAGCAGCATCTTGACCCCGAAGAAAATCCTGCTGGCGCCGAAATCCAGGTAAGTCCATTTTGTACTTTTTACCCATTGACTGGAAATGGGCCCATATGGTCCAGATTCCAGCAATGGGAAACTACTTGTAGTAGGTATTTTTTCACATGTGTCATGCATATGTTTACACTGCAGTCAAAATATATACACCTGCATCAACACATATGAAAAACATTCCCCACCGTCAGAAACACCGTCGCAGGCCCAGCGGTAACATCGTAATACGGTGGGCGGGAGACTGCTGCCGTGGCGGTCTTCTTCGGACCGCCACCACGGCGGTACTGCAGTAAGACTGCCAAACTTGTAATCGGGCCCTTAATGAGGCATGACAGAGGTTCAAGTGGAGGGCTAGAGGAAAGGAATTCCAGATCCTTGTTGCCGTTTCAGAGGATTGCTTCAAGTGGCGTTCGTGCTTGGTTGTAGAAGCTCCAGGAGGAGGGAGTCTAAGGGCCTGATTCATAAAGGTAAACTTACACTTTAGTTTATGATTTTTTGCAATTCACAAAGGAATTTTGCGAGTAGTATCTTTACGAGTATGGAGTCTCCGCACTCGTGGCGTAGACTCCCACATAAAAAGATCGGCAGTCGATGATACTGCTTGCAACATTCCTTTGTGAATTGCAAAAAATCGTAAACTTGCACTAAAGTGTACGTTTACCTTTGTGAATCAGGCCGTAAGTTTTTCGAGCGCCAATGAACGCTGGAGATCTTCAGTTTTCCAGCCATCTAGGTGGGAGAAGAGTCATGCAAGGCTTTGTGCATGATACAAGCAGTTTTATATTGATCTATAGCTTCAGTGGAGAGCCATTCAAGGGTCTAAAAATAAAACACAGCCCCCACACCTCAACTCCCTTCTCAACACTCCCAGGAATCAGAAGAGATAAGTTGGGCACTGCACAGCTCTGCACAGGAGCTCCACAGGACAGTTTCATTTGGAGCAGCCAGCCTGCCACCCTCTCGTCCAATGTGATTTCATCAGCTGAGAGGCTAGCGCAGTGGATTCATGCCCCTGCCGTGCTAGCACAGTGAACCCCAGTAAACCCGATCGACCGAGGGGGAAGAGGTCAACCTCCATGGGCCATGGCTGCGAGACACCTACGCAAGCACCTTGCAGATGCTAAAAATAAAGACAAGCCATCGGACTTCCTCGAAGCGCCTAAAACATTATTAAGCCCCACACTTTGCACCCATCAATGGACCAACGCTGCAAGGTCCTCGAGTCTGAACAAACACCGACTGCTTTTGCCAAGATGCCCGTCGAGCCAGTCGTATCTGGCAGCCTCCTCTGCCCACGTGACACATGACCTCCAATGTCCTCTGAAACGAAGACCTCGATCCCTGCCTTTATTTACAAGCATTAACTCACCCTTGGACTTGTGGCCGAGTGTGCTGCAGAAGCACCTGCACCCCTTGAACTCCCCCACTCCCCACCCACGCACACACCCCGTAAGAACAATGTATGAAAAACCCAATGGGTATAGTGCTCTTGGCAGCCGGCCATGCTGTCCCTCCCTGCCTTGCCTTGCCCCGCCCTCATCGCACTGAAGATGATAACCTACCGACGAAGGTTGTTTTGTTAGAAATCAACAAGGAAAGAGCACAGAGCAGAGTTGAATGCAGAAATGGACGCGTGGGATTTGTTTTCCTGGCTCCTGCTCGTTGTGCTGTCTGTTGCAGCCCTGGCCTTCCTGCTGTACTGCTGTTATGTGAAATACATTCACATGAAGTTCGACCACATCCCAGGACCCCCAAGGAACAGGTTAGTCCAGATGCAGCTGAAAAGTAGAGAAAGGGGCGGATTTTATGGTTGCCTAAATCTGTGAGGTTTACCTGTAACACATGTTTATGAAAAAAATAAAACCCTTTCATTACAGAAAGTGCATTGATTCATTAAGGTGTGAGAGAATGCATTGATTTTTTAGTGTCTTTTGCTAAAAGTTATTTTACTTTAAAAATGATGCCACTTAACAAGGCTGTGGGAGATTAAGTGATTTGCCCAGGATCACAGGATGTGGAGCCGACGCCGAGACTCAAACAGGGTTCCCCCGCTCCGAAGCGGCAGCTCTGGCCGTTGCGCCACATCCTCTCTCCACAATAAAGGGTTAGCTGTGAAATACCAGTGACTCAGCCGTTTTGGAGCGGCAATTGAAGCAATAACACACATCGACTTTTACCTACCTTTTCGTATAGTTTTCTTCAATAAGCCAGTTCCATCTGCCCGTCATCTCCCCCCGGACCACCCCCCCCCCCTATCTCTCACACTCAGAGGCACTCTTTCACTACAATGCCGCTCTACCCACTCTCTCTAACCCAGTGCTAGTTTTTCAATTGGATATTTCTAACAGGTCTTCTTATTTTCACAAGCTTAAAAAGCTATCCTGCCCAGTACTTGGTGTGTCCTCAAGAAATAAATACCCCTTTTGGCAACTTTATAAGGTTGTTAAGTATTCCTCCTGCATCCTGGTATTCCTGCTATCTGTGTTCTGCAGGTCCCCAGCTAGGGGTAGCAGGAGTGCCAGATTCCAGATGGGTGCTCAAATTGCAGCCATAAGATGCAGCTATTGTCCTGCTTGAGAAAGGCGCATACGGGCAAATTCTGCCCACCCAGTCCTTGCAGCATTGAGCTTTCTTCCTATTTTTTGTCATCAGTGAGGGAAGGGCATCTGAATCCTGCTTAGGTGATACCTGCCTTATTGTCTGCATGGGTCTACTTTTATATTATTTAAATGTTACGTGCATAAAAATATCAATGGATGTCCATATTTTTTTCAATAATCTGCCATGAGTATTTTTGTAAAACTATCTCACTCAGGGATTGAGGTGCACAGTTGTGCTAAACAACTCCTTGTGAGAAGACAGTTAGTGGAAGGGTGTGGTTTTGGAGGAAGCGAGGGGAGGTGCAGCACAGAGGTAGTGTAATTGACATTATATTTGGTGCCTTGACGAACACTTGTTTCAGAAAAAAGTTGATAAGAATCGAATTTCAGATGCAGCCAGTAGCATATTCACTTTTCTTGCATTGTCATACTAGATTTTTCACCTTTTTCTGGACTGTATTTTTACTGTCTTTAGGACTCTGTGTGGTACACCACTGCTAAACAGCAGGAAAGCACATGTGATTCCCCGTATATAGTATGGGCTGTACATTGGAACTACCTGGCCCTTTAACTTTCGTACAAGTCTATTGTAAATGGTGCCTAAATTGGAACTATGGCATGGTAGGTTAGATGCCATATGTGGGCTTTGGTGTGTATTTGCACCACCTGCCTATATGACAGAAATATATGTCTTCTAGCAGCTCCACTATACTCTGGCTGGGCTGCATTTTAAATGCACTGCAGTGACACCTGGCAAAGAAAAGTGCCTTTGCCGTGTAGTAGAGGGCTATTTTCATTTTTCGTAGGTCACCCATAAAGTGCGCTTTGTAAGCTCACAGAGCAGGGTGCTAATATATAAAAATAGGGCATACTACATATTGGGGTGACTGTGCACTCACAATAAAAAAAAATCCAAAAGCTATTTCACTGTGCAGGCCTTATTTGAATGTTCCCTGAACAAGCCTTGATACGATTAGAATATTTATTTCCTATCTCTGGTTGAGAAAGTGCTACAAAAATGCTTCATTATTTCTCACTTAATTTTAAAAATCTGATTTGATAGTACAGTCAGATTTTGGAGATGCCAAAGAGGGTTTTTCCTGTTCATTAATAGGACTCTCTCCCAGACAGCCAACTCAAGTCACAGTAAGAGGGAGAATCAGTTTGTTCCCTTCCAGGTGGTAAAAGTGCTATTCTAAATAGGGGCGTGGCTAACAAGCTAAAGACAAGCCTGTCTGGTGACAGCTGGGTTCTACCAACCTGAAACGCAGACTCCTTGGTGATTTTACAACAAGTTAAAGAGTAAGCGCTCCAAACGGAGGTGGCGTGACCAAGAGAAAAGAGAATTGGGTCTTAGAATTTCTCCAGTCACTGACTAGTGTAAGGATAAAGCTGGCTCCTCAACCACGGACTCCTCTAAGAGGGCCCAGCTTACCACAGAGGACTGGACTCTGCAGGAGACGTGGCTGGAAAGGGGCCTGAGGAGCTAGGGCTGCAGTACTGACCAGAAGGAACTTTCCCAGCACTTGGAGACCAAGGGGCTGATTTAGAGTTTGGCAGTTGGATGTCCCGCCCGCCTTATTACAAGTGCTTTATTATGAAATAATGCGGTTGTAAGAAGGCGGACGGGATATCTGTCATGTTTGTGATGGAGTACCCATATGTCAAACTCTAAATCAGGCTCTAAGTCTGAAGGCAAAATCTTTATGTGCAGTAGCACACTTGCTGTTTCTGACCTCTCCTTCATCACGGTCAGCCTAAAATCGCGTCTAGGACCTGGTTCTTCTTTTCATTGACACTTTAGTGTTTTTAGGTATATTTTGCCTTAAAATTTCATATCTCAGATTCTCCTTAGCCTACTTTAATGATCTTGATGCCTTTTTGTTCATTATGTTTTCTACATTGATTTGAGAATTTTACTGTGTTGTGTTCTTACCTTTAAGATTGTTGGTACTGCTTCAACTTAACATGCATTTCTCTGGAGGTTGACTGCTGCTTGTGCCATAGCTTCCAGGGGTTGAGCAGAGATTTTCTCTTTCTCAGAGTTTTGACCAAACCAGATTGACTTTATTGGGTTGGTAGAGCCACCCCTCTCCCAAATCAATAACTTCATTCCTGACTGAGATATTTGCTCATTAGAGTAAGCTTATTTCTATACGTGTGCACAACTACAGGTTATACCAGTCATCGCTTTTTTGAAGTGACTTCCGATAGAAGAGAGAGATGCGTTAAAAAACAGCATGCCTAATTTACAAGGAACTGTCCTTCAATAATCCTAAATGCCTGTGAAATAAACTGAAGCACCAGGAGGTTCTTAAACTAAGGAACTAAAGAAATTACTGCCTTTATATCCAAGGCTTCAAGAAATAGTCTTCTGCTTCTCAGACCTTTTCAGGTCATGCACCTAAGTTATAGAACTTTTCAACCTGTACCCTTGAAACAAAATCCTTCAGCTGTTTATAGCACTCCCTGAAATGCTACCTTCTTCAAATACCTCGAGATCATTTCCATAGATCTTGCACCTGCATGGTTACCTGATACATTCCATTTGCTGAATGTTAGACCCAATGTACGAAATCATTTTGCATTTACAAACTCTGTGCTTAACAAAATCACATATTTTTCGAACACAAAAAGTTTTTTTACAAAGTACTAAACCTATTTTGAGAGTCAGAAATTCATTTCAGAATCGCAAAAGGGGGTTAGCAACTCATACCAAATTGGAACTAGGAAGTAGCGTAAAAAGGGGCATCTAACCCAGTGCAAAATATGTGAAAATCTATCCGTAGATCTCTTGAGCTGACTGTTTCCCGTTTCATCCTGATTGCCAGTCTTATTACTAATTAAATCCACTCAACTTCAAGAAAGGGGGACCAGTTCACAAAGGTATGTATACAAACGTAATTGTACACATGTAAAGGTGTGTCTGACCAGCCGTAGACTTCAGAACTGTTGATATTCTAAAAGAATGGAGGCTTAGTTTTCCTTGAAAATAGGTTATTCACCTTTGTGCGAATACGGAAACCAGGAGTTGATTGGTGAATGCCCAAAAGCACAAATGGAAAGTTACTACATGTAATTTTGCATGCATAGATCCTTTGTACTCCTTTATCACTATATACATTGACACGGAAGAAATATTCTGTAGAGGAAATTATCGTTGTGCTTTGTTCCTAAGCAGGGATAGGAAAAGAGCAATACCTGATCCCAAGTGAGAGCACCAGGCATTCGTAAAAATGTAAAGCACATAAATAGGACCAAAGCCCTACTCTCTTCCAGTTGTGCCTGACTCCAATTCAGTCAGAATCAGTGAAGATGCAGACATTTCTACTAAAAAAGGAAGAGAAACTTCACTGAGGAGGAGGCAGACATAGTGATAAATTGTGTGGTGGACCACTATACAGAACTCCAGGGTCTACTGTCAGAAGTAGGCCATGCGCAGGGTGAATGCATGGGTGGTGGACAAATGCATCATGTGGGTTGATCAAAATAAGTGGTAGTATGAGATGAGGTTTAGTAAGAATACATTTCCCAGGATACACATGTACTCCCTGGTGGTAGACCAGGATCATACCAGAAACTATAACTCATGAAACAGTGTGTCCTGGACACCTAGCATCCTGCCACCTACATTGCCCAATTGCACCAGAGATCACAGTCATCAGGCAAGGTAAGGTTCATACACAGTTCAGTACTAACGTATGTCTGAATCTCTGTCCCTCAATATGTCAATCTAAAAAAAACAAGGCTACCCACTACACCTGGGGTGAACTTAAGTACATACGTTTATCTAAAACAGTGATTCATCTGGATTTAAAAAAAATTAGAATACATATCTGCATATTTCTGAATCAATCAAATTTTTTCATCATTGGCTACTGAGTCAATCAATGTGAATCAGTGCATACATAGGACTGTGGTGCGGTGATCTTAATTGCTTTCTTCATGTAGACTACATCAACTGGCATCCACTAGCCATTTCTGTCTGTGCACTTAATATTCTACAGCACCATTCTGCCAGTGTTGGGGGACGTCGGAGAAGCACTTGCCACAGTGGCTACCAGTCCTAGTCTCCCTCACTTGCCACGTCTACATGGAAGCACTATTTAGTGCCTGCACAGCCCCGCTGGCCAAGGGCGGGCCCATCCGCACCCATCAGAGACCAGAGGAGGCGGGGACTGGGCACACACTCTCTTGGCTCTTACATCTTGGCATTGGACATTGCAGACCTGTGGAATTGTGGACCCTGAGGTATTGGTGCAACACTCTTGCAGGGGACTTCATTGTGAGTCTAGGAGTTTTTTCTGGACTCACTTGCACATGCAAGGTGCCGTTTTGATTAATTCTAAAAATTGGTCATTGCAATTCATCTGATCTCTCTCCTAATCCATCAATAGGAATTGTGTTTTGAGCCTCACTTAGCAGGGGATTATAATTGGGTAGTTTTACTGTGTCCTTTGCACTTACTTATCTACGTTAAGCTATGGGAAAATTCAAGACTCCCGATTCTAATCCTGTTATACCTACCCACTCCAAAAGTTCCCGCAAGTCAGCTAATTGCAATCTTGAAGAGATCGACCTCCTTATAGAGGAAGTCGAGTCTCGTATTAGCATAGATACTCCTACTCAGGTGGAACTGAGTGCAGAACCTAATAACAAAGAGATTGATACGGCTCCTCCTGATCTGGGAGCTATACTTAAGAAGAAATGTACCCAGGTCTCACAACTGAGAGCAAAAGCACCTGACAGCGGTAAAAAAGATGCTTCTCTAATTTCGCGTTTTTTCAAAGGTCAATCTAAAAAGTGTGAAAGCAAAGAACAAACCTCAGCTAAGAAGCCACCTTGTTTTGATTTACCTTGTGATTTGCCTACCCAAAATACGCTAGCGAAAGAATATACTATCCCCTGCAGCAACCGATTTACCCCCTTGAATGAACAGGCACAGCCGGATCCTTCACCGAGCAATCATGGTGACCCTGATTCAGTGACAATCACTGCACCTGGCCTCTCAGGAGACTTAGATAAGCTTCACCAGCAAGTAAAAATCCTTTGGAACTTAAGGCTATGGTAACACATCTTTAAAATTCTCAAAATCAGCAGAATAGGTGCAAACTCACTATTGCTGATAAACGTTCCCTCACTACTAATGTTCATGCCCAACAGCCCCTGAGTAATGTAAAGGGACCCTATAAGCGAAATTACTCTACTACATCAAAAACGCCCCCACCTGAAATCAAATTATTTGAGACCTCTAGGAGGGGGGCTTCAGAGGGGGAACTACCGACGTAATATGGCCAGTTTGGAATCCACCGATCCACAATCATGATCAGTGTTCTTGCGAGTATTCTGGCTCCAAGTGGCCTACCTTGCCAGCACGGAGCCAGATATCAGAGAGGGGAAAAGTGGGCATACATCGCAACCGTTCTGTTTTCTTAACACATGTACTGAAAAGTAGGCGATTGAAAATTCATGAAGATGAAGACGCCTTAATAAATAAATCTATTCATTGGATCCAGAAGGTGCGAGGTTACTCTCCAATAAGAGAGGACATCTTAGGAGCTATAAGACACTCACAAGCTGGTGCTAATTTTGATAATATAGAGCGTATTCTTGCTAGTAGTGGCCTAGTCGATAACCTGGTGGCCTTTGACATATGCACTTGCTCACTGTTTAAAACAGACATCCGTTTTAAATACACTCAGCCTGATAATCCTAGCCACCCTGACTGGGGAAATTTCCTTAATAGTCAACAAATCGCTCTCTACCACCTTGGATGAGAGGAGAGGTTTTCTCACGACCATCCATGCTCTGGGCAGGTCAAAAGCCTTTTTAAATAGCCCCAAGGCTTTTACCCTTGCCACCTCCTTGGTCAACCCCAATCTACAATTAGTTAGACCCTCATCGGATGAACTTCCATTATACCCAAATAGTGTCTGTTCTGACCCTGAAACCTTGATCACTGGGATTCAACCTCCATTAGCTAATTTTGCTATGGCTGGGAAGGGTATCTCCTTGTTATCCTGGAATGTAGCAGGCATTACATCTAAAATTGCCCTTCCAGACTGGAACAATTTTATTGAGTTATACCACATTTGCCCGTTCCAGGAAACTTGGTGTATGGACCCCATTTTTAAACCGGGTTATCTTAATTATTTTATTTCCGCCTCGGAAAGACCTGTCGAGTGGCCCTCTTGGGGGCTAACGATATGGGTCAGATTAGATTTGGAATGCAAAATACAAAGGTTATTTATTGACTCTACAGACTTTTTAGCTATTTGGTGAGTGACCACAAATGGGAGATCCTTCCATACCGATATTTCCAATGTCTACTCTAGAGGAGTTCGGGGAGGACTAAGGTCCAAAACTATTTTGATTCTTAAAGAATATCTGATGATCCATCATCATGACCTGGGTCTGATAGTAAGAGGCAACTTTAATACCACTTATGAGCCTCTAGATAATGATGACGTCACTCGAAGTGAAGAAGAGAATAAGGCTTGGGATATTCTGCAGCTTGATCTCCCACCCATACGAAGATGGACATAGACTGCTTTGCAGCTGATGGCCTTCACGCTGGACTTTGGCTTAAAAGTCACCAACGGTAGAGTCAAGTCTGATAGGTAGGGGGTTTATAGCTTTTGCAAATCCATTCACTCTAGCCGTATAGACTATTTCCTATTAGATCACTGATTGTGGTCCTCCCTTCTAGATATGATGGTTACTGTAAGGATAGAAAGCGACTATGACCCGTTAAGTCTTTCCATAGAATCCCTCTGCCCAAAGCTGGAAAAGGAACAATGCTTATCAGTTCATACAAGGAATATCACCCCTTCGAACGATACGCAACGTTTGAAATGATCTCAAGTCTTGGAGTCCCCTGATATTTTACAACAAATAAACGATGATCTACAGGACTGTTTAATGGAATTAACTCACTGTCCTACTTCCACAGTATGTGGTGAGACAATAATTGTCACACATAATAAACTCTTCAAGAAAATCTTGCCCCACTTAGTAGTTCCTACTAAGGGTCATAAACAGTATATACCCAGAGCAAATTACTGGTTTAATAAGGAGTGTAGATCCTTACGCAGACACCTAGGTAAAATACTTCAAAGGATGTCAAGCAGATTCACCTGGCAAGAAAGATGTATATAAAGGCCCAGGCTCTGGCCAAAAAGGAATGGGATGATGGAATGTGGCAGGATCTGAAATTGGCTTGTACATTTAAGGATTAATATCACCCCCCAGGCGAACAGTATGTCAGATCAACCGACAAGTTTAACTTTAAGTAGAGTGCCATGTTACTAATAATGAAAATGACAAAACATGTCAGCTTAAACAGTGAGCATCCATGGGGAACTCTGCATTTCTGTGTGCTGTTTGGAACTCCACCCGTTCTATAACAAATAACAGACTGAAGGAAGCCATGAAGCTGAAACAGACTAACTAAAATGGAGACTATCATGGTGTAAATATGGGGACTCGAAATACTTGAAAAAGGTCAGGTTGAAAGTCTTGAAAGCAGAATTAAAAAATGGGTATATTTTCGAAAGAGATTTAGTATACCATATTATATGCCCTCGGCACCAATCTGGGATTCTCGGGGCACCCCATATTGCTAGGTAGATCAGCTAAGCCGCCTTTAATATCAGCTGCTTGAGTTATTGGGCAGATCGGGTTTGGTGGAGTGGGAAGTGTTGAGTGCATGTACTAATGGCCAGCTAACAAGATTTAAATATTATCAGCTAAGATCATGGTGGGCAAATCAAGAGTGGGCAGAAGAGGAGGAGGAACCATGGCTCATGCAAGTGATGAAGGATGGCCCCTTAAAAAAGGAAGTTTTGTTGTGGTACTGGGCCTTTCTTGAGGTCAAAGACAAAAATATGCCGGTCATAACCACAATTTGGGAAGGAGAAATTGTGGACGGAAACATAAGGAGATTATTGCAAGTATCCTTTTCCACATTATATGCTGGTGTGAAATCTACCTCACTCAAGAGAAATCATCTGTTCACAACACATAGGGTTTACTGGTCACCAAGTAAGCTTTCGAAAATTGCCGGGAGAGAAATTGGGTGTCCGAAGTGTAGGTCTCCTATGGCAGATGATATACATATGTTTATGCAATGCCCGGTGATTGCCCGATTTTGGACCTCTATATGTAATTTCATCATTGAGGTGATTGGACACCAAATGGAGGTAGGCCCTCAACTTATATTTTTGGGGATCAGTCCAGATGCAGGGTTTGGGGAAAACTCCCCCATAACGAAATGTGTTTTTTATGTGACTTTGCTGGCAAGACAAGAGATATGTAGACTTTTGAAATCAGCTAATGGTCCACTTGTTGTTGATTGTGTTACAAGTATCAAGCAAATAAGCCAGATGGATTTAGCTTGTGACCCCCGAAGCATAGAGAGGGTCTGGACACATTTTGTAAATTGGCGAGCAATATGTGGGTCCAATGATTAAGCCAACTCTGCTGGGTCCCTCTGTCTCTCTCCCCTCTTTCAAGACTGGGGAGGTCACCATGGAGCAGCAAGATTCTTGTGTGGGCAGTCCATCCCCCCTTTTTCCAAGGGATGAGATCGGTGCTAGCAAGAAAGTGACGGCGGGATGAGGACCAAACAAATAAAGGGAGCCCACTGCACATAGAACATCATGCTATTTTCATCCATCAGGTAGGCATCCTGCTCTAGGCCCATGATGATACTATGTCACCTAATGCTACACAATGTGTCATTCAAGCAACCTAAACTTGTAAGCAACAAGTTTTCTTTGGGCAGGGCTTGTCCATTGTTAATATTCATGGTTCAGGTCTCATGTCTTTCAGATTAACACGTGAACAGTGTGAATCACAATCATGTCCTGGGCTGTGTAAGGTGCATTGCTGCAATGTCTTCACCAACATCTGTATCTTCCAAGGCTGTGACACCAATACCCTGTGCCACCACTCTTTCAGAGGGACACTCACCAGAGGGATTGTCCACACTTGGACCACCAGTGGCACTAGCAGAGTGCAATGATGTGAGCAAAAGTTGATGTTACCAGTTTATACACCATGCAGCACCTGACTGCCGGTGTTAGCTGCAGTTTGTCTGTGTAATAATGAGTGTCCACTGACCAATGAGCTTTCTACAAGTAACATGATGTCACCTATTTTAGAAGGAAAACTTTGACATCTTCAAGCTAATACATGCCCATTTAATAACAAGTGTGTCGTTTATATACACATAACCTGTGGGAAAGGAATCTGTCCCTGATGCTCCATCGACAAGTAATGGTAGCTATGCAATTCTGTTTGAGACACCCTCCCTCTCCAGGCTGCCATTTCAGCTTCTCACACAAGGGATGAAGATGAGAAGTGTGTTCCCCAACAAAGATTTTTCCGATTCTCCTCCAACCACTTAGTTTACACCCCTGGAAATGGAATCAAGTACCCTGTGCTCCTCGCCTGCGGCTCTTCTGGGTTGCTAGTCCACAGGTGACTGGAACAAGGCCACCAATAATTGTTCTAGTTATGAAGAAAGCTCACTCACCTTAATGAATCTGCAAGTTCTGTATTTTTCCCCTGCTCCAGTCTTCCACACATGTGGATAAACCAGGGTCAGACATGCTGGGCTCCCCATGTCAAATATGCCACATGCATAGCCAATAGTCACCATTTTACACCTCCCTTGTGTCCTATAATTGCATCCTGTCCAAGCAACATGCAGGGAGAGATGACCACCCATGCATTGAGGGTTGGTATATAAAGGCCAGTACTGGGGTATGAGTCTTTGTCAACAATATGTGGTGCATCATGGTTTTTACAACATGGAGTAGTCCTTGCTGTCCAATCAGCACCAACCTAAAGGATCAAAAGAAACCGTTCAAGGACCAGAACAAGGTCCAGGGGGACGTACTGTATTTGCATTAGAACAATCTGTAATTGGTCAGGCAAAACAAAATACCAGGTTGCATAAGGAGGTCCTACAGCTATTCAGACCATAGCATGTGGCCTTCCGTTCACACCTGCAACATCTGCTGGTCAAACCCAAAAAGTTTCAGGCCTCCTACCCCTTGACCCCTTCCCCAGTGTAGAGCCAGACCCAAACCCTTACTTTGGATCAGTACTGCATGGCTTAGGTATGTTGATGATATCTCTTTGGAGGTGGATGCCAGTGCCTATCCCTTTTATCACACGCCACATATCACTTTCATGGAAAACCTTCCCACATGCCAGCTAAAGCACATCCTGGAATTTTCCTATTCCTATACAATGCAGATTATTCGCTATACGCTATACACTTGTTGGCTTGCAGCTAGCACTTATTGTCCTAGCAATTTATGCTCTACAGAATGATTTTAAAATGAATTATGAGAAGAGCCAGATATCATTATTAACATCAAATTTAGAGGACATTTGACGCATATGTTGACATAGTGAAGGAAGATATATACCTGGGGGTAGCTATATGCATGGACTCTAATGAACGAGTACAAATCTGTCAAAGCACAATCCTATTTTGAAACCCCTTGGTCATTAAATCTAAAAACATATTTTTTAAAAGCAGACTTTGGCCTTTTCCCCGGATCATCACACACAATGCCATGGCTTCGCACAGCAGAATTGATACCTTGCTAGTTATGCAGAAAAGAAGAAGAAAACATTATTCATCTACATATGCCCAAAGTTGAAGGAAGAAAGAAAAGCGATACTTAAGTAGCATTTTAACACCTGCAGAATACGGACTTGTAGACAAGCGCTTATAAGATGTTTAAAATCAACTGACATAGTTTTGACCTCTGCATTTGTAAAATTCATACTAAAGACAAAAAAGAAACTGGACTCTGAGGATTTGATGTAATAGGACATATTTAATAGTAAATTTGCACAATAAGATGTGCACCATTTAGATTTCCTACATTTTAAACGGTGGATGCTTAATATTGATTGTTGTTTTTACATATTGTATGATTTTAAATAATCAAACAATAAATTAAAAATTGTTGTTGTTATATACCTGGGGTTCTGTTTGACAAGAAATTGACAAGAGTGCCATTAATGGAAGTAAAAATGTGTTCCTAGTTGACCAGTGAGTAGCAGTGATTTAGCAATGGTTAATCACCAAGACTACTAATTAATGCTTGGCTTGGCAATGTCACTGCCATTTAAATTACTGTACCCAACTACAGTTGCCTGTGATGCGGCGACAAATTTGTGGTTGCTCCTATGATTGAGGGAGACCACCTCCTCAGAACTCATTAATCTAAATTTAGAAATTAATATCTAGCAGGGGAGGAACCCTGCTAGATATTAATATGGTATTTCTTCTTTAGCAGATCACTAGCCTCATAAATTGTATTTCAGCAGAGACAATGATGAGAAAGTGACTGGAACAATGCAAACCTGAGTTTTGAAACTTATTGATTTATTAGTTGAAGTTCAAATTAGTTTACAATGACTCAGTCGTTACTACTAATATTTAAAGCTGTGGTGCGAACATTTGTACGCATTTAGTTATGTGAAGTTGATTTGTCTTCACTTTGTGCTAAACAATGCATTGTTACTATTGTACCCATTATACTGATAATGAGCATATGAAGTGCTGTTAAAGTGCTTCCTTAACAATTGATACTACATGATGATTAGCTTTGATCGGCTTCCTTTACTTGAGATTGATGGGACGTGGTATAACATCAAGATGAAAGAGAGGAGCTCCTCATTGTGCAAGAGATCCTTTCAAAATATAGCCTTTCGATGTACTGCATGTTGTTGCGTTAGTATTAAATACTTAAATGTCTTTTACATGGATTATGTACATTATGATGATTACAGCAGATTAATCAAGTATACTATATTTTTTCTCGAAACGTCTGTAATTGAATATTTTATATAGAGTTTCAAATGATCAATACATTTATGTATTATGTTTTTTAACCTGGACTAAACATTAATTTAAATTAAAAAAGCAATAACAATCATGGGTACCTATCATTTGATAGTTTATTATTCTATGAAGGCTGACTGACTGATCTACTGAGCATATTGCACGCTCACTTCCGTACAGGTACCTCAACTCTATCCGCTACAATTTTGTTTAACTTAGTGTTGGCACTGGTTTCAATCAACTGCTGCAGGTGCTCCAGGTTTGATCGAGTGTATTAGCGCCGCCCCACCTGTCGGGTATTTTAAGACAGGTTTGTTGCCCTCAGTACACAGTCACATTCTAGACTACACAGTACCCTGTGGGACTTTTAGGCCTTAGAAATATTTTGAAGGGTTCAAGCATGCTGTTGTCTCCAATGTTTTGCTCATAATGTGTCAAACGTCAGGCAGTATGAATGTAAAGTATTAAATACTAAAGACTTACCTGCATGCCTGTTGAAGTATGCTTTTGGTTTCTTGTATTGCAGCTTCTTACTTGGACATTTTCCATTACTTGTAAAGAACAAACAGAAGAATGAGGTTCTCCATCAACTTTTATTAGAATGGTAAGTTTTAAGAGTTGTGTAAGATTGAGGTTCAGTGCATCAGAACGTATTCATATTACTCTGTGGTAGTCGGAATAAAAGTACTTTTTCAGAAGATAATTCAGTAGTTGAAAATGAAGTGTAGTCAGTTAACATGCCTGGAGATGGCGCATGTATTGTATAAAGTACACAAACAGTGATACCAAAATAAAAAGAACAAGTCAACTGCAAATGATAGCAGATGACAGACACCAAAATCAAATTGTGTTTCCAGGGGTGTTACTGCTATTGTTCGGTGAAATTATTTATTATTATAAAGTAGCAAAAGTCAGATTTTAGGATATCTTTAAAGATCAAATAAATACGCTGTGAATCGAAACTGAGACAATAAAAAAATAATAAAGTAAGAAAAACGAGTCTATGAACATCCGTAAAAATTGTCTGTGTTGGGGAGAACGAATGTAGGGTCAGAGCTCGATGCTGGGCTTGCCATTGCTGCTCCAATTGGCCCCCATCAGAGGAGGAATGTATATGATTACATTTGCATGTATTTTCTTCTTCGAGGATTGGAGGGAATGTCAATGACCTTAGGCAGGCAGCCAATCTCAGATCAGTTTGGATAGCCAATATAGTAGATGAACAGGTTCTCTTGAAGGTCTCAGTTTGTGATAAAATGCCGAGTAAAAGGCTAAGTCTCAAGAGAATCACTGGAGCAGTAATAAATACAATACAATCAAATGAAACCAGGTTCACAATAATTAAAAAACGTAGTTAACTAAGTACGTCACAAGAAATGCCTATGGGGGTCATTTACGGGATAGCAAAGCTTGGAAAAGCCATAAACCATCTGTCCCAGCAAACCTGAGGCTGACTAAGATCATGTGGAGTCTCAGCTGGCTCTGCTATCAAAAATCTTTGACCTGCAGCCTGCCTGCCAAATGCCAACTGGTTTGCTTATGTTCAAAGGCACATCTTACCTGGGGTACTTTCGACCTACGTTTCGTAATTATTTGTTACTGAAAATAAAAAGCACATGCCAAGTGCACTGCAGTGACATGGCAGACCGCCTTTTGTGGAAGCTGCTCCCTCCCTCTTGGTGGGAGCACTTATGGCGAAAATAACCCCAAAAGCTAAATGACAACCTAAGTAGTAATGTGCCACTTTTGCAAAACGTAGGGCTCAGCTCACAGAAGGCTGAAAGACTTGCCATGGTTAGTCATGAGAATTATAGGAATTCATGAAAGGCAAAAACCCATGTTACGGTCAAATTAGATGCAGGCTAAAGATCCCCTATTACTGCAGAAGTTACACAATCTAGGTGTGTGAATGGCTGTTACACCCTTTGTATCCAGATGTGCAGCTTGTAAATGAGGGAAATGAGAAATGCAAAATGTGAGTGTCAAGGGAATGGTCAGGCAAGGCCAATAAAAACCAAAATACACACCAACAAAATAGTAAATGAATCAGAAGAAATGCTGATTCGTAAAAACTACTCAAATCCATGCCTGTCAAAACTTTCACTAATTCAACAGATGCAGGGTGAATGGCTAAGTATTAGGTCAAAAACAAATAAAATATACAAAAATAGCCCGCAAATGTGAAAATAGCGCACAGCGGGTATCTGACATTTATTATGACGGTCTGATGAAACCGGTGTAATCAGTTTAATTTAAGGAATGGTGCTACAGGCATGCCCTTACTCTTCCAGCACAGGTAAAAAAAAATTAAGATAGGACGATCCATACAGTCTCTGTTGATCGAGCAAAGTGGAAAAAAGAGAGAGAGAGAGGTTGTTCAGGTTAAAGATCATACTCCTTGGTGTGGCAGACCGGACGTGGTGGTATTACTTTCAACAAAATAGGCATGGTCATGGTTTGGTTAGTGAGTTCTTATCACCATCTGCCCAGACTATTCTTGGACTTGTACATGCGCCTGCTCCCCTGCATCTTCAGACCGCTGGCTCCTTTCAGAGCACCAGAAGCATCACCGAAGGCAGCTGACAGACTGACCTTTATAGATGTTTATTAGATATTGGGTTACTGCGTGACTGGGGTGTGAGCCATGGTCAATCAGCAACCGCAATCCTAGTCAGAGTAAGGCACAAGCAACCCCAAATTAACCCATGCTCAACCTGGACAATAATGAATAATAAATAATGTGCTGGACAAAGAGAATTTTTGTCATACCTGTTTTGCATTCATACATATACAAACATGGTGTGCAAAAAGTGAATCAGTAGTGCAGATGACACAGTGCACACATAATGATGAAATGAACAACATTCACTACACAGACACTGCACAATTCTCAATGGTTGTATGCACTCTCAAGTTCAGATACATTTAGGGAAGCTTCCAGGAAATTAGCAAGCCCTTTGTGTTCATTGCAGGTGTCAACCAATTCGGGGAGGGTGGAGGGGCGGTGGCGGTTGTTGACGTTTCAACCCCAATATATTTGAGGGATATCCTCAGGACGTTGTCATCTAACTACCACACCACCTTGGTGTAGATGCTGTCAACCTATCCATCGTTCATTAATTCCGAGGTTATCGTGGTATGGCCAGTTGCATCGATATCACAGTTTCGTCAAAAATGCGGGAAACGTCCGTGCGCCTTTCTCAAACGTTCCGCTCGCGTAGCTGATGCTGGAAAGCTGCAGGCATCAAAGAGCTAAAACAAGAAAATGCAAAATTTCGAAAAGTGTCATTTTCCGAATTGAAATTTAAAATCTGACTTCACCGTAAATTAGGATTTTAAATTAGGATTCCAGAGACACCAAACATGAACCAATTATCTCTTCTCATTTGGAAAGTACACTCATAAAATGGAATAAGGCAACTCCAATGTTACTGTATGGAAGAGATAGGCCCTTTAGTAGTGAAAAACATATTGAAGAGTTGTTCACTACCATGACATGTAAAACTTAAAAGTACATGTCAAACCTTTTAAATACACTGCTTCTTTCCCTTGGGGCTATCTCGGGCCTACTTTTGGGGTGTCCTGTATGTATTAAAAAGGAAGGTTTGGGCCTGGCAAAAGGTTTATTATCACAAAATGGGGTTGTCCAAGTGCACACCTGCTTCTGTAGATTTCACAGTTATCCATTTTAAACTTGTTTGCGTGCAGCCCATGTCGTGGTCTGCCCAAAAGCCACTTGTAGTTAATTACAACGCTATTCGGGGTGAAGTAACACTCCTTCTTCCGGACGCACAGCGTTAGGTCAATACAAACGATTCCACTAAGTTATCCACGTTCAATGAAGTTTTATTTCATATCTTTCACAATTTCCTTTGTACTCATTTCGTCAGGTCACATGAGAGACACAATATATTTTTCAATTCTAATGCGGCAGATATGCCAATCCAGGCCTTTTTCTGAAGCAAGAACAATACATTTATCATCCTCTGTAGAAAGTGTCATTCCCAATGCATTTCGGACTTATCGTAGTCCTTCGTCAGGGGTTCACTACAAATTAAACAACACCAACATTAAATTATATGTTAATCTATTCATGCATTCAGTGCAATCCATATTACATCTCACTATTCGTGCCTTACTGTAACAGTCCCCACTTAATTGACGTTTTCCCTCTACTAGCGTAACTGCACGCTATCAACAAAGTGCCCAAACAAGCTTCTACTCCACTGGATAAACATTCCATAATTCACCTTCACCTCTTTAACCTCACCCAATGAATGGAACATCGTGTTGTACATTAATTATGTCGCTAGCTCACTGTCTGTTCGTTTTACCTTCCCAAACAATTCTAACCAATACACTCAGCTGCGCTTTTAAACATAATCCCTCAACGTAAAGTTCCATAAGCTCATGTTACCATTAGGCAGTGCTAACCCATCCCCATAAATTGAGCCATCAACGCCATTCCTACATACCTTCGGCCTCTATCGGCATAATCTCCTTCTCGTACGGTTCCTTCCGTTGTATAAAGCAGTAATCCGCTCCTTTTTCAGCTGTTCCCTTTTCTACTCTCGAACTATTATACCGCTTTCTCCCATCAACCAATTACGAGAACCCACGCTCTCCTTATGGCTACAGTTCCCATACCCCACCTATTCAGCCACCTCGTAAACTGTGAATCCACCTATCTTTCCGCTCGTTCCCTCCCTATGATTGAAACCTCCCCAGGCAACTTACTCGTTTACCCCGCCCACCCGCTGATGTTTATCTGAAACGTCAATTTCTAAAGTGTGTCGTGTGAATGATTAAAAACATAAGGCTGTTGTTAAACTGAACCATTCTTACAAAATGTAATAAACAACCTCTAGTTATATTACGAATACAATGATACATAAATTATATAATTTAAAACAAAAATCGTCCGTTGTGTCGTTTTTCTTAGAGCAGTTCACAAGCTCAAATCCTTGAGGTGACATGGTCTCTCATGTGACAATTTATTTTGATTGAATATTAGCCGTAGTTTCTTTCGGTGGGTGCAACTTGTCCTTAGGGAAGGCAAGTAATACATCACAAAATTGGGTTGTCCAAGTGCACACCTGCTTCTGTAGATTTCACAGTTATCCATTTTAAACTTGTTTGCGTGGAGCCCGTGTCGTGGTCTGCCCAAAAGCCACGTGTAGTTAATTACAGCGCTATTAGGGGTGAAGTAACACTCCTTCTTCCGGACGCACAGCGTTAGGTCAATACAAACGATTCCACTAAGTTATCCACGTTCAATGAAGTTTTTTTCATATCTTTCACAATTTCCTTTGTACTCATTTCGTCAGGTCACATGAGAGACACAATATATTTTTCAATTCTAATGCGGCAGATATTGGTTTATTATGCCAGGTCAACATGGAAGGTTAAAACTGCACACAAGGCTCTGCAATGGCAGGCATGAGGCATATTTATGGTTTAAATCTTTTTATTGTAGTTTTCAAAACAATAACCACCACCTACATCCAACTGGCCGGTGGGGAAGCATCATAAGATAGATGAGGGGAAGAAAGAATTTCATGACTATAAAGTAAAGAAGGAAGAAAGAGAGAGGGGGAATTAGGAACCCATCGCTGGCTTTTATCGTGTGGGGCTAGCGTACATCTTCTTATATCTTAAGTTACCAATGAGAGGCTTGTCTTGGGGTCCTGGGAGAGACCCCTGGTGAGTCCGAGCACCCGTAGGTATTTGGGACAGGTGAGTTCATCAAATTCAGTTGACAAGGACTCTAGTGTGGATCCCCAGGTTTTATCAAAGCAGGGGAGTCTGCGTGTTATGCTAGCTGTTATATTTTACGTTCCTATTACCTCCCACAGCTTATGTAACCAATCCAACATGGTCGGAACGCCCTCCGTACTACACATAGCCAGCATCACCTGTTTGGCCGCCCCCAAAGCCAACGTAATAACTCTTCCCCGGCATGATCCCAGGGGGTATGTTAGGGTGTTTGGGAGGACAAGTAGTATGTAGCTTGGGAATCTCGGCAGATCGGTGTTGTAGATAGCATTTATGTCAGGTAGTATGGAATCCCAGAAGGGCTGTATCTTAGGGCATTGCCATAGCAGATGGGGCAGAATACCCACCCGACCGCAGTGGCGCCAACATTGAGCGTCGCCCCCCTGGCTTCCAGCGCGCCACCCTGTCTGGGGTATAGTACCAATAATGCGCAACACCAGGGAAATGTAGATCCCCCACTGTGCGATGTCGTTTGGGAAGCCATGGTACTTTCCACATATGTAGGCCCGCTATTGCTCGATCGATAAAACACCAGTGCTTATCGGACATTTGCTTGTACCATTCGATCATATACCGCAATTGGGCCGCTTGGTAGTACCGCACTAAGTGCAGGACCTCCAGCCCTCCATCCTCCTGTTTCAAGTGCGTTTGTTGGCGGGCCATACGGGCCTTCTTTCCACCCCAAATAAAGTCCACCAGTAGGTGCTGCAGTTTGGACAGTACCTGAGGGGGGGCTGCAGCGGGAGAGTCTGCATTACGTACAATATGCAGGGAAGTAGAGTCATTTTTACGGCGGCCAGCCTGCCCAGCCAGGACAGCGTGAGTTCTCTCCAATGTTGGAGTTCTGCCCGAATATTGGTCAGTAGGGTGCCATAGTTCTCGCGTGTTGTACAATCAACCGTTGGGAATATCTGGAGGCCCAAATATGGGACACCCGACTCAGCCCACCCTAAGGGGAAGTCTGCTTTTAGCCGCCCTAGGTCAGTGTTGGAAATGGTTAGGCTAAGAGCTTGCGTCTTTTGTATGTTGATCTTAAAGCCCGAAACCCGGCCGAACTCAGTGAATTCCTGCATGAGAGGAGGTAGAGCGGTAGGTGGTTGAGTGAGGAAGAGCACCACGTCATCTGCGTAAAGAGAGATTTTATGTTCCCTGTCCCCTATGTAGATCCCAGTGATTGCATCGTGCTGACAGATACGCTCTGCGAAGGGCTCCCTATATAGAGCGAATAGTAGGGGTGACAAGGGACATTCCTGTTGGGTGCCTCTCCAGATCTTAAAAGGTCAGGACTTTACCCCATTCACACTAATTCTTGTCTCCGGTGCGTTATATGTGCTATTTACCCACTGTAAAAACCGCGGCCCCAAGCCGAATCTTTCCAAGGCCAAGCGTAGGTATGGCCACTGGACCCGGTCGAAAGCCTTTTCGGCATCTACTGATAAGAGCAAGGTCGGCTTTTGGGAGCGCTGAGTCTTGTCGATGAGGTGACACATTCGTCTGGTGCCATCACTGCAACTGCGTTCCGGTATGAATCCGGACTGGTCCGGATCCACCAGCCCTTGCATATATGGTGCTAGGCGAGCCGCTAATATGCTGGTGAAAATTTTCAGGTCTACGTTCAGCAGATAAATGGGGCGGTACGAAGCACACTTCTTCTGGTCCTTACCCGGCTTTGGTAGGACCACAACTGTGGCCATGCGCATGGAGGGAGCTATAGCTCCTTCTTTGCTGAAGGAGTTGAAGAGTCGTGTGAGTAACGGGACCAAGTTTGGTGTGAAGGTCTTATAGAACTCAGAAGAAAACCCATCCTCCCCAGGAGCCCTGCCCAATGCAAGACCCTGAATCGCTCTCAGCACCTCTTCTGGCCTAATGTCGGCATCCAATTTCTCTGCTTCCGCCGCCGGAAGAAAGGCAACCTGTGCCTGAGCCACGTATGCCGCAGCTGCTTCCTCGTCCAGAGGATCCACAGTATAGAGGGCTGTATAGAATTTTTCAAATTCAAGAGCTATTAGATTGTCCTCCTGCACTGGGTCCCCATGAGGAGCTTCAATCTCTACTATCCGGCAGTAGTTTCCCAGCCTTATTCCCCCCGTCGTAAAAACACTGCTTAGTACGCAGAAGGGAGTATTCGGCCCTATCGAAATCCAATGCTTTCAGTTGTTTGTGAGCATTTGTAAGCTGGCCGCGTGTCTGGACAGCGCCCGTTCGACGGTGCACCATCTCCAGTTCTTTGACCCAATCCTCCAATTGTTCCCTTTTTTCCTTCCTGTCCCGGTTCAGCTTGGCTGCTATTGCAAGAAATTGTCCGAGAATGACCGCTTTCAGAGTGTCCCACAGCAGATGAGGATGCGTGAGACCATCATCATTAGTATCCAAAAAGGCTTGTATGGCCTCTTTGACCTCTTTAATATTAGCATCGTACATAAGCAGTTTAAGGTTAAGTCTCCACACCCTATGTCTTTGACAGTCCCCCTCTAACTGCCAAGAGAGGCTAATAGGAGAATGGTCTGAGAACGATTCTATACCTATGGTAGTGTCAATTTTCCCAAGGTAATTCGTAGGGTTGTTAAGAAAAAATCCAGGTGAGCGTAACACTGATGTGCCGCTGAGAAGAAGGTGTAGTCTCGGGCCGTAGGATTGCGCTGTCACCAAGCATCCACCAGTCCCACTCCCGCCAGCCACTGTTGCATCGATGCCGAGAGTGCCCCGGGGTGACCTGTCCTCTGTGTGGTTCTGTCTAGGGCAGAGTCTTGTACTATGTTGTAATCTCCCCCCACTATAAGATTCTCACCCGAGGTTTCCAGGACCGACCTTAACACGTCCCGAAGAAACGTCTCTTGCCCATCATTTGGCCCGTATACCAATGCCAGTGTGTAAGTGTGGACTCCCATGACCACCCTCACTGCCAGCAACCTCCCTGGTATCTCTGTCTGAACATTTAATATCTTTCCAGAGAAGTATGTTGCGAATAAGAGTGCTACCCCTGCTTTCTTCCCTGACATAGTTGAAAAGAATTGGCGATCAAACCAGCGTGACCGGAGGCGCTTCCAGTCTGCGTGTTTTAAGTGAGTTTCCTGCAAAAAGCATATATTGCAGCGGATGTCCTTAAGGTATGTCAGGAGTGCTTGCCGCTTTACTGGTGAGTTAAGGCCTCGGGCATTGAGGCTCACTATTGAAATGCTAAGGGGCGCCATTGGGATATTGTGGGTGTGTGTATGTCAAGCTAGGGCACCCCCCCTTCCTGACAGCCAGCAACCCTTTCCACTTGGTGTCATCGTGGTGTTGGGGGTTACCCAGCCCCTCCAAGTGAGGAGATCCCCAGCCCCATTCCAACAAAATGACCGTCCCTCTCTGCACTGTGCACAGAAAGTGAGTAGGGCCTACCTCTAGCTGTATTGGTCCCTTATTGGCAGCAGGTCCCTCCCTCGCCTTGTCCCATCTTTTAGTGAATCCCCTTGGACTAGCCCTCTGTAGTGTGTATCCAGAAATCCCCTTTCAGGGTCGCGGCAAGGCAAATAGGCCTCTCGCATTGTACGCAGCCATGAGTTGCCCATGAATTCTCAGTTCCTAATTGGGGGGGGAGGTTGCGTCAAAGAGGCGCAAGAGATAGAGAAAGGTCAGAGAATAACTGAGGAAAGCGAACTTGGAATGGGTCAGCGACAAAGGAACTGCCCACACTTGGGCACCTCTAGCGCCGTGGTGCAAGGGTCCGTTCGGCCAGTGACAGTGCAGCACCATCCTGTCATACAGTTGGTTTGGGGCGGGCTCTGCCCATGGTGGCCACTCTCATGCATAGTCCCGGTATCCACCGGCAGCCAGCAGGTAGCAACAGTCGGGCAGTCATGGTTGGGGCACGTTCATTCTGTTGCTTGATCCCCCCGCCCTCCCTGGCCTGCAGCTGTTTGATGAGGGCCTCTTGCTCCTTCTGACAATCCTTCTCAGAGGGTCATGAGCACACGTCCTTCCCTGTGCGGCGTCCTCTTCTCGATTTTAATGCTTGCTCAGACCCCTCATCTCCTAGAGGTTGATCCTCCGAACCGCCGGCCACAAAGTCAACTCCCAGGGCTGACTGTGCTTCTTGTAGGGACCGCACTGCATGTGTTTCTTTATTCCATACAAAGAGTAGTCTAAAGGGATGGCCCCACCTGTAGCGGATTTCTTGGTCCCATAGGAATGTGGTGACAGGGCGCAGAGTTCTGCGCTGTTGGAGCGTTATTTGGGAGAGGTCCTGGTAGATGCTCACTTGTAGGCCCTCAAACTGGATATTTGCCTTGTCTCGGTGGCTGCCATAATAATTTCTTTTTGCCGATAGGAATGGAGGCACATGAGGATGTCCTGGGGCTGACCTGGGTTCTTCGCTGGGCGACCTGCTCTGTGCGTGCGATCCAAAACGATCTTCTGGTCTCCTAGGGCTGGGGCAGCAAATCGGAAAAGCCGGGTCACAAATTCCTCCAGTTTCCCTGCATCTGCGTGAAGGGGAACTTCTTTAATACGAATATTGGAGCGCCGGGACCTATTTTCCAAGTCTTCTAGTCGCAGGCATATGTCCTCATTAAGTTCTCATAAGTCCAACAGCTCCCGTGCATGCGTGTTGAGTTCTTCCTCCCTGTCGTCTCCGGCCTTCTCCAAGGTGTCCACCCAGTCCCCCAATTCGCTAATGTCAGCTCTGACCTGTTTTAGTTTGGTGGAGACCTCCTGTCGCATCCCCGCAAAGTCGTCCCATAGCATGGTGAACAGCTGGTCCAGGAAGCGACGTGTGACCGGCTCCTCTTTCTCCTGGTCAGGCTGTCCTGTATCCCCTTCGCGGTTTTGAGAGGGTGGCAGATCCGCTGCTTGCCCATCAGTCCTTTTGCCCCCAGGTTTCTGCAGAAGGTCTTTGATATTCGTCTCCTTCTTGGTGCGGCTGGACGTCATTTTAGTAAATCACCAGATGTGTTGAGCGGATCCCAGGCCGTCTCCGGTAACTGTAAATATGCCTGACTCAACCTGGCAGATCTTCTTCTATCCGTACCACATGTGAGCCACTCCATGGGTCCTGGCCCTGCAGCGCCAACTCCAATCGCGCTATCTCTTCTGGGCCTCTCCGGCCTTTCGCCTCATAGACCAGAGGAGCCCTGGACTTTAGGATCTACGTGGCGATGTTGTTCTATTGGGCCGTCTTGTAGCTCACCTTAGCCGGTTGGCCATGGCCGCCTTCCACCCCTAGAGTGGTCCCCGACTTCGCCTGAAGCTCTACCCACCTCCTACGTTAGGCCTGGATAGTTCACTGGGGCTCGGGCGGGCCTGGTCGGCCTCCGATGTCTCACCCTTTGTTTCTGCTGCCCCGCATACACTGTGTTCGCTCTGTCCGGGGGTTCCGGGCAATACTTCCCAGAGCAGGTGCTAGGGGTCCCGTTGCTACTATTGCTCCCTTACTTGGTCCCAGTCTAGGCCTCCCCACTGTACTTTCACTGTGGTGCAGTACTCTCAACTGAAGCCATCCATCGCACCGCTTGCGGGTAGAACCTGCAGTCTCTAGTAGAGGAGCCCGACCAGCTCCAGGGCCTGTTTCCCGTGCCGCTCCTGCCCTAGGCCTCTCTCCTTATCTTCTGTGGCAGCTCAGGCCTCTCCCTTGTGCTTGCTAGTCACCCCCGCTGCCTCACCTCACTTCGCAGGGGAGCGCTTTCCAGGATTCACATGAGGGCTCCCGGGCCTCTCTTTCGGTGCGTTGTCGGCGGCCAGGGAGGGCCCGGCCGGGCCGGGACCCGCAGACCGTGCCTCTCCGTCACCCACTCTCAGTCTGCCCGCTGGGGTTTGCTGCGGCTCCCGCTGTTGCTCCCCGCTGTTTCTGCGGCTTCGCTGCACTCCACACCCCGGGCAGTCCTCGGTTGCTCCGTTGTACGGGGATCCGGCGCCTCGCCTTCAGTAACGGCGGCCACCGCTCTGCTGGCCGTTCAGCTCCCACGGCATTCCCGTCGGCTGTACGAGCCTCGTGCAGTTTGCCAAGCAACTCTCCTCCTCTGCACCACACCTGCTTCTCACGCAGGTCACCAACAGCCCGGGACGACCGCTAAATCTGCAGAATTTTGGCCTCGCACGGCGGAGCTCCACGAGATGGCTGCTACTCCGCCGACATCTTGGCCACGCCCTATCCTGAGGCATATTTAAAGGGCTACTAAAGTGAGTGGAGCAATCAGTGCTGCAGGCCCACGATTAGCATTTAATTTCCAGGCCCAAGGAACATGTAGTGCCACTTTACTACGAACGTATAAGTAAATTAAATATGCCAATTGGGTATGAGCCAATTCTACCATGTTTTAAGGAGAGAACACATGCACTTTAGCACTGGCTAGCAATGGTAAAGTGCACAGAGTCCTAAGCCAACAAAAATGAATTCCTCAAAAAGTGGAGCGCAAAGGCAAAGGTTTGGGGGTGACCCTGCAAATAGGGCCAGGTCCAACACAGTCTATACCAAATACTGTGATGTGAAATATTAACACCCACATGCAGAAGTGCGTTAGCAACCCATCATATGAGTAGGATAGCTAATCTGTGGTGCAGCAGATCTATCCAATGGCACATTTACATTTTTTCAACACATACATGTAGCATTAAAGCCATCCCACCACTTTAACCATCTGCCCTGCAACTACACCAACAGTGAAACAATTGTATTGTATTTTATTGGTATATATAATATTATTAATAGTTATAATGCTAATATTTTTTATATAGCACTCAGTACCACACTTGCAATTTCTAAGAGCTATAAATAATAGGTATTACAATTACCTAATTTAATGATAGACCTCAGGAAGGATAGGAGGCTAGGTTGGCCTTGCTCTGATTTGAAATTGCATAGCACGTGATGCCACTGTTGTGGCACTGTGGCATTGCATTTGGCTAAAAACCTGGGGGCATATTATCAAGGGCTTTATCGCCGATTTAGCGGCACTTTTTGCCGCTAAATCGGCGATATTTTTAACGCCCTATTAGCAAGCGGTCGCTAACAGGCGTTAGCGACAGCTTTCAGGCGTTAGAGGCCTGGAATTACATCGCCTTGCATGTCAGCGATATTTATCGCTAATGACATGCAAGGTAGGCGTTCCCACTAAAAGCGACTGTAAACAGTCGCTAACACCACTAACCCCTATTATCAAGGCAGGCGAAGCGATAACATAAATCGCGCTAAGCGCGTTTATCGCTAGATTTTAACACCTGCTACTGACTATGACTTACCTGTTTAAGGTATAGGAGGTGGATTCTAATGCTGAATCCACCTTAGCGTTAATGCAAGAATATCGCTGGTTTTCCAGCGATATTCTCGCATTTGCCGCTATCGCTGGAAATATTATCGCTATGGAGATAAACCTTACTAATAGGGTGTTATCTCAGCGATATTTTCCAGCGATAGGCGCGTTAACAGGATTCGCGCTAAGCGCGTTTAGCGATAAATATCGCTATTCCTTGCTAATATGCCCCCTGGTTATTTCAGCAATAGCCGAAAGCCTCTCCCTCCGCACTCTGTCATGAGGTCGTGCAGCGCCGGGACACTCTTCTGAGTAGCCGTGCGCTTTTATAAATACCAATTTACATTACATTGTCCTATTTGATACAAGCTAGCACTACAGATGGCTTTGGCCAGTTGGGGCAAGCTTAAGCAAGTGTTACAGGTTTCCTTCTCCAATTTAGTTTAGGCTGGGACTTGCACTGATTATGGTTGGTTTGTCCTCTTTGGTGCAATCTAGAGTTCATTCCCCTGTTTGATAGAGTACTAATTGTAGTGTGACCTAAATGGGAAGTGTTGGTGTTGTGTATGAGCTACTAAGTGGTTCTGTTGACTAATTGCTGTGACATGACATTGTATGTCAGATAGTTTTTGTCGCAAAGTGTAGTAAAATGGAACAAGTGGTATTGTAAATTTCGTAGTGCTCGTCGTCTGTAGCATAACTGAGTATGATTTACCTCTGTGCCGTCTTCTTCAGATCTGGTGCAAGCCTAACCTTGTGAGTCTGATTGCTATATCCGATTTGGTGCTCGCTAGTGAGTTTGTGGTTTCTTTGCTGGATTGCGTGCAAGTTGGAGTTTCCATGTATGATTGCCTTGTTCATGCCCCATGAAGGTCAGGACTTGCATACATGGTTGCTTTGTCTGATCTGTGCAGCCCAGTGCATGCACTCATTGTTCTGTATTTGGGTATGGCCCATAGCGAGTGTGCAGCAAAACAACTACTCTGGCTGAATTTCAATATTTTGGTAAAGGTCGAATGCTCCAAAGTGACTTTGCAAGGTCATCAACAACCAGATCATATTGCTGTGGCCACTGAGGCACGGCATGTGTGTAAAGAATACAGCCAAAGAACCGCAAATGAACAATCCATAACCAAAGATACTATGTGGAGATCAGTTCTCTAGAGGTTTGAACTACAGAGAGAAGATCCAGGGTTTCATTGTTTTAGATACTGCTGATGGTCTGTCAGTTTCTTCATTCACATCAGGAGTGCATTTCATGGCATCTCTGATGCAATGGGGCACTTCATGCATATGTGACAATTTCCCACAATAGCTTCATCATATGGTAGTCAGAAAGTGTTGCATAGTTGCAGAGTGGAAACCTTGGGCACTTGAGTGATTGTATGATCACAAAAGTTAATGTATTGATGAATGAAATGTACCTGAATATCAACTCCAAAATAATGTTTAACCATAATATTGTGGTCAAAATTATCAAGGGACAGAACAGTGGTAGTAAGCATATTGTTGAGCACGTGCACCCACCCAAACACATAAAGACACATAACAACCACTCTGTGGTAATGTTGTGCTCAAATAAGTGCAAAAATCATAGGAAAGATGCATAGTAATGTAAAACCTTTAGACAATTGAATATGTATTAGAAACAGGGCATGGGTTGGGCAATCTGTCCTTCCTCTTGGGACTGGTCCACTTATATCCTGTCAAGGGCAATAAATAGCCTACGGATATTGGAGGATGTGGTTCTGCCCGGCACAAATCCATTTTGATCTGGGTGAACTAGGTGCACCAGTGTATGCTGAATCCGGTTTGCAATAACCTTCCCCAAGATTTTACAGTCTAGATTCAAGATAGATAATGGGCGATATGTGTTGCGCTCAAGTGAATCGCGACAGGGTTTGGGCAGCATGAGAATAAGTAATTCCTGAGATGATGGCAGTAGCATGCTCTGCACCATGGATGCCTCATAAACTTCCAACAGGCAGTTCAACAATTCAGTTTGGTATCTTTTAGAAAATTTCAGTTGGAGGCTGTCCACTGCTGGAGGACCTGCTGGTTGCAAGTTGCCTGATCGCGGTGGCGATTTTGGATTCTGTCACTGGCTCTTCTGTTTTGCGCATTTGATCTTTTGTAACCTTCTGCAGTTGGAATTACTCCAAGAAGCTGTTTGTGCAAATCTCTACTGGGATTGGCTGTGATTATAACTGCTGGTAGTAGTCAGTGAACACTGGATTTATATCTGCTTCTTTGTGCATATCAAGTCCATTCCGGTGATGGATAGCAGCTATGGCCATTTTGCATTTCTCAGACTGAATCAGGATAGCTATTTGGCGACCGGATTTTCCGTTTCCGGGTGCCTGCCGGCATTGTATATATTGTAGATTTCAGCTGAATCTAGAACTCGTTTAAGTGCTTGAAAATAATTCAAGAGGCTCACCATGGAAACACTACAAGGTCATACAAAAGGGCACAATAGTGCTACACACACCTCTGTTAACATCACTTAACATAAAAGGTCCTCATATGCTCAAGTAGATTCCACCTCTACTGCTCCAATGGTCATCTTGATGCAAAGAATGATCTCCGACAATTTGAAAGTCTAAATTAAGGCATCAAGCCCTTTCCTGTGTTGAGAGTATAGCATGTACCCACTCACAAAAGAGCCATGGAGTGATTGAAATCTGAATTTTCATCAGGAAATAAATGAAGACCTTTTTTGTCAGGTATTTGATTGACAACACGATGCCTTGAATTTTCCTTGGGTTTCCGAATACTTATAAGCCTCATGTTGTGATTGAATGCTACTTTAAGCAGCATTACTAACTCAATTTATTTTGTTTTCTTATTCCCACTACAGGGCTGAAAAGTATGGTCCAGTTGTACGTATCAATGTTTTACACGTCGTGGGACTAATTGTAACGAGTCCTGAAGCAACAAAGGTAAAGTGAATAGCTAGAATGCAAAGTGCTTCACTGTTTTAAGGCTGACAGGAAGCACCATTGAAAAACTGAGTTGCTTTCATGGTGTAGTTTCAAAATGTGAAATTTTCAAACTGAGAGACGAATGCCTCCATCAAGAATAAAACATGGAAGAATACTGTACATACCTCAATGGGCATTTACCTTTCCTTCAAATAATTTATTTAACAATGCGAGTTTAAAAGCGAGATATTTATGTGTTTAAACCCTTAGGCACAAATGCAAGACTCATTGATTTGTGTGCTGTTTTATGTAGCACTTGCTTACCATTAAGGTGGCCGCATCTTGAGTATTCCCATTTATTCTGTAGTCTGGCAATTGATTTTATGCCACATCCTAGATAGGCATTGGCAAAAATCAATAGGCCCTGCCTTGGAAAGCATGCTTTTTTATTCGAAACAAAGATGCAAAAAAAATGGAATGTATAAAAGTACAAATAATGCAGTTCAAAGGTGGCAGGCATTGGTTTGCCTATGAAAAAAAAGTATTGGGATGGAAATGTCCCCTGCATGGTGTATAGTTGTGTTGTATGCCCTGAGTGCCTGACTGCGAGTTTCTGGTATCCTAAATTTTGATTTTAGCCCCAGCCTCACATTAATCTAGTGTGTGCACGAAGGCTTAGGCCGAGCCCTGGACATGTCCTGTAATTTGGAGGGGTTAAGCTTGCGTCATTTAACTGCACGAGAACTACCATCCCTATATCTGGAAACAGCACTTCTGTTTCCATCAGGGATGCTGTAGCTCACCCTGCTGTTGCCTGGGCGGAGAGACTACAACCCCCATATTTCACCTGTTCCTGGAGGGGAAGGTAGACCCTCCCAACTTGCCTAGTGTTGTAAAGAGCACTCCTCTATACTGCTGCACGGGACACTCTACCTAACACTGCTGTTGCTGTTGTCTGGTTGGCAAGACTATCTCTCCCATCTTACACCTCATCCTGCAGTGGACGCAGAGAGAGGACCTTCCCAACTTATCTAGCTCTATAAAGAGCACTAAAACTACCATCTTGGTGGAGCTAATTACAATATGGTTAGACTTGGCACCCTTGGCGTGGTTTCCCCTGACTTTTTTGCCTCTACCTCCTGTATTTTTGATGGTATGCTGGATCCGGTTTGCTCGCTTAGATGCTTTGGACACTGTGCCACTGCTGATCAGTGTCAAAGTGCAAGTGCTCCCTGTATAAATTGTTGTTGTAATTGGTTATCTACAGTGCACTGTGAGTGCCCAGGGCCTGTAAATCAAATGCTAGTGGGCCTGCAGCACTGATTGTGCCACCACATGAGTAGCCCTGTAAATGTGTCTCAGACCTACCAATGTGGTGTCTGCTCGCAGTTTGTAACTGTCATGTTGATCTGGCAAGTGCACCCACTTGCCAGGCCCTAAGCTTCCCTTTTCTTGCATGTAAGGCACCCCTCAGGTAGGACCTAGGTACCCCCATGGGCAGGGTGCAGTGTATGTAAAAGTTTAGACATGTACTGGTGTGTTTTACATGTCCTGATAGTGAAATACTGCCAATTTCGTTTTTCACTATTGGAAGGCTATCTGTCCCATAGGTTAACATGGAAGTTGCTTTGAAAGATCTTACACGTATAACTTTCCATTGGGAAAAGATAGAGAAATGGAGTTTAGGCTCTCTGAACCCAGAATTTAATAACACATCTTTTTAGGAAGATGGTTTTTAAATTGTGCGTTTGAAAATGCCACATTTAGTAAGCATACAACACCAACAGTGCCACAACTGATCAATCCTTTCGAATGCAATTCATTCGTGACCGCTTTAATCAATAAAGGCGGACACCATTCTTTTATATTATTTTTTTAGTATAAAAATTAGAAACATATGCAAGACAAAAAGCAATACAAACAATACAATACAAAATGCCAGTTCTTATTTTCAAATGTCCAAGACAAGAGCATAAGCCTAATAATAGACTCCTTCATTTGTATAATACTTCAGAATAATTTCAGCTGCTCCGTGATAAATGGACAATGCACCTCTAGAGAGACATGACTTCTGAAGCCAGGTTTAAAATCTGTGAGAAAATCTATGAAAATTAGTGGTTCCCTGCGAGACAGTGTCACTTATTCAACCGACCCGTCATAGGCGACAAACAAAATTCCCTGCCGCCTCACTCGCTGCATATACAAGACTCGTTGTCTTGTATATGTTTCTAATTTTGCAATTACTGTGATTGTATCCACTGTTGTGTTGTTATTTTTGTTGGTGGGTGGGTAAAATATCTGTGATTTAATTTTGCATGTGTTCCTTTGTGTAAAACAGCAGCATTTTGTATGATGACTTTTTATACAAAAACCCCCATAAAATAAATGGTGTCTGCCTTTATTGATTAAACGGTCACACATGAATTGAATTTGAAAGGATTGGTCAGTTGTGGCACTGTTGGTGTTGTGTACTTTTCTGGTGGCTCAGCCTGACTGAGTTTATGAGGCCAACCCCTTTGTTTGGTAGAAATATTTAGTAAGTAGTCATTTTCTTGTTTAACCATTCTGTGTGCCTCTGCTGTTTGTGTATTGACTGTCTGGTTTTGGAGTGACAGTGGGTGGGGATATACATTCACTGTAGACAGCCCCAAGAGGGGTTGAGGTGTATCCTGCCTTTCCTGGGTGACTCATAGATGGGCTGAATAGACCCTGGCTGCAGTTAGAGTGGTGGGAGGAGTTTTCACTAGCACCTGAATGGGCAGTGTCTCCTCTGCACAATGCTGTCTCAACCTCATGTAGTGAAGCTGGGCCAGAGAGGGCAGAACTGGTTTGGACTGGGCTCAGAGACCATTGACACAAAGACAACAGAGAGAAAATGGGGTATAAGTATTGGACCTTAAATCCCAGAGAATTAGATCACTTCTGGACTCAAGACGAATCTCTGCCAAGTAGAAGAGCTGGAGAGCTGTAAGGATGAGTACTGCCTCTTTGCTGTGTGTGCTTTGTTAGGTTGGTCTGCAGTGGCTGCTTCTGCAAAGGAGAGGACAAAGACTGAAACTTTGCTGTGAACCTGCTTGAAGAAGAATCTTCAAGGGCCTGTGAGTGCTGGCCTCCAGTTCTGAAGTCTCAGGGACACAAAGACTTCACTTGCAACCCACTGACCAGGACCTGGACTCCTGCATTCAAAAGGGTGCCAATTCCAGTTCATGGGCCCTGAGAATTGTGTGGTTGGTGCTGCAAAGCAAGAAAACAACTCTGATGTCGTCAGCGCCGCTGCTAGTGATGCCGAGATCTGCATCAAAGCCAGGGGCACTGCTTGTGAAGTGCACAACCCCGCCTGCACTGCAGCCCTGACACCCTCTGAAGCCTGCAGTTATCGGCTTTCCCGACACCAGCGTTCGCACCAAGGGCATCACCGCTAATGCCTGCATCCCGTTATCGTGGAGCAGATAACCGATGAGGGTGAGTTCACAAACTCTTCAACTTTGCATTGCCTCACTGAAACCGACGCCTCACTGCTGACACCTCTGAACTTCTCCTGTCCTGGACTCTACGCATTGCCTCCTCACGGACACGAAGCCTTGCCTGCCCCGTGACAACCAGGGCACCGGCCTCAACCACGGCACGACGCCTCACCTCCATGATGCCGTGCATCGTCCATAGACTTCGTTTTACAAGGTACTGTTGTTTTGGGGTCTGTGTGACTCCGTGTCCAACGCTGCGCACCTCGCGGTCGGTGCCGTACTTTGGAATTTTGCCTGTCATGACGCTGTAATCATCCCAGTTGGAGCTATTTGTTTCTACAGTTCTATTTTTCCAAGTAACCATTTTAAAAGTGATATCTTGATACATGTATTTTGGATTTTTGTTGTTTTGTTCTTGTTTAGTTTAGATGAAGATACTTTATTTTTCTAAACTGGTGTGGTGTCCATTTTTGGTATTTTCACTGTGTTACTGTGTGTTTGGAGTACAAATACTTTACACATTGCCTTTGGGATAAGCCTGTCTGCTCGTGCCAAGCGGCCAAGGGGGTGAGCAAGAGTTATCTAAAATGTGTAACTCCCTTACCCTGACTAGAAGCAAGTGTCCCTACTTGGACAAAGGTGCATACCTCTGCCAATATTGAGACCACCATTTCTAACAAATATTGTATTCATGTCCCCAAGGGATAGAGGTACAACTAAGAGGAGGATAATTCAGCCAAGTCGTTGGAAGAAGGTCGACATGATTATTCCTATCTTATACACTTAAAGAAGATGACAAGGCATTCATCAGGACCAATTGTTTCAATCTGCCAACAATTCAAATAGAAAAAACAAAATACAACCAGTGGTCAAGAGGCTGACAACTATCCATGTTATCGAATCTGTAAAAATGCAGAGTAAACATATACCAAGAACCCACAAGAAAACATGTAATTGGCATTATATGAAGCCCAACATGTGTGAATTGATCAAATGGCGACGCAATATGTGCTGGTGTTACATTTAGGTGACAACACACACTGTTTAGGTAAAGATTGTGGTCACTACAAAACAATTGTGGTAAGTGAAAACCTGATAAAGGCTAAAACATATGCTTATCCATAAAGGATGGATCATGTTCCTGTAGGAGTATTTTTTAATAATTAGAAATTAATACTCAATTCAGATGTGTTTACATTAGCATAATTAGGCCGAAGTCGACATGATAAGGCTCAACCAGCTTGCATTGACATTCATTCATATTTGCAGAAAAAAACATGCCCTTTTATTTTATGTGCGCAAGCCTCTCCGCATCCATGTGTTCTGTGGGCTTTTCTATTTGAGAAAACTTAGCGAAATAAGAGCTCTCTCATTGGTGCCTGCTTGTTGATAAAATACAATTGTATTCATTTGGGTTTTGTCTTTGTAACAATTTTAGGTCGTTTGCTCAAAAGTTCTATTAGGGTTATTGTTTTTTGTTTGTTGTTATAAACTGAATTTTATTGGTTTTTGAACACAGAACACCCTCGTTACATCGCCACCTGCCATGAGAAAGTATGAAACCACAACTCACACAATATAAAACAATACAGAGTCATACACGTCAAAGCATCCCACAAAGTGCCACCCATTTCTCCCAAATTTTCTTGTGTTTGTTGGGGCAATCCCGAAATATGTAGGTCGCCTTTTTCTGCATGGCACACCAATCCATCGCCTGCTTCCAAGGAGCCATTGGAGGAGGGGTGACCGATCGCCACCATTTAGCAACGTCTTTCTTCGACAGAGCTATCCCGATCCCCACCGGACTCCCTACAGTATGATCACTGTGAAGCTATCGATGGGTCTTCCAATCTCTCCCGAGAGTGTGCTGAGGATGGTACGACAGTACCTGGCAATCACAGGACATTCCCACACCATGTGGTAGAAGTGGGCAGACAGCTCCAAACAGCACCAGCACCC
The DNA here is from genome assembly GCA_963921515.1 of Calotriton arnoldi. NCBI lineage: Eukaryota > Metazoa > Chordata > Amphibia > Caudata > Salamandridae > Calotriton > Calotriton arnoldi. Next base: position 556,369 of record CAWUFW010002753.1, read on the forward strand.
CAGCTCGACAAAGCAGCACCTGCGTCCTATATTACATGTGCAAATAATTAAGCTGGATAAGCCTAAGCCTCAATGATATGACCTGTACCCTTTGGGCCATGGAGGCATCAATCCAGCCTGAGTCATCTGGGGGTCCCACCTATTGTTCCTGCCAGGATCTTAGGGGCGTGAATAGGTCTGGGGAGTGAATTATAAGGGATTTATAAATCAGATAAATCCCCTTCTACACAATGGGTCCCATAAAGATCTGTGATTCCAAGAGGCTGTATTTAGGGTCATTCACAAGGGAGTCCCGATGCTGCTCCAAGGCAAGGCACAGCTGAAGGTACTTATAGAATTGGGACATGTGCAGACCAGACTCCTCTTGCAGCATCTGATAGGTCTTGAGGTGTGCACCTTACCAGACTTCTCCCACTGTGGGAACACCTATCTTGTCCCATTGGCCACACCCAGGTAAGAAGTAGGCATGCCCCAGCCAACTGCCCGCCCAGATCGGAGTTGCAAGTGTGACCCATTTGTCCCATCCAGCCCACCGTAACGCTAAGTGCCAAGTCAAGAGAGCCACCCTTGTGAGTTTGAGGAGATGCCTGGGGATGTGGTTTCCATACAGCATCCCTCTAATCTTAACCAGGCTCAAAACAGCCACCTCCTGCTGGAAGGCTGGATCCCCTAACTCCCACTCAGCCAGTCATTGACCACCTGAGCCTCCCAGTAATATAGGCGCACATCCACCATGCCCAGCCCCCTGTCCCAGGCGGACTGATTGCATTTGCCAAGAGCGGTACAATAAGGGCAATTTAGCCATATAAAAGCACGGATTTTCGGCTGAAGATTGCACCACCAGTTGTGACAGGTGGGGATAGTTTTGCAGAGTGTACAGCAGACGAGGCAGGGCAATCATTTTGAACAGGGCTAAGTGACCTAGAATATTAAGAGGTAGTTTCACCCACTGGTTAAGATCTGCCGTATGATGGGCCAGTAAGGAACTTAAGTTAAGACTACAAGTAAGACCCGGGTCAAAAGTCGCATGCATCCCCAAGTACTGGAAGCTCAGTCTGCACACCCTGAGCTGTGCCTGCCACTCTGTGTCTATTGACTGACCTGTCAAGGGGACCAAGACTGATTCAGGTCAGTTAATGTTAAGTCCTAAAACATCACTGTAGAGGGAGAAGATCTGCAACATGCACGGAATCGTAAGGGATGGTCTGGAGATGTATAAAAGCTTATAGCTCAATGCGGTCCTCAGTCACCAACCCCCAATTGAACCCCCAAACCTGGGAATAGCATCGGACCCATGCTGCCAAGGGCTCTATCAGCACTGTGAAAAAAAGTGGCGACAAGAGGCATCCTTGGCGAGTGCCCCGGCTGATTGCGAAGGGGGAGGATAGGGTTCCATTGACATGGACCTGAGCTCTGGGGTTGGAGTATAGCACTCAAACAAAGGAACTAAACTGAGGCCCCAAGCCCACCTTAACCATCATCTCATCCAAAAAGGCCCAGTTAACTGAGTCAAATGCCTTCTCTAAATCTAGTAGAAGGAGGGCCGTTGAGTCCCCCAGCAGGGAGAGGCGAGCCAGAGCCATGTGCACCCTGCAGAGGCTGTTTCTAGTGCTCCTGTGGGGCATGAACCCACATTAGTCTGGGTTGATCAGCTACAGGAGGACCAGAGTAACCAGTTATCCAGTATTTTAGTGAAAATTTTCACCTCAGAATCAATGAGGGAAATCGGACGATGGGAAGCACACCGATTCAGATGCTGGCCCGGTTTAGGCAAGACCACTATGGTCGCCAGGTCGAGCTCGGGAGGAAAATGAGCTTTATCCACTGCCTCCTGATAAAGGCCCAAAAGATCAGGAGTCAGGTAGGCCTGGAAGTGCTGATAATACTCCATGGGGAACCCATCTGGGCCTGAGGTCATCCCAGAGTTCATGGCTTGAAGCGCCAAAGTGATTTCCTTTTTTGTAAGGGGTCGGTCCAGGTCTGCCTTATCACTCACTGATAGCTTGGACATAGGGATGTCTAACACAAGTGGAGTGGCAGACTTCCTTGGGGGCCACTCCCTGGGGGCATATAGGTCACTGTAGTGAGCTGCAAACATAGCCGGTATGCCGGAGGCCATCTCTGCCACCACTCCCACCACATTTTCAATAGAAGGAACAATCTGGGAGGCTACCCCCATGTCGCTAACCAGTAAAAGAGCTTGTCGGACTTATCCCCCCACTCATAGACCCTTCATGTCGAGGCCATCCAACATTGGCGGGCCTCCTCAAGAGTCAATTGCTGAAGTGATCTTTTCAGTTGGTGCTGCTTAGAGCCGTTCATATTGGCATAACCCTCATGTTCCAGCTCATGGATGTTGGACTCTAAATCAGCATCTGTTGGTGCTAGGCCTGCTCCCACCCCCTCAGGTACGATCTCGCCAGTCCCTGCATAACGGCCTTACCGGCCATCCATAGAATGCCTGGGGAACTCACGGTGCGCTGGTTCAGTTCAAAGAATTGGCCAAGCTCCTGGGCTAGGAAGGCCCTGAATTTGCTTTGCTGCAGAAACCTGGTACTGAGTCTCCGCATTGGGCGAGGGTCCGTGTGCTGTCTGCCAAAGGTGAGAGTCACAAGGGCATGATCTGAAATACCTCTAGGAAGTATATGTGAGCCTATGGTTTAAGGGAGATCGGAGGCCGGGAGCAGGATTAAGTCAATGCGGGACAGGAATCTGTGAGCTGCTGAGAGATGGGTGTATGCTAATGTTCCAGGGTTCCACTCCGTCCATGCGTCACAGAGACCCAGGCTTTCCGAGCAGTTGTACAGCCCTTTTCCTTATCTACTTCTGGTGGCACACAGCCCCAATGAATCAACTTTGGGAGCCATGATGCCATTAAATTCCCCTCTAATAAAGGCCACCCCTTGAGGGAGTCGGAGGACCTGCGTTCGCAAGTCATCCATATTACGCTGTACCAAGGTGGGAGGGACATATACGCTGATTAAGTGGTGCATGCACCCATGTAATGTGCCCTCCACCACAGCGTACCTTCCCAGGGAATCCAAGTGGACCTGTGAGATCACCAAGGGGAATGTTTTATGTAGGAGCACCACTGTTCCCCTGGAGCCCTGCGTGTGCCTGGAATGATAAATCCTGGCAAACTCATATCTAGCCAGGAAAAAGCAGTTGGGGCCTAGTAGGTGAGTGTCCTGTAGGAGCAGAACCGCAGTACAATGCCGTTTGCCAAAGCGGAGTGCCGCACCCCATTAAACACGATAATTAAGATCATTGACGTTCCACATCATTAACATGTAGAGAGCCGTCACAGAGGGGGAGGTGTAAGTGTTGAGTGCCAACCTGGCTTTGTGTGGGCTTGGGTAATGGCAACCTAAACCTGGCGTGGATATAGCATGCAAATACAGTGCCCATGGTGAACGCAATGTTTTCATGTCGAGGAAGAAACTTTCTAAACAAAAACGCAAGAAACCTCAAAACAACAACCGCATTGAATGGTAACATTCCCCCAACAACCTCCCACCCCTCACTTACCCCCCAGAAGCATCTGTTGCCCACCCTCAGGAACAATGACTCAAACTTAGGTGGAAGTCCAGAAGCTTGCTTCCTACATGGATCTGGGCTAACCCCTCATAAATGAAGGAGACTGTGGTGTTGACGTGAAGCAACATGGAAGAGTCAGGCGTCATGCCCTATCCATCAAATCAGCAGACATATTGTGAGCCATAGACTGGCTGAGCAGCCACTGCGCTGATTCTCCTTGTGAACGGTGAGGACCTGATCCCAAGTATGGGTCCCCTACCTCTGATTCGGAGTCCGCAGATCAAACCGGTGTCTCTGCTTTTGCGGCCTCCAGCGGCAAGCTAGGAGCCCCGCATGGTGCCCACATCGGCCCCCGTTGCCCCACCTCACTTCGGTGCCGGGTTGATTGCCAGGGCCCGCTGTTCTGTCACCCCCTCCCAGGCCGATTCTGGGGTGTCAAAAAAGACAGTTTTGAAATTATGAATGACCGGGAGACGTGCCGGGAACATCAGCATATAGTGCAAGTTCCTAGCTCGGAGCTGTTCTTCAACTTTGTTGTAGGATTTCTGGGCCTGCTGCACCTGACGTGTGTAGTCCGGGAATAACATGATCCTCTGTGCATCATGGGATGGGTTCCAGATTGTCGAGCCTCTTCCAGGATTCAATCTCTGTAATTTAGAATATTGGCAATGATCGGGCAGGGTGGGGCTCCCGGGGGCAGCCTGGGCGCCAAGGACTTAAGGGCACGTTCGATCACAAAGCAGGACGACAACTGGGAGGCTGACACCCATGAGGCGATCCAATCCTCCAGAACGCGTTCCGGAGCCAAATCCTCCATGCCCTTTGGAAATACCATGAAACGAAGATTACAGCTCCGGGACCTATTCTCCGCATCTTCGGCATGTTCCTCCAGGCGTCACATCATGTCTAACAATCGCAAAACTGTGGCCTGTAGTTTACCCAGTGTGTCCTCCACTACTGACGCTCTTCCCTCGGCCTCCATCACCCTCTCCGCTACGCCTCGCAGATCCTGCTGCAGGAGGAACACCTCCACCCGACCTCACAAATTTTGGACTGCAGCGCCAGTTGGGAGGGCTGAACTGCCAGCAGGATGGCCCCGGTGTCTTTTGTCGGGGAGGGGGTGTCGTGGGGCAGTCACCAGTTTCTGGGCCACAGGTGCTCGATGAAGGAGTAGTGAATTCGTCAGTTTTGGACTGGCCCTGCACCCCTGCCAGCTTGTCTCGGCCCATAGCTGAGTGATACTGACAGCACACAGGCGCGATGGAGAAGTCCTCAGCGAAGGATGTGTTGGGCGAAGGCCCCCCCTGATCCACAGCCCACTTGCTCCACCAAGCCTCTAGATGGGCAGCACGTGCAGCCAGAGCTTGCCCCTGAGCCAAGTCTTCTCCCTCACACCTGGGAGGCCCCTTGTGTCTCTGAGATGGTATGTCAGTCTCCTTGGCTAGTTGTCAGTTTTGAAGGAAGACTTTATGTTGATCCTCTCACACTATTTAACTATGATTTACTATTAAGATTTTGTTTCATGATTGACTAACTAACTACTTTTTGCTCTCTGTAATGATCTTAATTTTGAATAAGCCTTTATGGTTTTGACTTGAATTCTTGTCTTGTGAACGTTTTATTAATTAGCACAAGTACTTAGTCTTATGAAGACACACTAGGCCTTTCGAAGACTCAGACAGTCCTTATCCTGCACATAGACCCTCTAATTATTTAATTAGTGTCAACAGATTTTTGGTGGAGAACCCTTGGCTAAAAGAATGTGCTAATTAAGTAACAAAAATGAATGAACATAAATAGTACACATTTTTGGTGGCTGAAAGTCGGAGAATTATGCAATCGTTTGGAATATGACTTTAGTGACTGTAAATGTTGGTGGGAGGTGAGTATTAATAAGGATACAACTGATGTGTTTCCACAGTGATTTCTAGTGTTGTGGGTTGCCAAATATCCCGTCGCCAGACTGAGGTGTGATGTGATTTGGTGATTTTTTGAGTTTTTGTGTTATGCTCAAGTGTTGACATTTTAAAAGCTGTGTTGTATTGCGTTGTATTGTAATGTGTTGCACGAATTTAAAAAACTTTGCGGATTGTATTTTATTGATGAGATATTGTGATCTTTATGCGATTTATGTGTGAAGGTTTTGGGATTTTTGTGTCAAGTTTATGGATTCATATTTTTTAAGGAGAACTCAAGCAAAAATGTTGAATAAGGGCGTGTGGCTCCACTCAAACTTATAAGTTGAACTACATAAGACCCTTAATAGACTAGTTGTGAATAAGAACTAAGCTTGAGTAATCGTGTTTATTCGATACATATCGATAGATACGCTGACCTTAAGGGCGGGTTGTCGCTGAGCGAAACCTATCTTGGTATAATTGGTAGTGTTGGAAGCGACTTACCCTTTTCTGTGATGAGTTTGATTTCTTTCCAGAGTCATGGTAGTCAGACAATTGTTTATATGTTTTGCTTTAGCAATACTACGGATATTACATATCATGAACTGCATTTTGTCTTAAAAGTATTGCAATTCTCTGAATTAGTATTATGTTTATTGTGAAACTTGGTTGAGATTACAATGAATTGAAGGGTACTCTTTCACCGAAGCCTTGATACTTACCTGAGAGACACTCAACCCACGGGTGGTGGGAGGGGTAAAAACTATGCAGACCTGCCGAGGAGGGGAACACCTGGGAGAGGGGTGAGGTGTGTAACAATACAGGTGCTGTAGCCAAGCGCCAGTACGGGAACTGTGCCTATTTCGTGAGCTTTGAAGTATTAAATTGTACGTGTGTAGATTAAAGGAATTCTCTTTTATCAAAGTGCAGTGCTGGTTTGGACATTAATGTTGTGATGTATGGAAGCCTGGTGAGCAATTAGCACGCATGCATTCAAGATCAAGGTGCTGTAGCACCCACACTTCTGACCCAAGATTGAGCAAAAAGTACTTTCACTCATATATTGATTGTAAGCAAGTTAGGGAATCAAAGAACCGTAAACATCGTCAAATTGACTTACACTATAAAGAACTATGGGGAAAAAAATGAGTGAAGTTTGTTCACTGAAGGACTGCTTTGCAGTATCATTGAAATTCCTGAAACTTGTCCTACTGTAATTGATAGCACAAACCAAAATGAAAGACTCGTCCCAGGACTTCCTAAGTGTGATGGTGTTATATATGTTTGCCCTTGCAATGCACACTCGCCTGGATTTCCCTTTCCAGTTTTCCAATTAGATATTAATAATTCTATTCATTGCTTAATATTGACATATGGATGCAGTAGTACAATGCTCTGTCACACAGCACCTTAATACAGTCACACAGGAAGGTCTGGTAAGCACTGCCCAGTTTCTACTCTGTACTCCAGGGTATCAGGCTCAGGTAATGTTAATTTGTTTGTTTTCAGGAATTTTACCTTGTTTAGTTTGTAAACAAAGGAAAAATCCTGAAAACAAACAGGAACTTGTGTAGCTCACGAATGAACAATACAAGTCAGTATTACATATACTTTCCGTTTGGTTTTGTTACAGGAATCTTTTGTACATACACCTATTCCTGAAGAAGCCTCTTTCACTGAGCAAAGACATCGAGAAGCATTGATATCATGGGCTTGATGTTTAATCTAGAAATTCACGCTAACGCGAGTCTCCTTTTATTTACAACGCAACCAACATTTTTTATTCTTCTTTCGCAGAAGAAAAGATTTCTTCTTTTTCAAATGGAAACGGGCTTTTTTTTACTTCTTCCATGAACGTACAGTTGACGATGCAATGTAAAGAAATACATATGAAGATTAGCAGTGATTCTGCCCATTTCCATATGTATAATATAAAGAGATAGGAGGCCCTATGGGCCTTATTAAGAGTTTCTGTCAGAAATGTGGCGAATGTCCTGTCCTCCAAGCTCACGGTACTCCCGCTCTGATTATAGTTGGGGTAGCACATTGTGTCTGATGGCGGAGCCTACAATGACTCAGCTAGCAGCAGCCTTTGACTGATGACCTGTTGGACCTTGAACTGTCTGTCAAAGTACCTAAGACTGTCTACCCACTATAGGACTGGAGTTCCAACATACTTTTCTGCTGTTCAGACTGCTGGGAAAAGCTAGGTGGGCCCGTGCAGGAAACCAAAGAAATGACTTCCAAGCACTGGGTGAAAACGCCCAGGGTGTCAGAGACTTTTCTTTTTTTGTTTTCAATAAGAAACTCCTACTTTATGTAATTGTTCTTGAAAAAAAAACATTTGCTGAGAGGCCCATTGAACATGGCACCTGCTCAGCAAAGTGTCAGTCCCTCCAGTGGAGCTGCAGCAATTGAGTACGATGGTCGGTCTTCCACCATTCCAGCAGTCTACCTCTCTCTGGTCACCTGGTGGACTGGCGCTATGCTCTAACTCAGGCCTTATATTACCCCCAGGTCCCTTATGTCCTCGTCCCATTCATTAACATAGTGGAGATAACCATCTCCCGACAGAAAAAAAGACCAAAGGCATGCTGGGACCCCAATACTGCCCCTCCCACCGGGAGTACATAAGCAGTACTTACCCAGCATCCCGTCTGTTCTTTTTTTCTGTCTGTCGACAGAATGGACGTGGTGTTGCTGGTGCTGCTCCTGCTGGGCTTGAGTGGCGTTCTTCTCTTCTCCCCCCGCCCGGCTGCCTGGCTGTGCGGGCGCGGGGTTTTCCTGGGCTGTCCCCTGGCCTGCTGGGCTTGCTGGGTGTCATGCCTGTTCGTGGCCGGTGCACTGCCTGGCCGGCGGGCCCTTTGCGGCTGGTGTGTTTCCTCCCGGGTGCTTCCGGGTCGCGTGCGCGCTCTTACTGAGGCCGGGCCGGGTGGAAGACGCGCCGCGTTTGCAGTGCTCCTGGCTTCACGCTGTTGGAGGGGGGCTTGCTGCTGGTGTTGTCCGGCCCCTCTCCGGGTGAGTCCCGCGTAGCGGATTCTATTCCTCTTCTTGTGGGTGTGCCTGCTGCTGCTGTTCCTTGTCTCCACAGGTCTCCGGGGTTTGAGCCGACTTTGGTGCTGGTGTCCACGGTTCGTGCCTCATGCATGCGCTTTCCCCTCGAGACCGGAGCGGTCTCGGTGGCTTGCTGGACGTGCTGTGCTCCGGGGGCCTTCGTGTCAGCTCAATCTGGGCGCTACAGACGCCGAGCCCAGGCTGAGTCCCAGCTGCGGAGTGGTAAGTTTGGCTCCGATGGGTCTCTCGGATGTTGTTTCCTTTGCTGTGAGTCACCCCCTGAAACTCCCGATGAGGCCGAGGCGTGAGCTCTGGGGGGAACGGAGTGAAGACCGCAGAGCAGCGGTGGGGCTCAGTCATCATCAGTGCTTGGACCAGTCACCAAGACTAAAAATGGGTGCAGATCTGCTTTGCTGACGGCGGTTTCTGTCTGTCGTCCTTTTGGAGCTCCATGTGCCCTTTCGTTGGCTCGCCCTTTGCTTCTGTAGGGTGGGCCTCTGCTGTGACAGTGGTGGTGCAGGGGGTGGCTCGTGGGGGAGTTCCCTTTCTGTGCTTTTTCCTTTGCGCGGCCCATGTGCGGCCGGGATGCGCCGGCGTGATAGTTGGCTTTGGCTGCTGTATCCCTACATTTCTGTGCCGTGTGCTTCGGCTACCCCGTACGTTCCGTGGGGGATCTCGTTGCCGGACCGGCATGGTGGCATGTGGGGTGCTACCTACCTTTGTTGTGGTGTTCTTTCTTTGCGCTGTCGCTTGTCCAGCTGCCTCCTTCTTTCCCGGCTGGGGCCGCCGCCTTTGGGGCTGGTTCACCGGGCCCTGGAGCTGGGTCCTCGGTTCATGTCGCTGGGTCGCCTGTGTTTCTGGGTGAATCGCTTGTTCTCCCTGCTTCTTCCGGGCGCTTCGTTGTGTCCTGGTACGACGTAGCTGGTGCTTCTGTGCGGCTCTCCCGTTGCCTTTGGGTCGGGTTGGCGCTATGTTTATCTGCCGGCCCCTGCGACTTGTGTTGTGGCACCGTGGCGTCATTCCACAGGTTGCGGCATGTACTGTGCTGGTGCGCTCCATCCTGGGGTGCTCTTGGGCTCTCTGTTGGCCTGGCTGCGGTTCTTCACCTGCTCGGTGGTGCTGCGGCGTTGTGGGCTGGTGGATGGCTGCGTGCTGCCCTGTGTGGGCTGTGTTTGCCGTGCCATGCTTCTGTTTCGAGCCTCCGGGGTCACCTACCACTTTTTGTTCTGTGGTTCGTGTGTGTTTGCTTTCCCGTTGCTGTTCCGTTTTCCTGGGACACTGTGCTTGGCTCGTTTTTTTCTGCATGTCACGAGAGTGTCGCGGAGTTCTTGGGTTGCCATGGATTTCTCTGCTGTGTTTTGCCTGTTGGCGTGTTGTCTTGATGGGCTTGCCTTGCTCGGACTCCGGTTCTCGGTGTTCTTCGCACTGGCTTCTGTCCTCTGGGCCCTTCTTTTTCTCCTGGTTCTTCCTCGTGGGCCGGTCTGGCTTCCTCTTCCTTCTGGATCTGGCCCGGTTCTACTGGGGCCGTGGATTTTGTCGAGGCTGGACTTCCTTGCCCGCTGGGGTGGTTGTTGCTCTCAGCTTGCCTGCCGGCCTTGGTGCTGGGGGGCATGGGTTCGTGCCTCCGGTTCTGTGTCTCCGGGAGGCTTCCGGGGGCTCTGTGGTTGCGTGTTCGCTCCCTGCTTTCCTGCTCCCGCTGGGTTGCGTTTTTTTCCGCACGGGGGTCATTCTGCTGCGTGCCCACGCCCCTTGGGGGGTCGTTGGGTTTTCCGCTCTGCTCGGCCTGCTTCCTTTGTGTGCGTGCTGTACGGCCTCTGTTTGGCTGAGAGGGCCCTTGGTCTTTGGCCCTTTGCTTCTGCGGCTCTTGCTGTATCGCTATTGCCTGGTGGTTGGGTCTCTGCCTCTTGCTCGTGGTTGTGTGTTCGATGCCTGCGGCTCCCCCTTATGCGCTCCTGTTCTCTGCCTATTGCCTTGCTGCTCTGTTCCTGCGGTGGGCTGGTGTCCTGCTCTTCGCTCTGGAGGCTGGTCCTGGGGCCTGGGCGGTTTCATGGCCTCTGTCGCTGCCTGCTTCCCCTGCTCTGTGCTGGGCGCTGCTGTCTTGGCGGCCGTGTCTCTTCAGCTTTCTCTTGCGTTGTTTCTGGCTTCAGTGGTTTCCTTGGCATGGTCCTTGTGTTTCCCTGCTGTTGCTGCGTTCTGCAGCCGTGTCTCCCCGGCCGCCCCTGTCCTGGCTTGTTCAGTGCTCGGGCGGGTTGGGTCTGGTTCGTCCCTGCCTGGGTCTCGGCCTGTGCTTGCCGCGTGCTGTGTGTTTCCGCTTGGTCTTCCCTCCCGGCATTTGGTTGTCCTTGGTGGGTACTGTTCGTGCCCTTCTCCTTGGATTGGGGGTTTCCTCCTTTGCTGGGCGGCTGTCTCCAGGTTCCATCGGTGGTGTTGCTCGTTCTGGGGCTTCTCCTCCTGCAGCCCCTGTCTGCTGTTTGCTTCTGCCTCCTGCCTCTCTCCTCCTTTTCTCTGGCTGGTGTGGTTGGGCTCTGGCTCTTCCTTTGCTGGGCAGTGCGGTTGTTTCTGCCTCTGGTTCTCCGGTGGTGGGGGGGCCTTGTTGCTCCGGCCCTCTCGCGGCCTGGCTGTTGGCTGTGGGTTGGGTTTTTTTCCCCGGTGTGCCTGGCGCCCGTGTTGATTGTCGTCCTGCCCTGGCGTGGGTCTTTGCCTTGGGCTGGGGTGCGTTCTGTGTGGCGGTTCGCTGCTTTGGTTCCCTTTCTGGTGGTCCCTGGGGATCCGGGGTTCGTGCCACGGCGGTTCTCCTTGTTTGGGGGTTCGCCTGGGTTCCTGTTGCGGTTGCTCCCTGTGGGCTCCTGGTCGCCTCCCCGTCGTTTGGCGGCGTCTGGGTCTGCCTGGTGCCTGGGTGGGGGCTGCTTGGGCTCCCTGCCCATGTTGGTCGCCTTTTTCGGCCCTCTGTCCGGGCCTGTGCGCTGTGGGTCTCGGGGCGTGGCTCCCTGGTGGGGTCTGTCTTGCCCTTGTGTGCCCTTCTGGGCCTGCTCCTGCCGGCTGTTCTCTTCCCGGGCTTGCTTCGCCTCCGGTTGGGTGTCCGCGTTTTTCTGCCTGGTTCGGTCGGATTTCCTTGGCTGCTGTTGGCCCCCCCCCCCGTTGCCCTGGTGCTCCTCCTTTGTTGGCCCTTCTTGCAGCTGGTGGCTTTCCGGTTTGTTTGCCGCTGGGCTGCGTCTTGCCTTTTCCGGCCTGTGTGGGGTCCTGGTTTTTGGGCTTCGGGGTTGGCGTGTCCTGGTTGTCTCCGGTCGCTCCTGCTCTGCCGGCTTGCTGGCGTTTCGGGCGTGGCCTCCGGTTTCGCTTCCTGGGTCGCTCTGGCTGTGTTGTGTCTTCTGTACCGGCTCTGGGGTGTGCTTTGCCTGGTCTCCCCTGTCCTGGTGCTGTCGTCCTGCCCGCTCTTCTCTTCCCTGGCTCCCCCGGGTGCTGCTCCTGGAGGGTGTGTGGGGTTTGGCGGGCCCCGTTTCCCTCCCCCCTCTCCTGTCGGGGTGCGGGCCGGTGGTGTTTGTCCTGCCTCTGTGGGGGTCTGCCCTCTTGGTTGCTGGTTACCCGGGGTTGGTGCTGCTTGTGCCTCTGGCTTCTCTGCTTCCTCCGGTTTCCGTTTGAGCGGTTGCCTCTGTTTGTTTTCTTCTGGCAAGCTTTGGGTCTCTGTCGGCCTCCCCCTGTGCTCTGCGTGGGCTTCTTCCGGGCGGGTTGGCTCCGGGTCGTGGGCTCTTTGCTCCCTGGGGTCTTTTCCACTGCTCCTGCTGTGGTTTGGTGTCCGGCCCTGGTTCGGTTTGCAGCGTTTTGTTCCTTGTTGGGGTTTGGTCCTGCTGGCTCTTTGGGCCTGGTGCGGCTTGCCTGCTCCTGGGCTCTCGCTGGGGCTTCTCCTTCTGGGCTGGGTGCTTGGTGGTTGTCCTTGGCGGCCCTGGTGGTGCTGTTCGTTCTTTCCTGGGGCCTGGTCCGTTTGCGGTTCTCTGGTTGGCTGTCTCCTTGTTGGGCTGTGGCCTTCTGTTCTCCTTGGCTCGGTTCCGGTCCTGGGTTTTGTCCCTTGCTGCCCGGTTGCCTCCTGCGGTTCCCTCCTTGCTTTTGCTACCTCGGGGTGCTTTCTTGGTGGGGTTTCCTGTGTGTGCTGGCTGGTTCGGAAGGCCGGCTTTTCTGCTTTGGTATTCTCCACTATGTTAATGAATGGGACGAGGACATAAGGGACCTGGGGGTAATGCTCTATTACTTACCGGTAATCTTCATTACTCCGGGTCCCGTTGTCCTCGTCCCATTCATACGCCCCTCCCTCCCTCCCGGGCGGCCGGCCTTCCTCTGTGGGCTTGGTTTTACAGACGGGATGCTGGGTAAGTACTGCTTATGTACTCCCGGTGGGAGGGGCAGTATTGGGGTCCCAGCATGCCTTTGGTCTTTTTTTCTGTCGGGAGATGGTTTTCTCCACTATGTTAATGAATGGGACGAGGACAACGGGACCCGGAGTAATGAAGATTACCGGTAAGTAATAGAGCATTATTTAATTACGTCTGAGACAGGGGCGGCTCCTCCGCTAAGGTGGAGGAGCGTCGCCCCACTGCTCTGAGAGCAGTTAAAAAAGGACAAATAAAATAATAATAACATTTGTTATTATCGTTTTATTTTTCCACTGCTCGTCTGGCTACGGGCAGGGCGGGCTCTACCAGGAACAGGGGAGGAGTGGTATGCACTCTCTTAATTGTGCAGGACTGTTTGGCCAGCCCTCCCGGGCCGACCAAAACAGTCCTGCGCACTTTGCATGTTCTTCATCCAGGCTGTCCTACAGCCTGGGTGAAGAACATGCCCAGGCTTCCAGTCCCTCTCTGAGCGCCGAACCATGGCACTCAGACCAATCACGATGCAGCGTCGTGATGGGCTACAGGAGTCTGGAAGCCTGGGTGCTTCCTGTTCCTAATTCCTGCCCCTGGAAGCGGGCGAAGCGGACTGAGAGGCAGCAGCTGATCTTCAGGTAAGTGTTTTTTTAAATTATTTATTTTCTTTTGTTTACCCCCACCCTCCAGCCCCTCCAACCCTGTTAACTGGTCTGAGATTACCAGAGGACAGTCATTGTGCCAGCCTTAGCCATTTTTTGCAAGCTTTGAGTTAGTGCTGTGTAGAGAGGCACCAGAGGGTTTTAAAGGTCTCGTGCACCCCAGGACACTGTTCTCAGGGAGGGCTGTTGGCTACCTTTTCTGAGAATTTAAAGATAAAGTGTCATAATCTCTATACAGGGTCTCAAAACCACAGGCGAAGCCCAGGAACTGATTGCATTTCACAGGAGAGACTGAGGGGCATATTTACAATGTATTGGCGTAGGGCAGCGCCGCAAGCCTAGCAGCGCTGCCCTACATCGATAGAAAAGGGCAGTAATGCACCATATCTACAAGATAGGGCACATTCCTGTCCTTTCTGCCAGTGCTGGCACCAAACTGCAGCCAAGCGCCAAAGCAGGGACTCTTGCATCATGGTGCAAGGGTGTCTGTGTTGTTGGCATGATCGTTTTTGTGAAGGAAGGGACACCTACCTGCACAAAAACAATCAAAAGAGGCGTTTTCCTCATTCTATGTGTGTTGCGAAATGCGGAATAAAACGAGGAAAAATGTAAACATTTCTCCTCTTTACGCTTGCTTTGGGAAGGTGTTAGTTTTGGCGCTGCCCCAGATTTACGCTATATTGTAAATCTGGGGCAGTGTAAAAAACCATGGGTGTTGCGTGGGAACACCCACAGCAACACAGATGGAACGCCCCTTCCAAGTAGAGTAAGGCATTGCCTTTTCCATATTTACAAGGCCATGAAAAACCACATAGGGTGGCTTTGCGTGGCTTTGTAAATATGGGCTGGCACACTATGCCTCCGGAGCGTCATAAAAGTGCCGCTGGCGCATTGCAAATATGCCCCTAAGTGTAAGTTCCCTTGTCTTAAAGAGCCATAGTTGATACATTGAACACTTGCTAACATTTTCTCCCTTTTTGGTTTAGGACATGTGATATGCTTCCTGCAGCTTTCATCTTTCTGATGCATGAATGATGTTGTGACTATTCGTCCAAAAATATACACCCTAATGCTGATTTTCAAAAATGTCCGCATCCGTCTACTTACTCCATGTTTAGTTGACTTATTTTACAAAGACTTCATACATATTTGTCTGTGACAGCACAATGACACTAAAACACATATTTATCTCTTTGCTTCTAGGAATTCCTGATGTCGCCAAACTATTCAAAAGATCCACTCGCTTATAAAAGTCTTTTCTCTGTGTTTGGTGAAAGGTAAGAATCTCTGCACTATTTATGAAGCAAATTCTTCTGTGTTTGAGCAGAGGAAGTGACTACCTCGATCCAAAGTCTAAGAATACATCTAGTGGCTTCCATGGACGTCTTCCCAGTTCAGGCCCTCACTCAGGCTGCTGAGGAAAAAAGGAAAAACTTCCATGCAGCCTGGGGCATGTTCTTTTATCCCCTGAATTGCCATCAGCTCGCATATCAAGCTGACTTCATACATTGTGAAACTGACAACAGCCAGATGCTAACATTGTGTGTGATGTTAGGGAGCAGAGCACCCCGACCACCGATCTGCAATGTAAAGGTACCATTGGAAAGGGAAATGATGCCCTTTCCTGAATGGGCAGTCATTCTGCCCGACAGGGGTAGATCTGGTGGGGTGCGGTGCTGGCATTACTCCAATTCGCCCACCCCCATTGGTCTATAAGTATGTAAGTACATTTATTATGTTTGATTATTTAAACTCTTATATAAAGTACACATAAATAATAATCATAATATGATTTGCTTCACCCAGCATTAAATAAAACAATTAGACCATTTAAAATCATTTAAAATACATCAATAATAAAAAATTAAAGATAACAGGCAGGCGTCTCCGTGAGATTCATGAACAAGTTTGTGTTAGTTCAGCAACCACACATTATGACTCAAGTTGGTGTTGCAGAGCATGGCCAGTGCCAAGCCAAGCAACGCGGAGTGAGTCCCTCCTGCAACATAAAATGCCCCCCTCCATACATAAGCAACTGAACGCTTAAGGTACTTATGGGATGCTGCTAGATAGGAAATCCTGTTCATGACCTCGTTGGCTCAATGAGTGCATGAAAGATGTTAACCATGAGTGCAGTTGAAGTAATTTTAGATCACGTTTTCTGGTGACATCCGTGAAGAACTTGGCAGCTGGACATTGGTCGGGGATGTTCTGCGTATTCAGGCAGTCCTTCAATGCTTCCTAGGATTGTGTGATGTTTCTTTAGAAAAATCTGCCTAAGTAGGACATGCCTCTCACTGTGCATCCCTGAGTGACAGCAAACAATGTGAAGGATGGATTCTTGCTCATGGTCGAATAACATGCACCTGTAATTCAGGAATTGATGGTTGTGCCAGGACAGCCTAAGTTATTTCATTGGGCGCAGTAGAAACCGCATACGGATGATGGATAGTCTCATTGATTTACACATTGGCTCTAATAGATATTGCTGGTCAGACATGGTGTTTATGAGTCCATGACATAGTCCAGGTGGCTGAGTTAGACCAAATATTTGGTGTCTGCAGACCTACTGAGAAGCAGAATTTGTATTTTTTAAGGCTGATTTGAAAGCTTCATACAGAAGGTTGCTTTTCCAGATTGATTGTGCATCCAAGTCTTTAACTAAGTTTTTTAGATACTTGGCCCATGGCGTTGCAGCAGGACGATCACCTATAATTAGAGACCTAATTGCCGCTTTTAATGTTCCTGTCTTTGCATTCTTGCCTAGAGAGCAATATGCCAAATAGTTCACCTTGCACGCAAGGTTTTGATGGACCACAGTGGCGTAGCAAGAGGGGGGGGGGGGGGCGGAATCCCCCCTGCTCTTACCTGCGGCCATGCGGGGCAGCAGCAGCTGGATTCGCTAGCACCCCCCGCTCTTGCATGCGGCCGCCGGGCGGCAAATGGAGTGACCTCCACATGTGGCACAATGTCTAGCTACGCCACTGGCAAAAACGTTCTGTTCCTCAGAAAGCTCGATTTTGAATGGTACTAGAGCAAAATTGATCCCTTAATAATCTTATGGTCATCAATGATTCCCAGGGCGTTGTGCACCAACACTAGAACTGATACAGTGCAATACTTTCCGAAAAATTGTTCCAACTACCTTGGTGCTGTGCTAGGTCACACATCCGACTGGAATTAAGCCTGGTCCATCAGTGGCATAGGAAGTGGGGGGCCGTGGGGGGGGGGGGGGCATCTGCCCCTGGTGGCACGAGTTTTTGGGGCAGTGGAATCCACCCCCTCCGCTCTTGCATGCGGCTGCTGGGCGGCAAACGCAGTGACCGCCACGGGCAGCACAATGTCTAGCTACACCACTGAAATGCACTCAATCCTAGTTTGTTTTCACAATTATATTTGTGGAGCTTGTTCAAGGCCTTTTGCAGCCCAACATTTGTGTTATCAAGAATGAAAATGTCATTGGCACAGTAAGAATTGTAAATGGGCGTTGTTTATGTTTGGAGGAAATGATCTTGCTTTTCCTAAGCACAGCAGTGGCCGCTGCAGGTAAGAGCGGTGGGGCCGGCTGGGGGGGATTTTGAGAGACGACCATGAGGGAAATGTAGTTATTTATTTATTTTTCCCTTGTGGTTGTCTCTCGAAATCCCCCCCCTCCTAGCAGGCCCCACCGCTCTTCCCTGCAGCGGCCGCCGCTGCCTAAACATGCCTTGATGTCTGCAGTGTAAACGCTGAAGAGGAGAGTAGTGAGAGTACACCCCTGCTTCAAGCCTCTATTGGTGTGGATTTTTTTCAAGACAGTCAGACCTTTCCCACTTTTCACTAGAACCCATGTGTCTGAGTACAGTGAGATGATTGATTTGATGGATTGGTTTTACAGTTTGTGTAGAGCAGGACGGCCCAGGGGCGTCTTGGCGCTGGTTCAAGCAAAGAATTAATACAATATGCTGAACATTCAAGGAACTAGTTGTTAAAGAGGCAGGTTTTTAATGATTTCTTAAAAGACAAAGATTTGGACTGATAACAGCTTGCAGTAATTTCGACGAAATGCCCCATGCTGGCAGGCTTTTCCACAGTATTTGTTGCTCGACCTTATCATAGGCTGCTGTGTAATCAATAAAGCAGGCGGGGGGGGCAGTAAGGTTGATTGCACGATGAGCTAAAAAGGATAACCTGCAAATATATAAAATATTTATCAAATAGTGATCAACACAATGTTGATTTTTTGCCTCTTTTTCTGGAAGCTGGGAAGAGGGCAATCTTAGCAAATCTTATGTTGATGCCATTTGCAGGTAAAAAAACTTTCGGGCCATAATTTGGCAATTTTCTCAGGATTTTCCTGTGCGAATCACAAACCATGGGTACCTCTACAAGCCCTAACGTGAGAAAAGTAGATACCAATTTGGCCTGGATATCTAGAAAGGAGGTATGCAGGACTGAGTATTAACAGTACCAAATGTAAAAAAAAAGGGCTCAGAACAGGGGTGGCTGCAATCCTAAACACCTAAGGGGTAAAGGGTCCAATGCAGAGAGGTCCAATGAATAAAGCTCTGCAAGCGTGTATAGAGGCTTTGCAGCTACTTATAATAATACACAACACTTCTCACAACCCCGCACCCACTCCTCCTCAACTGTGTACATGAAACAACCTTTTTCCCATCATAACGGTCCTTATTCAAAAAGTTTATTTTCTGTGACAAAGTGGATGTATATCATGACATTGGTGTAAATTACTGTGAAAAACCTGAGCGGAATATCAAATGACATATAGGCCCCAAATAATTAGCCCTAATAGTGTGGACGCATTAACCGAGCAATTCTGGTAATTAGAACATTGATGCTTTGTTTCTTTAATAAGAGGGAAAGGGTTGTATACCTTTTTGTAAGAGCTTCATAATTTGGTTCTTACAAGAATAGCATGGTTTATTATAAATTATGGCTTATCATAAACAAAACAGTACTACATTAAATATCACAATAAAAGTAGGTGAAAGGTTAAGTCATAGATTTCTCATCTTCCCCTTGTCTATACCAGCACTGTATCACATCTCCCTGTGCTGTACCCCCTCCAGGTCCTTATCCACCATTCTGCTACTATCCTCTTTTCATGCCTCTCTCAGCTTGGAATGCTCCTCTCACTGCACAACACTCCAAATCTTGGTATATAGGATTATGTTTTATAGGCCCCAAATACACATCTTTTTCTATACGTGTCAACAAATGAATAAGATATATTCGAAGCATCAGGTTAACCATCAGAAGAACCAATTGTGAAATAAATATCCTATTCGCCAAAGTCTTAAAGGACATTTGAGGCCCATGTAGTCTTCTTCACAGGCCATTCAGATGATGCAAATTGAGGCCTTGGAGACCAAATACAACTTGGGGTAGACCTATAGTGGGTCAACAATGACTAGAATGTCTATTGAGAGAAAAGTGGCAGATGTTTGACTGAAATGCTCCTCCTTGATTCAGACTTTGTGGACTAGGAGTTGAGTTAATTCAGCCGTTAAAACTGAGTTGGTGATGGTATTGGTCATTTCGATAAGAGAGCAATCGCGTAATACAGAACAAAACTGAGGCACTCCTACAACTTCTTTGCATGAAGGTATTGACTACCGCAACTGGACTAATAAAGCAGAAGAGAACAGATTTATTTGTATAGTACTTCAACCCTTGGGAGGGTTGCAGCACCCTACACATGCTAACCAGAAATATGTACATAAAACCCTGAAGAGGCTGATGAGTGAAACCTTGATATTCGCTTCGCTGAAACCCAATGATTTCCTACAGTAGTTCACCTGATCTAAATGGGACTATTGCCGTTAGAAATACTGCATTAAACATAAGAAGTTTAGTAGGAGTATGGATGAAACAACCTCAGAACAAACACATGCTACTGCACTCTCAATTGATATCAAGAAGGCCTTTGATAGACTCAAATGGCAGTTCTTATTGAAAGTGCCACATTGTATTGGGTTTGGTACTCAGTTCACAAAATGGATCAAATTGTTATATTTAAACCCTACAGCTAGAGTCAGAGCAGGACAGTTAATATCAGAAGCATTCAAAGTGCACATAGCACCTATCAGGGATGTCCACAATCGCCGATACTGTTTGCATTGGCGATGGAACCATTAGCTTCAGCAGTGAGGAGAATGGGACTTACTGAGGGTATACAGCTGTGGGACAAAGTCCACAAAATCTTGTTATATGTAGAAGATTTACTACTGTTTCTGCAAGATGGCAGAATGTGAGTGAGCACATCTACATATGAACTATTGAGAATCGGGGTATATTGGATTAAAACATGTGCATCCTCCTTATACTAGATCAGGATAGTGCACTATTTATGCTAGCAGATGAGGGCATAAGGTGGAAACGCATACGTTTAGATACTTGAGTGTACACATTTTCCATACAAAGATATGATGGACGGAAACCTGGGGAAACACATACAAAACAAAGTATACAGTTCTGGAAATCACTGCTGTTCTTGGTAATGGGGTGCATTGCTTTGGCCAATTTCATTATGCTCCCTGAATACAGTTTTAGCATTTTCCCGGAATGGGACCCGAAATTCTCTTTCAAAGACTTGGGCCTTTTACTGTATGACTTGATTTGGAGCCCTTCAAGAAACTTACCAAAAATGAGAGATGTCTGAGCGTGCCTGACTTTGAACTTTATCATTTGGTAGCACTGCTGCAGTGGGGTTCAGAATGGGGGAAAGGTATAAAATTGGCCAAGACAGGGCTCACAGATACATTAGCTAAGATGAGTCAACTAACTTCCATACTAATGAGAAAAGACACACGTCTAAAGATAAACCTATACTAGTTGAACAGCAGTGCACAGTTGGAGGCAGCCTTTAATTAGGACTAGGACACCCTGAGTTATGCACATGCCCATCAAGTGAAGATAAAGGACTAACTCGGGGACAGTTTTTGCAATGTAATATGATGAAAAATACATTTAGGAAGGTATGGGTGGGTCCAAGCATAGAGTTGCTAGCACCAAAAAAACTTGCAATTAGGGTGCATCTTGGGATGTGGCTGACGTTTAGTAACATGACGAAAATGAACTGGAATACTCGAAAGCAATTGTGGGAAACAAACTTAAACATAGCAATTGATGATAAGGGATGGGAATCACATTTTACCATACAAATATACGGTTTCAAGCACTGCATGTTTCTAGTACACACAATTAAACTGTTTGCGAAGATCATTTTTAACACCCAAAATACTCAATAGCAGTACCGCCAACATGGCCCCGATGTGCTCAGAGTGAAGCAGGATTCTTCCACATGGGCTGCCACTGCCCTGTGAGTGCATCATACTGGGAGGGACTCACGCTGTGCTAGGGAGGGAGGTCCAAGGCACACCGATTTGCAATTCACTCACCATAAACGCAAAAAAAGCAGACAGTCAGTCTTGGTATTTTTTAATGATTAAAAGAACTATTGTCGTGACTTGAAGTCAACTTTAGCTCCCACTTTAGCAATAATGAAAGGATGGGTTCAAAAATGGGCAGAGATTGAAAGCACAGTGTTGCATATGAAAGAGATCAGGACTCTGTGGAAAAAATCCCATGGCAGGACAATAGGATGAAGGGCTGTTATCCTTTAATGCAGTGCCAGATCCAATAAAATGTCATGTGAATTAAGACAGTAAACGAGGAGACATACCCACCAGTAATATGTTTGATCACCCCAGGCATCCCTTAAAAGGATAAGCACCAAAATGTCCCTATGCCTGAAACAACATAACACATAGACACAGAGAGAGGTGCACCCTCACTGCCACCCGTGCATACATAGGAAGAACACTAGGAAAATAATTTACATTACGCATGTTACAAAAGTCTCAGCGCCAAACAATTTGGAACAATGTCAGCTACGCACTCTATCTGTTTGCCTGTTTGTTCATTATCAGAACAATGGCATGATTATTGAAGATAATTTTTATATATGGGATAAAGTATCCCCCTGTAATACATTATTTGGATATTGCAAGTCACCAAGGAGTTCCATGATCATATGGAGGAACGAGGCTGAGGGCCAAATTCCTTTATAAGCATATGGAACTCCGAGGTGACTTGCAATATCCTTACCATGGATGTACTTTATTTCTTATAATCCATGGTAATGACATCACCTTTGGCACAAACCACTTAAATCCTTGGGGACCGATTCACAAAGGTAAACTTAGACGTTTGGACTAAACTCAGACCAGGAGGCATATTTACAAGCCCCTATCGCCACCACAACGTCACTTTTTCTGACGTTGTGGTGGCGATAGGGGCTTCGCCTTATTCACAAGGCAGCATTAAGCCACTTAACGTGGCTTAACGCCGCCTTGTGAATAAGGCCCCCTTTCACGCTATACTTAGTGTGAGAGGGGTGGGCAAAGGGTGTTGCGGTGGGCGTTCCACCACAACACGCATTCATTTTGACGCTGACCCATATTTAAAAGGGCAGTGTATATATGGGGCAGCGCCAAAATTAAGACCAGGAAAAACCTGGTCTTAAACAGGCGCAACGAGGAAAAATGTTTCATTTCTCCTCATTTTTGCTGTTTCTATGTGTGCTGCATTGTGCAGCACACATAGAAACAGCAAAAGGCCATTGATTGTTTATGTGCGGGAAGGTGACCCTTCCTGCACGTAAATAATTAATTTTAAAAAATGACGTTTTGCAACTTCTATGTGTGCTGCATTAAGCAGCACACATGGAAGTTTCAAAATGCCATTTCAGATTGTTTATGTGCAGGAAGGGTTACCTTCCTGCACATAAACAATCATCCCCTTCAACGCAGGCACCCTTGCACTATGGTGCAAGGGTGTCTGCGTTGGCGCTAGGCAGCTGTAATTAGCACCAGCGCAGGGGGAAACGCAAGGCTGCACTGTACCCTTGTAAATAGGTGCAGCCCTGCGTTTTGGAAGTGGTGGAGCGTGGCATTCAGCCAAGGGGGCTAACACCGCGTTCAACCACTTCCTAGTAAATATGCCCCCAAATGTCTAAGTTTATGACTTTGGGAATTCACAAAGGGCATTTACGAGTTCTAACTTTATGTCCGCACTCAGGCCGTATCTCCGCCCCAAGTGTGGACATAAAGATAGTAATTGTAAATGCCCTTTGTGAATTCCCAAAGTTGTAAACTTAGACGTTTGGCCTAAGTTTAGACCAAACGTCTAAGTTTACCTTTGTGAATCGAGCCCATAGTGCGTAGCTCTTTAAGATGAAAGAGAAAGCATGTTTGCAAACATAAAGAAAAGAAATAGAATCTCTAATGAAAAATTAAACACATCAAAAAAGCTGTTAAATATTTGCTGCTAGAAGATATTACAATCAGTTAATACAAGTCAGTTTTGTTTTACAAAAAAGGTGTAGTAGCTCAGAATGTGTAGAAACATGAAGAAAGATTCAATAATATTTCTATAATATAATATATGTATATATATATATATATATATAATATATATATATATTATATATATATATTTTTTCTCTTTTCTTTCTATAATATAATATAATATAATATTTCTATAAATATTTCTATAATTATATTAGGAGTGCAAAAATAAATGCTACCATACATATCTCCTTTCTTTTTGTCACTGTACAGCTAGAAAAAGCAACATTTTCGTTCTTTAAATAGCTATTTTGATTATGCTCTTTGACCTGACCTGCCTTTCACCTGGATGATGACTGGCAGCAGGAATTGTGACTCAGAACTCAACTGTAATAAGTTATTACAGCTGAGCGACTACGTCATTTCATAGGCGACTGAGTGTGTCACTATTATGAAGAAATTAGAGACTTTTTTATACAGGGATTGCAGAATCCCATGTATTGTGTATGGCTAGATAAACTAACTGAACTACACAGATGAATATCAGAAACCTGCTGAAATCTGCGCTACTAGCACAAGAAAGTAGAAGCAGCATGATGAGACTTGGACTAATACCCTGCTGATAACATGAAAACCCACCAAAAGATCCTATTTAGAAATGTTTTGAAAAGGAATGCAGATGATCTGTAACAACGTTTTGAACGAGTCTATGAAAATAAAAGAATACTGAAAAGACTCCAGCTTGAACAATTACTTTTCATCAATATAATGTTTGTGTTGTCAAAATTGTGCCACCATGTGGAGTGGCTTTACTTTGCTTGTTGATGATTGAGACTAAGGGCCTTATTATGACTACAGCAGTCCATCGTACAGCCGTAGCCACGGTGGCAGTGTAGGCACCGCCACACCAGCGGTTCGACTGCCCCTTTACAACTTGGGCAGACAGACCGCATTGGCACCGCCGCAACCGCTATGGATCAAAGATCCCTGGCGATGTCGTGGTGGTCTTGAGGCCACAATGTGCTTGGAGGGTGGCTGCGGCCCGCCAAGCATATTATGAGTTTCCTCACCGCCACACTTTTCATGGCGGT
The DNA here is from genome assembly GCA_963921515.1 of Calotriton arnoldi. Lineage (NCBI taxonomy): Eukaryota > Metazoa > Chordata > Amphibia > Caudata > Salamandridae > Calotriton > Calotriton arnoldi. The sequence continues at coordinate 580,319 of CAWUFW010002753.1, forward strand.
GCGACTGCCATGAAAAGTATGGCGGTGAGGACACAGAGGGGGCCCTGCAGGGCCCCCTTGTACCTCTGCGCCATGGGGTGCATGCAAGTGGGCACATGTTGTGTCCCCCTGTCTGCATGCAGACCAAGTTCCTGAAGGGCGTGGACTTGACAGTCCATGCCCCCAGGAACTGCCTTTCACGCTCCCATTGCGGTGCCTTTTTCAAAGGCACCGCCGTTGGACCGCCAAAGAACTGCCTGGCCGAGACTTTAAAAGTCGTACTCTAGCAGGCAGTTTTTTTTATGGCTTTAACGGTCTTGGAGCAGAGTGGCAGCGTGGCGGCCCCGCTCTGAGACCATCAAAATCATAATAAGGCCCTTAGGCTTTGACCAGCAATGTAACTACTGTTTATGGTGCCCAGGCAGATGAGACATTCTGGAGGCCTTAGCGAACGGCACCAAAGACCTGATCCCATGAATCCTGTATAATTTAAATTATGCAGTGAGCGCCTTGAGCCATATACAAGAAAAGTGTGGAGAAATGCTTCATCATTGACTGTTATGTTTTAATATGACCTTACGTGTGAATGTATGTATATAATGAAAGTTTTATACTAATGTGTAATAGATTTTTAAAATGTTTTCTTACTGGTGTACACATTTGATGTTTATTGGAGATGATAAGCAAATTTTCATTGGTTGATTAAAGTGTATTTATTGACATACTCTACCTATATGAAAAATGCAATTATGCATCAAATGTGAAGGGTTAAGTCCTTTGGCTTCACCTTTCAAACCAAGAGCCGACTAAGTTTGACACCTTCCCTTAACAAAAAGGCATTCCTCATCAGAGTGCTGTCAGTGTTGGTAACATCTTGAAGTTTTGGAAAGGCATCAGCGGACTAACAGAAGTACTGCAATGTCATACTTATAGGTGACAGTACACTGTAAAAATTTAAATAACAACAAAAAACAAATGCTATGTGAGTAATGCAGATGAGCCTCTTAGGGTCTGATTTAGAGTTTGGCTGACAGGGCATTCCGTTGCAAATGGGACAGAGTCCCCTCTCTGATAAATCCTCTGTCTGTCAGCCTCATTTAGAGATAGGTGGGCCTTATGTTTTCTGTCAATGGAGCCCTTGTTGGCTCCATTGATGGGAAACGTCCTCCAAGGGCCTGACAGAGTAGGGGCCATTGAAAGAAGGATATTATGCCACCTACCCTATTTAGAGTGGACAGTGTCACATGTTTTTTCTTTCAATCACCACCAGGACAAACCTGTAAAAAAATAATGACTCCCATGCCCTGGTAGCCTCCTGCAGTGATCCTCACGTACTTTCTTGCTTTTAGCATTCTCTCTCTTACTCACCTCAAAGACCACATCATTAATTTTTCAAGTTCAACTCATCCATTGCTGTTCATTCAATACTATATACCTTTGGAAGAATATTTTCTAAAATTCAGATTTTATGGCCAGCTATCAGGCAGTAGCTGTATGGCCAAACTCCAAAGAGTATGCCAGCTTTCCATGATAAGCCAAAGCGAGTCACTGGGTGTACAAGCTACCCTTAATATGAGCAAGCACAAAAAGGTACTCAAAGCCAAAGTTGTAAGACCCACACTTTGATTTAGCATAACCTTTTCAATCCCACTTTGTACAGCTTCAATTGGTAGTTACCCATGCCATGGACATTGTTAGACCTGGCTCTTTCGGCGTGGTTTCCTCAGTCTTTTTGCCTCTGACCTCCTGTTTTTGACTGTGTGCTAGATTTTGTTTTTGCTGGCTTTAGCACTCTGGACACTTTATCACTGCTGGCGAGTGCTAAAGTGCAAGTGCTCACTGTCTAAAATGTAATGGTATTCAGTTTCTCCATGATTGGCCTATTTGATTTACTAGTAAGTCCCTAGTACAGTGCACCAGGTGTGCCAAGGACCTGTAAATCAAATGCTACTAGTTGGCCTGCAGCAATGATTGTGCCAACCATATAAGTAGGCCTGCAAACATGTCTCAGACCTGCCACTACAGTGTCTGTGTGTGCAGTTTTAAACTGCCATTTCAACATGGCAAGTGCATCCACTTGCCAGGCCCGAACCTTCCCTTTTATTACACATAAGGCACCCCTAAGGTAGGCCCAAAGTAGCCCCATGGGCAGGGTGCGGTGTATTTAAAAGGTAGGACACGTACTGTTGTGTTATACATGTTCTGGCAGTAAAATTCTGCTAATTTCGTTTTTCACTACAGCAAGGCCTATCTCTCCCATAGGTTAGCACTGGAGCTGCTGCTTAACATCTTACAAGTGTATCTTTCAATTGGGAGCTGATAGAAAGTTGGAGTTTGGTGTCTCTGGGCTCACAATTTAAAAATACATCTTTTAGTGAAGTTGGTTTTTAAATTGCGGGTCTGAAAATGCCACTTTTAGAAAGTTGGAATTTTCTAACTTTAACCATTCTGTGCCTCTGCCTTTCTCTGAATACATGTTTGGGTCAGGATGACAGTTGGGCTGTTGTGCATTCACTCTAGACAGTCACACAAAGGGAGCTGAGGTGTGCACTGCATATCCTGATGGCCCATCACCAGGCTGATGGGCCTTTCTGAGCTATAGTGGTGGGGGGAGGTGATACTGACACCTGGTTAGGGCTGTGCCTGTCCCCACACAAAGAAGTCTCCACTCCCTGTAGTGTGTCTTGGACCAGGGCAAGAAAGGGGAGGATCTTGTGCACTACAAAGACCTTTCTTTGAAGTTTGCCTACTTCAAAGGCTGAATTTGGTATAAGAACTGGACCTCTGACACCATATACTCAGAATACTTCTGGATTGAGGACATTCTGCCAGGAACAAGAGCTGTGTTGCTCTCAGGAGGGACTGCCACTTTGCGATTTGCTTTGCTGTGTTTGCCTGCTGCTTGCTGCTTCTGTCCTGGGAGTGAAAGGACTGGACTTTGCTTTCTACATCCTGCTTTTTAAGCTTCTCCAAGGGATTGAGTTGAGTTTTACTCCTGTTGGAAATCTCGGGCCATCAAAGACGGAATCTACTAAGCACCTGGGCTCCTCTGCTGAGAGTCCTACTCTGTTTAGTAATGCCAAATCTAGTCTCTGGGCCCTTGGAAGTGAGTTCTGGTGCTGAAGAGAAGAAAATCCACGCATCTACTCCAAGCGTCATTTCGGAATTGGCGCATCATCGCAAAACTTGACACATCGCCGCTGTCTTCACCGAAGCGTGGTCCCCACTTGATGCAACAACTGTAGCCTACAACGAAGGCCCCAACTTTTTGCCGCAGTGCCTCAGAAGAACCGCCACTGCGTGGGTCTGCTGCACCGCATCACGGAAGCCCATGACACACCACTCCGACTCTGACGCAGCACCTGCTTCAATGGCGTGGAATCAACGCAGCATGATTTGACTTTCGATGCAATATCAATGGATCGTCTCTGGGCACGGATTTCATCATCAACACCACACCGCACCGAAGTAAGGAACCGAGGTATCATGCCCGTAAACGACGCATCACCTCCCATGCAACACGCATCGTGCCCGGAAGTGGTTGGCTCATTGACTCTGCTCCACCTTAAGGAACCGGCGCATCCCTTTCTACAGCGACGCATCACCTTCTCTGCACAGTGCACTGGTCCCGAGTGTCTCCGATCCAACGACCTGCATAGCTGTAAGGAACTGACATCTCACCTACTCTGCGCCATGCATTGTCTTTGATTTTTAACACATTTAAGGTATTTTGTCCTGATCAAGTGAAATCATTGATTTCTAAGAACTACAACTTTATATAACTTTGAAAATGTATATCTTGAGCTGTGTATGTTGGACTTTTGTCATTTTGGTCTTGTTCTAATCAGATAAATATTGACTATTTTTCTAAACTGGTGTTGGGTCCTTTCATGGTGTTGTCACTGTGTTTGTGTACAAAATACTTTACACATTGCCTCTAGGGATACGCCAGACTACTTTTGCCGAGCTACCAAGGGGGTGAGCACAGGTTATTTTGAGGGTGTAACTTACTTACCCTGACTAGAGTGAGGGTTCCTACTTGGACAAGATACAGGATGCAAACCACTGCCAACTAGAGACCCAATTTCTAACAAACGTGTTATGCCTTGCCTACAAAACACTCAGTTCAAAGAACAACAAGTCATAATCCAAAGAAACACCACACAAATTTTCCACAGAATAACCCTCATGCAAACCATGTACTATGTTCCAATCAGTACCATGACTTTAGCATGGCATTATCACAACTCACAAAGGCAATCAGCATCTGCAACCACATACAGAAATACATAAAAGTGATGGTATAGAGAGACTGGGTTATTTAGTCTCGCAATTTGCCAACATAGTGTAGCACATAGATACCCTGCTACTCTTGGCCTTTACTAGACCTGTTTCCTTAACTCATAATGCCCTTTGGGACATGCGGGCTTTTGGGAAATTAGCAACAACTAGACCTGGTTATAGACCATGGTGAACATTCCTTATCCATATCCATAGCACAATGTGCACCTCCACACTGCAAATTCCATCTAATCCAAAGTACAGAGGTCTAAAGTAGAGGTCCTGACATACCGAATATATAACTCCATTCAGAATGTCAAATGCTAATATTAAAATTGTGTAAACAATGAATGTACTGTTACATAGGCTACATACTCTATTCCCTGATCTAACTAGAATTAGTGACTTTGTTTAGTACATGTTGGACACAATCATGTTAGTATCCGATTCTCAGTCATACTCAACATGAAGACACAAATAGCGCAGATACTCAACATGAAGACACAAACAGCGCATATGACATATTTACCCAGGACCATAATAATGTCCACGTTAAACAACACAAATGTTAATCGTACATGTGCATTCCTATGTAACTTATAACAAGGCCAACTGCAGCTCTACAAATAACTTTCATCAGCAATACTAGCACATATTGTTTCATGCTAGAAAAAATTGTTTATAAAATGATGTCATATTGACTGACATTTAATAAGGTTCTACCTATTCAATAAGCATGAGGCATAATGCCCCAGCATAACATACATCTATAAAGCAATGCTGTTTTGTGGTGAGGCTATTATAAAACATTTTTTTGAAAATACATTGTGAAAACATCTGTGCAGAAAAGAGTGAAGCATGGTTTATCACAGTCATACAGAGGCACACATGCAAATGAGCCTAAAATCTTGTGTTAAAATCCTCATCTAAAAATGTAGCTCACACTTGAACAAATTTGCCCTGCTCAGGACCAAAACATGAGATCATCCATAAAGTCCTCAAATAAATGGTATATTACGAATCTGACTAAGCTAAATTGCAGTGGCTGACATCTCAGGTCTCAGTGGCACAAATTATTAACAGAAAAGGACAAGGCTCAATGTACAAGAAGGAGCTATCAGAAAGTTGTTAAGAGAACCAAAAAAGGACAGAATTGAGAAACGCTTCAGTAATACCTCAAACCAATCTTAGTAGATTGGTTAAATACCTACAAGCAGTTGACAATCCAAGCTGATGTATGTGAATTAATGGAAAAACGAAAACTGAAAAAACAATTTTAAGGAAAGACAATTTTAAGGAATGCAAAGTAATTGAAATTAAAGTAAACATTTTAAGTAAAGATGATTTATAAGGAAACATACAAAATAACATTAAACTTAGATGGAATTTAGGACTAGAGGAGTTTTTGGGTTCAAGCATGTGTAAAGTTTAGGGGTGAAGAGGAGTTTTTAGGGGCCAGGAATGGGTGGAGTTTAGGGGTAGTGAGGGTTTTTTAGGTATTAGGAATGGGTGGAGTTTAGGGGTGGTGAGGGGTTTTTAGGGCTCATGGATGAGTGGAGTTTAGGGGTGGTGAGGTGTTTTTAGGTTTCAGGGATGTGTGGAATGTAGGAATGTTGAGGGGTTTTTAGTGGGAGTGGGCGGAACACACAGATTTTCACTCCGCAGAATTCCGCTGAATTACTCTGTTAGAATTTTCTGTGGAGTTCCAACAGTGGGCAGAAAATATTCATATCACACTGCCATTTAGCGCTAGTAGCACAAGCAGTGCTGAAAAACCAGTGTGAGCGGCACAATGCTGGTGTACAAGAGCTCATGGCGATTTGAGTTAATTTTTACGTCCACTTGAGTAGAAAATGTACTTGAGTGGCAGCAAATCTACTTGGTAAGCAACCCTCTGACTGCGATCGCTTGTGGGCACATGCGTTAGGAAATCACACTAGGGGATACCAAATTGCGCTCGCATTTCTGGAGCTTTGCGGAATTACGCTCTGGGATGCCAAATCTTGCTCTCATTTCTGGAGGCTCGCTGGAAAAAATTCTGCCACACAGCAATTGACAGTATTTGGTCGAAACTCCACGTTATAAAAGTAACGTGGAGTTGCCAAATTCTGCCAGTTCTACCAACACCTAGTTTTTAGAGTTCATTGATATGTGGTGTTTAGGGCTGGTGTGTGATTTTAAGGTTCAGTGATGGGTAGCGGTTAGGGGTGGTAAAGAATTTTTAGGGTTCAGGATTGGGTGAAGTTTAGGGTTGTGAGCGTTTTTTAAGGATTCCAAGATGGGTGCTATTTAGAAGTAGAAAGGGGTTTTTAGGGTTCAGGGATGGGCAGAGTGTAGGGGTGGCGAGGTGATTTTAGGGGTCATGGATGCGAGGTGTTTAAGTGTGGTGAGGTTTTTTTAGGATTCAGGGATGGGCGGGGTTTAGGCATAGAAAGGGGTTTTTAGGATTCTGGAATGAGTGGAGATTAGAGGTATTGAGGGGTTTTAAGGTTCAAGGATGGGTAGAGTGTAGGGGTAGAATGGGCCTTTAGGGTTCAGGGGTGGGTGTAGTTTAGGCATCGTGAAAGGTCTTTAGGGGGCAGGGATGGATGGTATTTTGGGGTTATGAGGGGTGAGGATGAATGGTGTTTAGGGGTCAGTGAATTAAAATCATCCGAAGCAATTCTTTGACAATGTAAAAGATATATATCTTAAATGAGGACCCCTGAAGTAAAGCATTGAAATAAATACTTCCAACAAAACTGTTTCTGTAAGAAAGACCTGCTACCATTGCATTTACACCTTTAAAGGTAGGCATGCAAAAGCCAATTTAGAACTAAATGACATTTTATAAATTGGCTTCTATGAAATTGTAAATGCTATTCATTCTGAAAATTTCCATTGAACAGTGTAGGTTAAATGGTTTCTCAGTAATGGTATTCCATAAAATCACTTTTGTATGAAATCACATACAACCAATCCAAACCCCCTGTCAAGCAGGGATCTCCAACCTTTTCTGTAGTGAGAGCTACTTCTGAACGGTTGAAATCATCGTGAGCTACTGAAGGCTAAGCAACTTGCCCATTGTTATCAGACACACCCAAGCCCAGCGTAATTGACCAAGCCTAATGTCTAAAGAGTCAGATACTATGGTTTGAACAAAATACTTTGGCTAGGGGCACTATGACAGGACTGCCATGTGTGTAAGTGAGATCGTGGTCTTTGGGGATGTATGAACATATGTGCATATGAATGGAATATATGTGTATGGGTGACTGAGACCTGTGTTGTATGTACTTGCGGCACAGGACACACCTTTCAACAGATGTAGCTCTGTTCCATGTATAACACAAACATCCATCCATTATTTTAAATGGGAGAAATTTAAAGCGCTTTAAATTTCTCCCACTTAAAATAAAACTGTATTTTTCAGTTATATTTATTTATTTTATTTATTTATGCAATTTATAAAGCGCGCAAATACCCAGGGGTGTCTCGGCGCTGCGGAATCGAAGGAGGCAGCTAAGTTGGATGACTACTGGTTGAAGAGCCAGGTTTTCACTTGTTTCCTAAATGTCAAAAGGGTGGGACTAATTTTGATGTGGAGGGGGAGAGTGTTCCACAGTCTCGCCGTGGCAACTGTGAAACGTCTGTCTCCCCAAGATGTTTTCTTCGTGCGAGGGATAGTCAGAAGGTGGGCTGAGGCGGAACGCAAGGATCTAAGTGGGTTGTATGGACTAAGTTCTTTTTGTAAGAACTCGGGTCCCGTCTTGTTAATTGCTTTGCATGCAATGCACAATGCTTTAAATTTAGTTCGACTTCTGATAGGCAGCCAATGGAGCTGCCGTATAACTCTAGAGATTGATTTAAACTTGGGGGTGCCAGACAGAATTCTGGCAGCTGAGTTCTGAACTAATTGCAGTTTATTAAGGACTTTCTCCTGGGCATTTAAGAAAAGTCCATTGCAATAGTCAACCTTAGACATCACTAATGTGCACATGAGAGTCTTACCGGCGCTAGGGGGGAGGAATGGTAGAAGTTTCCTTATCATTTTAAGGGTGTAAAAAGACGAGGAGACGACCGCGTTCGCATGATGGATGAAAGATAGCTTGTCGTCAAACATTACACCCAAATTCCTGACCTTAATGACAGGTCGAGGAGGGGGACCCAGATCGATTGTCCACCAGGTGGGGGACCAGCCCGGGGCTAGGTTGCCGAAGATCATTACTTCCGTTTTATCGGAGTTAAGCTTTAAACAGTTGCTTGCCATCCAGGAGCTGATGGCTAGCATTCCCTCTCGGAAACTAGCAGCGACCGTTTCCCCATCGTTATGTACTGCCAGCACCAATTGGGTGTCGTCGGCGTAAGAAGTTAGTCTCATCCCGTGTGCTTTGATGACCCTGGACAAGTCCGACACATAGATGTTAAATAAGGTCGGACTTAGGGAGGATCCTTGGGGCACACCACAGGGAGGAGAGAATACAGGGGAATAGAAATCGCCAAGTTTAACTGAGTGAGTGCGATTGGAGAGGAAGGAGGTTAAAAGGGCTTTAGCCAGATGATGAATACCGATGGTGGAGACACGGTCGATCAGGATAGCATGATCGACCGTGTCAAAGGCAGCTGACAGATCCAATAGTATCAGGACTGCCGCGCCGCCCTGGTCTAGAATCATCCTGATTTCATCAGAAGCCTTAATAAGGGCCGTCTCGGTTCCATGGTTTTTCCTAAATCCAAATTGGGTGTCATCAAGAAAGTTATTGTGGTCGATGAAATGTGATAATTGAATGTTCATAATTTTTTCAAAATTTTTTTATGGGAAAGGGAGGCATGCGATAGGTCTGTAGTTTTTAGATTCTGCGGGATCAAGATTGGATTTCTTCAGTAAGGGTTTGATAATAGCCTTTTTCCAAATTGAGGGGTAAGAGCCTGTATGGAACATTGAGTTACAGATGTTAGTGAGAATGGGGGCTATCGAGTCCGGGATAAGTTTTAGGATGGAAGGGGGACATGGGTCAAGGGGAGATCCAGATTTAATGGAGAGAATTAGTTCTGTTATCTGCTCAGTTGAGACCTGGCTGAATTCAGGGAACACAATGGCCGGGGCGTTGGTAAAGATTTTGCAGCTAGAATGATCAGAATTGGCCTGGATTGAAAAATTTGAGTAAATTTCATTGACCTTGTCTTCAAAAAAGTTGGCAAGGGAATTGCAAAGAGTTTGAGAAGCATTTATGGGTGAACTAATAGGTGGACTGGATAGTTTGGTTACCACCTGAAATAACTGTTTGGTGGAGTCTTGGGCCGATTCTATTTGCAACAGGTAAAATTTGCTTTTCTCTGAGATGATGAGACATTTATCTTTAGCTATCGCGTCCTTATAGCGGGTCTTATCATTGTTATCATAGTGCCTACGCCAACGTCTCTCTAAGTTCCTACAGTGTTGCTTCTCGAGTCTGAGCGTCTCTGAGAACCAAGGGGCGGAGGGAGCACTTCGGTTGGTAGAGACATTTTTCAATGGTACCAGAGTCGTGAAGGCATTCTGTAGCCAGAGTGAGTAATTATTGGAGGCTAGATCGGGGTCTAGTGTGGGTTCATATTGAGTGGAAGAGAGGGTAGTTTTTAGGAGATGGGTGTCAATGTTCCTCCACGCTCGAAATTGTTTGGGAGAGCAGGAGATGGAGTGCGGGAGGTTAGTTTTCCTAATCTGGATAGTAAACATAACTGCAAAGTGATCTGTCCAGGTCAGGGGAATGACAGTGGAGAGGGAGATGTGGCAATTATTAGTAAAGAGACCATCAAGTGTGTGACCTGCTAGATGAGTGGGTCCAGTCACTAGCTGTTGTAGGCCGGCTGCCTGTAGGTCTGATATGAGGGAGATTGAGTCCTTATCATCGGGGATTCCAAATGAAAATTGAAGTCTCCCAGTATGGTGTAATCGGTAGCTCCTGCCACTGGTTCTATCAGGCTACCCAGAGTTGTTAGAAAAGCAGCTCGGGGGCCAGGTGGGCGATAAAGGAGGGTACCTTTAAACGATTGGGTGTTTGAAAGCGTAATGGAAAAGGTCAGTGCTTCGCAGACCGGTGAATCGATTGTCTCTATTTTAACTAAAAATTTGTCCCGGTAAATAATTGCTAAACCTCCTCCTTTTTTGATAGGTCTATCCTGTCTGAGTACGTAGTAACCATTGGGAGTGGCAATGCAGAAGTCGGGTCCAGATGAAGGATCACCCCATGATTCCGTTATAAATAGGAGGTCTAGATGATGGTTAGATAATAGTTCGGAAATTTCAATTTTATGCTTAGGGAGGAAACGAGCATTAATGAGGGCGGAGTGAATAAGTACAGGGTCTGAAGGATGGAGATGCGAATTCAAGGGAGAGGGTAAAGTGGGTAGGACCAACTTAAACAGACAATTAGGGCAACATGTGGGTGTATTGTTGAAAAATGATTTCAGGCTGAATTGGGGGCAGTGGTGGGTATTAGTGGTATGGTTGAGATCCATAAGCTGGGAGTTTGTGTAGGTTAAAACCTTTTTGCCTAATATTGGTATTGGAGGGCCAGGAGGTATAGCACTAGGCACGGTACTGGCGCGGACGGGCGCAGACGGGCTTGCCTTAGGCGCGCCTTTGGCGCGCCGGCGGCGCGCCCGCTGCGCGCGTCCGCTGCGTGTTAAGAAAGGCATGTGGATTTTATGGTTCGGTAGGTCAGTTGCTAGACTGCTGACCTCCGTTGTCACCGGAAGTGTGAGGGGAACACTTCCGGATCTTGCGATCTATCCCTCCACTCAAACTGAAGCATCAGCGGTGGACCGGGGAACACGCAGGGGAGCACAAACAGCGTGGTGAGCAGAGGCGATATAAGGTTTCTTGTGATTTTAAAAGAGAACAAGTGACGAATAAAAACAGTTTAAAAGCCCTTTACCAGGCGCTTTACATATGACACCGTGTCTACCATCCTCTGGGAGCAAGCTGTCTACTGTGTGTAAAGGTGACACTTTGAAATGGGAGAAAATTAAACTGAAGAGTTAACTTTATGTTTATATGGATTCCATAAAACTCATAATTGAAATGTTCTCCCATTTCCAAGTGTCATATTTACAAACAGCAGGCATCTTGCTCCCAGTGGCTTAAGACATGGTGCCAAATTTAAACCAGAAAAAATAAAGCCATTTGTTTGAATGGGAGGAATTTAAAGTGAAGAAAATGCTTTATAAAACATTAAGGGGCCGATTACGATGTCTTCTGGAAAGGTTCAGAACGGCAATCTGATTCGGAACCCGCCTTTCCGACCGACTTGGACACGTTTCCCAATGACCGTTTACGATGACTGGAAAGCGGTCGTACTGTCCGACTCGGTTCCAAAAGGCGTTGGGAGTAACCGAGTCGGTCGGAGCCGAATCGTAGCGGTCTACGGACCGCGTTTCCACCCGAGTGATTAGGATGTCAGATTTGGACAGCCTTTCCGAATCGGTTGTGCCGACATGGATCGGCTTTTGGAATCTGTCTTTGGGGGCCGTAGCAGGGCCCCCTTTACCTGGGGCCCTCCAAATCGGGCCCGTGGGGTACCCATGGGTCCCCCCTTTCCCTGCATGCACAGTGCAGGGTGCAAGGTTTTCCCCAACCACCCCTTTTTTCAATGGGAGCCTGTTTTCTCGTTCGGAACACAGGCTCCCATTGAAGTCAATGGGAGTCCGACCGAACGGTGTTCGGGCACATCGTAATCGGTCGGTTGGACTTCCTGAATCCGAGTCATTCGAAAGCATTCCAAAACCGATTCGGTTGGACTGCTTTCCGGACGACATCATAATCGGGCCCTAAGACGTAATTGGCTGAACTAAAAGTGGTGAAAAAGATTAAGGGCCTCATTCTCATTATGAGTTTGGCAGTGCGGGAGCGGGACCGCCCTGCTCCTGCACCGCCAAACCCGTGGGTGAACCGTCCGCCAGAGTATGAGTTTTCTCTTGTCTGGCAGGCAGTTCTTTGACGTTCCCAATGCAGTACCTATGAAATGGTTTTCATGCCAGCTCACCACCATGAAAACCGTGGCAGAAAGGAAACATGTAATATGCTTGATCTCTGATCCCTGGCGGTTGCAGCGGTCCCAGGACGGCCTGACCGCCCTGGTCATAATAGGGTGGCCGGAAGTCCGTCCCGCTGCGCCCCTGCCAGACTCGTAATGAGGCCCTATGACATGATGTTTCATAAACATATTGTTTTTCACATTAAATTTCTCTAATTTAAAAGAAAATATTGTATCGTTCAGTTATAAATATGGCACAACAACTACTGGCCACTGGGAGCAAGAGCCCTGCTGTCTGTAAATGTGACACTTTGAAATGTGAGAAAAATAAAATGAAAACTTTACTTAATCATTAAGGTAATTTTTCATTTTAATTTTCTCCCATTTAGTAGCATTTGGAAACATCATATTGCTCCGTTGCTTCATTGACATTGACAAGGACTTTTATTTAAGAGTTAAATACCTCATTATGTCAGTTCTTCACCTCTGTGCCCTGTGTCATAAATCTGACTGAGCATTGCTCATTATAAGGCCCTGCTATCTGCAGCCTGGTGATAATAATGAAAAATAAACACAGCCTTCCCTTAACTTTAAAAGGAAAGTATGACCCTGAGCGTATTTAAAAATGAGCTCAAGGCTGGGAGCTACTCTTAAGGTGTCTATGAGTGTCTACTGGTAGCTCGTGATCGACTGGTTGGAGACACCTGCTTTAAAACAATGAGACTAACAGTAACACACACCAACACGGAAAAAACGTACTTGTGTTTTCCAATCGGAAAATACAAAAGTCTGGGATGACATCAGTAACAATCCAGAATTTTCACCTTACTCCCATTGCAATGCTTCCACACCAACCCACCTTTAAATGTTACAACCCAATGACATAGAAGGAAATATCAAATCTGACCTGAATAGAAAAACATCTAATCAAATTGCAAAACTGTGTTCAGCTTCATTAATGAAGCAATTTCTCCCTTCATTTGAGACAAAGATCACATCTATGATAAATGCTTAATTTTTCCTTGCAACCTTACCCAGTGCTCTGGACCATACGGTCATCATGCCTTTAGAAAATCCAAAGACCCTAGACAACTATCGGACAATTCCCATCTAACCCTATCCAAGGAAGATAATGGAAAAAGAGGTCACAAGTAACCCCCATCTGCACAGCCATCAGTCCAGTTCCAAACTGACTAGGAAAACCTAAACTACCTTGGCTAGCATAAAAAAATATCCTGGTCCTGATGCAAATAAAAACTTACTTTGCTTTCTCCGTGACCTTCCAACTGCCTTCAGCAATGTAGACCATGACATACTGATGAATGTACTCAAGGGCTAGGTGCCCACCCTGAAGTGGAAAAAGTCCTACCTGTCACATTCCAGCCAAAGATTCTCTGTCAAGTCTACGGAATCTGTATCACATTCCATGACATGTGGCATCCCAGAGGGGTGTTCAAAATCATTCTTGAAGTTTAATGCAATGTCCTCCCAATAGCACAACTCATTGAGCCATATCAGGTAAACTTTCACTTTTACACTGATAACACCGATAATAAGTTCCAGCTTGAAAACAAGCCAAAGAACATAGCAGCATCAATACATGTCTGGATTATATTTTCTGCTGGATGAAATTTTACTTCCTATGTTTAATTGAGCTAATAAATCGAGCTCCTAAATTGAGTGGAACGGAATCAAACTCAATATTGAATCCTTCTCCATCCTTTATCAGCCACCATGCAGCACACTGTAGTTATGGAAACTAAGAGTTGTATTTGATATGCAGATGTTCTTTGTTCCCTAACTTAGTGCAGTGGTCAAGGACATCAATCTACAACTCTCTAGGCTTCGAGAACCCACACTGTGTCTCAGAAGCAATCACATGGTTGAGTTCATTTGAGTCCTGGTTATGACACGTTTCTATACTATTGTTGCATTGCCTACCCCAGTCTCCCAAGGAAGTTAATTGGAAGTCATGCAGCCAATACATTCCTGAATCAGCTGGGCTCCCAGGGGATGCGAGGATCAGGTTCATAGTCATCTATGCCATCCACAAGACCTACAGGGGAAAATCAACAGGATATTTAGAAAACCTGACACCAAACTAGGCCCTAAAAAAACTAGGATTAACAAAGGCAACATTTTCACCTAACAAACTATCAAATGGCGGAAACCTGATAGGAGATAATTGGGAATCCATGACACTTGGAGGTGGAATGCGCCTGACCTAAGCTTGACTGCAGAGCCAAACTGCATGTGTTCTGAGGAAGACCTATACACTGAGCTGTTCCTTATCACTTATAAATGAATTCTTGTATGAGGAAAAGTGATTGACCTTGTCTTTCACGGTGCACTTTGAATGCTATGTTTCCAAATATCACATCTTCCAGACTCTTCCTTGCAGCACTCTGAATTATTCTTAAGGTGCCCCACCCGGAATTGTCTCCAAGGAGACGCACAGTGTTATAGCAATCTCTAAAAAGCTGTATATAAATAAATACATATTAACTGGCAAACAGAGGATGTAAATACCATATAAAAATGTGACATATTATATTTTTTAAAGTTCCTAATATTACCAGAGAGATTTACTTAGTCCTCTAGCACCTTCAAACATCTGCAGCACCAGCAACTGAGAGAACTCAAGAATTAGTAGAAAATCATGGAACATCTTTGTGTACCAATATTAATAAGAAGCATTGTACTTGAAATAAAATAGAAAACAGGCCACCACACTAAATAGCCAATAATCAAACTAGAGAACTATACAATTAAATCAGTTACTGCTTTTTCAAGAGAAAATTGAGAGGCTGCTTAACAAATGAAAACCAATAAGATGCCCAGGAGATCTTTCACCGCCACAATAATTATGCAAGCAGGAACCCTAAAACAGAGAGTGGTGCAAAAACTAGTACATGCGTCTTTTGTGTCTTGGATAATACTTCCCAAATTAATGGTGCACCTAGTGCTGAACATGTCTTGCCTTCACCGTAAAGACTACAAACTTCATACATCAATTTCTCAGGTGCCTATCCTTGCTAAACTTATAGAGATGCTTCTTGAAGCAGTAAAAGGAATAGAAATAGTCTCAGAAATTGTCCATTTGCAGTTGATAGTTGTAGTTTGTATGCTTTGCTGCTGTTTGATTTTTCCATGGTATTTGACACGTTTGTTTCATTGTCTCACTTTTGCAATGACCTATGTTTATCTTAGATGTCTAGGAAAAGGTTTGGTGACTGAACTAAATTATGATTCCTGGCACAAGCAACGGAGAATGATGGACCCAGCCTTCAGCCGAACGTAAGTCAGACAAGTTTCTGAATTGAACTGATAACATTTTAATATATAAGTAATTTCAGAATATATGGGGGATCTAATGCTGGCTTCAGATCCATTTCCACGTCATAAAGAAAGTTATTGGTTCCTAATGCCGTAGTGCCTACAAGGAGGTTTGGAGGCATTTTCTATTTTTTTTTTTAAATAAATCTGTTTATTCTAATTTTACCATACCCAGAAAAGATATCAGAGATAGCAGCATGCAGTCGGAGAGAAATAACATTTTGGGTAATCTTACAAAGTAGGATCCCTTAAGGGGAGGACATGAGAGAAAAGGTATCATGAGCAGCAAAAACAAGGAAGAGTAAGTATAGCAAACAGCCCTGAATGAGATCAGAGCTGTAGGTAATCCCACTATTGGTTCCATGTTGGAGTGCCTTCTTGAGGTGCCATGGACCTTATAAACTAGTTACTCAGCTTTGGCACAAAAATCCATGATATCAGTCCATTCATTCACAGTGGGAGCCTCAACGTGACACCAGTGCCAAGCAAGGTCTCTTTTGGCCATCAAGAAACCAAAGGCCACAAAGGAATACGTGTGACGTGGTATTCCCCAGTATTTGTTCATGGCAGGACATGCCCAAATTATGTAAAACAAGTCACTCCCTGAGAAGCTGCATCTAGTGTAGTTGAGATGGTGAGTTCTCCCCATACGCCAAAGTTGTGTAGGTTCATAGTAATGTCTGTGGAAGTACTTAAAGGAGACACAGGCATGTGGTTATAGCCTGAGACAACAGGTACATCAATGCATCAATCCACTCCTCATCCTCTAAGTGACCCAAGTCTTTGGAGCCTTTATCTAACATATTTTGAAACCTTTCATGTTTGGGTTCAAAAAACAGGTTGAAGGGTTTCATGCTCAGACATTCTCTAAAAATAATGCTGGATATGGGACTGACTCTGCAGAGATTTAGAAAACATTTAGCATTCATTTCTACACTTACTCATTAACTGGACAACCCCCAGGATATTACGGCATAGATTTGCAAATTTAGCGGCACAAAAATGTAAATTTAGCGGCACAAAAACTGAAATTTGGCGGCATTATTGCGGCACTTTATTTTACTCGTAATCATTCCTTTTCAGTCTTAAATCAATGGAAACTATTTTCGCAGAGTATTCCACTTTCAAATAGGCATGTTTAAAGTGTCTGAGAGTATTTGTTTGCTATGCTATGTTCCCGAGTTCTGTAATGGCTGGCAGCAACATTTTTCTCATGTTCCTGGCAGCCAATCAGAGAACCTGCGGGACTCCGACTTCTGCAGGAGCGATATGGCCCAAGGGAAATATAGATCCCAGGGCCAATCATAACTCTCTACTTTTAAATTGGCGTGCCCGCGAGAGTCTAAGACACTCTTGCAAGCCTAAATGCACCCCTGCTGGGTCCCGAAACAAAAAGAGAGGGGATGCGTTGGTGTCCAATGCTGCGCCCCTCTTCCTGTCTACTCTCGCCCCAGAATAGGGTGCAGGCACCCCTACCCTGACCAGTGGCATAAACCCTTCCACTCTCCCGCCACTGACCCTGCTTACAAACCAACACCATGGTTTGCTGTAACTCGATTCTCTCCCGGCTGCTCATGCACAGTGTGCAAACAGTCATGCACACTTTGCATGTTCCCCAGCAGGCTGCATTACACAGCCTGCTGGGGAACATGCCCAGGTCCCCAGTCCCCATCTGAGCACCAATACACAGCACTCAGACCAATCACAACTCTGCATTGCAGCATTGTGATTGGCTGTGGAGAGCCTGAGTGCTTCCCGGTTCTGGGACTCGAGAAGCAGAGGAGAGACGTAGCTGGTGGAACAGGTAAGTGGTATTTTAATTTATTTTTTATTTTGTCCCCCGCCACCACCCCCCGCCCCTCCACCCTCACCCTCATTCCCTGCCAGCGCTACTGAGCTCAAGACCACTAAAATTTTGTGATGCTGCAGCGTTTTGCACATAATTGTGGATTTGCCTCATTTGCCACATAATCCATCCTCGGCGGCTAATTTGCAGATTTTAACAAAAACAAATTGCTTCTACATCAAACAGCTCAAAAGTTTATAAAATCATGGCTACATATGTTATTGTGAAGTGTAAAGCCCTTTGCAAATGATGACTAGTTACCTTCCAGTGGCTTATTGCAGTATGTGGATGATAAACTGGTACCCGAAATATGGCGAAACGTTTGCAGAGACAGTGTTGACGTGTGAAAATAACATAATTAAGTGCTGCTAGGACAGATTGTGCCATATTATGCTGCATAATTTGCCAATTTTATGCATATTTAGTTTACCCTGCCACATAATTTGGTCCGCCACTGTTAAATAATTCAAATGGCCCTGAGAAAGCTAAACTGGGGATGGCACAACCAAGAGAATGCAATTTTGAATCTAAAAGGTGGCAAAGGTAGCCTGTTGCTGGCTTCGAAGGTGGAAAAGCGTCTTTGAATGTGGCAATACGATTCTTTGCACCAGTCCTGGTCTCTGCTTCACTGATGCTGTGTTACTCTCATTGATGGCAGTACAGAGGCCACAAGTGCCTTCCGTGCCATTTCCTGGGCTGGCCAACAAATCACCTCTGTTGCTGTAGAGATGAAAACCTCCAGCAGTTAAACCACAAAACAGGTGCCTGAACTTTGATCACTGTTTTGTGTGAAATGGATCCCAACTCCAAACCATACAAAACAGTTCAAAGGCCTAGCCTCTGTCACAAGACGAACAGACCCATCAGACTGACAGGTATTTCCATATTCATGCACCTTGAACCAGGGCGCCACTTGAAACTTTCTCGTGTCGCTGTATGATATTTTTGCGTGCATTCAATTCTGGCAGAATTGTGGTCATTCTGATCCACCTTGGGGTTTGTGAAAATAAGAGGGTAGCAATCTGTCTACCAGGAGTAAAAACATTCCGCTGTTGATTCAAGTGCAGCAGCATTAAAAAGGTTAACTTGAGCTGTTGACTGAGATGTGCACAGCGTGCTTTTGAAGCAAAGGTGTTCAGCAAATTCGGTGGGAGTTGCTGCAAAAGGACTCCAAATCAGGCTGATCCCCAAATTGGTAAGGTGATATCTTTCAAGACTTTGCTTAAATACTTAGAGCTCAAGCATGACCATTCACTGCAAATGCCGCCCAGCCGCCGATTTCGTGGGCACTTTTGTAAAAAACGCAGCCTTTTTCTAAAAGTGCCGATTTCGCTATTATTTTGCAAATTGCAAAATCATGGAGCGTCTTACTGGTACCAGAACGCACGTAGGATCAGCCGTGGCTGACTTCAAGTGGCCCAGAAGTAATAAATAGATCCTACGCAGTCGCTTAAATAATTAATTTTCCCTCATCGTCGCCTGTCGAAATCCCCCCACCCGGCCCCACTGCTCTTACCTGCACGGGCCGCGGCTGCGTAGGATCTATTTATTACTTCTGGGCCACTTGAAGTCAAATCTCTCATATTGTGAGACATATATCCCCTGAACAGAAACACGTGAAAATCATGTAAAATTGGTCAGTCACTGTTAGCTAGGCAAATCATTACTCACTTTTCCACCAAGCACTGCTCAGCTCTTTACACGTGACCGTTCAACGGAAATTTCACCATTGCATTAATAACTGATGATAAATTGATGACATCATTGATGACTTCACTCCTAAAATCACAAAAAAAGAAGTTCTGATGAAGAGTTGGTTTCTACACATCATAAAGCTGCAATCCTCCTGATTTCTTTATTATCTACTCACTTTGTTTGGTCCAAAAAACTATTTATGTCTGCTTTCATATTCTGTGAAAGATTTTGCACTAAAATCTTGTGCTTTTTATTATTTATTTACTTTGGCTTTCACGACAGAACCCACAATCACAAAATAATATAATTACAAGAAAAGATAATATTCTTAGCTATACACTACAGCCTTTAATCAGCACCACTGCTTTTAACAGAATATAAATGGCAGTCAATTGTGGGTGTGTGTTTTCAATAAGACATTTGGCAAGGCCCTCCACCTGCCACGCATTCATGGCTTAATGCTGTGAGCAGTGGAGGTTAGATGCAGAGCATGCCTTGCCTTATTCCTCCTACCCCTGAAAGCGCACAGCCTGCCAAGTTCTATGATTAACTGCTTTTGCCAACATCTCATTGTGTATGGTCGATGCCATACACAATGCAAGGCCTGGCAGGTATCAAAGCCTTGGCCTCCAATTGTCCATGTGTCCAAATCATATTGTAAACAGCCTATGTCCATGTTTGATGCAGGGCCTGGCATGAGATTGGCACCAAACCACCCATGTCTCCAACCATAATTCTCAACACCTACAGCAGTGTATAGCAGGAGTTAGATACTTGATCTGGGTTGTAACTGGAAGTGCTCCCAAACACCTGTGTCTCCAACCCTTCAGATGGAGGACCTGGCCTGACAAGAGCCTGCATCCAACCACCCATCCATCTAATCCATGTCCTGCACCCAACCGTTCATGCACCCACACCTCACTGCATGCTTGCTTTCAAAATAATTAATAAAAAAAAAATAGGGGGTCCGAGGAATCTGTCGTAGTGCTTATGACCAATTATAGCTCACAGAATCCACAGCCGTCAATGGAACCAAGACCTGTGAATCCTGTGAGTGTGCGTGGACCCATCAACAAAAGCGGTATTTCTTTTTTCTAATTCAGGAGAAGGCGTTTTGGTTGAGGAACTTTCTCCTCAGTGCATGCTGCAAGACTGCAGAGACATATAGAAAACACAAATCAAATATATGCGTATTTTCATCGTCCCATCATATGAGAATCCAGATCCGGAGCTATTAAAGGACTGGTCTGAGCACACCACTGAGTCGGCAAAAGGAATGGTCAGAATCCTGATCAAATACGCTTGGAGTGACCAAGCCAAACTGTTAGAGGAAATCAAGAGGTTAGAGGAAATGATCGGCAAGGATAAAGATTTGAAACAGAATGAAGACCTGAAAGCAGCAATGATGAGGAGGCTCAAAGAGTATGAAAGTGGGATACGTAAGCGTAAACAAACGAAGTTTCAGCGGGATGAGCAGGATTACCTTACTGGACGTGTCCTAACGTTTGCCCGCAAGTATGATATCCCCAGAAAGAATCTCACAAAACAACAAAATAGAGGGATAGTAAGTAACAAAGATACCTCAGAGTCAGAGGTGGAAGTCTCGGAGGGAGAACAGGGGATTGCGGAGGACAGCCACCCTGTAACCGGGTCTACTTATTTTCAGGAATACAAACTAATTCGGGAAAATTGCCAGAGACCTGCGCAACGAACACATCCACCAGCGCAACAGTCAAAAAGAAATGAAAAACGAGAAGGGGCAGGAAAAGCAGTCGAAGAGGTACCATCTCCCAGAGTTACCAGGAGCAAAGGCAAGCGAGGCAGATGGTAACAACGAAAACAGTTATCAACCTCTCAGAGAGAGTACTTAGTGAAGCAGAAACACTAGTACTACAACTAGGATTGACTTTCGGCCCCACCACGGATTTTGACTTTGTGGAAACGAGAGTGGACCTGTTTAAGTATACCTGGAAACTGAAACTGCAAAAAATACACTTACTACGTCCACAAATGAATTTAAATCAAGAGACTGTTCCAACCAATGACATGGACTTACTCACTGGCTCTGACCTAGATACCCTTTTGATCTTGCAATCACTAGAAACTTCTGAATCAGATACTGACACTTTCCAACAGCCAGTTAATGACAATGTTGTACAAATAGCGGGCGTCATACAGACTGGTGGTAAAAGTGGTCTAAAGAGAAAATCTAGGAAAACACTGCAAACAACGTTTGATGCAATCAATGTCTTTAGTGACACTGTGGTCGCTGACCTTAAGAAGTTGAGGAATGAAAAAATGAGTAAAAACAATAAAGATTATAACATTCCAATTGAAGAATGGCAGGCTATTCAATCACTCAGAAATGAAGATTCTATTGCAATAAAGCCCTCAGATAAGGGCGGAAACATTGTTGTTTTCTCTTGAGTGCACTACGTTACAGAAGCCTTAAGCCAGTTGAGAGACACAGATTGCTACTTACCAACTACTAGAACTGTTTATGCTGATTGTATAAAGACTTTTCACCAACTACTGCTGATTTGGAGGGAGAAGGGTTTGATAGATACAGATGAATATAATTTTTTATTCTGTGAATATCCTGTTGTTCCCACGTTCTATCACCTCCCTAAAATCCATAAAAATGCCAGTAGACCACCAGGGCGACCTATTGTTGCATCTATCAACAGTTTATTGGAGAATTGTTCCACCTGATTTTTTCCTGGCACCATGGGTCAGAGATCTTAGTTCCTACATAAAAGACACCGGTGACTTTTTGAGAACGATTGAGGGTGTCACTTGGGAGGAGGACATGCTCCACTAAATGAAATTTTTGAATATTGGACACATTTATCAATAAAGACATTTTTTTTTCGACCATAAGAAAAATCTGGACCTGCTTTTTTCAAATCATCACGGATAGTTGATGTTTTAATGAACTTTAAATAAGATATAATTGATGTGTGCTGATTCCATCTTGTTTTGTATACTGTATATGTATTAGAATGCCCGTGTCCAAAAAGATACGTAGGCAGTACTATCCACCCAGCAAAGAAACAGATACTGGAACATATGCGAGCCATCACTAAGAAAGATCAGACCTATTCGATGGCTCGCCATTTTGAACATATGCATAACAGTGATCCAAAACAACTTACATTTTTCTGTATTGATCAGGTACCAAAGAATGAAAGGGGTGGAGACAGGACAAGGGCGTTAAGGGCCTTAGAATCTAAACACATAATAGATCTTCAAACCAGAGTTCCCTTAGGCCTTAATATTGATGAGGAGCTATGGGCTCATTTAGAATAATTGGAGAATAATTTTCTGTGTTTTTATTACTTTCTCCGTTCTTTCTGTTGCCCTCCACTCTGCCTTTTTCTCCTCCTTATTTTCTATTATCACCAATTCTTGATCATCCTTTTTATATATGTAACGACTAATTGAGAGTTCTTTATCCCTGTCATGAATGTGTAATATAGATTATTTATAGGCCTTGCTTCACGGGTACAACTTTGGTGGTAAGCCCATTCAGGGCGTAATTTTGTTCACTTAACAGTACTCCAAGTGGTCTGCCCATTCAGGGCATAATGAGGTCAGTGTGCCATTATCTTAGTGGTAATTAAGAATTAATTTAGGCTGATTGAAGGTATTTACCCCCGCCACGAGCCGCTTGTCCTACACTGACTGGTTTGATAGAATGATCCTGCAATAATAAGTAATTTTTCAATTATGCTTACATTTTGGATCCTCTAATCATGAAATGTGTATATATATATATGTATATATTTCCTTTTTTAAACCACATGTAAATAGTTGTATATATTGATGTATAACTTTGGAGTACTGATGAATTTCAGTGAACCTATATCAACTCTGGAACAGGTTCCAAGATGGCCGCCATGTATTCTGCATTAGGCAGTACCTATACGAGGCCTTCTTTGGGATTTTGATGTTTCTTTTCCATTGCACGTAATTCACGTTTAGCACTTTAAAAATGTGTCATACACTTGGGGCAACTGACATCGAGAAAGGCAGATTGCCGAAACGTGTCTGTCAGTGCGGGGGGGGGGTCTGTGCACGAATAAATTATTTTTGTTAAGAACCTGTGAGTGTTCTCCTACTTACGCGATCGGAATTGCTGTGCGTGTGGAAGAATATATATATATATATGTATATTACCTACTGGCGGTCGCCAGTAGGTAGTTATAGTTAGGACCTATTATCCATAGGAAAAGCGTTTTTTGATTTGCCAATATCTTTGGCGCCGTTTGACGGATCTTCGTGAAATTTTCCCAAAAATAGGGTTGGACCGCTCAGTTTGTGTGTTGAAAGTTTCGGGGTGATTTGTCAAGCGGGGGCCGAGAAAAAAGGGGGGTCCCAAAGCGCGTTTTCTCCATGTTATTTTCCATAGGAACTTTATTACAGGCTACAGCCTGAACTGCTGAACGGAATTACACCAAATTTGGCAAAAAGGTAGGTCTTGGTTTAGAGTGCGCCCTTTTTGTTAAATGGTGTAAATCCATTCAGTAGTTCCTGTGAAATTTAAAAAAGAAAAATATCGATATCTGAGCACCGAGGAGGGTTCGCGAACCCTCCCGGGCACGAGCTTCACTCTGATTGGTTGCCAACACTCCAAACCAGGAAGTGTTGGCAGCCATCTTGTGACTCGGTAACCGAGTGACAAGAAAAAGGGTGAAATCAATCAATCAATCAATCACGGCATTTATAGAGCGCGCTACTCACCCGGGAGGGTCTCAAGGCGCTGGGGGAGGGGGTAAGTTACTGCTCGAACAGCCAGGTCTTGAGCTGCTTCCTGAAGGAGAGATGGTCCTGGGTTCGCCGAAGGTGAGTGGGGAGGGAGTTCCAGGTCTTGGCTGCCAGGTAGGAGAAGGATCTTCCTCCGGCGGTGGCTCTGCGGATGCGTGGTACGGTGGCGAGGGCGTGGCTGGTTGATCGTAGCTGGCGGGTGGGCGTGTAGAAGGTCATGCGGTCGTTGAGGTACTTGGGGCCCAGGTCGTGGAGGGCCTTGTGTGCGTGGGTGAGGAGTCTGAACGTGATTCTCTTGCTGACGGGGAGCCAGTGCAGGTCTTTCAGGTGTCCGGTGATGTGGCTGTGTCGGGGGATGTCCAGGATGAGTCGTGCGGAGGCGTTCTGGATGCGCTGGAGTCTTTTTTGAAGTTTGGCTGTGGTTCCGGCGTAGAGGGTGTTCCCATAGTCCAGTCGGCTAGTGACGAGTGCCTGGGTGACGGTCTTCCTGGTTTCAGTGGGGATCCATCTGAAGATCTTGCGGAGCATGCGCAGGGTGTTGAAGCACGAAGATGAGACGGCGTTGACTTGTCTGGTCATCGACAGGGAGGAGTCCAGGATGAAGCCCAGGTTGCGTGCGTGGTCCGTTGGCTTGGGCGCGGTGCCCAGGGGCCGGGGGCCACCAAGAGTCGTCCCAGGCGGAGGGTGATGAGCCCAGGATGAGGACTTCCGTCTTGTCTGAGTTCAGTTTAAGGCGGCTGTTCCTCATCCAGTCGGCGACGTCTCTCATCCCGTCGTGTAGGTTGGCTCTGGCGGTGGTGGGGTCGTTGGTGAGGGAGAGGATCAGCTGGGTGTCGTCGGCGTAGGAGATGATGTTGAGGTTGTGTTGGCGTGCGATGGCTGCGAGGGGCTCATGTAGACGTTGAAGAGGGTTGGACTGAGTGAAGATCCTTGTGGAACGCCGCAGATGACTTCGGTGGCCTCGGATCTGAACGGGGGAGGCGGACTCTCTGGGTTCTTCCGGCGAGGAACGAGATGATCCATTCCAGTGCTTTCTCTCGGATTCCGATGTTGCTGAGGCGCTTCACTAGGGTGCGGTGGCAGACGGTGTCGAACGCCGCGGAGAGGTCCAAGAGGATGAGGGCTGCTGTTTCCCCGTTGTCGGTTAGGGTTCTGATGTCGTCGGTGGCTGCGATAAGGGCGGTCTCGGTGCTGTGGTTGGCCCGAAACCCGGACTGCGAGGGGTCGAGGGATCCATTCGTCTCGAGGAAGGCGGCAAGCTGTCTGTTGACGGTCTTCTCGATGACTTTGGCTGGAAACGGAAGGAGCGAGATGGGACGGTAGTTCTTGAGGTCGGTGGGGTCCGCCGTTGGTTTCTTCAGGAGGGCGGTAAGCTCGGCGTGCTTCCAGCTCTCCGGGAAGGTGGCGGTG
The DNA here is from genome assembly GCA_963921515.1 of Calotriton arnoldi. Classification (NCBI taxonomy): domain Eukaryota; kingdom Metazoa; phylum Chordata; class Amphibia; order Caudata; family Salamandridae; genus Calotriton; species Calotriton arnoldi. The sequence continues at coordinate 605,630 of CAWUFW010002753.1, forward strand.
TGGAAGGAGGAGTTGATGATGTCCCGGAGATGGGGTGCGATGGTGGCGTCGGCTTTGTTGAAGACGTGGTGTGGGCAGGGGTCGGTTGGTGATCCGGAGTGGATGGAGTTCATCGTGCGGGTGGTGTCTTCGGTGCTGATCGGGGTCCAGTTGCAGAGGGTGGTGGTGGCGGGCGTTGGTTCGGCGGTAGGGTGCGTGGTCTGTGCGTCGAAGCTGTTATGTATGTCGGTGATCTTGCGGTGGAAGAACGCGGCGAGTGAGTTGCAGAGGTCTTGCGAGGGGGTGATGTCGTTGTTTCCGGCGCTGGGGTTGGAGAACTCTTTGACGATGCTGAAAAGTTCCTTGCTGTCGTGGGCGTTGTTGTCCAGTCGTTCTTTGAGTGCCGACTTCTTGGTGGCACGGATCAGCTGGTGGTGTTTGCGGGTGGCGTGCTTGAGGGCGGTCCTGTTGTCTGTGGTCTGGTCGAGTCGCCAGGCTTTCTCGAGAGTGCGGCAGTTCTTCTTGGATTCCTTGAGTTCGTTGGTGAACCAAGGGGTTTTCTTGCTTCCGGGTCTGCTGGGAGAGTTTTTAGTGGTGCGAGGTCGTCGGCGCAGGCGGTCAGCCACTTGGCGAGGTTGCTGGCTGCTTCGTTTGGGTCCGTTGTGTTGGTGGGTGTGTTCTGGCTGAGGGAGGCGGTGAGCTGCTCGGCGGTGATCTTGCTCCAGCTCCGGCGGGGAGCCTGTTGCGGGTGGTGGTGGGTCGCAGTCTTTCTGAAGCTGAAGTGGACGCAGCTGTGGTCGGTCCAGTGGAGTCCGGTGGCGTGGCTGAAGGAGATGTGCTTGCTGGAAGAGAAGACGGGGTCAAGCGTGTGGCCGGCGTAGTGGGTGGGCGTGTTCACCAGTTGCTTGAGTCCGAGGTTGGCGAGGTTGTCCAGCAGGGCGGTGGTGTTTCTGTCGTTGTTGTTCTCCAGGTGGAAGTTGAGGTCCCCTAGGAGGATGTAGTCGGCGGAGGGCATGGCGTGCGGGCTGATGAAGTCTGCGATGTCTTCGCTGAATAGTGTGCGTGGTCCCGGGGGTCTGTAGATGAGGGTGCCTCGGAGGGTGGTCTTGGGGTCAGTGTGTATCTGGAAGTGTAGGTGTTCGGCGGCGGTGAAGGTCTCGTCGGAGTTAGTCGAGATGCGGATGGTGTTCTTGTGTACGATGGCGATGCCTCCTCCCGTCTGGTTGACGCGGTCCTTCCGGGTGATCTTGTATCCGTCCGGGATGGCTATGGCGATGTCGGGCGCTGAGGAGGCGTTCATCCAGGTTTCGGTGAGGAAGGCGACGTCTGGTGCTGTTGCGTCGAGCAGGTCCCAGAGTTCCACGGCGTGCCTGTGGACGGAGCGGGTGTTCAACAGGATGCATTTCAGGTGGTTGCTGCTGGTGCTCGACTTGGCGGAGGTGGTGCACGTCCGGGGGCAGGTGAATCGGCAGGCTTGGCAGGTGAAGGGTCCGTGGGTGCGTCTCGGTGAGGCTCGGTAGCAGGCAGGGTTCCGGCCGGCATTGAGTGCGGTGAGGGTGGCGGCGTCGTAGGTCTGTCGAGTAGTGTTGCATCGGTGGGATCCAGGGGTCCTGGCGCTGGGCGCGGGCCAGGCGCGGACGGGCGCAGACGGGCTTACCTTTGGCGCACCTTCGGCGCTCCGTCGGTGCTCCCGCTGCGCGCGGTCGCTCAGGGGGCGTCATAAGTAAGGAGCCTGGAGGGAGGAGCAGCTGGGTGGCGGGAGCGGGGCGGCGAATGGAATCACGGGGGGGCGGGGCCGCAGGGAGGCAGTGGCGGGAAGTCCCAGGAGCAGCGGGCAGCGGGAAAGTCCCAGGAGCAGCGGGAAGTCCCAGGAGCAGCAGGCAGCGGGAAAGTCCCAGGAGCAGCCGGCAGCCAGCGAAGGAATCTCCAGGCAGGAGGCGGCAAGGCAGGCAGGAGCGGCAGCAGTGAGTGGGGCGACCAAGCCCTGTGGAGGGCTGAGCGGTCACACTCTGTGGTCCCCTACGGTCCCCTTAAGTAAGGAGCCTGGAGGGAGGAGCAGCTGGGTGGCGGGAGCGGGGCGGCGAATGGAATCACGGGGGGGCGGGGCCGCAGGGAGGCAGTGGCGGGAAGTCCCAGGAGCAGCGGGCAGCGGGAAAGTCCCAGGAGCAGCGGGAAAGTCCCAGGAGCAGCAGGCAGCGGGAAAGTCCCAGGAGCAGCGGGCAGCAAGCGAAGGAATCTCCAGGCAGGAGGTGGCAAGGCAGGCAGGAGCGGCAGCAGTGAGTGGGGCGACCAAGCCCTGTGGAGGGCTGAGCGGTCACACTCTGTGGTCCCCTACGGTCCCCTTAAGTAAGGAGCCTGGAGGGAGGAGCAGCTGGGTGGCGGGAGCGGGGCGGCGAATGGAATCACGGGGGCGGGGCCGCAGGGAGGCAGTGGCGGGAAGTCCCAGGAGCAGCGGGCAGCGGGAAAGTCCCAGGAGCAGCGGGAAAGTCCCAGGAGCAGCAGGCAGCGGGAAAGTCCCAGGAGCAGCGGGCAGCGAGCGAAGGAATCTCCAGGCAGGAGGCGGCAAGGCAGGCAGGAGCGGCAGCAGTGAGTGGGGCGACCAAGCCCCAAGGGAAACAAAGTGAAAAATGAAGAAAAGGGGGCAGGGTAGAAACACCCTTACCCCCTAGGCCTGCTCAGGGGGTCCCACAAGACCCAGGCCCAAAAAAAGCATTTAAAAAAAAAAAATCGGCCGAATTCGCGCTGGGGTGAAAACAAAAAAAAATGAAGCGCGGGCTCCTGCCTTCGTTATTGTTTAAGTCCCCGGGGCACTCACCAAATAATTAGCAGGGGCCCCCAGGGGCCCCCGCAGCCCCTGGGGGCTGACCATATCATGAATGATGTAATATGTGACGTCATCAGTAGTGCATTGCGGGGGCGCGAGTTATAGTTAGCTCAACTAACTATAACATCTGAATTTCTCTGGTTTTGTATGAGTGAAAAGCCCAACTAACTATAACGTCCCTGAAACCTATGGTTCTTTCCAGTGAATATATATATATATATATATATATATATATATATATATATATATATATATATATCCAAACCTGCAAAATATATAAATACATATATTTAAAGAAATATATGCATATATATATATATATATATATATACATACGCATATATTTCTTTAAATATATGTATTTATATATTTTGCAGGTTTGGATGTTTTTATTGCAGTAAATGCTGTGGCATAAAACTCATATTTCACAGGGAACCCTGAAATATGGAAACTATTTCAAAGTTTCCCGGTGATATTTGGATTTCATCACTTTAATGAAACCCCCAAACCACTCTGCAGAGCTTTGCCATTGTCAGGTCAATTTATATTATGGCGCATGGAGACTACATTTTATGGTAAGGTCATCTGAATTATTCATCAAAAAATCTAAATTATGCAGCACATTTTCTGATGTAGCAATTTGGACAAAAAAAAGAAAAAAGAAAGGGGAAGGCAGAAAAGTTAAATTTTCAATTTGAACTCCTACAGGATCCTTTGCTCTCTTATATAGAGAAAAAGCAGAGCAAAACTACATCATACTTGGCATGAAAGTAGAACTTTACTCAAGGAAGTGCTTTTTATTGGTTAAGTAACTATGGTGTTTGGACAAAATATTGGAAAAAAAATATTGTGTCAAGTATATCGGGATGTCAAAAATTTAGTCGAGAGGAATATCAAAGGTAAAAATATTATTTTAAGTGTTGTTTTTAATTTTGTTGTAAAAAATAGCGACTTAGAAAATATCTTTGTATGTAATATCGTTTGTAAGTATTTTGTATGAACTTTATTGTAGTGTGTTGGATTCTATATGTTTATTAATTTTTTTTAATTTGTGTTTTTAGTAAGATTATTAATAATGAAATAGTTGAAATTTGTGTTTTTAGTTGTAATAATGTATAAAAATAATGAATTTATATTTTTTTTTAGCAGGGCATATTGGATTTTTAGGGATAAGCTTGGGGAGATTTTTAAAAGTGAATATGTTAAATTAAATGTAAAGTTAATTATGATAATGAGATGCAAATTTATATTGTAAAATGGATACATTAATGTTGTTACAATAATAGTTTTTATAAATATTGATTTTTAATTCAATTAAATGTATACTAATTATGAAAATTTAAAACATATTAATTTTATTGTAAATATTTAAATAAGTAATTAAACAAACACAATTTAAAAAATATATAAAAATTGAATTTAGTACAGTGTTTTTAAATTACATAAAATGTTTTCATTTAGTTTTGTTAAAAGGTAAATTATTATAGTAAAAATATTGTAAAATGCTTACTGTTGAAAAATATAAGGTCATTGTAAAATATTTTTTTTAGATTTATATTTTAAAAGATTGTGTTTTTTTAATTTCATGATTGTTAATTTTGGATTATAATTTTATTTTTTATTTTATGTTTCCAAGTATACGAATGGTAGTTAATAATTTAAAACATACATTAATTATTGATAGTGTTAACAAATTATTTTATATTTTATTGTCTAAATATGAATATATGTAGGTTTGTAGTTTTGAGTAGTGTGTTTTTTTAAAGTAAATTTTAGTTGATTTTATATATTTCAAATTATGTGTGGGGATGGAGTAACGATGGTGTATATAAAATGTTAGTTTGTAACATCTTGTATAAAATAACTTAGATTGTAGTGGAAATAGTCAATTTCACCTCCTCAGTATTCAAAAAGTTCCCCACATTGGTTTAGATTTGAGTGGGAATAGTAAACGTCACCCCTTTAGTGCCCAAAACCTTCCTAAAATTGGTTTAAATTGGAGTGGGAATAGTAAATGTCACCCACTAAGGGCCCACTCGTGGATGTGTGGCGATGGCGGTCCAGCCACTGCCACACCGCCGGCCAGACAGCACTTTTATGAGTTAGGCGGTGGGACCGTCATGGGACCGCCGCCACCGCTGCCGGGGAACCGCCGTTCCCTGGAGGTGGCATGGCAGTCCTGAAGCCGCAATATGCTTGGCGGGACCGCCTGGTTCCGCCAAGCATATTACGAGTTTCCTCTCCGCCACGGTTTTCATGGCGGCTCCACCGCCATGAAAACCGTAGCGGAGAGAAAACAAAGGGGTCCCTACAGGGCCCCCTGGTGACTCGCGTCATGTGTATGCACACAGGGGGCCACAACATGTGCCCCCCTATGTGCATGCACACCAGTTCCTGCACGCCATAGACGTTTCAGTCCATGGTGTGCAGGAACCTTGTGTGGCGATCCCATTGTGCCTCTTCCAAAGGCACCACCGCCTTTGGAAGAGGCACTGCAACAGGAACCGCCACACCGCCCGCCTGCCAGACCACTTTTAAGTTGTAATCTGGCGGTTGGACGGCTGCAACTCTTGGCCCACCCCGCACCACCAAAATTCGTAATCTGGACCTTAGTGTCCAACACCTTCACAAATTTGTGTAGATTGGAGTGGGAACAGTGAATGTCAACCCTTTAGTGTCCAACGCTTTCCCCAAAATGGTATAGAATGGAGGGGGAATAGTTAATGTCACCCCTTTAGTGTCCATAGCAACACATAAAGATGATGGACAGAATGCTGAACATTGTCAAACATTCTCCCCCGATTCAAGCTAGCGTGGTTGATAAGGGCTGATACACTGAAACCGGTTCCAGGATGCTTCTTTACACTCCAGGAAGAACCTGGCCTGGCAGTTCGGGCTGGACTGTTCCCATGAGAAGCAGGGTCAAGAGTGATTTTCATATGGCTCGGTCCAAACTGGGGTGGCATAGTGAGCAAAAGAACTATGGATTCAACCCAGATCTCTTGACTGGGGGTGAGTGGTTGAAAAATTTCAGCACTCCATCCATCATCTTGTTGTGTTTGCTATGTTCACTCTAAGTGGCCATGGGTATGCCCAGACGTGGGTTCCTTGCTCACTGTACCACTGGATTCAAGCTAGCCTGGCTGATGAGGGGTGATACCACGAAACTGGTCCCAGGATGCTTGTTTCCGGTCCAGGGAAGACTTGGCCTGGCAGTTCGGGCTGGACTGTTCCCATGAGGAGATGGGTCAAGACTGATTTGCATATGGCTGGGTTCAACCTGGGGTGGCATGGTGAGCAAAAAAACCCAGGTGTCTTGACTGGGGTGAGTGGTTGATAAGTTTCAGCACTCCGTCCATCATCTTGTTGTGTTTGCTACCACTTTAGTGTCCAACACTTTCCCCAAATTGGTATAGATTGGAGTGGGAAAAGTAAATTTCACCCCTTTAGTGTCAAACACCTTCCACAAATTGGTATAGATTGGAGTGGGAATGGTAAATGTCTCCCCTTTAGTGTCCAACAGCTTCCCTAAATTGTTTTAGATTGGAGTGTGAATTGTAAATGTCACCCCTTTAGTGTCCAACAATTTCATCAAGTTGGTCTAGATTGGAGTGCCAATAGTAAATGACACTCCTCTAGTGTCCAACACTTCCCCAAATTGGCATAGATTGGAGTGGGAGTAGTAAGTGTCACCCCTTTAGTGTCCAACACTGTTAAAAATGGTTTCTGTTGAACTGTGATTATTTAATTTTATAATATTAGTGTACAATCCTTTGTTTTAATTGTATTTGTATGTGGTAGAAATACTTTGTGTTATTTAATTAGTATTGTTGGTGGTTGGCAATATAGTTAAAAAATAGTTGCATGTTTGTAATAAATAATGTTAATTAAATATTTTTATATAATAAAGGCATATAACATATTTTTGAAAATGTATTTATGTTTTCAAAGTTTATTTTATTTATATTTTTAAACAAATATATTTCAAATTAAAAATAAACATTTCTATATAGATATAGATAGATAAATACATTTAATACACTCTTATTACATATAAAATCAAAATCAAAATGAAATTGTTGTACATGTTCCACTTTTTTCCCATTGTTTAACATATTTTTTAAACTTTTTCTAAATTGTTTTATATACATATTTTCAACATAATTTTAACATAGGTTTTTTTTAGTATATATTTGATAATTGTATATTTTTTATACAAATATTTTATTTATACTTTACAATTTTTTTACTTTTTCTTAACATGCACTTTCTTGGTTGTGGGTGTAACCCACGTGACTTAGTGATTGCTTTCCTTTCTGGGACGTTATATATTTGGCTTGCTATCTGAAAGCAATGTAATATTATAAATAAATACAACTGTTTAAAGGTTATACGTCTATTATTTACTTATACATTTAAGCAGCTACTTCTATTTTTTAAACTTACATGTATGTTCTTTTTAGATGTTTCACAGAGTATTGCAGATTTTCCGTTGGGGGTGCTGTAATGTGGTGCAGGTGATTACTTTGCTGTTGGATGAAAAAAAGCATCAGTTTTAATTGAAATGTTTATTTGTTCATAGTTTGTAGAGGTTGAGGTCATTATGTTTATTTTTTACTAGCTATTGGGGTGAGCTTATATTGTTTAATAGTTTTTGTATACTTACTTTGTTATATCTTTTCGCTGGTTTGTAATAGGTTTGCTTTCTAGCAGGTTATCACTTTTCTAAGTCGTAGTGTTTTCATTTAGGTAGAACATGTAAAGATACAGAAGTTGTAGAGTGTTTTATGAATTAGTTGCAATTTTACATTTTTAAGTTAATTTACAAGTAATTTTTTATTTAAATATAAGTTTTCCCTACTTGGTTTTATTAGTTAAGTATAGGAAGGCGATATTTTTGTAAACAATATTTATTTTACAATGTTTTTGTGTTTCGATATTGTATGCATTGATATTATGTCAGCGATCCGTAGCTGAAGAGATATTACCATTAGAAAAGTTTCTTGGGTGGGCTTGAAATTCATGACATCCATCATCCGTTAGAGATAAAGTGACAATTGAGGATAGCTTTTTTTTATTATTTACCTATAATCTTAGGATCCTTTCATGAATTTGCATGATCTTTGGCATGTTTAGTTTTCTTATTGTATTTTCCTCAGTCATTGATGTGGGCAGTTAAAAGGGGATGGTCGAAAAGTGTTAAAGCGCTAATAACTGTGGCATCTTTGATGAATTCACATGAAATTTGGCCACATTTAGAAAGCAGGTGCATCAAGGGGCGGGCAAAGATGTTTTCATACACTAATAACTTTAGTGCTGTTTAATGAAATTTGCAGGCTGACAGCAAGTTATGCTCGGTGCAGATATACCTTGCATTTAATACTCTACAAAATTGAACCTAGGTGGATAACATGGCAGGTGGGTTTCTCAAAATGAAAAACATAGTTCAGAGGTGTAAACAAGTTTCAGTCAAGCATACCAAGCACTAGCCACAAAGCAGGAGCTACTAAAAACATTATCCCCTAGAAGAATAACATACTATACACAATATGCATTAACACAGAAAAAAAGACAAGATAGAAAACAATCTTTTATAACCACACTGTGCAAACTTAAAGACGTAACAAATGCTACAACTACACTACAAACCTAATAATAAAAATAATAATAATAAAATTATTTATAAAGGGCGTAGTTACTCCCGACAAAGTGTCCCAGTGCTACAATCTCACTCACCAGAACATAGACAGTGCAGCATACTACTAAAAGAGACAAAATCAGACCAATCTAAAGAGCCATGTTTTCAGCTTTTTATGGAATGACAATTCTTTTTTTTCCTGTCTGATTTAAAGAGGGAGCGAATTCCACAGCTAGGCTGCCAAAAAACTGAAAGAGCAACCTTTAATGTGAGCTCTCTTTATAGTGAGGACACAAGCCAGCAAAGTCCCGGCAGATCTTAGATTCCTTGGGGGAGAGTAAGGCTTGAAAAAGGGATGTAAATAGCAAAGGCCCTTGTTCATAGAGACCTTGTAGCAATAGCACAGGGCCTTAAAAGTGATCCTTTTCTGTAGAGGTAACCAATGCAATTTAGACACCGCAGAGCCCATGGAGGAAGATTTAGCAGCAAACATGCTGCTGGGTTCTGCACCCGTTGGAGTTTCATCAGCCGAGTGCGAGAGACTCCCAAACACAGCACATTACATTAGTACAGCCTGGACGTAACCAAGGCCTGGACTACTAATTTCCTGGCAGATTCAGGAAGGAGACCAAGGATCTTTTTAAGGGTCTTTAAGATCCCAAAACACTTTCCCACCTGACGTTCAAAGATACACAAACATGCACAGAGATGCAATAAAACACCATTCATGCACATAAACCCTCATTTTGGTACACCCATATCATCAATAGTAATTATTTGGATGTCATTAAAAAATTTGAGGAGTATATTTTAAAATCACATTTAAAGTATTGTTATGGTTACATCACTTACAAAATATAAGTTACATTTTGAAATACCTCTTAGATTCACTGAAATAAAATCAAGGTTAACGTTAAGTTAGAGTTAGAACACATATGAAACTTTATATCATACTTTTAATAAAGACTCAGAAATTCACTGAAAAACTATAGTTAATGAGAAGGTATTTTAAGAAAACATATAAAACAACATAAACTACATTTAGAAAAAACTCTGAAATTCATTGGAAATACCATAGTTAAAAAGGGGTTATGGTTACGAAACAAAACCTAACTACTGAATTTTGCCAGTTATGGTTAGGTTTAGCTGTAGTTTATGCCCCATCATGCACTGCTTATGACCTTACATATGGCCTCACTGATGATGCTAAATAACAGATGACATCACTGATGACATCATCTAATGGTGCAACTACTCTCCTTACTTCCTATTAAGAAAATTATTATTAAACAGATTAATATTTACTAGCTATGTTAACTGAAGTAGTGTAGTAACTATAAAATATTTTGCGGTAGAACTATTAAACCACAACATTGGCCTTGGAATACACTGAACAAATAATGTAACCAGTAATACAACAATGAACTCTTGTTCTTACATTATTGTCCTTAAAATTAAATAAAAGAGAACTTTGTATTAAAACTCTTACAATATTATTAAGTTATAGAGCAAGAATATAAACCGCTATAGAAGAAACAACATAGACAGACACCCATTAATTCACTACCATACATCTGCAATTGCAATATCAAATAACCACCATGATGTGCCATGCAACTGTTGTAAGGAGTGTAACGGTCAGTATCCTACCACAACATACCCACCATCATGTAATAACACAATCATATAACTACACTACCAGTGTCATATAACCATATATCCCATATTAGATGCAACCACAAAAAAGTACACCCAGACAAGCTACAAGCTCAAAAGTAGTATCATAAACCATACATCCCCCTAAGTATACACTAGTGAAACATACACATCTATCTATCTATCTCTATTACCTACTGGCATTCGCCAGTAGGTAGTTATAGTTAGGACCATGTTTCCATGGGAAAAGCATTTTTTGACTTGCCTATATCTTTGGCGATGCTTGACGAATCTTCACAATTCTTTATTTTAAAAGTGTGCTGCTAATTCTAGTTGTGCATAAAAAGTTTCGTTGCAATCTGTCGAGCGGGATCCGAGAAAAAGGAGGGGTCAAAAAAAGTGTGCTTCCCATGTTAATTCCCATAGGGATTTTGAATACGACTACAGCCTGAACTGCCGGATGGAATTACATCAAATTAGGCCGAATGCTAGCTCTTGGTTCAGAAAGAGTGCTTTTTGTTATTTGGTGTTAATTCGTTCAGTAGTTTTAGAGTTATTTTTAAAAATCCAAATTTGTATATCTAGGGACGCAAACCCTCTGCAAACCCTCTGGATCTTGTGCAGAGATCTGATTGGCTGCCAACACTTCAACCAGGAAGAAAAAATAAAGAAAAGGTGTCAGGGTAGAAATACCCCCCTTCACGAACTCAAGGGAGCCCCGGGGACCACCACCTCCCCGGGGCTTTATTTTAAAAATGGAGGGGGGCACGGAACCCCTATCTGGGTGTGTTTCAAGCTCCGTTGACCACCACCTCCCCGGGGCTAAAATAAAATATCTAAAGGGGGATGCATGGATCCCCCTGTGCCCCAGGGAACCACAACCTCCTTGGGGCCAGCAATTAAAATAGATGTGGGAGCGGGTCCGCATGTCCCCCTCCCTCCCGGGCCATATACAGCCCCAGGGAACCACCACCTCCCCAGGACCAGCCCATGAAAATGCAAGGAGGGGGGCCGCACAGCCCCCCTCCGGGACTCATTAATGGCCTTGGGGACCGCCACCCCCCAGGAACGGTTCCTGCTATCTCCTGAGGTGCCCACCCTTTGACAGCTCCCGCCAAGCGAGAGCGAACACTGACTCTGCTCCCAGCAAGCGGGAGCAGTCAAACTGCTCCTGCTTGCTGGGAGCAGAGTTTTCATCTGTTTCCCTGCTCTCTGTCATGCGAGCAGGGAAACAGATGAAACGATTGCTCCTGCACTCAGGGAGCTGCATTTTTAGCAGCTCCCTGCATGCTGGAAAAAAATGCCAGCTCCTGCAGGAGGCGGGGAGCCAGCTTCGACGGTGGGGAACTTGAGGTTCCCCCACGGTCCCCAGCGCTGAACACTGGGTGCCCTGGGTGGGGCCAGGGTACCCAGGTAGGCATGACCGGGCCCTGGGGGATGAAGTCCCCAGGGCCACAATTGGCCCAGGGTGGGGTACTGCACGGCCCCCCAATCCCATTGAATTTTGTCCAGGCCCTGGTGGATAGGGTCCCCGGGGCCAAAATCAGACCAGGGAGGTGGGCCATGAGGCCCTCCTCCCCCATTGCCCAAAAGGCAAAACAGGGCAGGAAAATTAGCAGAAAAGGCAAAACAGAGCAGAGGGCAAAACAGAGGACAGAAAAACTAGCAGAAAAGGCAAAACAGAAAAGTAGAGGGCAAAACAGAAAAATGAGCAGAAAAGGCAAAACAGAGGGCAGAGATCGAGCAGAAAAGACAAAATGAAAGGCAGAAAAATGAACAGGAAAGGCAAAACAGAGGGCAAAAAAACAAGCAGCTGAGGCAATAATGAGCAGAAGAGGGCTAAATATAGGGCACTCAGACACTCAAAGACTCATTGTCACACTCATACACCCATTTACAGACCCACTCAGACTCATGCACCCACTCACATACCCACTCAGAGACTCATGCCCTCACTCACATACCCACTCAGAGACTCAAACAGACACACACACACGCACAGACCCACTCAGAGACTCAAGCACCCACTTACAGACCCACTCAGACACTCATACATTCACTCACAGACTGACACATACTCATGGAGGCACTCATAAACTGACTCAGACACTCTGATGCCATCTCACAGACCCACTCAGACACTCACTCACCCACTCACACACCCATTGAGACACTCATGCGCTCACTCACACATTCAGTAAAACACTTATGCACTCACTCTCAAAAGTTACAGTTAGGATTTTTTTTAAACCTTAGAAATTTAGAAATCCTCTTAAAAAACAAAGGTTACAGGGGCGTTATAGTTCGGAAATAACATTTAAAATAAAATATAAATTTATTGAAAAAACCAAAGGTTACAGGGACGTTATAGTTAGGCTCAGATTTGACTCATACAAAACCATTGAAATTCAGCACCTGAGCTAACTATAACCTGCGTCCCCGCAATGCACTGCTTATGGTGACATCTCAATATATACATATATATAGAGAGAGAGATAGATATATTATATAAAAACATATATATATATATATATACACACTAGTGCAACATATATATATATACTAACATATATAAAACACTAATATTGCATATATATATATAACACTAATATTGCATACATATATATATATATATATATGTTGCACTAATGTGTGTGTGTATATATATATATATATATATATTATATATATATATATATGTATCAGAACAAGAGACCCACCATATTACAAAATAACATACATAATTAATAAAAATATGTTCAGCATTATTTTTAAATACAGTAATAAAAACAGTCGCTTCAAACATCTGTTATGTTTTGTTAATAGGTTTGTAGAGCGCATGAATACCATAATGGTGTCTTAGCGCTAGTGTCAGATAATATATCTCGCATGAAGGCAGAATATTTGAGATTAAGACCGCTGAGCAGAAAAGCCAGGTTTTTAGCAGTTTCCTAAAGATTAGGAGATTAGGTTGTATTCAAAGATGGTCGGGCATGGAGTTCCACCATTTGGATGTAAAATGGGAGAGGCTTCTTCCTCCCCAGTGTGCTGTTTTGATTCTAGGAGTTCTTATTAATCTAGCTGTAGTGGACTGCAGGGTGTGTGAGGGTGAATACCACTTAAATGTTTCTTGAAAGAAAAGAGGACCAACCTGGTGTAAGGCTTTGTGAGCCCAGCATAGGACTTTAAACCTAATCTGTGCCCTGATTGGTAGCCAGTGCAGTTTGAGAAACTGAACAACATTTTGGAAGGTTCATCAGCACCCGGGCTGCTGCATTCTGAAGAGTCTGCAGTTTGTTTAGTGTGTGCTTTTGCAAGCCTACATATAAGGCATTACAGTAATCTTATTTGGAGATAACAAGAGCTATGATAACAGTTTTTCTTAACTCCATTGGTAGGAAGGGAAGGATTTTCTTCCGTATCTTCAGAGTGAGGAAACAGGAGGATCTCATTATAAAAAAGAATTTTACTCATAATAAAGATTATGCCAATAGAAAAATGATTATTCACAGCAGCAGAGAAAGCAAAATTAGTATCTACTGCACTATCATGGATGATGCCATCAGTGGTGTTTTCAATAATGTCATTTGAGATGTCAGTGATGTCATCAATGATTACATGATGATGATATCTCTGATGGTTTATGTGATTGCAAGAGCTCTTACAGCTAACGTTTTATCTTGGCAAACATAAAAATACAATGATAATATAAGATGATGGACTTTTTTTGCACATTCTTTATCTTAAACAATTATTATGTAGAGATATTAATAAACCATAACTTGCAGCTACCTCATGGGATTGATGGAAACATTCAATGAGAAGGCTGAGGCTCTGATGGAAAAACTAGCAGAAAGTGCTGATGGAAAAAGAGAAGTTCGAATTCTTGACTTGACTAGTCGAGTAACGCTTGATGTGATTGCAAAGGTAAGATCTTCTGCATATGTAAAATGATATACTATCTGGTTCCAGTTTGAAAATGTAGTGTATCCTGAAGAATGAATATCACATGTTTTTCTGCATGAGTTCACCTTAATAAGACAAGAGTTTGTGTGATCATATATTTTTGGCCAACATTTCAATATTGTTTGAGGAAGATGCTGCAAATATGATACATACGTACCAAAAATAGAAAGCGAAATGGGAGAACAATTTTCAGCATAAACAACTTTCTGTATTAGGTCATAAAACCAGTGAAAATAGTGTACAGGGTTCAAAGTGAAAGCCAGCACCTGCACCCTGCGAGACGAAATGGAGGAAATCAGAGCACAGTTCATACTGGGCTGCGCATTGGACAAACTAAGAGAACAGACATTGCAGGATCTAGGAAAGTCCATGCAAGACATTTAGAACTTGAGGCCCTCCAAGGAACTGTCGAAAGGATGGGCCTTACACATAGAAGCAGGCCTACACCAGCCCATAAAGAGCGAACAGGTTCTCCAAATACCCTGAGCAGCGACCGTGCCCTAAGGCGAAGGAAGCAAAACACTGAGTAGGCCATGCTGACGTCGCAGAGGGTCATTTCAGCAGACAGGAGAGTGACAGACGACTGGTAAGAAGTGCTCAAGATGAACCACTTTGAATATATATGCAGGTAGTACCAGCCATAATAGAAACATCCGAAGACAGTGGTAAACTTCTATGCGCCTACCATCGGTAACACTGAGGAGGATGATATAGACATGATATGATATGAGACATGATATGAGGAGGATGGCACAATCTACTTGGTTCATGATGTCAATCAGTTCCAAACAAAGGCAGATCCACCCCCAAGTACTAGTAGGAGGAATGCCTGTGACTGCCATCATCAAAACCCGCATATTCATAACTGTAATGGTCCAGGAAACATACAAGATCATCCCAAAAAGACCAAACCTCTAGCCAACTCAGGTTTGCGCACTCTTGATGGAATGTTTGCAGCAGACATTACGCCCAGTGAGTGGACTACCCCTACCAAAGTATATCTAAGAATAGGAGGAACAGGTATGCTGCTGAACTGCCAAACAGTCCAAAATCTGCAACTCATTCATTTTGCTTTCAGCTTACATACAGCTGAGTTGTACTGCTTGCTAGTTGAATGCCCTGAACTCTTCCGAGGTATTGGCTGCCTGTAAGGAAAGTTGGTGAGCCTCTATGTGAACTGACCTGTACAGCCAGTAGAGCTACATCGTCGCTGTTAGAAATTGGGTTTCAGATTGGCAGAGGTATGCACCCTGCCCAAGCAGGAACCCCAATCCTAGGCAGGGTAAGTAAGATACACAGCAAACACAACAAGATGATGAACGAAGTGCTGAAAGGGTATGCCCAGATGTGGGTCCCTTGCTCGCTGTGCCACTGAATTCAAGCTAGCCTAGCTGAGTACGGGTAATAGCCCAAAACCGGTCCGAGGATTCTTGTTTCCAGTCCAGGGAGGACCTGGCCTGGCAGTTCGGGCTGGACTGTTCCCATGAGGATCAGGGTCAAGACTGAATTACATATGGCTGAGTCCAGAAACTGGGGGGCATAGTGAGCAAAAGAACGATGGATTAAAGCCAAATCCGTTACTGGGGGTGAATGGTTGAAAAGTTTCAGCACTCCATCCATCATCTTGTTGTGTTTGCTATGTTCGCCCCAAGTGGCCAAGGATATGCTCAGACATGAGACCCTTGCTCGCTTTACCACCGCCCATCATCTGTGTGTCTTTTGCTTTCTTGCCCTAAGTGCGCCGGGTATGCCCAGACGTGGGCAACAGGCTCACTATGCCACTGGATTCAAGCTAACCTGGCTGATGAGGGGTGATGCCCCAAAACCAGTCCCAGGATGCTTGTTTCCTGTCCAGGGAGGGCTTGGCCTGGCAGTTCGGGCTGGACTGTCCCCATGAGGAACAGGGTCAAGACTGATTTGCATATGGCTGGGTCCAAATTGGGGTGGCATAGTGAGCAAAAGAATGATGGATTAAACCCAGATCTGTGACTGAGGGTGAGTGGTTGAAAAGTTTCAGCACTCCGTCCATCATCTTGTTGTCTTTGCTAAGTCAGATATACACCATAAATTAACCTGTGCTCACCCTCTGGTAGCTTGGCACAGAGCAGACAAGCTTAACGTAAGAGGCAACGTGTAAAGTATTTGTGCAACACTTCAAACAGTAACACAGTGAAAACACCACAAAAAGACTCCACACCGGTTTAGAATAAGAGATTATATTTTTATAAATAAAACCCAACCTAAATGACAAAAATACAATAAGTAGAAGTCAAGATATGGCTTTTTAAAGAATAAAAGTAAAAAATAGCGCTTGGAAGCAATAAGCGCCTATGGGGTTATCTAGTAGCGCTGGACAGGGGAAAAGTCAAGGGTTCAGGCTGGCTGTGATGAAGCGCAGGCCACATACAAGAGCCATGCAAGGACCTCTGAACACAAGTACCTTGATCGTGGTTGCAACAGTAAGATGCAGGGTGCAATCGGACAATGCGTCAGTGAGGATCCCACAGTTGGGGTGATGCGTCGATTTGCTCCACGAAACAATGGCGATGCGCTGGTTCTGAAGAAGATGGGCCGGTTCCGAGATGTGTTGTTTCCGAAGCCGGTGCGCCGTGTTTCTCCATGCAGTCGAGGGGATGCGTCGATCATCTATCTGCAGTAATGGGGACAGTGATGCGGTGGTTCCGATGTGACGGTTCAATGGTGATGAACTGGTTCCAAGTGCGATGTGCTGGTTTTGTTCCTGCAACAGCATTGATGTGTCGATTCTGCTCTCGCAGTAGACGTGCATTGATTCTGCTGGAGCAAGCACCTGGATCCCATTCCAATGGACCAGGCACAGGAGCAGGGTGTAAGACTTTGATATTCCTGAGTCTTCAAACAGGAGGCAAATCAGTATGCCTGTGGAGTCACTCTGGGTTCAAGTAAGATGATCCAGTCCTTCCTCAGCAGGGCAGAGGATAGCAGGCAGCAGGACAGGACAGCAGAAAAGCAGTTCTTGCAGAGCAGCAGTCCGGCATAGTGGCAGTCGTTTGTGGTGGCACAGCAGTCCTTCCTACTGGCAGAGTTCTTCACAGGTCCAGTAGTGTTAGAATTGGTGAGGTCAGAGACCCACTACTTATACCCAGTTGTGACTTTGAAGTGGAGGTGACTTCAAAGAGGGGCTTTAAAGTGCACCGAGGTTCTCCCTCCCAGCTCTAGCTCCAGACTCACTCTAGGAGGGTATGCACCCCTTTGTGTGGGGACAGGACACAGCCTATTCAGGTGTAAGTAAAAGACACACAAATGATGGACGAAATGCGGAACAAATCAAATTTTGTGATGTTGCAATGTGCGCCCTAAGTTCTTACGGGTATGCCCAGACGTGGGTCCCTTGCGTGCTGCGCCACTGGATTCAAGCTAGCCTGGCTGATATGGGGTGATACCCCGAAACTAGTCCCAGGATACTTGTTTCCGGTCCAAGGAGGACCTGGCTTCACAGTTCGATCTGGACTGGCCCCATGGGGAGCAGGCTCAAGACTGATTTGCATATGGCTGGGTCCAAACAAGGGTGATGTGGCAAGCAAAATAACGATGGATTAAACCCAGATCTGTGACTGGGGGTGAGTGTTTGGAAAGTTTCAACACTCCATCCATCATTTTATTTTGTGATGTTGCTATGTGCACCCTAAGTGGCTAAGGGTATGCCCAGACGTGGGTCCCTTACTTGCTTTGCCACTGGAATCAAGCTAGCCTGGCTGATGAGGGGTGATACCCCGAAACCGGTCCCAGGATGCTTGTTACCGGTTCAGGGAGGACCTGACTTAGCAGTTCAGGCTGGACTGTTCCCATGGGGGGCTGGTCAAAACTGATTTGCATATGGCTGTATCCAAACTGGGGTGACGTGGCAAGCAAAATAACGATGGATTAAACAAAGATCTGTTACTGAGGGAAACGACCTTAACAACGCGGTCAAAACACCGCAGTACATTTAGATCGCTGCTTTTACAACGCAAGTCGTTACCACGACTTGCACTGGAGGGCGCTCTAGAATAAGGAATAGTGTGATTTACTATTCCAACACCTTCCCTACTGTACGTAGGCTGGAGTTGGAATAGTAAATCATACTATTCCTAAGTCCAGCGCCCTACAGCGCAAGTCGTGGTAACGACTTGCGTTGTAAAAACAGCGATGTAATGTACCGCGATCTAAATGATCGCGTTGTTACATCATACATCCGTTACTGAGGGTGACTGTTTGAAAAGTTTCAACACTTTGTCCATCATTTTATTTTGTGATGTTGCTATGTGCTCCCTAAGCGGCTACGGGTACGCCCAGACGTGGGTCTCTTGCTCGCTGCTCCACTGGATTCAAGCTAGTCTGGCTGATGAGGGGTGATACCCCGAAACCGGTCTGACGACGCTCGTTTCCGGTCCAGGGAGGACCTGACTTAGCAGTTCAGGCTGGACTGTTCCCATGGGGAGCTGGGTCAAAACTGATTTGCATACGGCCAGCGGCAGCTCCTCCGATATGGCAGAGGAGCGTAACCCCTCCAAAAAAGGCAGGAAAGGAAAAATAAAACAACACTCATTTTATTTCTCCTTTCCTGTTCTCTTGGGGGCGGGGCTGAGGGGGTGGCAACACTGAGGGGAGTAGTGTGTGCAGTCCCTTCACTGCACATGACGGTTTGGCCGGCCGTCTCAGACCGGCCAAACCATCATGCACAGTGAAGCTCTCTCCAACCCCAGCTGCATTGCTGGGGTTGGAAAGAGCAAGTACAGACTCCCAGTCTGTCCTGGAGCGCTAATCGAGAGCGCTCAGGCCAATCCTGATCTCATGCAAGAGCAGCTTCAGTATTTGCCGCAGGGCAGATTGTGAGCCTGTGCCTGAAGAAGAGGAAGGAGCAGAGGAGCGCGACGCGGGACGCGGCCGACTGAAGGTACGTTTTTTTATTATCTTTTAAAATTTTCCCCCTCCCTTCGTGCCCTTTATGCCCCCCTCGCCCTCTCCGCCCACCCCGCAACTCGTAGCAAACACCGGCTGCTACTGCATATGGCTGGGTCCAAACTGGGGTGACGTGCCAAGCAAAATAATGATGGATGAAACCCAAATCTGTGACTAGGGGTGAGTGTTTGAAAAGCTTCAACACTCCGTCCATCATTTTATTTTGTGATGTTGCTATGTGCGCCCTAAGTGGCTAAGGCTATGCCCAGATGTGGGTCCTTTGCTCGCTGTGCCACTGGATTCAAGCTAGCCTGGCTGATGAGGAGTGATACCCTGAAACCGGTCCCAGGATCCTTGTTTCCGGTCCAGGGAGGACCTGGCTTGGCAGTTCGGGCTGGCCTGTTCCCATGGGGAGCACTTTCAAGACTGATTTGCGTATGGCTGGTTCCAAACTGGAGTGACGTGACAAGCAAAATAACGATGGATTAAACAAAGATCTGTTACTGGGGGTGAGTGTTTGAAAAGTTTCAACACTTTGTCCATTATTTTATTTTGTGATGTTGCTATGTGCTCCCTAAGCGGCTACGCGTACGCCCAGACGTGGGTCTCTTGCTTGCTGCGCCACTGGATTCAAGCTAGCCTGGCTGATGAGTGGTGATACCACAAAACCAGTCCCAGGATCCTTGTTTCCGTCCAGGGAGGACCTGGCTTGGCAGTTCAGGCTGGACTGTACCCATGGGGAGCAGGGTCAAGACTGATTTGCATATGGCTGAGTCCCAACTGGAATGACGTGGCAAGCAAAATAACGATGGATTAAACACAGATCTGTTACTGGGGGTGAGTTTTTGAAAAGTTTCAACACTTCGTCCATCATTTTATTTTGTGATGTTGCTATGTGCGTCCTAAGTGGCTAAGGGTATGCCCAGACGTGGGTCTTTTGCTCGCTGCTCCACTGGATTCAAGCTAGTCTGGCTGATGAGGGGTGATACCCCAAAACCAGTCCCAGGATGCTCGGTGTCTGATCCAGGGAGGACCTGGCCTGGCGGTTCGAGCTGGACTGTTCCCATGAGGAGGAGGGTCAAGACTGATTTGGATATGGCTGGCTCCAAACTGGGGTGTCATGGTGAGCAAATGAATGATGGTTTCAACCCAGATCTCTTGACTGGGGGTGAGTGGATGAAAGGTTTCAGTACTCCATCCGACATCTTGTTGTGTTCGCTATGTTCGCCCTCGGGGTGAGTGTTTAAAAAGTTTCAACACTTCATCTGTTGTGTTCGCTATGTTCGCCCTCGGGGTGAGTGTTTAAAAAGTTTCAACACTTCATCCGTCATTTTATTTTGTGATGTTGATATGTGTGCCCTAAGTGGCTAAGGGTATGCCCAGACATGGGTCCCTTGCTTGCTGCACCACTGGATTCAAGCTAGCCTGGCTGATAAGGGATGATACCCCAAAACCGGTCCCAGGATTCTTGTTTCCGGTCCAGGGAGGACCTGTCTTGGCAGTGAAGGCTGGACTGCTCCCATGCGGAGCAGGGTCAAGACAAGATTTGCATATGGCTGGATCCAAACTAGGGTGACGTGGTGAGGAAAATAATGATGGATTAAACAAAGATCTGTTACTGGGGGTGAGTGTTTGAAAAGTTTCAACACTCCGTCAATCATTTTATTTTGTGATGTTGCTATTCACCTGTGTCAGCTCCTTCCTCCCATCCTGCCCACGATGATCCATCAAGATCAAGCTCCCTTTGTGTGTGGCTGGCTACAGGGAATGCTCAAAGTCCAGCTATCACCCACCCCAGACATGTATTGAAGACAGCCTGCAGGCACGCAGGGCTAAGAACAGAAAAATGCCACCTTTCTAAAAGTGGCATTTTTAAAACGGTAATGATAAATTTGACTTTACCAGTTCAGGGGATTCATCATTACCATTCCAGCGATATGAAACATGACAGATCTACTCCTTCTCAATCAGGAATTACAGCTTATAAAGTGTAATAAGGAATTCCCAATGTCAACCTATGAGGGGGTAGGCTTTACAGTAGTGAAAAACTAATTTGGGTGTTTTTTACTACCAAGACATGCAAAACCTAAAAGTACATGCCCTACCTTTTAATTACACAGCACCCTGCCCCATAGGATACCTAAGGCCTACCTTAGGGGTGACATATATGTAATAATAGGGGAGTTTAAGGCTTGGCAAGGGGTTTGAAATGCCAAGTCAACATGGTAGTGTTAACTTCCCACAGATGCCCTGCAGTGGCAAGCCTGAAACATGTTTAAAGGGCTACTTGAGTGGGTGGCACAATCAGTGCTGCAGGCCGACTAGTAGCTTTTAATTTACAGGCCCTGGGCACATGTAGTGCACTTTACTTGGGGCTGATAAGTAAATTAAATGTGCCAATTGGGTATGAGCCAATGTTATCATGTTTAGAAGAGAGAGCACATGCACTGGTTAGCAGTGGTAAAGCTCAGAGTCCCAAAACCAATAAAAACAAGGCCAGAAAAAGAGGAGGAGGAAGGTAAATTGTTTGGGGTGACCCTTCAGAGAGGGCCATTTCCCAACACAACTCCCCTCCAGCCTAAAGCCAGAGTAGACTAGTCAATCCCATGATGGACTTCCCTGCTAAGGGCGATAGAACATGGAGAATGACCCGCTAATGCAGGGGCACTGGCAAGTTCTATGACTCTATGAACCCAGTGGGTTCCCTCTAGCTATACTCTCGGGGCCACATTTACTACTAAAATCTATACTTAAATGTGTAGAGACTCCTCAGTCAGGATGGGGCACATATAAGTAGAGGCAAAACATACACTTTGTAGTACGTTTTGTAGTACTACAAAATATACTACAAAGTGCAGTTTGTGAATCAAGCCCCTATACTTTAAAGAACTCATAGCAGGACGTATAAATCATTAATTAATAAGAAAATAGAACATGACATTGAATTTTTAATGGGAAGTTCAAGGAGGTATGTCATTGGTGAGTGGCTTAAAATAACATGTTTCAAACAAATATTCTGTAAGTTTCATATCTGTCCAAGTCATTTTCATACCGATTTCTTCCATTAATGACCCACTCTAGCCCATATGTGTGATAGTTCCTCTTTTCGCTAACAATAATGCAAATTTAACTCTTTTGCTTAGATGACATCTGGCGTTGCTGAATGTTTTCTTCCCCAGGCCCTATTCGAATCCCATGCAATACTGGACTCCACCGGGTCAGTCCAATTTATTGATGATTTTTATTTCTTTGTTTTATGCCTCCCGTGATGGTTCCCTATAGCACTGCAACAAAACCTCTACCCATGACCCAATCCACAAGTGATGATAGCATTTGTGACACTACAGGAGAGTTATCTCCATAACCCTGTGTGTCCAATGCTGCCCTATGTATTGTATTGTATTAAAGGAACTGTGTAGGAGGCAGTGAGTAAATTTCTAGATTCATTTTGGGTAGGTATGAACTGACTCCCGAATACAGGTCACTCATATTCACGAAACAAACAAACTATCCACGGGTCTAATAGGTCTAAACAGACCATACAGTAAGCAAGGACCTAAAGAACTATGTTCCTATTTACAGAGGACACCACCTTAAAAAAGGAAAATCCTTAAAAAAGGACGGATTCCCATCACTCACCGAAGTGACATGCTTCATCATCTGGGATCTCCTCCTGGTTGCACAATAGTGCAACCAAGGGCTACAACCCTCTCTCTGAGAGAGGGGAGCTCGCGGATGTTTTCAATACAGTGTGGTAAATAAGGAGCTCTAAAGGATCCTACAGATGTGAACAAATATTCATGCACAGTTATTGTGTATCCACCTGGAGATATCCATATCTGTCAGGGTCTCAGAAACTGCGGCAACACTCACAAAGGTGGGGCATATGAAGTTGTAACCTTAAGTTATTTGGTGAGCCAGACTGTTAAACTTGGCTTTTTCAGCGGGTTTACCCCCAGACGTTTTGCTTTTTGGCCTCCTGTTTTGGACCTTTTTTTTGTTGGTTTTAGGACTCTGGGCACTTTACTACTGCTAATCAGTAATAAAGTGCATATGCTCTCCAAGTAAATTTTGTTATGATTGGGTTTCCATGATTGGCTTATTTGATTTACTACTAAGTCCCTAGTACTGTGCACTGTGTGTGCCCAGGGCCTGTAAATCAAATGCTGCTAGTGGGCCTGCAGCACTGATTCTGCCACCCACACAAGGAGCCTTTCAAAGGGTTCGCAGACCTGCCATTGCAGTGCCTGCATGCAGTTTTTAACTGCCATTTCGACCTGGCAAGTACACCCACTTGCCAGTCCATAACTGTCTCTTTTCTCACATTTAAGACACCCCTAAGGTAGGCCCAAGGTACCCCTGTGGCAGGGTGCAGCATGGGAGAAAGGCAGGCCATGTACTGGTGATTATTACATGTCCTGATAGTGAAATACTGTACATTTCGTTTTTCACTATTGCAAGGCTATCTGTCCCATAGGCTAACATGGGAGTTGCTTTGTGACGTCTTACAAGCATAACTTTCCACTGGGACAAGATAGAGAAATGGAGGTAAGGCTTCCTGAACTCAGAATTTAAAGATATATCTTTTAGTAAAGATGATTTTTATATTATGTGTTTGAAAATGCCAATTTTAGAAAGTTAAGCAACTAGGAGGGGTTTGGCCCGTAATCAGTAAGGCTAGGCCTATTTAATATCCAAGAACAACACACATGCCAGTACTGATAACTCTTCACATTCTTACTACCTGATCACCCCACACACTTGATATGACCAAAATAAATTACTTTATTTTTTTGTTTTTTGACCTTTGATATTGAAATTTCAAAAAAAAATTATCTTTTCAAAAGTTAAGACAATCTTTTTGTTCTCAACGTTGTACACCATGAAGACACAAAAACATGAAAAAATATATTATGAATCTCCAAAACACCTAAAGTCATTGACAATACAAACATATATGACAAAAAATATATGTAAAGAAGGTTTTTTGAATAGCTCTGGTTCTGTGATATTTACAAAACAGTAAAGAAGCAACAGAAAAAACTAAATTAAACTGACAAACTGCCCTGCTAAACTACTCAAGAAGCATGAGCAACAATCAAACAGTGTTCCAATTCGGCTCAAACCATATTATCACTCATATTTGCTTGAATTCTTCATAATGAGCCACCTTGGTATAGATCTATAATGCATATCCAAAGGTACTGTTTTACGGGTTTCCCCGACACCGTAGCTGGCCCGAGATGCCGCGCTCGGCCAGAACTGTTGGATTTGATTGCTCACGACACAGTGATAGCCCCGGACGTTGCTATTGTCTTCAAGGAACTGTTTTTAAAGTCTATATTTGCTTTATTGGTATTTTGGATTACTGTATGTTGGATTTTTTTGTTGTTTTGGTCTTGTTTTACACAGATAAATATTGGATATTTTTCTAAAACTGGTGTGGTGTCCTTTTGTAGTGTTTTCACTGTAGTACCGTTTGTTATGCGCAAATGCTTTACACATTGCCTCTGAGCAGTAGTGGCTCCTCCGCTAAGGTGGAGTAGCGTCGCCCTACTGCTTTTAAGAAGTGTGACTAAAGGAAAAATAAAATGTTAATAACTGAATGTTATTATCATTTTATTTGTTCCAGCTGCTTTGCGAGCTGGTGGGCGAGCGGGGCTGCTCTGCTCTCAGAGCAGGGCAGGGGACGAGTGGGGGAAGTGCGCATGCCGCTTTGGCGGGCCCTCTGGGGCCGGCCAAACAGTCATGCGCACTTCCCATGTTTTCCATCCAGGCTGCATTACAACCTGGATGGACAACATGCCCATGTCCCCGTCTGGATGCCGAACGATGGCGCTCAGACCAATCACAACGCTGCATTGCAGCGTTGTGATTGGTCAGGGGAGCCTGGGTGTGATTCCTGGTTCCTGTTCCGATGCGGAGGAGAGACGGAGCAGAGACGTGGGTTGCAGCGATAAGGTAAGTGGTTTTTATTTGTATTTTTTTACATTCCCCTTCCTCCTCACCTGCCCTCCCCCCGCCAGGATCCGTGCCTGCCACCGCTGCATGTGAGAAAAGGCTGACTGCTCATGCCAAGCTACCAAGAGGGTGAGCAGGGGTTATTTTAGACATGTAATCCCCTTATCCTGACTAGAGTGGTGGATTCTGCCTGGCTTAGGTGCACACCCTAGCCAACCAGAAAACCCATTTCTAACACTGACCCACTGACAAATCACCATCTGGAGCAAGTTATTCTTAATTTTTTGGGGGACAACCAGACCCCCACTTGAGAAGGGGTATAGTTACCAGAGAAGGTAACAGAGACCCTGTAAGATCAGTCTGGTGAGCAGCTATATGGAAAACACAAGAATGCGCAGAAGTCATTTTATACAAAGTTTTACTATGGAAATGTTGCATGTTACTGCAGATTTTGAGCCTGAGTTTATGTCTTCTAATTTTTGGACTAGCATCTGTGAATGCAAAGTAATACAGTAGTTTATGTTGGATAGATTCCATAGCCTAGGACAATAAAACTAATAACTAAAAAAAGTTAATTTTGCTATAATAGATTGGTTCAGTGTAAGATCATAAGAGAAAAAGGTAAACTTTCAATGCCAAAAAATAAATTCCCCTCCTAATAACTTATACTGTTTTATCCTTAGGTGGCATTTGGAATGGAATTAAACTCACTTCAGGATGACCAGACTCCATTTCCACGAGCAATCTCCATGGTCTTGAAAGGGATAAACGAACAAGAAATGTCCTTGCCATTCTCAAAGGTTTGTGGAGACAATATTGCTTCTTTCTTTTGTGAAATTTGCCTCTGTGCCAGTGTCTCATAAGTAAATGAACAATTTTTTATTATGTCGTGTTGAAGTGGTACCCTGGAAACCGACAGCTGGTAAAGGATGTGCGGGAGAGCGTGAGGCTGCTGCGCCAAACAGGAAAAGAATGCATCGAGCGCAGGAAGAAGGCCCTCGCCAATGGGGAGGAGATACCAATGGATATTCTAACACAGATTCTGAAAAGCGAAGGCAAGCTAAACTTCTGTTGTAATGATCTTTAGTTTGCAGGGTTAATTATGAAAGATTTCCAAATCAATATAAATGGGACACCAGTCCTGTATGACTTTATCGAATAGGGTTAACTCTAAGTACTGCGTAGCCCCCATCAGAGTGGGGTACATGATAGCAATATACAAATATTCACATTATATGTCAAAGCTGGTTTTCTTTTTTAATATGAATGACTGTAACAAACAGCGATCTTAAACGTATGTGTCTATTTCACCATGTCTACTTGATGCAAATTCAAGTCTTATTTTGACTAAATTGTGTTTTAAATGCACCAGACATAAATTATTCAATGATTTAGAAATCATCGCGATTATAAGGAATCTTTCCATTTGCGGGCTGGTAACTAACATGCCTGGCTAGGGGAGAAAGGGTTAACTGAACTGTGATGGAACTCGCACAGATGCCACTAGGAGGTCCCTCAGAGGAAAACCATTTGTAACGAGTTCAAGCTCCTCATCTTTAAACTATTGAATGAATGACGGATTTGTAGAGCGCACAGCTACTCCACAGATTGGCCCGGTGCTGGACCAGCAGAGGTACATCAAAGATAGGCCATGCTAGTCTGATGCAAAGAGATGGATTTTTAGAGCCTTCCTAAACATTGATTCTTGAGAAATAGCCCAAAGTGAAGTAGAAAGTTGATTCCTCTCCTTCCTCGCAAGGATATGAGTGACCACCGCAACTCACACTGTGGAATCTTGGCAGTCGCAGAACGAAGGCGGCAAAAAGGAGGGTAGAGTCGGATCCTGTTAATCAAGTACTGTGGACCACACTTTTGGAAGGCCCATTGTAAAGATGAGCACCCTCCCCAAATTTTTTTTAACAGGGGGCAAGTATCGCAGATAATGGGCAGCAGTTCCCAGGTTGGAAATACCAAAAATGAAGCACGCAGCTGAATATTGTACTACCTGAAGTTTTTTGTCCATCTGTCTGGATTACCCAAGTACAAAATGTCAACATCGTCCAATCTGGCGTTTATCAGAGCCTGGAACACCAATCTGCGGGCCACCAGAGGGAGAATATCATTGAATTTCCTGAGGGAATGTAGCTAAACGAAGCAGGTTCCAGCCACAGATAGGATCTCGGGGAGAAAAGAGAGTTTATCAGAAATCCTAATACCCAGGTTTTTGCCAATTCAGGTGGGTGGTGGGGAGACACTTACCCAAATCGGAGGATCTCTGTTTTTTTTGCATTGCGTTGTAGACGACTTTCCTGCAGCCAATGCAGCATGTCAACCAGGTATGAATAGAGGGTGGCGCGTATGTATGTATAGGAAGATTCATAGGTAAGGAGCAACTAGGTGTCGTCATTATAAGATACCCATAGCACTCAATTAATGAGATTAGCTAGGGACGGCCATGTAGCTGTTAAATAATTTTGGTCTAAGAGAAGAGCCCTGTGGTACCACAAAACTGCGTGCTGGATGAGATATGTGGAGCCAGACAAATGCCCTTCTCTCTCCCTTCCAGAATCAATTTTAACCACCTCCAGGCCAGACCTTCAATGCCCAACTCAGTGAAGTGCTGAAGCAAGATCGGATGGGAAATGATGTTGAAATCTGCTGATAGATTGTGCAAAATCAAATCACCACCTTTGCCTTAATCAAGTGCAAACTTAATCACCTCTGCATCCTCAAGCAGGGCAGGTTCTGTACTATACTATGGGTGAAAACCTGACTGTGTGTGATGGAGAATATTATTCTCTTCCACATGGCTGGATACCTTGGTGTTAACCAGCGTTTCCAGCATTTTCACATAGCCAGGAAGCAGGGAAATGAGGTGAGCGCTGGGCTGAATGGAAGGATTGGCAAATGGTTTCTTTAGCAAGAGTATTACTTTGGCCCTTTTTTAACTGGAGGGAACTACTACAATATCTCATGAACTGTTAAAAAGTTGGTTGAGAATGTGCACTATAATCTCTGCTGAAGAGGCAAGAAAAGCAGGAGAATAGGGGCCACTAGGAGATCCTGGTTTACAATGCAGAAGGGCCTGTTCTGTATGTGCAAAGGAAATGGGACCGAACTTATCCAAGAAACACGCTATAGTAGGAACGGGAACACGTGCCACATCCCCTAAGGTGGAGGTTTTAGAAGTCGAGGGTGCAATTAAGCCAGGGTGAATCGTAAGGATTTTATCCTCAAAAAAGAAGCTAACATTTTGGTTAAACCTGCAGATCCAGGGATTATTGGATTGATGGCTTTGGGGTTCAGATAGAATTTAGTGATTTTAAAAATCTTTCTAGAAGAGTTACTGCCTCATGAATTTGATGTGAGTAAAAACTACTTTGGGAAATTTTAATAGCCTTGTGAGAGGCTTTCAGGGCTGTTTTGCTGAATTCCCTGTTGGCCTGTCTATATTTCGAGCAACATTTGCACTCAATTTATTTGCCTTATTTCTTAAGAGGCAGAAGATCAGAAGTGAACTTGGAGCAGAAGGACTTCAATGTTTATAAGAAAACTTTTTAATTGGGCCAAGTTTATATTAGCCTTGTGTAACCAGAACATCACCGTCAATATTGCCTGAAAGGGTGAGGCGTGATTTGGAGAAAATTGATCAATTGATTTTGTTCCAGGGTCTATTTACACCCAGATCCTTTATATCTAGATCACTCTCCATATAGCCACCCTCCCAGCAGAATGTAACTAGGTAGTAGTCAAACCACAGGAGGGGGGGGATAGGTGTGACAATAGAGAGTGATAGATTTGAAAAGATAAGACCCAAAGTGTGACCTGCTTGAAATGTGGTACGAGTGACTAGTTGTTGCATGACAATTTTTGGCATAGGCCTGTCCTGAATTCTCAGAGGCCTTGTCTCCTTGCAAATTAAAATTACCTAGCACCCTATAGTTGGAATATCTTAATGTTGCTGAATAGATTGCTTCATCCCAGGAAGCTAAGAATTCTGAAGCCTGACCCAGAGAATGGTAGATTAGGACCCCAGATAAAGAGGCTGTAAGTGAAAAGTGAAATGCTAACAGAGAGACAAAGCATGTGTAGGCATTGGTTTTAGTAAAGTAACAGAAAGAAATTGGTTATTATTTGTGAAGCATGTCCTTCACAAGTAATCATGCCACAATTGTCTTCTTACTGGGAACACAGTACCTTATTGTAGCACTTTGATTCTCTCAGGAGAGTGAAGCAGAGCAGTCAGGAGACGTGGTGTGGACCAGTAACGGTAATTCGCTGGTACGCAACAACAGTGCTGAATAAATTATTGTGCAGTCAGTCCTTTATTTATAGAAAAGAAACATACTTTATTTTACATGACCCTACTAAATATTATGCATTAAATTACAAATATGTACATCAGATAGATGAAAAAACCTTTGGTGATACTCTCATATCATGTGTTACTTAAGTCTTTCATTAACTTGCAACAGTCTGCAAAATGTAGACAAAATACCCACCATATGAGGTCCCTGCACTCCACCTCCCAAGAGTATAATCTCCAGTTCTGGAAGTGCTTTAAGTAATTCCCCTGGTGTAATGTGCTAAAGGCCCCAGGAGGTTTAGGCCCAATTATGGGCATTAAAATGAGGCACTTATAGGGGGTTGCTGCTCTCCCGGCAGCCCCTAAAGCTCTTGGAGCTGGGATCTTGAGAGCTCACTGCACCATATCTGTCATTTTCCTGGCTCCTAGTGCTCTTCACCAGCTGGTGGGTGCATATTGTGCAGCCCCCCTGCAACTACCCAGCAGAGCAACATTCCGGCCTCTTTCCACCGGTCCCATAGCCTCCATGCTTCTTGAAGGGTACTAATATACCAGTGGACAGAAGTCTCCAGGGAAACACCCCATTCTCCCACAGCACGTCCATTCTCCAAATTGTTCCTCAGGGGGCATAAGATGGCCAGAGTCCCTGGTTCTGGAAAAAACATCCCAGTCCATTGTTGCAGGGCTTCAGGTGGCTTCTCCTTCTAGCTGGGCATTGTTTCGCTGTATTCGCCCTCAGATCCACGGTCTTCTCCATTGTCTCTCCCTTGTGCAAGGGTTTTAAGTGTGGTGAAAAGTTTTAAGAGCCAGGCACCCCTGGCCAATCCTAGGATGCCACATCATCCTCCAACCCTGTCCCTGTACTGCATTCTGGGCCAACCCAAATTGGCAACTTCAAGCTGTCTCTGGTAAGAGCTCACCTGAGAACCTCAGCTCAGCCCCTAGCTGACACAACCGCCTGATGCCTTCCCACCAAAACTTCGAAGCCTTTCCTCTGATGGCACCTGAGGTCTGGCCCTTCTCCTTTGTCCAGTGGGACTGAGCTGTCCCAGCCCAGGTGCAGTGTGATAAGCTAATTATCAGATGGAGATTTTCTCCCCAACCCTTCCTTTCCCAGGAACTGGGTCAAGCACTGCAAATTGCCTTATTGTATGGGGAAGCTGTTGGGCCCTCCGCTGGGGAGCCAGATGGGGGCCCAATAGTGGAGACAAAGCCTGGAACCTGATTATGAGCTGAGCAAGGGAAATATGACACATCTTGAAGTGCCATAAGATGTGTATGTGGGATATTGGGAACTGCAAATTCAAACTCAGGGAGCATTTATATTCTCAGATTGTTACTGTGCCAAACCCTGTAGCCCTAAGGAATGCAAAACTGTACTTAATGGCAGATTGCACCTATAATGAGTGCACAGTGAAAGCATCACAGGTCCTCAGTAAGCACTACAGACAGTGAATGTCCACTCACGTTATAAGGCCTTTCTCAGTTCACCACCATTCCCTGGAGAGTACCTTCTGCGACAGGCTACCTGTGCACCCAGATATATGACTGTGCACAATGATAGTCTTGCACAGGCAGCCCGCACACGTGCGCACAGACGTGTGTGCACGTGGTCATATGTAACCAGACCAATGCCTCTTACACTAGCTGCACATTAGCAGCCTTATCTTAAAAGAGGGACACTTGAGGTTAACATGCTTAGTTCAAATACCCTGAATTTATCATGAGGAAGATTCAAGCTGTGAGACTCACTCACAGAAAAAGTTCCAAAATTGGGTAGTCAATTGTGAAAAATCCTGGTGAACTAAATGGGCAGAACCCATTAGCTACAGTAACCAAGACAACAATACAGCAAGAAATAAAGCTTTGAATGTCCAGATCTTTTAACTATCTTCTCCAGTTCAGTCATCACTTCAAAAGAACTCTCACCCAAGCTAGAACCCTCACCTCATGCCACCCAGAGAAAAAACACTTTGGAATACCAAGAGTACAAAGGTATTCTCCATATCCCATTGAAAACAACAGGTATGCCTCCCACAGAGTCTCAGAAACATGATAGTGGGGAGGCCCTTCCTTTTTTTTTAAATTTTTTTTTTTTTATTGGTTTTCACCCCATTTATGACCAAGGCACATACAATAATTAGGTTATGGTACCATCAGAACCGAACTACTTAACGACAAATAAAAAAATAAAAAAAGAGATATACACATTATCCTTTTCTAACGCTCTAAATTCAGAAAAAGAAAGGAAAAAAGAGGTTATACACAAAAGCGAACATCAGGTATTACTTAATACCTATAATTACACCATTTACACCGATTACATTTGTTGTATCCAATCAGTGACAGGAGCCCATATTTGATATCCAAAGGCCCTTTTTTTCCTGCCTTTGGTTTTATAAATTGACATTTCTAATCTATAAATAGCTAGCAATCTAGACCTCCAACTGATAAACGTAGGAGGGTCAGAACTGATCCATTCACTTGTTATACATAAGCGGGCCAAGGCCATAGCAATAAACAGAATTGCATTCATAAATCTCGTCCTTGTAGTTCCTACCCTATCGACTCCTACACCCAAAATTACCATATCCGCAGTAATACTGATCGACATCCCTAAAATATTAATCAGAACATTTTCAATCTCTTGTAGAAACAAACCTAATCCCGGGCAAGAAAAGAACATAGGAACTGAGTCTGCAGCTTGCAATCCACACCTATTACACTTATCCCCCCTCATCCCCCCCCATTTGGCAATTTTCCCCGGAGTATAATATAAATCAAAGATGGACATAAAATGCTGACTCCTAAGTCTTCCAGTCATTAAAATCTGATTCGCCAAGTCCAAAGAATCCTCAATATTTACACCGCTACTCCCCAACTTATTCTCCCATTTTGAATTCCATATTCCAATATCATCTGGAAATACTTCCAATAATACTTGATAGATCTCACCGATGGAGGATTTTTTCCCTATTCTTTCAATCAGGGGAATTTTTTCCATTAATAACCCTACACCTGTCCCAGTCCTCCCCAAAAAACTACGAACCTGTAGGTATTTAAAAAAATCTTGTTTTAATAAACCATATTTCTCCTGCAAATTTGTAAAAGATAACAGTTGACCGCCTTCTAACAAATCACCCAAAAAGAGAAGTCCCTTCGATCCCCATCTAAATGTGACCTGGTCCCGAAATATTGGTGGTAGAAGGGCAGGAGCAGAAAATGGGGTATAGAAATTCAAATTTGAGATATTCATCTTTCTCCTTATTTTTTTCCAGACTAGATATGCAGCTTTGAGCACCTTAAACTTTGTCTTTTTATAATAGCTGGGCTCTAAAAACCTTACCAAACAGCTATTAACATCCTCCCCCAGCCCAAATTCATAAATGTTGGTCTCCTAGCAAACGGCATCTCAGCCTTAACCCCTACTATGAGGGGCCCCAACTGTTGCAGCATAGAGGCCCAATAATACAGCAAAAAGTATGGAATACCCCAACCACCCTGTTGTCTCGGAAGTATCATTCGTTTGAATGCTCTTCTCGGCCTCCGATAGCCCCAAAGAAATCTAGAACAAATCCGATCTATCTTTGTAAAGCAAGAGACAGAGAACTCAAGGGGGATTGTTCTAAATAAATATAGAATTTTGGGCAGGACCAGCATTTTTAAAACATTACAGCGCCCATGGAGAGAAAGATGCAAATGATCTAGCCTTTCCAGATTACTATTAACCTTATCCAGCACCGGTATAATATTCAGATCTGGAATTTGTTCGACCACCGAGGTAATTTTGATACCCAAATAGGTTGCTTCAGTAACAATTGGCAAATCTACCGGAAGATTACTATGAGAATGAAGCATCTGAGTCTTCTCTATATTTAATTTATAGCCAGAAAAGCTACCAAACAATTCTGCCAAATTCTTGATTGCTGGAAAAGCCAGAGCTACATCGCTGGTAAGTACCGCGATATCGTCGGCATAAGCCAATGTTTTATACTCCATATCATTTATTCTGATAGGTTTTATATTAGTGCTCGAATTCAGTCTGCTAAGGAATACATCAATATATAATGCAAACAGCAGGGGGGAGCAGGGGCACCCCTGCCTTGTGCCTCTGCTAATACTAAATGCGCTAGACTCCTGTCCCGAAATACGTATAACCGCCTCTGGACATACATAAAGAGCCTTCACTGCTTGGATAAATTCCGAGCAAAACCCCTTCCATTGCATAGTATGCCATAAAACTCGCCAGGAGACCCTGTCGAACGCCTTCTCGGCGTCCAACAGGATCAACCCTAACGATGATTCAGTTGCCTGCGCCCAATCAAGAAGAGCAATTACCCGTCTCACATGATCAGCTGTATCCCTACCCGGAATGAATCCATGTTGCTGAGCTGAAACCAACGGAGTTATAACTTTACCCAGTCGACAAGCCAAGATTTTTGAAAAAATCTTACTATCCGAATTGATAAGTGAAATAGGCCTGTACAAAGAAGGATACAGCTCAGACTTATCTTTCTTCTTAAAGATAATTATAGTTGTTCTGCGCCACGAATTCGGAATAGATCCCTTTTGTGCAGATTGAAATAAAAGCATAAGATCTTGTTGAAGTACCTGCCGGAATGTCCTAAAAAATTCCAGAGGGATACCATCCGGGCCTACCGCTTTTCCCAAAGCCAATGACATTATCGCCCCTCCACTTCTTCCCAAGTGATTGGTGCTGCTAGAATCTCATTCTGATCAGGAGTAACCCTGGTTGTCTCTAATTCGGAACAAAATTCCTGCATTTGAACGTTGCCACCTATGGACTCTCCCTCAGCATATAACTGATGATAATACCTATTAAACACTTTCAAAATTTCACCCGGAGAATCCTGTATTTGTTCAAGGTGATCCTTAATCCTATGAATCCGATTAGCCATTTCCCTCTGATGTACTCGTTTGGCTAATACCCTACCAGTATTTTCTCCAATTTCATATGCTTCAGTCTTGAACTGGGCATATTTAGCAGCTATCGCCTCACAGAAATGCTGATGAATTTTCATTTTTAAAATAGCAATAGCCTTTAAAGACTCTTCAATACTAAGACTCCTTATTATATTCCTCATAAGTTCTATTTCTAATAATCTCAGCTGTTCAATCCATCTCTTAGTTTCACCGAGTTTTCTCCTCTGATTAGCTATAGAATAACTAATAGTCTCCCCCGTACCCCAGCCTTAAAGGCGTCCCAGACCATTGCATCTGCAGCTGTATTCCTATTTATCACAAAAAACTCTTCAATCCAGCTGCTCATATAGGTACAATATGCTTGGTCCAGCAACAACTTTCTCTCGAAGGTCCAGGTCTTGTGATTGACCTTTATGCACATTGGTAGCTCTAATATTACTGGGTTGTGGTCTGAGATAATCCTGGGTGCAATCTCCATCTTCAACAATTTGTGTGGAAACAAAAAAATAGTCCAAACGTACTAATTTTTTATGAGGAGCGGAATAAAAGTAGATCCTGGGTCGTCTCTTTTATGTCTATGCCACACATCCACCAACCCAAATTCCCTAACTAACCCTTGAATGGCTTTAAAAACTTTAACTTTTTTTCCTCTATATAGGATATTACTGGTTATATCTACATCACTATCTAAATGCAGATTGAAGTCTCCACACAGAATTAAGGGATGTGGCCAAAGTGCTAATTCCACACTTAAATAATGCAGCACTTCCGGATCATCCAAATTAGAGCCATAAATAGAACAGATTGACAAAGGAGAGTTATTAATCATAATTACCACTATGGCCCAACGCCCTAAAATATCCTCCTTGACCCGCTTACAAACCCCTAAGTTATGCTTTGCCAAAATGGAGACCCCTCTGGTCGTTGGGCTTTGCCTTGTGCAAGCCAATACTTCTAAACCCAAATCCCGCAGCCACCCACGATTGTTCCAAGATATATGGGTCTCCTGTAAACATAGCAAATCAACTTGCATGACCTGTAAGATTTTGGCTGTCACACCTCTCTTTCTCCTATCATTTAAACCACATATGTTCCATGAACATATACGAATTCTACCAACCATTATCATAACAAAAAAATTCCAGCTCAGATCTGACCAGCCCGAACCCAAAGCTACATTTCATAACAACTAAGCAAGTATTATTTTTCTCATAGAAACAAGTACCATAACCATAACTGATAACCAAAAACCACACGAAACAACAGTGCCGCCCCCATCCCCCCCCTACTCCCCTACCCCAAACCTCCCCTCCCACCCACTTCCACCCATCCCACCCTCCACCCAAATGAGACATAAGGACCAAGTCCTCTGTGATGGGAAGCAGATAATCGGTGCCACCTGGACCCCCCCACATAAAAAAAAAGAAAAGGAATTGGGGTGCGAGAGAAAAGAGAAAAAGAAAAAAGAGAAAGAATGACAAAAGAACATAGCAGGAGCAACAAAGTTAACCCCTTACAATTATGACATTAAGTCAACTTAACTTTTCCCCAAACAAACATTGGTTCAATTTCATTTCATTCAATTTTGTCCCGATATCTACATCAAAATGAATTTAAAAACTCTTTCGCTAAGACCTCTGAGACAAAAAATTTTGTCTGACCCTTATATATAATTTTCAATTTTGCAGGATTTAATAAAAAGATCTGTGCCCCCTTCGCCTGAAATAAAGGAATCAGTTGCCGTAGATGCCACCTTCTCTCAACTGTGGCCTGACAAAAATCAGGTCGAACAAAAAATTTGCACCCCTTTCCCTTTCTCTTCCTATCTGGTCTTGCCAAATCATAAATTGCTTCTCGTGTCGGGAGACAAGACGGCGGTCGTTTGCTCGGCCGAGTAAGCTGGCTATCGTGTGCTCTCCTGGATCAACTCCCCCCCTTTGGTTTTATGGTGTGGTCTTGGGCGTCGTAGACGGTTCTGGATGTAAGGAAAAATTGCGTTATGTTCTGGCGGTGAAGGTCCTGGAGTTTAAATATCCCACAGCCTGCAAAACTACGGTATACCGGCTTACTGTGTTGGCGGCATACAGCTTGGCGGGTTGATCCAATGCCTCCGAGGAATGCAACCAGGGGCGCTAAGGCCCGTGGGCCTCCCGCGGGCGCGGTTTCTGATGCTGGGTGTGACGCGAACCCGGTGAAAAGTAGCAGCGGTAGAGGAGGCGAAGGTGGATGCCGGCAAATGGAGAACTCCTCTCCGTCGGAAATACGGAAAAACGGCACCACTACTCGTGGCCGGCTCACAGTTCCAGCACTATTTAAAGCTCACCCCAGCAAAGGGAAAAGTGCAATAACGCTCACAGAGCCTCGCGGTGCATCGGTGGAGAGCAGTAACAGTGTTGCGGGTGAAACTGGCAACAATGTTGCAGTAGAAGGTTCGCTGTCTGGGAGACAAGGTACTGTCAGTGATTCTGTTTGTGTTTCTGTGGTGGCTCCCATCGAGGAGAGCGGGGGGAGTAGGCGGGCCCAGGGTTTGAGGGCAGAGGCGCTTGGTATTGCAGCTAACATCAGTGCAACTCTCCTTACTGAAATGGTGGATGAGTTGGTTATGGATGGCCTCGATCCCCCAGGTGATAAAACATCTGAGGAGGGGATTACAAAACTTACATTGGATGATGTCCTAACTAGTAATCCTTTAAGGACTGATCAAGCACAAGAAATTAGCAGTGACTCCCTGGAGAGATGGGCAGAAGGATCTCGGGGGATGCAAAATGTGGATAAGCCGGTTTCAGGACAAGCTAAGGAAGGTGACTCTGGGGACAAGTTCTATTCCATGTCAGACCCCTCCAATTCTTCTGGGGATGAGAGTCCTGGGAGAGAATGGGCAGAGGATAGGAGTGACACCAGCAGTCTCCACCTGGATGAAGAGGAGACAGGTGATGAGATCTCATTGAATAATGGGACCGTTCGGAAACAAAGGGAACAGCCTGTATCTTTGGCAAAGTCAGCTTTGGGTCCAGTTGGCTCACTGGTCTGGGACTATTCGTTCTCTCCAAATTTGGGTGATGAAGGAAGACATGGCGAGATACTTAAAGAGGCAACTGGGTTAAGCACGGCACCGCAAGGCGAAATTACTCTCTCTACTATTTACCAAAGCATAATGGCGCATCGAGAGGAGACCAGGGCTAAAGGGCTACGGACTCAGGGGGCCGTTCGAAAACTGCAGAATACAGTACGTAGAGTTGCCAAGACCTGCTCTGAGTTTGTAACGAGATTTGGGGAAGCTGAAGCTCGAATATCAGTTTTGGAAGATGATTTAGCCCAGCAGAAGGTTATGACAGAGTCTTTGAATGCTCAGAAGGATGACACAGCATGGAAGCTGGCTGAGTTGGAAAATCGCTCCAGAAGAAACAATTTGCGGATTTTGGGAGTACCTGAAGGGGTGGAGGGCAGTGACGCTCGACAATTTGTTGTAGAACTCTTCTCGGAAACCTTCCCCGAGCTGCAGCACTGGGATTGGAAAATTGAAGTGTTAAGAGCCCACAGATTCCCATTCAATCAACGGAAAAAGGCTGCGGGATCAATTGAAAGACCAAGAGCAATTCTGATCTGCCTCAATAATTTTTTATTACGAGAAGCAATTTATGATTTGGGGAGACCCTTCCTAGTGAAAATAATCGTGATCAGTCCCCTCATTAGCAGGGTTTTACACAGAAGCAAATGGATCCCCTATATCTCTGCCTTCTCTTCCTGCCTTTTGTCCAGCTAGATCTTTAACCCTTGAGAATTCCAAGCTGGCCGATTAGCACAAATTATTTTGGTGTGCAAGGAGGGAGCACACTACTGGCATCTCAGCAAAAGTTCTCGATTGTATTTAGATAAATGCAGTTCATGACAATTTTAGTAACTCATAAGTAGTTGTTTAGCAGCAGTTGGTGCAGCCAGTGCTGGTGTTTCTGTGCCTTAGAGGGCCTGTATTATGATAAGTGTGCACTTTCCCTCTTTGCACCATGGCGCACCTTCGCACAGGAGCGTCAGGCACAAACAGGGAAAGTGCTCCCTATTGTAATGAATGCGCCGCCTGCAGACCAGCCGCGAACTTGTGCTGCCCTGGTGGTAGCGCATTCAAGTGAAATACGGAGCGGCTGCTTCAAAGCTGGATTAGAGATCCCCTGGCAGGCGGGTGCAGTGAGTGAGCACCCGCCTGCAAGGAAAGGTCTGGGGCATACATGCCAACATTTTAGAAGTCAAAAGTGGGAGATTTAAAAAAAGTAACTAGGAGAATGTATTTCCCCCATTGCCCTTTATTAAGGGAAAAACAATTTCAGGTGGGAGACAGCCAAAATAAACCATTTTTAATGCAAAAATCGGGAGTCTCCTGCCTAAATCGGGTCTATTAGCATGTATGGTCTGGGGGGGTCCATGAGACCACCTTTCATTTTTGAGAAGGATGTCCTCAGGGGGCGCACTGACAGTGCACCACCTTTTTGTGGCACAATGTCATTGCACCTCATGAGGGCATGTTTGCCTCTGCGCCTACGTCTGTAATGTGGCGCGGACGCAAAGGCAAAGGGATTCCCCTATTTGCATGGGGCCACGCCCCCAGGCAA
The DNA here is from genome assembly GCA_963921515.1 of Calotriton arnoldi. NCBI lineage: Eukaryota > Metazoa > Chordata > Amphibia > Caudata > Salamandridae > Calotriton > Calotriton arnoldi. The sequence goes on from CAWUFW010002753.1 coordinate 644,428, forward strand.
ATGAGGGAATGCCCGCCAGAGATTGCGCTGGCGGTACATGTGCACCAGCACTATCAGTATTACAGAAGGGGCTGTACAAATGTCTGCGGCCCCTTCTGTAATAGAAAAGTGCCCTGGAGCATACAAAAAGGGTGCACACTCCCGTTGCTCCCCCGGGTAACTTTCTGTAATACGGTCACTGGTCTTTTCTGGGTGATTTTGCTTCTTCAGCTGGGAATAAGCGATCTTTTCAGTGGTGATTAAAGGGCTGCTTGTATTTCAGTAGGTCAGAACCACTACAAAGTGTGCAGTGGCACCTTAAGACTCGACAGGCTAATCACTCCAGGAGGAGCTTTAACAGTGCAGGAGAAGGGGGAATGGAGCACACTGCTGGCATCTAAGCAGTTCCACACTCTATTTTGATAAATGCAGTTCATTACAATTTCTGTAACTCACCAGTACGGAAGTGTTTACCATCAGTTAGTGCTGATATTTCTGTGCATTTTGGACACATGTTTCTCTGTGCTTGTCCTTCTTCAGCAGGAAGTAGCAAGTTTCTTTCAGGTGCTTGATACGCTGCTTGTTTTTCACCAGATCAATACCACTTCAAAGCTTGCAGGTGCATCCCAAGGCTTGGAAGCCTAATTACTCTAATGATTCTATTATGTGACAAACTCCTCAGGAATAAGAAAATCTGGGCCTGCAAACAGTAGCCAGAATTGTGTGTTCTTTGCAGAATTGCTTGCTATTGTTTTGATTTTCTAAAATAAATATATTATTCAATAATAGCAGAGTTGCAGTGGCCATTTTCAATAGTTGTGATGCCACCTCACTAAAACCAGATGAGACGTAGAGATGCACCACAACAATAACCAAAAGAGAACAAGGTTGTGATTCTTGTCTTTATTTTCTTCGTTTCTTTCTTTTCTTTTTTATGAATTTTCACACATATGTAGTCAAAACAGCCACAGCCAAGGCGTTTCGTCCGTAGAGAGGACTTCTTCAGGGCTGTAGGTACAACAAATATATACAATACATAAGACACAGACATCGTGAACAAAATAACAGAAAAGAAAAAGGACCAAAAAATGCCACATCAAATGTGACATGTGACACAATGTAATACACAGTGCTCATGGTGCTTATAGGTTATATGTGAGACACAATACAATCTGAGGAAAATTTAAAAACCATTCCCATTGGGCATCATAGATGATCAATATCAAGATGAACCCAACTTTTTTACAAGGACGAACAGTGTTACATTGCAATCATAGCTGCATGTTGTGAACTATTAGAGTAATGAGATGAAAGGAAAAACATAAGCAGAAAGTAAATATATACATATACATTTTTCCATAAAGACATACAGCAAGAAACCGGAATATCAAAATGTATATCGGAACAATATTTCATAACAATGTTAGAATCACAACCTTGTTCTCTTTTGGTTATTGTTGTGGTGTATCTCTACGTCTTATATTGTTACTTATAACTACTTTTTGGTTTATGCACCTTGGCAGCAGGTGCTTGTACTGTATGCCTACATTGATACTCATTTACGTTTGAAGATAACACTTGGAACAAACTGGGCAGGTGCAGTCTCCAAGGTCCGCTGCTTTTGCTCCATTGGAAGCACAAAAAAGCAGAATTGCTCTCTAGTATAAATTAGCGGTGGGCTTAGCTCGCATAATTTGCTGCGTTGTAATTATGCAAAATTATAGCAAAATTGTGCGAGATCACGCAGAATTATTTGAGGAGCATAACCCTGCATTTAGCGCTACTTTAGCAATGTAAAATGGACCGGAGGATGCATTTTGCGTTTTGCGCTAAGAAGCTTAATGCAACAGAATGAGAACAGCACCAGCAAGCAGCCACTCATGCTCTGTTTCAGTGCGCTTGGGTAGACATCTTCGCCTGAAATTATGCAAAAGTATGCAAATGGGTGTAATCACATAATTTTCAGTAATTTCACAAGAGTAATGCAAAACAACCAAAATTACTCTGATTGCTTTGGTGTAATAAAAAGTTCACCCAGGCCTAGTATAAATCGCAGCTGGGGGTTCAATCAGCTGGTGTTTTTACTCGACAGACACAGAAATGAATGGGTGTTTAATTATGCTATGTTATGGTTAGGTTATGTACTATTTTGTCATGTGTAAGGCCAGATCCGGTATGGCAAATAGATAACAACAATCTCAATGTGTAATAAGTGTAAAGCTTAGCTTGCCCTCAATCCCACATATAGAAAGGATAGACAATGCTAATACGTATGGCAATGGGTGATCACTCTAACCTGGAAGTCAACTACTCACCTTGTGGGCAGAAACCTGGTGAAGAGAAATCCACCCAAAAAAATTGCAGGGTATCTGGCCTTCTTTTTTCTTTCTTAGTTAAATGTTGTTTTCTCGAGCAGCAGAGCCACCAATGGCTCTGCTGTCAAGAAAGTATTTGTACAGATTGGATGCTGGTGGAAGTGATGTCAAAGAGGCTGCCCCTCGGTCACTATATCTGCCAGCATTTTTGCTGCTGCAGACCACTATGAAAACAGTCACTCACAGTAAAAAGCCTTTAATTGTTTTGTTCTGGCAGACAACAACGAGCAAAAAAACCTGTTTTGGCTTCAGCTTGGGAAATGACATAGGCGAGGGCATGGCCACCATGCTGAGATGGCATGTGGGACCTGCCATCACAGTTTTCTCAATATTGCGATGGAAACTGGTTCAGGGGAAAACTACACCGGCAGCTGGGGAGCAAGCTCTAAGAACGGCGGGCGGACACCATAAGGCTGGGGCAGAGGAAGCCCTACGTCTCCCACCCCAGTCATGCAGCAGCTGTCCTCTCAAACTTAAAATGCCCTCCTGTGTTGGGTTTTCATAGTGATCAAGATCAATTAATTATAAACAATTATTGTTGTTGTAACTTTGAAAATAGAAGCAACTGGGCAACTGTTGATGTGACATGGGATCCCCCTCTAGACGGCCTGATTTTGGTGTGTTCCCTACCAGAAGTCAACAGGTCTATAAGTGAATGAGTCGCGCCTGCACGGAGGCAGTGTGTATACTGATACCAGTCTGAGTTCACATCTGCTCCTGCTATTGCACGGCCTATGTGGGGCCTATTTTATACACAACATAACATTAGCAATCAGTACTTGTAATTCTGCTACTGTTCATGTAGGTAGCCCTACAGAGCCTTCAACACTGAATAGTTTCACTCATTATTGCTTCCTCCATTCACACCACCACAGCTGGAGGAGTCACACATACGCTAATGCTGAGGAGATGACACTCCTGGTACCCCTAGCAGTTCTGCTCATCACCACAGGCTATTTGCTACATAGTCAGAATAACAGGTGCATTCTCCCCACACCGGCAGTGCACAAAATCATCACTCTGTCATGAGATGCCCTTTGCAGAATGCCACTGCAATGTAATGGCTTACTCCTCCCACTAATCCCTCACAGGGTACTGCTGCTAGCTGCTACACTGCTTCATTCTGCCACTCAATACCCATGTCCTGGCCTGGGAGAAGGACGTCCCTACAAAAGGGTTATCTGAAATAAATAAGTACAAAAGGGGGATAAACTAGTTTCTGTTAGTAATAAGGTAAATGCAAATGGACAAGCTCTCACCCCACTATTGCAGCATGAGTGTATTTCGCGCCATGCTACCATAGCAGGACCAGTTACCAGAGATCTGTGTCACCACACCCACCATGCTGCACAATGCCGTAAATGACATCCAACCCTTCAGCATGTTATCAGCCCCATCATCAGTGGTGGCTAGATAGAAAGTGTGGATCACATGGTTTGAAAATGATCTTGCTGTGACAAAAGAGACTGGCCCAGCAACGTAAAGGTCTATTCTATTGCATTTACTGGGTGAAGAGGTACACCTAATGCTTCTTACCCTTGTTGACAATGGAGATGATGATGATTACACAGCGGCAGTAACTGTGTTAAAACAACAATTCAGTACCAAAGCAAACCCTGACTATGAATATTTTATTTAAGGCTAGCAAAACAAGGATCAAGTGAGTCTATTGATGCTGTCTATGCCTACCTGCATGGGCTTACAAGCATGGGCAGGTTCACCAGCATCAATGGAGGATTACATTCTCAAGAAATACAAGGCTGTCACTCCTCAGACCTAAGGAAAGAGATATTGAAGATGGCGAATGCCTTAGCCACCTGCTCGCTCTTGGGGGACAGCACATGAACTTGCTAATGTGATAGCTGCACATATTTGAATCATCACTATCTACCAAAGTGATTAAAACTGATCCAGTTGAGCCAAAGAGGAGGCTCATGCCATCGCTATGAAGTCTCATGAGGAAAAGATTGATAAGCCAAGTGGATACTGCCGCAATCTGCAACACAAAGAACCACAATGGCCCTTTATTCCAGGAGCACAAACTAGCAGACTACTTCCAATCTCTAAACTTCAAATATCCCAAGCTAAAGGAGAGATTTATGAGAACATTCCTCAAGGTTCTTCTCTTTGTGGAACTAGACAATGACGACCTAGAGTGGGCCATCTACAAGTTCCTAATGGATTATCGAAACACCCCTTACACCAGTTCCTGAGTCATAGCCAGCTTTAGCTCTGGTGGTGCTCGCTGTGACAATCCTTGTTGGTGCTCCCAATGACCTCCTTCTCCATGGATTCCCTCACTACCACCCTCTAACAGTGCCCTTCATCTCTCCATAGCCCCTCTCTCATGTGTATTTCAGTTGTTTTATAGTGTTACCCATATCAATGTAGGGTGTCAGAGCACTTTACATCACTCACATATTACACTGAGATAATGAATCATACACAAGAAAATCAATGTATAGGAAATGTTACACAAGACATTGAGGATTACAATGTGTAGGAGTTACAGGTCATCCTTACTGGTAGGCATAAAGGGGCCGATTATGATGGAGGTTGGACCGCAACCGACATCTCGTCAGTTGCGGTCCAACTGCCATCTGCTGCTGTGGTCCGACCGACTCATTACAATGTGTGCGGTCGGATGCAGCAAGTGGAGGGACCGTCCACCGCTTTCCAGCGGGCTCCTCAAGGAGCCCTTCGGTGTGTCGGAAACACCTCATAATCCCTCAATGACGGTGGCTCCGCCGTCGGGATTAGCATGTCAGTTTCCCACAGCCATTCCATGTTGGCATTTCCGACATGGAAAGGCTGTTGGAAAGCGACAGGGCCCCCTTGCCCCCTGGTTCTCCACATCGTGGCCAGGGGGGAACCTATGGTGCCCCCTAAACATCCCTTCACAATGAGGGCCTGCCAAACGGTGCAGGGATGTATAAAAAAATCAATTTTTCAATGGAAGCTTGTGCTGCGGGCCTCTTCTGCCCGCCGCACAAGCTTCCATTGAAAAATGGATGTTTGCAACAACCCTGTGGGCGGTCGCATCCAAATACTGCGGTCGGAACCCCGCCCAACATCGTAATTAGCCCCCATATGTTAATAGTGCTTGAAACTGAGAAGCATGAACTCTGGTTTGAAAAATTAGCAGCTAACGGTGTTGGCTTAATAAGAATTTATTTCTACCCAAACAAACTCTTTTATAGGATAATCAGACTGTGGAAAAAACATAACCTTTTAACTTATACTTTGCAGGTTGCATGCAGATTTCTGATGACAGTTCTAGCTCACTGTGCTATATTAGGATTGTAACTTATGAAATGCAAATAACAAAAGGATTTCTGTGACAAAACCAGTAACCCACGTGAGCTATCTACATAACATACAATTTGGCCTATTAATTCTCTGCACTACTTTATTATGAGTCAAAACTCCCACTAGACAACACTCTGATCTTTCTCCAGCTAGTAAATTAATCACCAGAGTTATCTTGGCGTTTTTATTGTTGCCTAAATATTGCTGGGCACACAAGAAACTCTGCAGCAGGTGCTGTTAAAACCATAAACGATTTGAAAACACAGCACCCCCCCAAAGCTCGATGCCCAGTGCAGTAGCAACAGTTGCACTGGCCTGAGTACATGTCATGGCTTCACTGGGCGTATCCAGAATCAAAGGAACGATGGTCACTGCTGTGAGAGGGGACATCAGCATCACTAGGAATTTCTTCCATTTTAAGAGAATTTCAGAGCACGCCACTCAAAACAGTGTTGTGCAAGGTAGTTCGGACAGTACTCCTTGTAACACACCTGCAATGGCCAGTGATACCTGGACCAATCATCGATAGGACTGTCTCCGACAGTTTCTGTTCGGAGGTCCATGAGACATCATCCACCCTGTTCCAGTCTGGGGAGACCTCACTGTCTCTCAGCTGTGCCCTCAGGTCCACGGAGGGTTAGCATCACTATTCCCTCAGACCTCACTGCCAGCCTTTACAGAGTTACAAGGATTATGTTCAGACATTGCAAGACTACAGGACAGGTATGCCAAACTAGAAGGCCAGTTCTGTAAGAACCGAACTGAGTGATTCCTGAGTGCCAAAAATGTAAGTTTAGGTTGGGTTTTGCTATTCTTATGCGTTTTGTTTTTGTGTCAAATCTTGGAGGAATGCTGTGTCGCTTTGAGAAAGAGTGACCTGTGGTCCCCCTCTGGATAGTCTGATTTTGGTTTGTTCCCAACCTGACGCCAGCAGGTCTAATATAAACAAGTTTCGCCTGCGCGTAGGCTGTACGCATGCTGATAACAATCTGTGTCTGTGTCGGCTGCTGTTATTGCGCGGCCTATGCAGCGTCTACTTTCTTTATACGCAACAAAATAGTAACCAGTCACAACATTATTAGTTTTACTTTATTGAAGCAAAATGGGACATCATTAACAAAACGTTTGAAAAACCAAGTATTAGAGCAGAAGTAACAATGAAAATCATACCAAACTGAAAGACTTATTTTGATTTTAATTCAATAGGCTTAGCATGATTGATGCTTTATGGAGCCTTCAGTGCCATAAATAATTTAACAAACATATGTTTTCTATTTGTAGCATTGGAAGAGAAATGTGATGAGGAAATAATGCTGGACAACTTTGTTACTTTCTTCATTGCTGGTTAGTATTGACATCACGTGCTCTTATTGTCTGTAGCAATTATGCAAAGATCATTCTGTTTTATGCATGTGTTGTACAGTTCTGTACTGGGTATAGCCCTTCAACATTTATAAGTCTGTACATTTTATTATCAAGCACATATCATAAAAATGTGGGGCTACATTTAAAAATGTCAATTTCACAAATAGTTAAATACAAAGGGGCAGATTTACAAGAAACTGACACATCTATGTAGATGTGTCAGTTTCCATGGACCTCCTTGTGAAACCCTTGCACCACCATGGATGCGCCATATTTACAATACGGCGCACCATGGCGCAGGGATTGACAGATGCGTCAGAAATTCTGACGCATCTGTTGGTGCAAAAGTCACGCATTGCTGGAGTCGTGTCGCAAGCACGACGCAACTCCAGCAATGCATGGGGAGGCCGATTCCCGATACACTGTGTCACTCCTTACGCCTGCTCCAAGCAGGCGTGGGATTTTGACGCAGTGGCATCCTAGAAGTGGGGCAGTGATATCTTGTAGATGTCACTGCTTCACTTTTACGAGGCTTTCCTGCATGGAAACGCCCACCCTGCATGCATTATACCTGACACAGGTATAATGTGACGCAGGGCTTTGCAAGGTGATGCATCTCCCAAGATGTGTCATATTGTAAATGGGCTGCAATGTGGCACATTGTTTACGCTGCTGCTGCGTCACAAAAAGTGATGCAACGGTGGTGCAAAAGTGTCGCAAGGGGCTTGTAAATCTGCCTCAAAATGCACAAATAATTGATGTTCTTATTGGCAGGTACGCTGTTTCCTTAGAGTGTACATCACAAATCAATGCCTCTTTGCTAGGTATGAAAATAGAGACTCAAAACTATTATCTCCAATGAGTTTGACTTAAAGAGTACTGTATGCTTTGAACTGCTTCCATGCAGAAGGAAGCATGATTCATTACTGACATGAAGCGTTTTCATCAGAAAGACGAGGAAATGTGTTCACATTTAAAGATTAAATATGAAAAGCAACAGATTAAGCGGCTCTTAATATTCTTGTGGTCTTAAATGGTAATGTGTTGATATTTTTATAAACCTTTCAGTTTGGACAGCTGAAACCCTTTCCAGATTTTACCGCCGGTGCATAATAGCTAATTTGCAAATTTGTGCCAATCCAGGAAGCCACATTTGTGCAGAAATTGTATCCCATTGAGTAACTGAACCAAAAGGCAGTCGAAGCCGACGAGCATGGATTGAATTGCTTATCTCCCTAAAATGCTAATTTACCACTTAGTGGCTTTAGTTGACTGGGAGAATGCGAAACCTTTGTTTCTTATTGTCCTTCTTATTGCCCTATTTGAAGAGGGTTTTGTTACAGCAACTTGATATGATGATTAGCAGGTAGGCAAAATGTTTTTTCCTCAGCCTTTCTTTAGTTCTGTCCTTCCTCAGTGGTCTTGAAAGAGGTACACAACAAGCAGACACATACTCTCTCTGGCTTCCACAACTTTCACCACTGATAATACAACTCTTGTAAAAAGAGGACATGGATTTGCATCCCCAAACACACTCAAGTCATACTCCCTGCTTAACAGTAGAGTAGCACAGAATTCTATCAAGCTCTCCTCAATCCCCAGCAAACACACCATGGTGTGGGTGTCAATAATCCTCTTACTTGATGTACAAATATGTTCACCCTTTCAAGTATGGTGCCAGGATATAGAGTATCCAACATCGTGCTACCATAATATAGTAGAAAATATCAACAACAAAAACATCGGCAAAGGAACTGAACGTAGGTATGTATAGGTTTGTATACTTAACTCCACCTATATATACCTTGATAAAATAAAGATCTTCAACGTACTTAGATATTGAGGTAACAACAGTAAAGCTATACTTACCTATATTTACGTACCTTCTTGATATTTTGGCCAATGATATTTTTGCAATGATGTTATGGTAGCGTTATATTAAACACTCGCTATTCTGACATACAAGTCCCTATTGTTATGTACATAGGGTCATGGACAAGGCTCTACATGCTGGCAGGTGGAATAATATGAGCATTGTGTGCCATAGATAAAGGTTTAGCTCCCATCCATCCCTGCAGACACAAGTGACTATCTGAATTCGTGCTCATTACCAGCTCCCTTCCTTCGGTTTCTATACATTTAAGTAGTCTGAGAATGCAACTCATGTTGTGGCTTCCTGTATGACTAGTGCACCAACTCATGGATAATCCTTAGGTACACAAAAAGGGAAGGCATTCCTGACCCTCAGTTAGGGTACAGGCTTTACACTTCCAAAGCAAGAATGCTGCACAGCTTGGTGGTTACATGGGCAGCTCTGTTTAATTGCTACATTCCTGTGATTTTGCAAAACTCGGCATGTGAGAAAATTGCTCAGTCTCACTGCACTGCTACTGTCCCAGTCAGTATCTGAGTCCTAAGCTGACATAAGTCAGAAGCAACCTTGAACACCACTTTTTTCTTAAAGTCACTTGATAAACACTTTGGGCCAGATGTACGACCGTTTTTGCATGCGCAAACGGGTTTGCGAACCCGTTTGCGCATGTAAAAACAGCATGGGCCATGTATAAAGCCTATTTAGCAAGTCGCAATTTATTTGCGACTCGCTAAATGTTTTGCAACTCGCTATTAGGAAGGGGCGTTCCCTTCCTAATAGCGAGCGCAAGCCCATGTATGAATGTTTTGCAACCGCAATTGCGGTCGCAAAACACTCGCAAATTACCACCCTCTTCAAGAGGGTGGTAATGCACTCGCAAAAGGGAAGGGGTCCCCACGGGACCCCTTCCCCTTTGCAAATGCAGGGGAAAATATTTTTTAAGGGCAGGCAGTGGTCCCAGGGACCACTACCTGCCCTTAAAAAATTAAACGAAAACGTTTAATTTTTTTCTTTTTTAAATGCATCCCGTTTTCCTTTAAGGAAAACGGGCTGCATTAAAAAAAAAACTGCTTTATTTAAAAGCAGTCCCAGACATGGTGGTCTGCTGAGCCCTACAGGCCACCATACCTGGGAGGGCCTGCCATTCCCAATGGGGTCGCAAATTGCGAGAGGCTCCTTAATATTCATGAGCCTCTCAATTTGCGATCCCATTGGGAATCGCAATTGTACATCCAAAATAGCGCCTCGCAAATTGCGAGTCACAAAAAACTCTATTTTGTGCGTCGTACATCTGGCCCTTTGAATCTACTGGCTGAACTTCACAGCTACAGCTCAGTGTCCAAGGCAGGTAGTGGATCTCATTGGTGTTTGTTCAGCGATCGGTTTTCTGGTGCAAGTTGTGATCCCCACTTGTTATACTTCTGAGGCGTTAAGTACAATTACCCTTAACTGGTCTGTGTTGTACACTCCTGTATCCCTAATACACACTGTTGGGATGGAAGAGTCCTCTGCACAGTACTTGACATGCACTCCTGCACTGAGTGCCCAAATGCACCGATGTCTGGATCCCTAATTCAGATTTTCCGTGTCATAGGCAAACACGGATCCGGTGCATGCACCATGACATAGACCTTTCTCACAGATTTCAGTCTTGTTGGACTAAGAGGGACGGCCAAGGCGCTACCCTGATAGTGGTAAGAGGCTACTGCCTTCACCAGAAGTTAAGCAGCACGAGTGAGGTACTGCCAACATACCGTGTAGTGATCTGTAGGAGTGATCAGGTACTTTTTGACTTGTGTCACTGGAGTGAGACCTACAGGTTCACTCATTTTTTTAAGTTCTGCTGCTGTGTGCTTAACTCACCCTTGGCCTACATTAGTTTGCTGTGTAGTGCATCGCAGCACAGGAGTGGTGTATCTGCGCTCGGTGTATGTGTGCCTTGGAAGGGTGCAATCCCGGGATAATGCAGTACTGAGTAGTGCGTGCATGGTGAGTGAATGTGATGGGTGTATATTTTCATATGAGTGGCACAATGCATGGAGGATGTTGTGCTGTGAAGTACATGCATGGTAAATGCTTGTGCTGGATGCATGTGTTCCTATGAATGGTACAGTACAGGAAGGCTACAGTGATGTGCAGTGCATTCATGTTAAATGTATGTGCTGGAGGTATGTGTGCCTATGAGTGTTAGAGTACAAGAAGGATACAGTGCTGTGCAGTGTGTGTATGCTGTATGCATGCACTGGGTATATACGTACTTGTGCATGGCACTATGTATGGAAGGCCCTGGGTTCCGTTTTGGGAGACCCAGGCCTGCATGAGGAAACATGGAAAGCAGGTAGAGAAATCTCCCTGACAGATTTGTGTGTTGCTGCATTCCTGTAAGATGGGTGGGACAGACACTGGAGAGGAGAGAGCAAGGTTTCCCCTGAACACTTCAAAGAGTGCTCTTTGATTCAGTGAGAGGTCACAAGGAAGGGGCCTGCAGAGTATGCAGGGCGAGCTTGCAGCTTTGAGGACTGTGTGGCTACAAGCGCCCCTTCCCTCCCGTGCTGAGCTCATGGGGGCCAAATTAGGCAATAACCATATCTTATTCAAGAAATATACCTACTAGGGGCCAGATGTACGACGCGCAAAATAGCGCCTCGCAAATTGCGAGTTTTTTGCGACTCGCAATTTGCGAGGCGCTATTTTGGATGTACAACAGTGTGTAACACACTGTTTGCGATTCCCCAGGGGTCGCAAATTGAGAGGCTCATGAATATTAATGAGCCACTCGCAATTTGAGACCCCATTGGGAATGACAGGCCCTCCCAGGTATGGTGGCCTGCTGGGCTCAGCAGACCACCATGTCTGGGACTGCTTTTAAATAAAGCAGTTTTTTTTTTTTTTTATGCAGGCCGTTTTCCTTAAAGGAAAACGGGATGCATTTAAAAAAGAAAAAAAAAATTAAACGTTTTGTTTCATTTTTTAAGGGCAAGTAGTGGTCCCTGGGACCACTGCCTGCCCTTAAAAAATATTTTCACCTGCATCTGCAAAGGGGAAGGGGTCACCTGGTGACCCTTTCCCTTTTGCGAGTGCATTACCACCCTCTTGAAGAGGGAGGTAATTTGCGAGTGTTTTGCAACCACAATTGCAGTCGCAAAACATTCATACATGGACTTGCGCTCGCTAATAGGAAGGGAACGCCCCTTTCTAAGACCGAGTCGCAAAACCTATTTAGCGAGTCGCAAATAAATTGTGACTCGCAAAATAGGCTTTGTACATGGCCCATGCTGTTTTTGCATGCGCAAACGGGTTTGCAAACCCGTTTGCGCATGTAAAAATGGTCGTACATCTGGTCCTAGGTATTGTATTTGCATGGTAATATTTCCTTAATATGATTAAGGAAACCAATAGGGTATTATTATAGGAGTGGTACCAGGGATCATTTAGTCTGGTCCTGATGAAAAGCCTTAGGGGATAGGCTTGAAACATGTAGACCAGGAGACACACACCCATCACATTGTGTTTCTCTTCTTCCCCCTTTTTAATAATACCAGCTACAGGATTTAATAAAACTTAGGTTCCACGTAGACAGGTATCTTTTAACTCACTTGTCTGACCCTTCCACTCCCATATCACTAATCACTTTATAGTCCACACCATACAAAGTGCTCCCACGTCTCCGTCGGTCGTAGCACGCCCCATCCCGCAGCGGGGCGGGAAGAACCCGATGATGAAGCATGCCACCAAGGGACATTTTGGTGGGTGAGGGTTATTTTAAGAAAACTCATTGGTTTCCTTAATTCTATAAAGATTACTGGAAGGTTAGTTATTTTCAGTACGGGTGGACTCTTTCTGATTGTTCAAGAATGAAAGGAGGCCGAGTCCACAATGAACCTGACTTCTCTCTCTCCCTTTTTGTTTGTTTCGTAAACCTTTTGATACACATATCACTGCAGATGACATCCAGGTGTGAAATCTTGTCACTCCCATGGCCTGTGTTGAGGGGCTATCAGCCTTGAAACTGCTCCTGCTGTGATAGCAGCTTTCAAGAGGAAGAAGAGGGCACTTCAAAAAAAGCAAACCCCCAACATAAACTTCAGAGCTCCAGACTCTGAACCACATTTGTTGTCTGGAAATGGACTATAAAAAGGGGAGCTTGAGACCCCAAAAATTGTCATCTACTACACAGCCAGACAGGCTGTGTGAGGAGGGGAAGCTCTAAAAGACCAGGAGTGGGGGCCAAGGCGTGCTAGTCTCCCTGTCGGGTGAGGGGGCCTCACTCAGGGAATCCAAGACCACCTATCCTGGAGCCTGGAGCTCCAGTGTCTGCCTGCTTGCCTAGATAGGTGTGCCATGTGAGGAAGAGGAGAGCATTGGTGAAGTAGGTCCAGTGGGGGACCCTGGTTGAGTGGACTCCCTGTGTGATGTGTGAGGAGACGGCTGCTGCACCGTTCATGTCATTGCTCAAATGTGTAACGTATGCCAGATGATGGCCACCGCTAATTGAGCTGTGTGTATCACTGCCTCGATCGCACCAGAGCCTTTGTGTATTGGGGAGCGGTGACTCAGTATGCCCGGAGGGGCTGCCATGAGAAGATTGCTGAATGTAAGGGCTATAGCCCTTACATGTGGTAGTGGCCCGTGACCCCATATTCCAGGAGAGGCTGCCACTGAGAAGTTCACTGTGTTGATCGGGCCCGAGCCGTATACCATGAGGTTACAGTGACACCCTATGCCAAAGGCAGTCACTAGGACCAGTAAGTTCTATGATCTGGTCTGAGTAGTTGCTGAGATTAGTTAGGCCACTTTGGGACTGCGTAGAAGGAAAGATTTTCACCACCCTCCTATCACGGGAGGAATCAGAGACTTACCCTGCAGAAAGGAGCAACAGAGAACCTCCAGTCTCTGCAGAAACACAACAGCATGTGAGGACTTTCTGATAGCTGATGGAAACCCACATGGGCCAAGTGTAGCAAACTCACCTGAATCGCCCGCTGCAGCTGCAGATCCAGCTTCCTTGAGAGGGAAGTGTTCAGGAACTCACTGTTACTCCAATCTTGCAAGTTGCAGGTGTTGGGCCTGCCCCTCTCTGCAGGGTCACCCCCAAACGTTTTGCCTTTTTCCCTCCACTTTTTTACTGAATTCGTTTATGTTGACACTTAAATAGCACCTTAAAACATGTCTCAGGCCTGCTGCTTTTTGTGCCAACCTACCCTGGGTTAACCACTGGTTCATTTAGTGACTTTCTGAGGTTCACCCTGCAAGGGATTGTGGCTGTTGCTTGACCAGGGCTCTTATCCCAGTCAACCAACAACTTAATTTCTAACAGCAGGTAAAACTGATTTCGGGCTAATCAGCTGCGTGGGAACTTGCTACTAATTAGCACTGTGTCACTGTGGACTTTAAAAATAGAGTCATAGTGGACTCTTGAGACTAGGACTACTTGTGAGACTTACCTTGGATAATGCCTATAGTGAATGGGGAATAACCACTGCGGCTAGAAGCGAGGAAGGAGTGGGACCTGGGGAACCGCCTAGGAAAACACTAGAGCCCTAACCTCAGGGAGGCTGTGTAAATGTCTGTGAATGTCATATCTTTCCTTTGTGTGGGTAGAAATGAAAAAGTTCTCTTTTTTCATAAAAGTGAGTATTTTACTAGACAATGGTTTATTGCTACGCCCATTTTGAGTTGTGAGCCAGTGTCACTCCCCTGTATCCAGAATCACTGGTAGATTGGGCCCTGGGACATCTGGAGTAGTGGCAGCAGGCCAGCGCCCTTTTCCTCATTTGATTACTGGAGATGATATCCGACACAGATAAGAAAAAATGAATGAAATAAATAGAATTTCTATGTGGGGCCCCATAAAGAGAATTTAAAGCCATCAGAAGGTAATTTAAGGGAAATGATTTGTTCAACTCTTCCTGTGTTTGTGAAGGTAATTTTTAAAAAATGTATGCGGTATACGTCTATGGGGAATGCCTTGAATTATAGATAAATTGTGTAAACTCCTCCCAGCCACCCTCCAAGGGCCAGCCAATAATATAACAGGGGTCTTGCCCCTTTTTGTAAAAAAAGCAAAGGTTATCGGGGAAACTCATTGCAGCCCCGGAGTCTGCTCAATTTATGAACACGTCACTGTGATTTTTTTCATCTTTTCGGGGCCTTCTTCATCCTTATTAGTTGGAGTCCAGGACGGATGACACCAGTCCCTATGCATTTTTTGCAGTTGTGACGAGGACATCGGGGAAGTAGCAATTTGTGGACTAAGGAGGCCCAGGGCAGCTGACAGCTGGTGCTTTATTTGTAAAAGAATAAGGGCTTAATTTATCAAGTTTGGGGAGAAGGAACTCCGTCACAGCGACACCGGTATTCCCTCCCTGCTAGCGTAGTGGTCTGCCCGTATTTAAATCAATTTAAATGCGGGCGGACTATAGCTTTAATTATGGTGGAAAATACTCCGTCTCTGCTGTGATTAAACCCCCCCGACGGCCCTGAGGAGTAAGGGTTGTCAGATGCAGATCTGAAATTTCCTTCACCTGATTTAGATGGGCGGAATTAGAGGTCATTTTTCCCTGCCCGTCACTGCCCGTCAAACCTTGGCGGTAAGGGGCAGTGGAAACTGCTTAATGCTTCCCTCGGCGTGGGAGAAGACTCCCATGGTGAGGGCAGCTTGATATGAGCTTGACATGAGGCTCCATCATGTTGAGGAAGTCCTGCGACAAACTTCGAAAAACATTGACAGGAACAGCTGTGGTGTCGGTTCCTGCCAATGCTTTAGAAATGGCTGCCAGCTTTACTTTGTCACCCTGGTGGAGAAAGGGGCCGCCCATCTACAGTCAAAAGAGGCTGTAAGTGTTTTTTCTCAGAAGCTCAGTGGTGACACTGCTGAATATTGGGTTTGCTGAGTCGAAGTCTGATGATTAAAAATAAGTCACGGATGCTGAACAGAGATCGCCCTGGAGCTTCTATATGATAACCTGCAATGTTAAAACCTCAAAACCATGTTTTGAAAGTTTCAGGATGCGGTTTTTAACTAATGAAGAAATTATTTCAAAGGCTGATAGCTATGATGCTGCTCTTAATGATCTGATTTAGATTTTTTAAACACTTTTGATTTTCATTGTAGGTCAGGAAACCACAGCTAACCAATTGGCATTTGCAGTGATGTCATTGGCCCGTGAACCCGAAGTATTAAACAAGTATGTTGACAGATTCTTCCGCTCACTGTATCAAGTTCATGTTTATTTAATAGCTTCATCTGTTATACACTTCAACCTATCTAAAGGGTAGTGCATGAGTATTTATGCAGTCTAAAAAATAATGATGTTTTCATGTATCTGAATGCATGTTTACTCCATGGAATGCTCACTAAAAACCAGCATGCCCATTTTTCACTTTCAAAACATCTGAAGTGGCAAAGGCACTGTATGGAAGGCACTGGAGTGCTGGGCCATGTGAAAGCAGTGGAGTGGGCTTTGCATAATCTACACAGATAGTAGGATAAAGCTACAAAAGTAACCTGAAGGCGTATGAGGGTAATAAATATAGGAAACATTTTCAAAACAAATCTCATGAGAGGCTATGAGAAAACTATACTACCAGTCAGGACTGGCTCTAGGTTGGTGGAAGCAGTGCAGCCACGCCTGGCGCTGACCTCAGGTGGGAAGGGGGTGCTTTGTTTGGAAATAATTTACTGTCTTAAAAGCACCCGCTGCAGAGTTCTTTTTCGGGGTTGTAGGATAAACCAAGTGTGCCTCTACCACGCAACCTAAACAACGAATGCGTCTTAACCACGCATTCCTTTACCACGCATGCCTTTACCACGTAATTTTGTGGTAGAGGCATGAATGGTAAAGAGGTATGCGTGGCTAAGGTTGTGACCCCACCCGCCCTGAGCTACAAACTGCCCCCCTCCCCCCCTGCCCGCCCTGAGGCCAAATACCCCTACCCCCTCCCAACCCCCACGCTGTCCCTAACCCTTAAACACTACCTCGACCCTCTCCAACCCCCTTGCACTGTCCCTACAACTACCCCAACCCCTTAGGCAAACCCCCAATCCCAGCCTTAAAAGCTACCCCGCCCTCCCCTAAGCCCTAAAAACTACCGCGACTACCCATTCCCCTCCCCTGCCCTGAGGCCTAAAACCCTGTCTCTTAACCTGACCCAGCCCAGCCCTGACCCAGCCCTAAAAACTACCCGCCCTCCTCTA
Source organism: Calotriton arnoldi (assembly GCA_963921515.1). Taxonomy (NCBI): domain Eukaryota; kingdom Metazoa; phylum Chordata; class Amphibia; order Caudata; family Salamandridae; genus Calotriton; species Calotriton arnoldi. The sequence continues at coordinate 661,526 of CAWUFW010002753.1, forward strand.
AGCCCTAAAAACTACCCGACTACCCATCCCCCTCCCCCTGAGGCCTAATACCTTAACCCCTAATAAAAAACGACCCCGACCCCCAGCCCTAAAAACTACCCCAACCCCCAGCCCTGAAAACTACCCCTGACTCCCCAGCCCTGAAAACTACCCTCACCCCCAGCCCTGAAAACTAGCCCCCAACACCCAGCCCTGAAAACTACCTCCAACCCCCAGCCCTGAAAACTTCCCCAGACCCCCCAGCCTTGAAAACTAGCCTGACACCCCCAGCCCTGAAAACTAGCCCTGAATCCCCCAGCCCTAAAAACTACCTCCAACCCCCCAACCCTTAAACCTACCACGACCCACCCCCCAGCCCAGAAAACTACCCCGACCCACCCCCAGCCCAGAAAACTACCCTGACCTACCACCCAGCCCACAAAACTACCCCAACTAACCCCCAGCCCACAAAACTACCCCCGATCCACCCCAGCCCACAAAACAACCCCGACCCACCCCCAGCCCACAAAACTACCCCAACACCACCAGCCCACAAAACTATCCCCGACCCACCACCAGCCCACAAAACAATCCCCACCCCACAAAACAACCCCCTACCCACCCCACAAAACGAACCCCGACCCAGCCCATAAAACTACAATGACCCTCCCAGCCTACTAAACTACCACAAAACAACCCCCAACCCACCCCCTCAGCCCAGAACTACACCCAGCCCCACTTACCTCACTGCTTCCTGCGAGGTCATCCTGTTTCGGTCCACAGCAGCTAGACCGTGCATTGCCTTAACCACGCATATGCGTGGTTAGGGCATATCGTGGTTAAGGCAAGCGTGGTTTCGCTTGCAGAGTTGGAACACTTGTGGTTTAGACCGCGGTGTTCTGACTGTTTTCCCTTTTTCAGGCAGCAATGAAAATGTCAAGATAACTCTGCTGAGTAATGTTCCTGCTGGCGAAAGATGAGCTTTGTCTAGTGGCAGTTCTGACTCATCATTAAGTAGTGCAGAGGGTTAATGTGCCTCCTGCAAAGAACAATACCATGCAAATCACAGAACTGTATTTTATGTGGATAGCTCAGTGGGTTACTGCTTTTGTTAAAGAGATCTTTTTCTTACTTGCAGTTCATAAGTTACAATCCTAATATAACGCAGTGACCTATGAACTGTCATCAAAGAGTGGCATGCAAACAGCAAGGCTAAGGGGTGGAAACTTATGTTTTACCCCAGTCTTTCATTATCCAAATGTTGCTAAAAAGGGTTAGTTTGGGCAGAAGTACACTCTTATTAGTAATGCCAACCCCAGCCGCCGTGGTACATTTTAAATCCAGAGTTTGGGCTTCTCCAGACCAAACACTGTTATATACTGCCTACTACTATGAATGACATCTGATTACTACACCTTGATATCCTCATTGTCGTACATAACATTTCTTATAGACTGATTTACACAAGTATAAGTCATTGTCTCTGTATATTGTGTGTGATGTAAAGGGCTCTGAGACCCTACACTGGTATGCTGAGCGCTATAAAACAAATTAAATGCATTTGAGAGAGAGGCTATGGAAAGAAAAGGGGCTATGTTGGAGGGTGGTAGCAAGGGAGTCCGTGGAGAAGGAGGTCATGGTGGGGCACCAAAAAAGATTGTTGCACCGGGCGCCCTCAGCACCGGCCCTGCTACCAGTTCACTTTCTCCAAATAAAATGAATAAAGCTTTAGTATATAATCTTTTGTTTTTATTGATGATGCTTATGCTGATACTTTCATACTAATTCTATCACTGATTGGTTTTAAGATTTGTATTGGCCAATACGTATTTGGCAAACCCTTCGATCAGTTACTCAAGGCCTCGTTCTTTGAATGTCAGTGTAAAGTTCTCTCTCATTTTGATCGATGTCCAGATAAAAAGCATACAATCTTTTCAAAATGTTGTTCAGTTTGAATAGTGGTGGTACCCAATACCTTATTACAAAATAGTTAAGTTTACCTGATATTAGACAGCGGGCGTAATACGCCCATCTCATTACTGGTGAGATCTGTGGCAGTAAAGAAACAGAAGCACACCTGGAACATCTGAACCAGGCAATTGTCCATAGCAGTCACATGGAATCAGACCAGGGACCAGATAGGAATATGGCTGAAGAGAGACTGACACAACTCCCAGCATCACGCTGTCCACATCTACTGCAATGGAGGAAATAACAAATATGTTCTGAAAGTAATGGAATCCCAGCATCCCTATTTTCTATAAAAATAGATGGCATGAGATAAGACATCATGATAACATCACTGGTGTAATTCCATATTATAGAACCATTGACTCAAAAACATCAGTTATGCCTCAAATGAGTCCTGGTGTAAGTATCTTTTGTGGTAGAATGAAATAGAACAGGAATATGTGTAAAGTTCTCTACAACCTACCTTGGGCATCCTGGTGCTATAGTGCGTGGTTAGCAAGGAACACTGCTAACTAACAGCATAGATAACAAGCATTGGCATAGCCAATAGGTCTCGCTTTGGGACCTTATAAGTATTTAGTTTTGCAGCACAATATCCTTGGTGCAACAACATCAGCTGTTGCATGGCTAAACCTTGTACCTTATAAGTGTTTAGCCATGCAACAGTTGATGTTGTTGCACCAAGGATATTGTGCTGAAGTTATCCAGCTGGCTTCAGGGCGAGACCTAACAAAAATAAAATAAACCAAATCTGAGTTACCAGTACCCACTTATTTCTATAGTAATCCGTGTTCACGCACTTAATCTGAGTAATACACTGCAAGGTAGTCCTCTATGCACACAAGGTTACAACACCTCTACAAACATCTATCAAGTGTGCTTAAAAAATACAATAACAATTCTTGTATTCAAGCGGACTCCTCCCGTCAAAACTGTCGACGCGGACGCGTTTCGGCCCTCAATTTCTTCCGCGTCTCCTCAGGACAAGGGTAAGAAATCCAACCTAAGTTGATCCAAAAATATACATTTGTACACAAACTTTACCAACTGTCCTCTCAATCACACTGGGCATGCTGGGTCTACACCATGCAGGGAACAAATAAATAAAATGGTGTAGAGCAAATCCTTGTTGGGACTACGGAACTAAACTTTGTGAAGTGGCATCCCACCGTGATGGTTGGGTATCCTAATAGGGCTAAAATGCGATATTTGTGGTGTGCCAATATCCAAAAACTCGCGTGTACCCATAAAATAAAAATAAAGTACCAGACCAAGTAAAGTGCAGGAATAAAGAAAGAGATTGTGTATATAGTTGCACGTCACTCTAATGAACTCACGTGACATAAACCAATAATGGCTTTCGGTCGTACTCCAGGTCAGCAGTGTCCCTCGTTAGAAAGAATTAAGTGAACCCAACAACGAGGTTCAATCACCTGTAAATGGCGGTTCATATTGTCAGGGCGCATTCGGAAGAGACTCTGCTTATTATCCCAAAAACTAATACTAAAGACGAAACCACAAGAGTGTAACGCCCCCACATACCTCTCAAAATCGGAATGGACTCTCTATTCAGTGTTCCGATCCTTGCGGGTGCTTGTTTCTCTCATGTGAGAAAATCCTTGCTGCGGGGTGAAATGACAGCATCTGTAACTAAGCTTGTCTGATATATAACTGTCGAAGCAGCTTAAATATATCCATGCACACCGTCGTTCTTACCTTTAGCTACCATCACAGGCCATATAGCTAACGTGTTGCTCGCACTGGGTCTTGGGATATTTAAAACAAGCAGGAAGTGTTCTGCTTACGTGGGCACGTATTGGCCACGTGATGAGAATGACCAACAGGGAAAAAGGACTACCTGAAATGTTTAAGACTGTTGTCAAGGGAACCTAAGCCCACACGAAAATGAAAAAGAAAAAACAAAAGGACACTATCGATTATGGTACTAAATACCTATAAACCGGAAACAAATACCCGGATTTTATGCAGTGAAAGAGGGAGAGCCACGATCCCAAACAGATACTAAAAGGATCGCATCTAAAAGTGTGGTGGAGGTAGGGTGACCAGATCTTGAGAACCACAAGCATTTGAAGGCACGAGCGGGGAGGAGTGGGGCGACGCGAGTGGTGCGCGCGCACGCGCCACAGCGAGACATCTGGTTTTAATTATCGCGCCTGTGTCAGGGCACGATAATTGAAACCACATGGCGCCCGTGCGGGTAACCGCAGGCAAAAGGCCATGACGCACGAGCGTCTGGTCAGCTTTTTCAAACCCCCTACATAAAGTCTTCGCCAGAAGCAGCGCTTGCGCGCTACTCTAGGCTCGACCTAAAAAAGGAATAAATATAGTGGCGCCTGCCAACACAAACATTTGCAAAGAACTGTACCAAACTTGATTGTCTCCCCCCCCCCCAAAAAAAAATAAAGATTCCATCTTCAAAGGGAGGATGATGCAGCAGAGATTGCAAACAAAGTAAAAGTGATGCTTTCCTTCCCAAGTCCAAATCCAACATGACCAAGTGCTAGACAAAGCACGAGTGGCAGTCTTCAGGAAGAGGAAGTTGATACTGTATATCTCTATTGCACTTACTCTGTGTGAACTAAAAAGAAAAAAAAATGCATTTTGATCTCCAAATTTACCCGAACAATCCGCATGGGTAAAAAGTTAGCACAAAATAACTTTTAATTGATTTTTTAGTGCCCACATTAAAAGAATGCTGCTCACCTTTGGGTCAATCACATTGCCATGTGTCGATCTTGTTGTTCCTGTGCTCTTGCAACAGTTTTTTCCCCAATATAACATCTGGTTTATGGTGTGTTATGAGTAATTTTCACAATGCAAAATTCCATAATTACACCAAATTACGCTGGCGTATCTAAAATGATACCTGGGTCTAGTCCTCAGTGGTGTGGGCCATATGGAGTCAGTCACGCTAGAACTCTTTGCGTCATCTCCTCATGCCCAGGTCCAGGGGCAGTCTCCGTAACGTGTACCTGAACTCAGGACGACATTGTTTGTGGCAGGAGACTGCTCTTATCTGCTTTGTTTATAGAATATGCCGTAAACTATTGTACTCAAAAGTTTGATGACATCGTTGCGTAAATCTGCCATAAACTCCATCCTGCTTTCTCCCAGGGCATGCTTAATGTTAGGAACAATGCAAATAAAGGCATCGCATTGAGTGACGGAAAGGGCACCACGCCCCTGGTAGGAATGTGTAGCTTCGAATTCCCTCTTGAAGGCAGACTGTCTCTCGATTGGGGAGCTGGTAAAAACCCAAACCTTGGAGGATGGGAAAGATTGATACATTATGGAAAATTAAAGACAGCAACAGTTTTTGAATGTTTGCTGAAACTCTAGACTCAGAGAACTTTTCTGTGAAGCAAGTCGTGTTGAACAGATTGCCAAGAACTAGAAGCAACACGTCACTGCAGCAGGGGGTCTGAGGGATGGTAGGGAGGGTGGGGGGGGAGGGTATTGTGATTATGGTTCATACAAGTCTCCCGTGGGGAGAGGAGTAGAGAGAAAGAGAAGGTGGCAAACAGGGAGAGAGTGAGATAGTCAGGGAGGTACAAGCAGCGCGAGAGTAAGAAAGAAAGGGACATTAAAAGAAATGAAAAGAGTAGAGCCAGCGACAGTGGCGAGAGAGAAAGATGAACTGCGAGAGAAAAAGAAACATGAGAAATAAGAGGAAGTGAGGGAGACAGGAAGTAAGAGAAAGAGTGGAGGAAAGATGAAGAGAGGGAGAGAAACAGATAGAGAAAGTGTTTGTGACAGAGCGGTTGAAGGACAGAGAGAAACAAGCGCGCGCTCGCGCTGCATAGATGGGGGCTGCAGCGGGAGAGAGAGGCGGAGGGAGTTGTGTGCGCGCGCGCTGCGCGCGAAAGCACTTAATGAGCCATGACGGCTCCTAACTGTATGAGATAAGAAAGGCAGATGCGCGCGTTCATGCGCACATGCACGCAAGCTTTAGGCCACAAGCATTTCTGAAACCCACTACTAAATGTCTCGCCAGACCAGCGCATGCGCTGGCTCAGGCGAGACCTAAAAATACCAGAGGCAGTAAAATATTTTGGGAAAAATAGCCAGACTGTCGGCATTTTAATGAAAGCCAAAACGTTATGCTGAAAAATAGAGATATTGTGACGTCATTCCAAATTTGGGATACTGTGAATAACAAGGAGTGACTAACGATTCTCACTTTGGGAACAGACTAGCATATGAGAAAGATTTGATTATGTTAAAGAGAATGAAGTTGGACATACACCTGAAAAAAGATTGGGCTATTATAAAGAGCTTTAAGGCAAATATATACATTCTGAAAGACAATCTGTTTATGAATTGAAAGACAATGCAATTTTGCAAGATAGGAAGTAAGAAACTATTTTTTGGCGAAGGCAAATAACTAGCCTTTGCCACCACATTCTCATGATTAATCTGAAGATGGTGGAGGAGGGGATTGTGTAGTCTCAAACATATGCCATTGCCATGGGCCAGCCATGATTAAAGCACAGTTTGCACTGCATCAATGTGATGAGCACAGAGAAAATGTGGTGCAAGTTTGTCCAATGTTTAAGTAGTATGAAACAAGCACCTGCTGCCATATTAAATTGTGGAGCAACTGAGTATGTCTTACCAGTGAGACACCCCTGCTTATGGAAAACAAGAAAGGGATAGGGCACCAGGGATGAAGACCTACATTGATCAGACCATATCATGTGTTGTTGCCCTAACCCAGAATGTAGGGCTTGTTGGAATTTAGTTTGATCGTATAGGAGGACATCCAGGTAGTGATAGAGGCAGTGATAGTCACAGAATAAAGAAGTCAACCTACAACATTTAATCAAATTAGTGAGGGGTTACACATATGCAGCATCCACTTCAGGGATCAGTGTCTGACCCAGTGGTCACCGGTTCAAATTGTGCCAAAATCATACAGCCTTTAATCCTAAGGCCACTGAAATGAGTATCATTCGAAAAACATATATTGTTAGTCAGTGGCATAAAGAGAACACCTCAGGGTAAACAAGCACTCTACAAATATGCCTCTTATTTTGTGTTAAACTCTGTGTAACCCCACAACTATTTGCGAAGAAATCCCATCTAACGGGTTGAAGGGGTAATTGCTTCTTCCTGATTCTCAAGGAAGGATGAGAACCAGGTGCAGACCTTTCATTGAGTCCTATTTGTGAGAGCTACAAGTTGAGTGTTCAACATCATCGAAAATGACTATAGACCTAAAAGTGTAGGGCTTACAGTTCGCCTGTCAAGTACAATAACAGTGACCACAAACACATGCCCATGAATAGGGCAAAAAACACGCCCTAGCCAGTTGGAAATGTTTTCCTCTGTGATAAAATTTGCTTATTGAATTCTGGTTTCTTTTTCAAAAATTATTGCAAGTGCCTGGACTGGAGACATGGGATTCATAGTTAGCAAAAATGTCAGATCTGTTGTAGGTTTTTTTAGTAAAGAGTTAGAGGGTAACATTCTATCAGCTCCACACATTGGGGGACTATGGCTATTTCAGGGTCATTTACACATGAAAAGGGATGAAGCTGATTTCCAACTAAAATCAATGGCTAATAGTGTATGGATCACAGTGAGCGTATTTGCAGAAATCTTTGTTAGCTGTATGCACGTGACACCAGAAATCAAATCAGTAGTGACACTGCTGATGATATTACATATCATGTTAATATTCCCATTATTGATGTAATTGGTGAGACCAAAACAATATTCCAACTTTCTTGATAACAGGGGAAATACAGCATTTATTCATGTATTCTAAAAGTATAGCATATTGAAGACAGTTTTTTTCAAATGCAATTAGTATGAGGAAATATATCAATAAAGAGTGTAAATGCAGCAGCCTTACAATTTACAGCCTAGATACCACACTGCCCCCGGCGCGTGCACTGCTTCCTCCCCCATTGTGCTCGTCCACAGGCTGCACTGTACTGGCCGCTGATTCTGCTTCCACTGTGAGAGACAGATGCGGACGCTGGCAGAAGACGCTGACAGAAATTCACCCAGGTGCCTCCTGCCACTTGCCACCATTCCCCAAACCCCGGGCTCAGTGGCGTAACGCTAATTGAGGAGCCCCCCTTGCAAAGGGCATTGAGGGGAGCCCTCACCCCTGGGCTCTTAGGCCCACCCGAGCACAGTGCCAGAGGGAGCCCCTTGGAGCTTGGGGGCCCCCCGCACCGTGAGGGCTGTGGTGGCTATTGTTACGCCACTGCCCAGGCTCTGGGTATTTTTTGCCGTTGGGCACCGATGCTTTTACAGAGCGACCTCGCTCATATTCCTTCTTGCCCTTCATCTAATCTCACATACCAGAAGCGAAGCCGAGGTGAAGCCTTGGACTATTGCTCCGCACCATTCCAACCACATGACAGCATTTTCTGGCATTTGACCCTGGAATTCAGGGGCATATGTACAAGGAAAGTGGCGGAGCATGTCTTAGACTCCTTGGCTTAATGACACGCTCCGCCACTTCTGAAACGCAGGGCTGTACTATATTTACAAGAATATGGTGCAGCCCTGCGTTTCCTCCTGTGCTGGCGCTAAGTTTAGCAGGTTAGCGTCAACGCAGGCACCCTTGCACTATGTGCAAGGGTGTCGGCGTGCAGGGGAAGATTGTTTATGTGCAGGAAGGTCCCCCTTCCTGGACATAAACAATCTTGAAATGCCGTTTTGTAACTTCTGTGTGTGCTGCTTAATGCAGCACACACAGAAGTTGCAAAACAACATTTTTAAAAGATGACTGTTTATGTGCAGGAAGGGGGACCTTCCTGTACATAAACAATTATTGGCTTTTTGCTGTTTTCATGTGTGCTGCACAACACAGCACACATGAAAACAGCAAAAACGAGGAGAAATTAAACATTTCACCTCGCTTCGCCAGGTTAATATTCTGGCGCTGCCTCCTATTTATGCCTCCCTTGTAGGGAGGCATCATCAGAATCAATGGGTGTTGCGGTGGAATGCCTACTGCAACACCCATTGCCCTCCCCTTTCACGCTAAGAATAGCATGAAAGGGGGCCATATTTACAAAGCAGCATTAAGGCATGTTAAGTGGCTTAACGCTGTCTTGTAAATAAGGCGAAGCCCCTATCGCCACAGGAATGTCGTAAAAATTTACGCTCCCGTGGCGATAGGGCATTGTACATATGCCCCTCAGTGTCTGGAGGACGTGAAACATTCCGTGGGCACACCGTTGTTCGTAATTCCTGCTGGGCAGGGCCGACCCTAAATCGGATAGACTGGGACAGTGCCCTTGCAGAAAGAAAATGTGGTGTTTGATGTTGGGTACAGGAGATGCTAGGAAGATGGGAGGAGGGCAGGGGGTTGGTGCGGTGCTAACAATTATACTGAGGTACATTAAGGGCTGATTACAAAATCTTCAACGAGACCTGATTGAGACTAAGTAGGATGGACCAGCTGCTGTTTGCATAACATTAAGTCAGGCAGCTCCCTTCCGCGCTCCTCAAAATATTTGGTGCCCCAGGCCTGGGCCCAGCTCGCCCATGCCCAAGGCTGTCCCTGCTGCTGGGGTCCTGAATCCGCAGTTGAGACTGTCTTCACTGATATCGCCACTGTGCTCACCTCCCTTAGGGACGTGCGGCAGAGCGCTTCAGAGACTCCTGCAATGATCTACAGAGGGTTGACTGGGTTTCTACTTCCTATTGTACTGCCGACCTCTGTGATCCCCGCAAACCCCCTGAGTTCTGGATCTGTCATCAGGCTATAATCATCACCCCATAGGCAAACAGCTGCAACTTGACAACGTTCATGCAGCAAGAAGAGCATGTCAGCAATCAAGTTTGTAGTTAGGCTGATTTTATTGCCCAAAAGCACTGTTTCTACATTCGTCGAATATTGAGTTTTGTAAACTTTGTTTACGTTAACAGGGTTGGAAGCGGGAGTTTGGACTACCAAAGCCAAGTAAATAGACTTCTACTTCACTATTACATAGTCAAAACAGGGATGTTAAAGGCTGAAACATTGACAAAGTATCCCAAGCTTTCATATAAGTAAAGTGTTTCACCAGTCATAAGTCTCCCCGCTTTTACTGAAGTATGCAATCTGGGCAAAGAATGTAGCAATGGAATGAACAAGGGAGCTAGGCCTACAAGAAACTGGATTGGCCCATCCATTTCCTGAGTGTAAATAACTGTCTTGTTCCAAGTTGTTGTAAACCTTTTCTTTGGGTGAAATAGTATTAAATACGGGCGCCCATAATTCACGCAGGTTCTTATTTTTACTAACTGACGTGCCACTGGGTGCAACGTAGTTCATTCTAGACACTCACTATACTTTATCCTTCAGAAGCTATGATTTTAGGAGGGTAGGCAAAAGGAACTGTATCCACATTATATTGGCTGTAGCGTTCTCCCCAGCATGGGTACATGCAAATTGTCGCGCCACACACGGAGCTTAGTAATACACGTCTCTATTCCTCAGCGTGTAACCGTTAACTGAACATCCTACATCATGAATTCTATCACCCACACCCATGCACCTACGACACTGTTCTACTGAGTCTGTCAAGAACCAAAAGGGTCCCATCATCTCTAACTCACAAGACACTACATCTCCCCCTTTGTTAAATAAAAAGTACAAATAGTACACATATACATTGCAACTCTTCAATAAGTTGTTTGTGCTTGAATCAATTGCGCAGATCTGGTCATGTGAGGCTGCGGAGATACAGGAGAAGTGTCCATGACTGGCACTGGTGACAGTGACATTGGTACATTCATTGGGCTTACTGGATTCTGAGGTGGACAAGTCTCACTCTTGAATTGGCGAATGTTGAGGCAGGTGCTTGAAATACAAAGAAACTTGTGTAATGAATTTTCCAGGATGGTGAGCAGTCATCACGTGTCCTTTATTACTCACAACCCTCAGAGGGTCAGCATCAAAAGGAGGCCAACCCAAAAAGCAGACCTATTGATATCCTTTTTTGTTTCAAGAATTAGTCCTGTTGCCAGAATCTGCCACCAACTTCCAGAGTAGTGACAGATCTGAACATCTGGCTGCCTGGTCAATCTTACCTCAAGCCAGGCTCTTTATGGTTTTTGGATCCCATCCCATAATAGGTTAAAGAGTTTTATTTAGCTGATATAAATGAGTCTTATGACTCCTTGCATGATTCATGGCACACAGGAGGAAGAGGACGTCGCTATCATCGAAATTGTAAATGCTTCATCTGTGTTGACAGGACTGATCGAGGCATTGAGATATACCTGGATGACAGACTGAGCCTGTGCAGCAATCTTGAATTTCAAGCGTGAGGGACAACCCCTTCACATTTATGCCTACTCCATAATCAGTAATGTTTGCCATAACCCTGTTCCATCCATCATTCCTGGTCATAATATTACTGTTTAGGGGCAAGATTAATCTGGCTATATGACTGTAAATTTTGTAACAATCATAAACTCTGTAATAAAATTGAAGTATTCCAGACCTGTTAAGGCATAGGGCCATATTTAGAGTTTGGGAGAGTGGGAGCTGGACCCTTTCCTGGCAAATCTTTTTGCCAAAAATACTCTTCCAAATATTTAAAAGCTAATCCTTCAAACTTCTATGGATTTGGATATTCTGATGTACTGCGTGTGTTGTTACTCTATTTAGGGAAGACTTACTTGTCACATGGATTTTATACTTTTTACCCCTGGTTTCCTGATTTCCCACTGCAGAACTCTGAACTGAAGGCTGGTTATGTTGTTTGCAATGTTTATAGTGACACTGGATGCTTTGCTTAAGGAATTGTGCCCATTAAATCCAGAAACTGCAGACAACCTGAATTTTATCCATTTCATCAAGCATCCATTTAAATTCAGCAACATGATTTAAACGCCTAACCCTTAAATCACTAAGACGTAATATATTTTGCAATAAGTACTTGTTCAAAGAGTTTATACACTAATTAATATCCAATAAAAAAGACGTCATTTGAAGTTCCAAACAAATGCCTTTGATTGTCGGTCCATATTGGTATCAATGCTTCTACCAGAAAAATAAATTGGTGGCTGTAGATTCAGATATTGTCAAAATAATGTTCTCTTCTTAAAAGTTTCTCAGAAAGTTGTTATTCTTGAAAGTTTTCTTGCCTCTCAAGAGACAGGTGCATACTTAAAAACTAGACTCTCTTTCAGACCCTGTCACACCTAATACAAATGAAACACAAACAGTATCAGAAAAGAGCTTTTACATTTTTGTTTACCTGCAGGGTCCGAAAAGAAATTGATGAAATTATTGGGTGGAAGCGAGACATTGGCTATGAAGACCTTGGCAAACTACAATATTTATCACAGGTAATAATAGTTTAAAGATCATTTGCATATTTGTTAGATTTCTTGGTATATGTACAGTACCTATAACTTGGACCATGCCAATGCTAGCTTCAGTGGGCTTCTGCTCTGCAAATATATAAATCATGAAAAAGAGTATGTTTTTGTGTTGATTAATACACATATGGACTAATCAAAGACAAGATTTGTATTTAGCATGGGTCATCTTGTATCATTATTGTTCCAACATTATCATACCTCTGCATATTGTATTGCTGGAATGTGTAACATCATACACTAGCGACTATCAAGTAACCAGTGTAAGTCTAGAAGAGCTGGATCCATGTCACATTTTCAGGGTTTCCATATGAAAGACATCTACAATGATTAAAATGAATAGAACTAATTTACAAAATAAGTGGTAATGCAGAATGTCTGGTATTGATTTCATAGATATATGTTGGACACTTTTGACTGAGTATCAAGCAATAGTTTCTTAAAGAAGTGACTTAAGGACACATATAAATCACTGTATGGAGATTATGTCCATGGAGACAAAACCATGAGTGCAGCTGTGAGAATATTGACTGCAACACCATGCTATACTAGCAATTCCATCATTAGAGATTGCAGGGTGTGCACCCACATGATTAAAAATTACATGACAGAAAAGTAAAGCACTGGAATGACATCATCTTTTCTGTCCCAACTCTACAGAGAATCGTGTAGATCTAAACAACTATAATTTAGAATTTGCATTGTTTCTGCCTTTTCATTTCGCAGGTCTTAAAGGAAACCCTTCGAATATATCCTACAGCACCTGGTACTTCACGTCTGCTGGAAAATGATACAATCATTGAGGGCGTTAAAATTCCAGCGAATGCTGTCCTAATCGTAAGTCCTATAACAAACAAAAAAGAACGACCTATTAGTAAAAAAAACAGACAAATTAATTTTGAGAGAACAATGGATGGGTATGGTTAGTTCTAAACTAGTCATTAATGAATAAAGATGCACAATGAAAAAGGTGTGGGTCAACAAAATTTTAAAACCTTAATTTATCTTTTTTCCGTTTTAACATATTGTATCCATAAATGTTGGGTGTCCAGCTAATAATGAAGAGAACAACCAATCCAAAATATATAAAGAGAAAAACAGACAGGGATAAGTGTTTTACATGTTACATCTGGTTTCCACTTTTTCCTAACCTCCATAGGTCTTCAACAGTAACCCCAAGGACTGTCTTTTCCATATTTTACATGCATTTCCTGGCCTTTTCTATTATCTTTTGTTATTCTTTATGAGGTTAACTATTATTTTTTATTGCGTAGGTAGTATAGCGTTCTTCTCTGCATGTTTGTGTGGATGCAACTGGTCTCATGAGTTAGTCTGCGCCTTAAGTGAGCTGTCAGTTCACATCCTTGTAAATATACGTAGTGTCTCAATGGGGACTTCCACAGAAGTAATCTGGCATAGTTACCTTCAACATCATTGCAGAATAATAGGTTTCTAATCCAAAGATCGAGTTTTGGTCTAGGTCCTTTGCCTCAGCATATTGTGATGCTTCTTTTGGCCAAAAGGATGGCCAGTGCTGTATATCATCTCACTGTTAGGAGAATCTCTTTAACATAGCCTAGATGGGCATTCAGTGGGGAAGGGATCTTAGATACTATCTGTCATTGTCTGTAGTTCTGCAAATATTTCTTTCCAGTTGGCTGCCACTGGTGGACATTCTGAAGTAAAGGTATGAAGGTAAGTAGTTTGCCCCAACCCAACCTACTTACCCTTAGCACACTTCGCTTCTGGTCATTTACCGACTGCATGAAGTCTATCAGTAGCGTAGCACAATCATTGTGTGAATTAAAAATATAAGAGTCATTGTTTGCTATTGAGGGATCCTGTTCGCATCTGCAAACATTAGTAAGTCCATTGGCTACTGTTTTATCGTATCCTAGGTCTGTTGCCAAAGCCCGTCTATCCTCCTCTCGCCGTCTCTGTTCATGGACGATTGTGCATTTGTCGATTGCAATTATTCCGCAGTATTTATCTGATCTCTCAAGCATATGAGTAAGCATTTTCGAGTGATGGGGCTGTTCTGGGAAGCCCATCAATCAATTTGTAAATGAATTGTGGATTCTATAGCATAGGAATATGCCTTGTGGGCTCTTTGAGTCTCTCTCTTCTTTGTATTGTTCTGGGTTTATGAAGGTGCATTGATGAAAAAGTTCTCCTATCTGTATCAGGCTCAATTTGCCTTTTGGTCGTTTGACTTTCAATTTATTTACTGTATGGATTACTTGAAAATCAGTGTTAATTTCAGAGAGCATTGATTCTTCAGGCCCTGTTTGTGTGCTAGATTCAAAGATGCGCGCACAGAGCAGCGCATCATATTCAACTTTCCTGTTGTTTTTCCGAGCAATAGCATTATTAGTATATTTACGGTCCAGGTGATACCTTCTCTCTTTCCATCAAGTGTGTTTGTATGACAAAATATCGAGAACATCAATATTGAGAAAAACAATATCAAGTGACGAGAATAATGTGTAAACAATATTGTCTACAAAAATATTGAGTTTACATATTTTGTATATAAACAATAACAATATTGAGGCAAAAATACAGTGGAACAGAATAGCACCAAAAAAGCTTAATATATATTTTTAATATGTATTGAATTATAAGTAATTATTTAAATACATTAAATTAAAAAAATTAACAAAAGCAAAAATGAACAAATATATATACAACTAACAGATATGTGTAACCTAATTTAAATATTAAAATAATATATACGATAGTTTTAATTAAAACTGTAAACTAAGTTTATACATATTTAAAACAATATTTAACCATTGAAAACAAAATAAACTTCAAAAACATATAATATAAATAATTGCATTGAAATAAAATTAAGATAAAAACTATTTCAAATAAAAAAGGTACATTTTTGTTTTGATAACATGTTGTATTGAGTTTCAAACAAAAGATAACAACTAAGGACAGGAAATTAGGACAAAAGAATAATAAAGGTGCTTCAATCTCCGTGGGAAATAAAGTTCCTTTTTAAAACGAATAGAACCATAAAAAAAAGAAAATATTAAAAAGTAACAACAATTAAAGATAAACAACAGTAGCAGAAGTAAGTAAAGTAAATCCACTTTTACCAAAGTAGTAAAAGTTTTACACCTTTGACTACATTTAGCATTCCCATTCCAACGTAAGCTGAATAGGGAAAGTGCTGGATTTTGAAGAGGGTTACATTTACTATTACCTCTCCAATCTGAGCGAAAGTAGGGAAAGTGTTGGACTTCGGAGTGTTAGATTTACTATTCCCACTCGAGTTAAGCAGCAGTAGGGAAAAAGTTGAACTTTGAAGGGGTTAGATTTACTCTTACTACTCAAGTCTAAGAGACAGTAGGGAAAGTGTTGGACTTTGAAAGGGTTACATTTACTATTCCCACTCAGTAACTGTAGGGAAAATGCAACAGTAGAGAAAATTATGGACTTTGAAGAGGTTACATTAATTATTCCCACACCAATGTAAGCAACAGTAGGGAAGGTGTTGAACTTTGAAAGGGTTACATTTACTATTCCCACTGTAATCTAAGCAACAGTAGTGAAGGTGTTGGACCACAGAGGGGTTACATTTACTATTCCCACTCTAACCTGAGCAATGGCAAGGAAAGTGTTGGAATTCGAAGGGGGTAGATTTATTATTCCAAACCAGTTTAGGCAACAGTAGGAAAGATGTTGGACTTCGGGTTTGGTGCTATATTTACTATTCCCACTCCAGTCTAAGCAAACAGTATGGAAAGATTTGGCCTTCAGAGGGGCTAGATTTACTATTCCCACTCCAATCTAAGCAACAATATCGAAAGTGAGTGTTGAACTTTAGAGGAGTTAGATTTACTGTTCCCACTCAAATGTAAGCAAAATCAGATAATATTTTGGACTTCAGAAGGGTAAAATATATAATTCCAATGTCTCATCATTTTTTTAAAAAGAAAACATCTAAATACCTAACAATATAAAATTATTAACACATATTCAAAATAAAAAATATATACTATATAAATAATAAATACATAAAAAATAATAATACAAATTAAATTATCAAATAAATAAAATAAATAAATTAAATTAAATTCACTTCCCTCTCTATTACCCAAAAGAAACCTCAAACAATAAAAAATATATAAATAAAACAATAATAAAAATAATATATTACTTAAATAAAACACAAAATTAAAAATATTAATAAATATAAAATACATTTGACAAAGTATATTATTAAATACATGTAGCAATCAAGTAATACATATAACAAATGAAACAAATACTTTACATAATAAATAATCAATTAAAAATGTACATGATTACCAAATAAATATTTAAAATTATTAAATTCGTTCCAAAAAATATATACTTTAAATAACTTCCCATGCTATTTCCCCTCACACAACCCACTACAAAAATATTTATCGCTAATTAACCTGTACAAAAGAAATACATCAAAAATCACAAATCGAATTTAGATAAATATAATGGGCATTAATAAATCAAACACCATATGTAATTAATAACAAATGCAATATTTAATATACATTAAAAAATTAATTAACATTAGAAAACAATATTTAATTTATTTAATTGAATTAACTTCCCACCCTATTTCCGTACAAACCCAAAAAAAACCTACAAAATTATAAATTACTAATTAGATTTAAGTAAAATGTAATTACACATTTAAAATTACAAATCTTTGTAAGGAAATAATAATTATACTGATAATACTAACACCTAAAATTATTATACTAACTTATATATATTAATATATTTATTATATATATAAAAAATTATATTTTTACCTTCGATATTCTATTACTCAATATTTTTGCAGTTGAAATGTTTTTGACACAATATTCATGTCACACAAGATTTTAGAATAGATGTTTGTGTTATTCACCTCAAGTGTTTCAGTCGTTTTGGTTCCTTATAGCAGAATCATAGTGCAACTGAGAAACTTAAAAATATTTTTCCAACACTGGATCCGTGAGCCTGTTTGCCTCACATGGGCATGTTAGTGTCTCCCATCTAATTCTGGGCTGTTTTCCGACCTGTGTGTGACTTATCATTAGCAAAGGCAAGCTGCAAAAAAGTGTGTTAAGATAATGGGGATGTTTATAAATAAGTGAAGCAGTTTCAGGAGTATCACCGTTTTCATGACGGCTACTCCGTTGGCTTGCAGTTTGTGGTAGTTCCTAAAGCCAACTCTCAGTCAGCAGCCCATCTGAGACCTTTCTATGCATTTGTTAGCTATACTGTGGTTGCAGGAGAGTTTTAGTTTGATGGTAATGCATGTTTCATCATAACTAGGCCGCACCAGGACACATTCACAATCATTCACGAAATGCTGTTGAAAAGTGTAGTTTTTTATTTATGTGTACGAGCTTTCCACATGCATGTATCTTTCTCTCTTTGAGAAAGTCAACAAAAATATGGCTTCAGCATGGTCTCTGTGCTAAACAAATATATAATAATTTGCACTGTCCTCCAGAGGGAAAGGGAAGAATGTGTTTCAGTGACAAGTTCAAGGACACTAAGGGGCCGATTCCGATTCGGGCCGGAAAAAATACCGACCGACTCGGTACGGGAATTTAGTCCGACCGATTCGGACCGGCGTCGTACGACCCGGGTAGTACGATGAAATGCATGTAAAATCCGACCGACTCGGATGGAATACAAAACGACCGACCGAGCCGGACGTAAACAAGCCATCCGGCCGGGAAATCACGCGAAACGAACCGACCGACACGCACCCGGATTGAACCCGAACGAAACGTACCCGCGAACTCCGACCCGCGTAGTACGATGCTGTGCATGCAAAACACGACCGACTCGCCCGGAGCACAAGCCGTACGACCGACACGCATACAAAACCCAGCCGAAGCAACCCAATACTCCGCGACCGACTCGTACGCCGCATATGAAACCTAGCTGACACACAGCGGGAACGAGTCGGACAAGATCGCACCAGACAACTGCAACGTCCTACTCGGACACAAGAACGACTCCTACATGCACCAAAAACACCAAGGAATTTTTTTTTTTAAAAAGGGCCAAACAAGCAACCACAAAGCCAATAAATACAGGGAGGAAAAAAAAAATGGAACAAGGACACACCTCCAACTCCACCTACATAAAGGCCACAAATCCCTACCATGATCCTTTGCAAATTCCACTGACCTTCCAGCACAGAACACCATCACACAGCAACCACAGACACACTCACAGCTCATCCATCACACAAGCTACACACCATTACCACACCTACAAATAGCACCCTCACACACACCCAGCTAAACCTACACTCACACCCCCCCACTTGCACACACACACACACACACACATCAATCACCACCACCACCCATCACCATGCCCCTAAAGAAGAATCATAAGTTCCTAGACAGTGAATTGGAAGTCATGGTAGATGAGATCCTCAGGGTAGAGCCACAGTTGTTTGGTACATTGGTACAACAGACCCCCATGTCGCAGAAAACCAAGATGTGGGCGAGGATTGTCGACAGGGTGAACGCACAATCACCATGTTTGCGCACAAAGGAAGACATCCAGAACAGGTGGTATGATGTGCGCAGGAGGGTCCGGGACCTACTCAAAAAGGACTACCTCCTCAGCCAGCACACCAGCAGTGGCCCTCCTGCAAAACCAGTGTACCTCAGGCCCTGGGAGGAGAAGGTGCGGGCCATCCTACCACCAGTGAGCGTATACGGACTAACAGACATCCCAGAGCCTGGTGAGTACACAACTAATATACACAATATGGTGTGACAACACACACACATCACAGTCAAGGGGATAGGCAAACCATGCACCCTTAGCAAATACACAGCAACCAAAAGATATTCATCCCAAGATGTGAATGCTAGTCAGACAAACACAATACCTGCCATCTCATAGTGATATGTAACTGTGTCATGACATGTACAAACCTAACAACAAATACAGCAAGGCAGTGGCACAAATAGAACCAACAAACACTCCCAGATATTTACCCACCACTAGAACACCACCTCACAGGGAAGCTCACTGAAAGGAAGGAATTCTGTGTATGCTGGTGAAGTCAGTGTAGCCAATAGCATGATGGGAGTGGTAGTCACAGATATTGGTCACACCCACAATTGGCCCATCAACACCACTCTGAACCATGCTCACATCACAGGGAGTGGAAAGCAACTGACAAGATGGCTGACACTGGGTACTGCTGTGGGGAGCACAAGGCCCTGATGGGAACTGGGCACCAACAAACAACAGGACCACACTGTCAGCCATCTTGCCATTGCTGTCACACTCACACACAGTGAAGTCCACTCAAAAGGAAGGAAGTATGGGCATGCTGGGAAGGGGGTGTAGGCAATAGCATGATGGGAGTTGTAGGCACAGATATTGGTCAGCCTCACAATTGGCCCATCAACACCACTCTGAACCATGCTCACATCACAGGGAGTGGAAAACAACTGACAAGATGGCTGACACTGGGTACTGCTGGGGGAGCACAAGGCCCTGCTGGGAACTGTGCAACAACCAACAGCAGGATACCACTGACTGACATCCTGAAAGACAACTTGCACTCCCTGCAATGGAAGCACGTTCCATGGTGGGATATCTGGCTGGGTGGGAAGGAGGACACACAGCACTGACCATAGTTACAAGCACCTCCCCTCACACACCCCCTCAACACTAACTCCACATAACCCACCTGGGAGAATGCAATGCCTCACATCCTAACTGAAGATCCCACAAAGAACCACCACCCTGGGTTATGCTGTGTGAAGCACAGGGACACTCTTGGGACTTGTAGCCAAACAACTGCCAGGACAACACTCCCAGCCATCCTGTCAGCACAGGCACCCCACCCCACAGGGAAGCAGAGTCAAAAGGAAGGAAGGGTAGGCATGCTGGGAAGGGGGGTGGAGGCAATAGCATGATGGGAGTGGTAGTCACAGATATTGGTCAGCCTCACAATTGGCCCATCAACACCACCCTGAACCATGCTCACATCACAGGGAGTGGAAAAGGACTCACAAGATGGCTGACACTGGGTACTGCTGGGGGAGCACAAGGCCCTGCTGGGAACTGTGCAACAACCAACAGCAGGACACCACTGACTGACATCCTGAAAGACAACTTGCACTCCCTGCAATGGAAGCACGTTCCATGGTGGGATATCTGGCTGGGTGGGAAGGAGGACTCACAGCACTGACCATAGTTACAAGCACCTCCCCTCACATACCCCCTCAACACTAACTCCACATAACCCACCTGGAAGAATGCAATGCCTCACATCCTAACTGAAGATCCCACAAAGAACCACCACCCTGGGTTATGCTGTGTGAAGCACAGGGACACTCTTGGGACTTGTAGCCAAACAACTGCCAGGACAACACTCCCAGCCATCCTGTCAGCACAGGCACCCCACCCCACAGGGAAGCAGAGTCAAAAGGAAGGAAGGATGGGCATGCTGGGAAGGGGGTGGAGGCAATAGAATGATGGGAGTGGTAGTCACAGATATTGGTCAGCCTCACAATTGGCCCATCAACACCACCCTGAACCATGCTCACATCACAGGGAGTGGAAAAGGACTCACAAGATGGCTGACACTGGGTACTGCTGGAGGGAGCACAAGGCTCTGCTGGGAACTGTGCAACAACCAACAGCAGGACACCACTGAGTGACATCCTGAAAGACAACTTGCACTCCCTGCAATGGAAGCACGCTTCATGGTGGGATAACAGGGCTGGGGGGAGAAGGAGGCCCGGATGGCAAGCAAATACCACCAATGCTGGTCATGCACACACCTCAACATCCACATTGACATGCCACAAGTTGGCAGGACAATGTGCTACACCAATATCACTCTCTGACTGTCACAATTTAGGAGAATGCAATGTCCAGGCCCACATCCAGAGGTACAGTCACAACTGTCAGGTGTTTGAACAATTGATGCCAGTAGAAACATAACATACAATCTGTGTCTCTCCCCAAAACAGGTGATGATGGGGACACAGCAGCAGACGAGGAGGAGTCCCTGTCCCAGGCTCCGGGGAACACTGAGCTCACTGGTGTGGATCAGCCTCTGCACTCCTCGGATGGCGAAGAACCAGCTGGACCCTCCGGTGTGAGTCATCATGCAGCACCAGCAGGACCAACATCTGCACCCCCTGCACCCACCCCTCCAACAACTGCCAACACACAGGCCACCCCTGCCAACACGGACAGACCAAGGACCACAGATGACAACAGTGCAGGGACCCAGACCCAAACTGGAGCTGGTGACAACGAGCCCAGGAACAACACCCAAGTGGGCCCACGGTCACCTGTGCGTGCCACCGCAGGTCCTGCACGTGTCGCCAGGGGTGGTGGGAGGGGTGGTAGACATAGGTCGCTCTTTGCAGAGGGGTCTGGACTGCATGATGACCCACAACTGGCACGCATCACGGATGCGTACAAGACTAGCACCGGAGAGGTCAGCCAGGTAGTGGAGATCCTCAAGGACATACAACAGCAGCAGGCTGCCCATCATGCCCGCTTGGACTCCCACATGTCCCGTGTCGAGACACACATGTCACATGTCGAGACACACATGTCTGGCATGGAGTCCAAGTGGGACACATTGGAACAACTGACAGCGGTGCATAGGGACATACTGACATGCCTCCGCCAGATCAGCACCAACATGGCATCACCTCCCTGTGTGCCCACAACATCTGCTGCTGAAACAACTGCAAATGCCACAGGGAGGGAGGAGGACTCTGGCAGAGAGTCCCCTGCACCGCCGCAGCCTGCACCTGAGGGTCCCCCCCAAGAAGAGGGGCCGTCCGAGGAGGCCAAACTGAGAGGCCGATGGCCATCTACATCTCCCAGGAAGCCAACACCTGTTCTGGAACTTTTCCTCTGTGTGCAAACTGCACGCTCTGTCGAAGCCAACCCAACTCTCCCACATGACATGGGGAGCTATAGTTGGCCAAATTTATCAGATGACTGTGGACTTTACTCTGGACATTTCAGCTACCAAGACTTCCGAATCACATGGGAACTTTGGATTCCAATTTCTATGTACAGCACCCACCATCCTGTGCACCATCCTCACACCTGTATGTAAATAAACTCACCAATACACCATATCTGCCTCTGTTGTGATTCCAACGTGCTCTCTGTCAAGGAGATGGTGATCAGAAAAATGACACTGTGCATGCTAACTGCTACAGCAAGTCCAACACCGTCATGTCAGTCATGGCGACGTAACACATATGAGGGAGACACACCACTAGGGCCACACAACACATACACACCAGGGCCATCAGACTCATCACCTATACTGATGTTGCAACTAAATACAGTGGAATGCACAGACACGCCACCTATTCACAGTCTGTGTCAACTAGACTACAGGTGCAGTAAGCAAATGTCAGTCAGATGTGTGACTACAGACAACGCACATCCCAAAGTGAAGCACAGGTTTATTACACATTTGCAACATGTTGTTTCCACTACAAATGCTAGCTAATCCAACCTGGCTGTGGCCACAAAGTCAAAAAGTGCAGAAGATAGAAAGTCCAGGGGTGTGTGGCACATCACCTGTAGGGAAACGACTGCTTCCACCTTGGAAGTTGAATCATGGATTCGTGGGATCCAAGTTGATCAAACAACTCCGGCAGCACCCTGTGAAGGACAGACATGACAAAACCACTGAAGAACAGCACAGAACGGCAATACTCATGTCTAATACAAGTCACGAGATAACTACACAAAACCAAGTTAGCATGTCAACACTGTTGGGCAGTACAGACCACCTGCAAGGACACATCGCTGCACGCATCCAGTCAAGTAGCACATGGCCACACTCAAACAGCACCAGAGCACCACACACACATATCATGCAAACTCAAATCATTGGCATTACAACCCTCTGGAGACTCACATTCAGCTGAAGAAGTTGGTGATGAGCTGTGTGCGGACATCACCATCATCATCATCATCATCTTCACTGGCATCGTGACCCAGGCCAGGATCTTCCACAGGTGGCGGACGTTGGTCATCGTCATCCAGGATGAGAGGCAACTCCTTCCGCACTGCCAGGTTGTGTAGCATGCAGCAGACGATGACAATCTTGCACACCTTTGCTGGGGCATATGGGAGGGCCCCTCCTGTCTTGTCCAGGCAGCGGAAGCGGCTCTTCAGGAGACCAAAGGTCCGCTCAATCACCCTCCTCGTCCGACCATGTGCCTCATTGTAGCGCATCTGGGCTGGTGTCACAGGGTTCCTGAGGGGTGTCAGCAACCACGGCATGTTGGGGTATCCCGAGTCACCTACAGACAGACAATTGCACATTAGACGATTTGAAAATGTGTGCGGAAAACAACATAGCAGAACACACACAATGGTACAAAGTCAGTACACACCAACAAGCCAGGCACGCTGGTTCGGCATCTGTGACATCATCCTCGGGATGCGACTACTCCTCATCACGTAGGCATCGTGTGCCGAACCGGGGAAACGGGCACACACATGTGTGATGGTCATATCTGCAAGACATACCACCAGAGCATTGATCGAATGGTAATGTTTACGGTTCCGGTATGCCTGCTCATGTGCCTGTGGTGGTATCAAAGCCACATGTGTCCAATCAATGGAGCCAATTACATGTGGCATCCTCCCCAGGGCATAGAAGTCACTCTTGACGTCAGTAAGTCGTTGACGTGTTGGGAAATAGATGTACTGGTTCAGGTATCTCAACATTGCCCCCAAAACATCGCGTAGCACACGGCTGAACATAGTCTGTGACATCCCACCGGCAGTCGCCACAGTGTGTTGAAAGGTACCGGTGGCAAAGAAGTGTAGGGCTGCCATCACCTTCACCTTGGGGGTCAGCGCTGTAGGATACGGACGGCCAGGCTGCAAATGTGGGTCCAACCGCACTGCCAAATCCTCAATCAGCTGCCTGGTGAAGCGGTACCGTCGGATGCTGTCACGTTCCACCATCATTGCCAGGTCTGGGAATGGTCGATGGACAGCAGGAGCCCTGCAGTGCATAGGTGAAGAAAGCAAGATTGTCAGTCACCCCACCTATGTACCGTTCACCATACTCAATTTCACATGATACATCATTAACAAACACAAGTACTTGATGTGTGTGTCGTTCTGTTTGGACATATATGGCACCTACATGGACATCATCTAACATCTCTGTTCAACAAGTGTTGACAACAGGTTCCAGGGTGTGCAATCGGAAACCATTAGGCTGTGTCACAGTACCCATTTACTGCTCTCACGTTCCACACATATACCACAGTGACAAGTCTGGACAGATGCTCCACAGGCATCACAGCTCATTGACAGGTAGATTCCCAGGGACCCTGTCTTGCCACATGGACACTGGCATGACATGGCGTATCATGTACACGTCAGAAAAACAAACATGACACCCACAGGTAGTGGCCCCTGTAGCCTCTGCAGGACAGACATGGACGTCTGTGACACACACACACACAACATCAAAGTTCATGCACAAACCACGTGGATGTGGAGACTGTCTCCCATTGTGCACATGGAGTCAGAGACATGTGAAACACAACATGCACACAGACTGCGGAGGGACATCACTATTGTGGCAATGGGCCACCCTGTGAAGTACATGCCTTCCCACATGTGAGCCTGGGGGTATGTGACATGTCATACACATACACAACCTGGAAATGTGACCATGACAAATGCTCCAAAATGAAAAGTTGCACACCACAGTGGTCAGGTGCACAACACACAAAGTACCCAGTCCCCATGAACACGTGCACAGCCTGGGTGTGTCTGCCCCCAAGTGCCACCCCAAAAACCACATGTTCACCCACATACACAGATAAGGTTATGCTGCCACACATTCCTTAGATACAGTGTGGACTGGGTGTGGTGTTGTAGGTGTGCCCCTGAGTCCCTGGAAAGTATATGTGGCTGGCATAGGTTCACCAGTGACCAGCATGGTGACATATGCGTGTGACCTGTCCAGGGACGCGTTGTAGAGCAATGGACCGATCGGTGTGCCCGCACGGCCCATTGCAATGGATGTGAGCGGGTACGCGTTGTATCCCGGGTACGCGTTGTAGAGCAATGGACCGATCGGTGTGCCCGCACGGCCCATTGCATTGGATGTGAGCGGGTACGCGTTGTAGAGCAATGGACCGATCGGTGTGCCCGTACGGCCCATTGCATTGGATGTGAGCGGGTACGCGTTGTAGAGCAATGGACCGATCGGTGTGCCCGCACGGCCCATTGCATTGGATGTGAGCGGGTACGCGTTGTATGCCGGGTACGCGTTGTAGAGCAATGGACCGATCGGTGTGCCTGCACGGCCCATTGCATTGGATGTGAGCGGGTACGCGTTGTATACCGGGTACGCGTTGTTAGAGCAATGGACCGATCGGTGTGCCCGCACGGCCCATTGCAATGGATGTGAGTGGGTACGCGTTGTATCCCGGGTACGCGTTGTAGAGCAATGGACCGATCGGTGTGCCCGCACAGCCCATTGCATTGGATGTGAGCGGGTACGCGTTGTAGAGCAATGGACCGATCGGTGTGCCCGCACGGCCCATTGCATTGGATGTGAGCGGGTACGCGTTGTAGAGCAATGGACCGATCGGTGTGCCCGCACGGCCCATTGCATTGGATGTGAGCGGGTACGCGTTGTATCCCGGGTACGCGTTGTAGAGCAATGGACCGATCGGTGTGCCCGCACGGCCCATTGCATTGGATGTGAGCGGGTACGCGTTGTAGAGCAATGGACCGATTGGTGTGCCCGCACGGCCCATTGCATTGGATGTGAGCGGGTACGCGTTGTATCCCGGGGACGCGTTGTAGAGCAATGGACCATTCGGTGTGCCCGCACGGCCCATTGCAATGGATGTGAGCGGGTACGCGTTGTATCACGGGTACGCGTTGTAGAGCAATGGACCGATCGGTGTGCCCGCACGGCCCATTGCATTGGATGTGAGCAGGTACGCGTTGTAGAGCAATGGACCGATCGGTGTGCCCGCACGGCCCATTGCATTGGATGTGAGCGGTTACGCGTTGTAGAGCAATGGACCGATCGGTGTGCCCGCATGGCCCATTGGATTGGATGTGAGCGGGTACGCGTTGTATCCCGGGTACGCGTTGTACAGCAATGGACCGATCGGTGTGCCCGCACGGCCCATTGCATTGGATGTGAGCGGGTACGCGTTGTAACCCGGGTACGCGTTGTAGAGCAATGGACCGATCGGTGTGCCCGCACGGCCCATTGCATTGGATGTGAGCGGGTACGCGTTGTAGAGCAATGGACCGATCGGTGTGCCCGCACGGCCCATTGCATTGGATGTGAGCGGGTACGCGTTGTATCCCGGGTTCGCGTTGTAGAGCAATGGACCGATCGGTGTGCCCGCATGGCCCATTGCATTGGATGTGAGCTGGTACGCGTTGTATCCCGGGTACGCGTTGTACAGCAATGGACCGATCGGTGCGCACGCATTGGCTGGGGCCTGGCATGGCAACGGACGCGTTTTCGAAGCTTCAACGAGTCTGATGCAGTGAATTCAGTTGGCCAGCCACAACAATGTTGCAAATTCATGGGTGTCATGAAGTTGAATTTTTGAAGGATGCTGTGGGCGTGTATTGGTGCTGCAATTCCATGGATTGGTCAGATTCAGAAGATGCAAACGACTTGGACCTATCACTTTGGACACATGGGACAGTATCTGCCTCTGCAGCACACATATAATGCTGGCTGTTCCCCTGAGGGCTCACTTGCCTGCACTACATGCTCCAGGACGACATCTGCCACTACACTGCTGCTGTCCCTGCATCCTCTGGCTACTGCAATGGCACGTACTGTGGAGAGAGCCCCAGCCTTCACCCATGAGGAGAACCAGGCCCTGGTGGACAACCTCCTTCCACAGTACAGCAAGCTGTATGGGACACCAGGGGAGCAGGTGAGTGTGCTGTCCACTGCCTTACTAATTGTGCATGTTGTCTGACTAGAAGGATTTACAGTGTGCACAACACTGGCTAGCATGCTCACTGAGTAGTTCGCACCCCCAAAGTGTGTAGTCACATGCACTGAACAGGTACAGTGCAGTAACAGTGCATTCCAACAAGGTTTACTTCCCATGCAATGATACCATGAAGTAACTGCTGGCAAACTGTCCATAGCCCTCGTTGCACTGCCTGTGTTCATCATATGCCCCTGTGATTGAGACATGTATTTACAACTGTGTGATGCACGGATATGTTGCATGTGTAGTAATGGCCTTTTCACTTTGTCATCCTCACAGGTTGATGCCCACCAGAAGCAGGAGATCTGGCTGGCCATCGTCCGGGCAGTAAGATCCGTGGAGGTCTACAAGCGCCGGATCCGCAACTGCCAGAAGAGGTGGCAGGACCTTCGTGGCTGGACCCGGAGGATCGCAAGGGTCCAGCTGAAGCTGTCGCCTCCTCGCAGGAGGGGCGGACACCGGACCCCGACCCCCCACATGCTCCGGATCCTGGCGGTGGTCTTCGCGGACCTGGATGGGCAGCTGAAGGCCAGACAGCAGCAAGGAGGGGGTGAGTCAAAGACTGCCCTGTGAACTCTGTCTAACATGCTATGTGCCCTCCTCTGGCCTGGTTAAACTTCCCCAGAACATCAGTCTTGTTGTCCAGTACCCATGTCCCTCTATTGTGACATGCCCACTCCTCATCTGATACGCAGGTGTGCTCCTTACGCTCAGGATAATTGTGTCACTCTGGTACAGGGTCCTTGCATTTTGCTTTGGTCAAGGTGGGTGACAGCTTTTGTTCCCGTGACATTGTGTTGGCCTTCATGGGTGGGTCAATTGCTCACACAATGCCTGAGTCGTGCAATGTAGTCTGGGTGTAACTTTGATATGTGGTCCACTTGCAGATCAGAATCACCACATGTCCCTGGGGTATTTGGCACACCCCCATGCTGCGGGTGGGTACAATGTTTGGGCCTCAGGAGTATGTATGTCAAGTGTGTCACACATGCTTAGCCACCTGCCTACTGACCAGGGCTCATCCCTCTTGCAGGTGGAGCTGGACAGTCATGCCTACTACAGGGCATACAATACACTCTGTACTCCCACTCCCGTGTATCAGCTGACATGTTGTGCTCAGTGAAATGTTCCCTCAGGTGTCTGCCTCTGTGTCGTTGTGCTGTGACTACGTTGTCGGGACTCCTGTGATGTTTATCAGTTAGGGGTCAGCATGCCATCTGCTATTGGACCATGTGAGACAAGACTTCTGTGACTTATAGGTGTTTGATCACTTGACTGTGCAGACAGGTGTATGCGACTGTGACTTTCAGGCAGATGTTCATCATTCACAGCACACTGAGGTGCTCTGGTTCAGAGAGTTGTGTTTCATGTCTCCCATTTGTCCAATTGGTGTGCAGTGGACAAATACGGTTTCAGATGATGTAGTTAGTGGGGGGTGGACATGTGCACTTGTCAGTTAAATTACTTGCCTTCCCCATGTCCTAGGATTGTCACACAGTGCAGACTGTTGTTGGTTGGCTGCCATGGCCATGTGACTGGAGACAGTGATGTATGACTTTGCAGGCATGCCTGTGTCATGGCTTTCAACTTCCTAAGAGTGATCCTGCAGGGGAGTGACATGTGCAACATGCACCCCATTGTGGCATTGACTATCCGGACATGGGTGCTTCATGGTGTCTGGTGCTGGTATGCATCTCATGCATTTCTATTTAGACTCTACCCGTCCATTTATCCAGACACCTGCACTGACTCAGTGGCAAGAGATGTGACGTGGGCATGTTCACATACTTCACCGTGTTCTCAGCAATGTCCAACAACTGTGTAGGTGGTGCATGTGTCCACACTGGGGTATTACCATCAGACAGGCACCAGACAGATGGGTGCAAGGGCAGGAGGGGTATCTGTTCCATGGTTGACCATCAGACTGACAATTGGCTTTTCCTAATCTGTGTGAGGACTTTTGGCAATGTTCAGCTGGGGATGCCAGGTCTTACTCTGTAATGTGCTGTACTCACTGTGGTGTGTGCGGTCAGTGCAGGTGTCTGATGTTTGTCTGTTTCCCTAATTGTTTGCAGATACATCCACGGCCACAGGAGGGGACAGCTCCATGGACCAGGAGGAGCGGCAGAGCAAGACTGGGTCAACAGCCGACGAGTGGTCAGAGGGACCCAGTGGCACGGAGGGCGAGGGGAGCCACACCGAGGAGTCCTCAGCACCATCCACCTCAGCTGAGGACCACAGCAGCTCGGAGGATGACTCCCTTGTGGAGGCGGGTGTCAGCAGCCACCAAACACCAGCTAGTCTGTCTGGCCCCGCCACCACCACCACCACCACCGCCCTCCCATTGGCTCCCATTCCAGAGGTCCGTGGAGGCTCCCGTGTCCGGGAGCGTGTCTCCTTTGTGCCAGGCACTGCACCCCCTGCCCCTGTGTCCCCTGCTGCCCTGAGTGAGGAATCTGTGTACCTGCTTCGGCAGCTCCATGTAGGGCAGACAGCAATGCTGAGTGTCCTCCATGCATACACCACTCTGTTGACACAGCTGGTGTCGTTCATGGAGGGCATCTCGACGGGTATGTCGGCCCTACAGAGGAGCAATAGGTCCATGGAGTCCTCCCTGATGGCAGCAGTGTCCCTCCTCCAACAGTCCCTCGCCCCTCCTACCTCTGCCACATCCACACTTCCTGGCACCCTACCTGTCCCAAGCACATGCACACCTGCACAAACACCCAGGCACACAGACACGAGCAGCACAGACACACCCAAAACCAAGGCAAGACGTGCACACAAGCATCCTCAGGGGACTGATACCACACACACAGGGGATGGGGAACTGACACACACACAGGCAACCACAGTCACTCCGCAATCCTCAAGATCCTCTCCCTCCAAGACCCCTTCCCTTGCCTCACCTGCAACCCCACCTGATAAGCAGCTCTTCTTCTGTGACCTCGGCCTCTTCCCCTCCAATCCTGCTGATCCAGCATACCGGGGAAGAGGAAGTCCACCCACACAGAGGGAGTGCCCCTCGCCCCTGGACACCCTCCCCCAGGCGCAGGCAGAGTGAGCCCCCACTCGCAAGTACCCCCGGTCCCGGAAGAGCAAGACCCCGCCACCGCCCTGCAAGTCAACCACCCAGTCTCTCACCTCCATCCCCCAGGCCACCACTCCACAGGTTCCACCGCCACACCCTGCCGCAGGTTCCCCCACACACCGATACCGCATCCCCAAACTGCTTAGGCCCTCCCCCTCTGCCACTTGCTCTTCCACCCCCAAACCAGACGCTCTGCCTGTTTGTGTGACTGGTGTGGAGACTGTGTCCCCCCTCTGTCCTGCCCAGCTCTTCTGCCCCCCTTCCACTACCTTGGAGTCATGCACTGCGGTGGAGTCCACAACCACCCCGTCTGACTCGGGCACTGCATTGGGGACCCAGTCCACTCCATCTGACCAGCCCATTGCAGTGGTTGCAGCACCAACACCATCTGACTTGAGCCCTGCGGTGGTGCCAGCCCCCCCTGAGTCAGACTCCTGCACCCACCTCCCCTTCACTGCCTCCTTCTGGCATCCCCTGATCCTGTCCCTGCGGTGCCTGGCCTGCCCCTCGTATGCCCCTCCAAGAGGGATGTCCCCTGTCCGTACCTGTGCAGGCAAGCAATTGTTGACAAGTTGTCACACATCACCCTGTTGGGACTGTATATTTGGACTGGCCATTGGCCTTAGTTTATTTTGGACTTTTGATTTGAGTTGCACACTTGCTGAATAAAGCCTCTTTTTGTTTACTTGTGGTTAATCTTTGGAGGTACATGATGTAGATGTGTAGAATCATGCATTTGCTGTTGTAATAGTGTTCAGATCAGGTAAATGAAGTTTTGCTGTGATGGGCTCCATGTGGTCCATGGGATATGTGTCCTAATCTAGTCTGGATCTATAGCATCCTTTGCTGCAGTCTGAGGGTGTAATGTTCAGCATTTGACACAGGGATGTACGTTTAGCATTTGTAGATTACCATCTCTGTCCTACACTGATGCACATCTGGTGGGCTTACCACTGTCCAATGTTCCTAGTACCCTGACTGTGTGCCCGTCTCCAATGGACATGCAGTTTAGCACATCAAATTTGGAGGACTCATCTGTGTACACAGTGCAAGTTGCTTGACACGTGTCTTGGGTGTATGCAGATGACTGACGTGACACTCCCGTGCCCAGGCTGATATGACCAGAGCCTTCAGTGTGTTGTAGTTGTTGACTCACTGACCGAGTGTTCTGCTGACATGTTTGAGTCGTGCACAGACAAGGTTTGACACAGCTGACCTTCCACAGGAGTGGAGTGCCCTCATGGCAGTGCGTGATTCCGTGATATAGGCTGTGCCCATGTTGTGTGTTGTGTAGGCATGTCTGTGCATGTTTCCTACTCCTTTTCCTACACAGGCTGTGTCCCTATGGATGATCCTGTTTGTGATGCTTGCTGAGTTGTTCTGTGTTCATCCAGCATCTTGGACCTGGTTTCTCCGGGATGTGGGTGCATGGCAAACTAATGTTCATGAGGTTGTCATCCCTAGTTGTCTTTGTTGTCAGGGCTGGGGATGTGGGCAAACGCAGATGGGACACAGTCAGGATTCCTCTTGGCACTTGTTGGTTACACAAGTAATGTGATTTTCTGTTTGTGTATGCTTTCAGTGATTGTGACACATTGTGTGTGTGACTGCTGCCACTCCTCAGGGTTAGAGCTGCAATGTTGGAAGTTGTCTATGTGTGTCCTTTGTGGGTCAGCTTGGCTTCTTCATTGGTGTGTGACTATGCCAGGATCCCATTGTTTGGGGTGGATTTCACGTCATGCCCATGTACGGCATACTGTGCAGTGTGTCAGACATTCACAAGTCTTGTTGACTGGCCATGTGTGATGGGTTTCTGCACCTTATTTCCCCCACCACCCCTGGGATTGTCATGGGTGCATGTGCAATGTCAGCAGTCCATGTGAGCTTCACTGCTGCACATTGGTGGACATCAAGGTGTGTGGCGTTGAGTGTGTGCAAATGTGAGTTGTTGCACGGCTGGGGCACTACCTCCATATTGTCCTTGGCTGGCAGGCCATGCTGAGTGCTTTGTGCTTGTATAGGTATGATGGTAGTTTGTTGCTCAGGACACATGGCTGTGGTTCACAGTGTGGATGACATCTACCTTTGTCATCACAGTGTGATTGTCATGCAGGCTAGTGTCACCACAATGTGGGGTCCCTGGGGGAGTGCTGTGGTGGTTCTGTCTCTTGCTGTGTTTGTTGCTGTTCCTACAAGCTTGTGTGACATGTGTAATTTGGGCTCCCTCTCATCTCACAATGCCTGTTTGCCCACATAGGGGAATCCAATCCATGAGTTACTTTTGTATGTGACTGTGTTGACATCTGTGTATTAGTGAATCTGGCCTCCTCATGTGTTGTGTGTTTGCCTGGGGACACTGGCACACAACCCCCCTCACCTGTTGTGTTTGATATGCAGTGTGAGTCTGCCTGTTTGTGTTTGTGCATTTGCACCACTGCATTGGCATATCTTTAGTTTGCCATTGGCTGTATGTTGTTTGTTGGCTTTCCCCTGCTGGCCCTGGGACTCCTAGATCATCAGTCAGCACATTGATCATGGTTAGTATGTCCCATTGCTGCCATGGTATGGTATTTGTTCATCTGACATCTACAGTCTCCACAGGATATCTACATTTGTGTGTCCATTGGTGCAGATATGTGGGTCTGCATTATGATGCTCACCTCTGTCATTGTGTTATTTGTGAATGTAGACAATGTGGGCCCCCATGGCTGATGTTTGTGTGCACATGGCCAGAACGATGTGTCATTGGCACTGCACTGCTTGCCTCACACAATCTATGTTGCTATGGGACACAAGCACTACAATGCCACTGTAGTGTTTGGTGTTGTGTGGCCAGGAATAATCCCTGCAGTTTTGTTTTTGTAGCTTTTACCAGGACTACACTTACCTTTTGGGCACTGTGGTGATGGGGCTTTGGGCCCCATTGCCACACTGTTCAAAATGTGCTTCAGCTATGGAGCACACACTTACCTTTTGGGCACTGTGGTGATGGGGCTTTGGGCCACATTGCCACACTGTTCAAAATGTGCTTCAGCTATGGCGCACACACTTACCTTTTGGGCACTGTGGTGTTGGGGCTTTGGGCCACATTGCCACACTGTTCAAAATGTGCTTCAGCTATGGAGCACACACTTACCTTTTGGGCACTGTGGTGATGGGGCTTTGGGCCACATTGCCACACTGTTCAAAATGTGCTTCAGCTATGGAGCACACACTTCCCTTTTGGTCACTGTGGTGATGGGGCTTTGGGCCCCATTGCCACACTGTTCAAATTGTGCTTCAGCTATGGAGCACACACTTACCTTTTGGGCACTGTGGTGATGGGGCTTTGGGCCCCATTGCCACACTGTTCAAAATGTGCTTCAGCTATGGAGCACACACTTACCTTTTGGGCACTGTGGTGATGGGGCTTTGGGCCACATTGCCACAGTGGTCATGGTCTGCTTGCATTGTGTAGGCCACACACACAATTATGTGTGACACATGTGTTAGGGGGTCACATTGTATGTTCAATGTCATGTTCAGTGTTGTATGCATTTGACACAGACCATACACGCTTGTCATGGTGTTGGGGGTGGGATGTAATTTTCAGACAGTCCTTATGTGGGAGTATGCTAGTTGTGTCATGCATTACCCGTCCTATGAGTAGGGGTGGTTGTAGTGACAGGCATCCAGCCCCCTATGGGTGGGGATGGCAGTGGTGGCAGGCATCCAGCCCAACCTGAGTAGGGGTGGTGTTAGTGGTAGGCATCCATCCCCCTATGGGTGGGGATGGCAGTAGTGGCAGGCACCCAGCCCCCCCTGAGTGGGGATGGTAGTAGTGGTAGGCATCCAGCCCCCCATGAGTGGGGATGGTAGTAGTGGTAGGCATCCAGCCCCCCATGAGTGGGGATGGTAGTAGTGGCCGGCATCCACCCCCCATGAGTGGGGATGGTAGTAGTGGCAGGCATCCATCCCCCCATGAGTGGGGATGGTAGTAGTGGTAGGCATCCAGATCCCCCTGAGTGGGGATGGTAGTAGTGGTAGGCATCCAGCCCCCCATGAGTGGGGATGGCAGTTGTGACAGGCATCCAGCCCCCCATGAGTGGGGATGGTAGTAGTGGTAGGCATCCAGACCCCATGAGTGGGGATGGTAGTAGTGACAGGCATCCAGCCCCCTATGGGTGGGGATGGCAGTAGTGACAGGCATCCAGACCCCCATGAGTGGGGATGGTAGTAGTGGCAGGCATCCAGCCCCCTATGGGTGGGGATGGCAGTAGTGACAGGCATCCAGACCCCCATGAGTGGGGATGGTAGTAGTGACAGCCATCCAGCCCCCCATGAGTGGGGATGGTAGTAGTGACAGCCATCCCGCCCCCTATGGGTGGGGATGGCAGTAGTGGCAGGCATCCAGCAACCCCTGAGTAGGGGTGGTGTTAGTGGTAGGCATCCATCCCCCTATCGGTGGGGATGGCAGTAGTGGCAGGCATCCAGCCCCCCCTGAGTAGGGGTGGTGTTAGTGGTAGGCATCCATCTCCCTATGGGTGGGGATGGCAGTAGTGGCAGGCATCCAGCCCCCCATGAGTGGGGATGGTAGTAGTGGTAGGCATCCAGCCCCCCATGAGTGGGGATGGTAGTAGTGGTAGGCATCCAGACCCCCATGAGTGGGGATGGTAGTAGTGGTAGGCATCCAGCCCCCATGAGTGGGGATGGTAGTAGTGGCAGGCATCCATCCCCCCATGAGTGGGGATGGTAGTAGTGGTAGGCATCCAGCCCACCCTGAGTGGGGATGGTAGTAGTGACAGCCATCCAGCCCCCTATGGGTGGGGATGGCAGTAGTGACAGGCATCCAGACCCCCATGAGTGGAGATGGTAGTAGTGGCAGGCATCCAGACCCCCATGAGTGGGGATGGTAGTAGTGGTAGGCATCCAGCCCCCCATGAGTGGGGATGGCAGTAGTGACAGGCATCCAGACCCCCATGAGTGGGGATGGTAGTAGTGGCAGGCATCCAGACCCCCATGAGTGGGGATGGTAGTAGTGGTAGGCATCCAGCCCCCCATGAGTGGGGATGGCAGTAGTGACAGGCATCCAGCCCCCATGAGTGGGGATGGTAGTAGTGGTAGGCATCCAGACCCCCATGAGTGGGAATGGTAGTAGTGACAGGCATCCAGCCCCCTATGGGTGGGGATGGCAGTAGTGACAGGCATCCAGACCCCCATGAGTGGGGATGGTAGTAGTGGCAGGCATCCAGCCCCTATGGGTGGGGATGGCAGTAGTGACAGGCATCCAGACCCCCATGAGTGGGGATGGTAGTAGTGGCAGGCATCCAGCCCCCTATGGGTGGGGATGGCAGTAGTGACAGGCATCCAGCCCCCCATGAGTGGGGATGGCAGTAGTGACAGGCATCCAGCCCCCCATGAGTGGGGATGGTAGTAGTGGTAGGCATCCATCCCCCTATGGGTGGGGATGGTAGTAGTGGCAGGCATCCATCCCCCTATGGGTGTGTATGGCATTGGTGATGGCCATCCCGCTCCTATGGTTCTGCTGTTGCTAGTGTACGTCATTTGTGCATCCCTATGTGTGTGTGACATATTTCGGGTACGTGTCGTTTGTGTTGTGGGTGTTTGACTTACCGTCTGCGCCGTACGCGTCCGTACCGGTCCCGGTAATAGATGTAGAGTATTGGTAGGACCTGCGCGATGGGATTCATGGTTGGGTCGTCTCGTTCGGGTTTCTCGTGGCTTCGACTCGTACTCGTCGCTGGCTTGTTCGTCTCGTAGCCGTGGACCGTCTTGTGGCGCGAATCGGAGCTTATGTACAGCTCTCCCGGATGCTCAAACGTGCCCGACGTAGCGTCGAGTTCGGCGCGTACGGAAGACGCATCATACTAGTCCGGCCGGAAGGTGCTGTGTATTTGGTTCCGTGCGACTCGATTCGGCGTTTACGGATCCGGCTCGGGCGGGGAACAGGAGCTGGAATGGGTAAGTACGGCTCGATCGGTATCTGGGCTGTTATGCGCATCGTACTTGTTCGTTCGGTAGAGTGTTCGAGTCGGTCGGAAAACACGCGTTCGGCTGGTATTTTTTCCGGACGAATA
The DNA here is from genome assembly GCA_963921515.1 of Calotriton arnoldi. Lineage (NCBI taxonomy): Eukaryota > Metazoa > Chordata > Amphibia > Caudata > Salamandridae > Calotriton > Calotriton arnoldi. Next base: position 698,041 of record CAWUFW010002753.1, read on the forward strand.
CTGTTAGGTGCGCTTCCGGCCGACATCGGAATCGACCCCTAAGCTGTGCTATAGAATTAGTTGGACAAGCTATTGTATTCCTGTGTTTGATAATGTATGATTTCATCTTCCTAATTAAATATGTACAGCTTTAACTAATAAGATGCTTTAGTAAGTGGAAATTTTGTACCAATTTATAGATGTATTGGTTGTCATGAATGAATTTTAATACAAACCTTGTACATAATGCCATGCTATTAATGTGTGTTCCGTCAGTTCATGAAACATTATAAGAGACATGCTTTTTGATGAACAGCCAACTTTTTGTTCATTTTATTTTTATGCACAGATTAGTGAGAAGTGATCTTTAGGGGCTTTATTTGGAGACAACCCTTATGTCAGTCCACTTATTGATTCATTTGATTTATTAAGTAAGTGCTTCTGCTTTCTTTAATGATAAACCCACAAGGTTATTAATTGTAGAATCTTGTCATGTGCTGGTTTTATTGATAGCCTTGAACTAAGGGCCTAATTAATAGTTCGGCGGTCCAAACCATGGTGGCGTTGTAGCCAACGCGTGCTAGCGGTCCGGCTGCCCTATCACGGTCAGACCACCAAAGGACCCCTGCAACCGCTGGGGATCCATTATCCCCCTTCAGTGTTGCAGCGGTGTGAGGCCACAATATGCTGGCAGTACTGCTGCAGCACCGCTAAGCATATTACGAGTTTCCTCACTGCGACCCTTTTCATGGTGGTGAGCCCGCCATGAAAAGGGTGGCATGAGGAAACTAAGGGAGACCTGTGCCTCTGGGTCTGGGGGTACATGCAGGGGGGCACATGGTGTGCCTCACCTGTCTGTATGCACCCCCTGTTCCTGCACGGCATGGGCCTCACAGACCATGCCATGCAGGAACGTGCTTTGGCGGTCCCATGGCGCTGCATCTATAAGGCTCACATATGAGCCTTAGAAAGGCACCGCCGTGGGTCCACCAAAGCTCCACCCGCCCGTCAGACCACAAATAAACTACTTATAATCTGGCAGGCAGTGTGCAGACGAGTTTGGAGGTCTTCAGGTGGGGCACTGCCATGGCGGCCTGCTTGAAGACTACCAAACTTGTAATTGGGCCCTAAGTCTATGAGAGACTCAGATAGTCCCATTCCCCATAATAACCCTTAAATTTCTTAATTAAAGTGTCAACTTCATTCTCAGCAGTCTGGGATCAAGTCCTCTTCTGATAGTTCTTGGCATCCCAATTACTGCTCAGGATTCGCTGTGCGGTTGCTCATCCACTAAAGCCCTTTCTTCTGTCATTTCTTCTGCATTTCATTGTGGCAGTTAAGACCCTTTACCAGTTTTTTAGGAATGTATTTGATACTTATGGGTCGTGGCCTGCTGAACTTTGCTGTTAAATGTCATTCTAGAATGCGCGGTTATAGCATAGTATAGGACGTCCCATTAGTTGTATTTTTTACTTTATGTTAGCGAAACCACAATGGGCTTCCATTACCACTGTTGTAAAGTCTGTGAAAAACAATGCCAGAGTGCCCAAGTACTGTTTGTCTAATCTCTTTTGTGCCAGTCTCAAGACCAAGGTGCCGATTATGATGTCGGTGGGACTGACACCGACGTTCCATCGGTGTCGGTCTCACCGCCATCGATGTACGCGGTCAAACTGCCGCATTACGATTCGGTCGGCCAGACCACATTGCCCCAGGGACTGGGCAACAGCTTCCGACAGGCTCAAGGAGCCCATCAGCATGCGGTCGGGCAGATCACATTCCCCACAATGGAGGCTGTGCCTTCTCAGTCACCGCCGCGGGGATTACGATCCACCTTTCCGCCAGCCATTTCACGGCGGTTCTTCTGACATGAAAATGCTAGCGGAAAGGATTTATTGGGGCCCCTAGCAGTGGCCCTCTGCTATGGGCCCCTAAACATCCCTGCATCATTTGGTAGGCACCCCATGTGCATGCCACAGGGTGCAGGGATTTTTAAAAACATGCCTTTTGGCATTGGGGCTTGTGCTGCAGCCCTTTTCTGGGCCACAGCACAAGCCTCAAAGCAAAGAGGCAGGTTTTTGACTACCTCCATGGTGATTGGATCCTAATTTGGGGTCGGGACCGCTGACGACCTGTCAGCCAGTCCCTTTATCACAATGATGCCGGTCGGACCCTCGTCCGACCGACATCGTAATCGGCCCCCATATCTCCATCTTTTTAATTTAACACGCATGCATAATTAGTCCCGAGCGGGGGGGGATATTAATAGTGGCCTTAGGGCCAAGGATGTATGGGCTTTTTCTACTATGAAGACTTATGAGAAGCTCTCTTTCCCAAGCAGTTCAGTGAGCATGGTTTCATTGATTGATTCCATTGTCCCTAGCTTCTGAAATATGTAGTTTGCCCAAGTTGTTCTTCGAATCTCTCATTCTTGATTCTAATAGTTTCTATATTTTGTTACATGTGGATCTATTGTTCTTAAAGTTTTTAAATACAATATGACCTCACAATACGTATACTAATACATAACAGCGCAAAAGAGCAAAACATAATTAGACAAGAAAACATACTTATACTAATAAATAACTGAACATTTGCAGGACTCTCAGTGAAAGTGTTACGGGTAAAGTTGTATGCAGTCTCATCTAAAGATGATTCGCAACATTTGTAATTGCTTCTGTTTCAATAGGGTGAGCTCATGCGCATTACATTTGGTGTGTCGGTTATGGTTTGCATGGCTGTTTTGTGGCTTACAGGTTGTGGTCTTAATCACTTGCAACTTTCAGTGGTTTTCCAGTTCTTACTCGTATTCATAACAGCACTTTAACTATTGCTTTTTCTCCGTTTTCAAAGTCCATTTAAATAAGCTGACCCAAGGTATACAAATCACATTAAGCACAATATAAAAAGAACAATCTTTGGCAAAGTCAACAGGTCTGCCTTTTGCTGCCTACCTTTTGGCGTTGTCAATGTTTTTTGTAACGCTTTATTGTTGTAGAGGCTGCCAGGCCCTTGCCAATCGAAGGCATTGCTGTAGTAGACTCTGGCAGTGAAGGGAACTTCATTGTGTGTGGATGTTCTTTGTGAAAGGGCAGAATGCTTTCACTCACTGTGAAGTTAGCCAATAGCTGAAGTGGGCTGACCCATTGACCCATGCTGTAGTGGGTGGGACAAAAATGTGAATGATACAATAACTGACCAGTGGATGAAGTGGGCTGGCGGAATCCCCTATAAGTAAATGTATTACACATATCATTTTCAGCAGCGGCTGGCAGGGAATGGCAGTAGAGGGGTGGAGGGACACAAAATGAAAAATAAAAATAGAAAAATACCACTTACATTTTCACCAGCCGCCACCTCTCCGCCGTCTTGTTCAGCTTCCTTCTTCCTACAGTCCCGGCAGCAGGAAGCACCCGGCTCCCGAACTCCCCTGAGCCAATCACAATGCTGCAATGCAGCGTTGTGATTGGTCTGAGCGCCGTGGTTCGGCGCTCAGACGGGGCCAGGGAGGCTTTGCATGTTCCTCACCAGGCTGTGAAATGCAGCCTGGTTGGGAACATGCAAAGTGCGCATGACTGTTCGGCCGACCCAAGTGGAACAGACAGTCATGTGCACTTCGGGAGTGTGCAAACCACTCCTCCCCCTGTACCAGCTCCGCATCTACAAAAAATAAAATGATAACGTTATTATCATTTTATTTTTGCAGCTCTGCTCTGAGAGCAGTGGGGCGACACTCCTCCGCCTTAGCGGAGGTGCCGCCCCATGTCATTTTAGTAAAATCAAAAGGTCAGGGCTTGCACTGGATCTAAAAAGGTAGGTGAAGGGTAAAGCAGGAACTTTTTGTGCATACTCTACTGATATCAAAGTTATGTGAAGAATTGTTGTTCTAGAGTTAATCTCACTAAAAGTGGAACTCTGAAAGTCATATTAGTGGCAGACCATAGTTGGCTTCTTTAGCTGCTGGTTGCCTGGCTGAATGTGGTTTTCAGATACAGCACTGAAAACTAGTGAATGGTTTATTGAAGTTTTGCAAAGCATGTGAAGGTGACTCCAGCTGGTTGCAAAATGTGAAGATGCCATTTCTAAATCCAATCACATTTTCATGTAATCTTGTGACCATCGTGGCAGGCAAAAATACTTTGAGAATGGGTGACAGATAGACAATAGATGAATAGTTCTCTGCGGATGGGCAAGACCTATACTTGAAACACTTTGCATGTGTAATTTATCCATATAAACAATGTGATATTTAAAATGAATGCCATGTTACTGTAAATTATTTTCTCTTCCACAGCAGTCCTACTTTTTAACAAGGCACATTGTATATTTTGTGTAGGAATATTTGTAGGAAAACAACTTAGTATTTATTATCTACAATAAACCACAAGAATGATCTGGAATGCACCTTTATTTTCAATCGCTAAAATGAACACACTTTTGTTTACAGTTCAGCATGTATGTTGTGGGCAGGATGGAAAAGTTCTATAAGGACCCACTCGTTTTCAATCCAGACCGATTCGGCCCAGATGCTCCAAAGTAAGTCTGCATTTGAAATATCCTAATGCATATAACATGATGCAAAACATGGAACAATTCAGCGAGACTCAACTCTGTAGATGTACTGGACTTGGTCATAAGGCTTAGTTTAAAGTTGCAGCTTTCTTGTGCTGAATACCTGCTCAGCTCATTAGCAAAGTGCCTTCTGGTGCACACTTTTGCCCTTAGGCCATTTCTTTGAAGCAGTCATGGGCTACAAAGGACAGAGGGGCGTGCCATGCATTCATTTTACCACTGTACCTCAGCGGCGCTGGCCCTCACCGGGTGAACAATAACAAACCTGGGCTCCTATCCCTTCAGCCATGGGAACAGCAACAAGCACTGGCAATCTGCTCGACCGACCCCGGTAGCGGGCTGTGCTAGTGAGAAGCACTGCTCCTGCTACACCGCTCCTGCTTTTGTTACAGGGGGTCGGTATTGCAGAAGTGCTGCAATACCGGCCCCCACGGGTCCAAAATTGTCCCCACCCTTCCGGCCCATCAGGAAAACACCGGTGCCCGCTACGGCCAGTCTAGCCCAGCCTTCAGCTCCTCTGCAGTCTCTTTCACCCAGAGTTTGTCACAGCAGCACTCCTGTGGCATTCAAGGCAGACCACACTCATGGATGTTGATAAACCTAGATGCCAGGAGTAGTGGAAGGGACAGTGCATGCCCATTCACCACATAGCATTAAAGGAAGTCACAGTATATAAACTTTGACCTGGTGGCATCCCAGGAAGTAATGTCAGACATCATTGACCCTGGTGGCATTAATGAAAATGATATCATTGAAATCAAAAAAACCTACACTAAGTGAAAAATAAAATAGTGTACTAAAGTAAATAAAAGCGCACTATTGACAAGACAGCTGTGACGATGTGCATGCAGTACAACCACGAAAAGCTAGTAGCATAGACTAAGGGAACAGCTATCATAGGCCAGCAACAATCCACATCCTCCTAAAACTAGCTTCAGATGCTTAGGCGCAGGCTCCAAATCCCAGGCTCGCCAATCATATGCTAACCAAAGCCATGTTTTACCAAGGCACAGTCATAGAATGCCTAGATATAGCCCCAAAGACCACACCAAAATACAGCCTCAAAGGCCCAGTCAGAATCTCCACATGCAAGTGCAAAACCAGTAGATATCCCAGACATAACCAATATACCTGTGCTGACTCATAAAAGTATATTTGTTAATCAAAGGTTTTACACATATGTAAGCTTGCCTTATTTAAGCCAATTTGCACACAGAATTTTCCAACCCGGTGCAATGCAGAAATACACACACCCATAAAGCACTTTTCCTAAACACAGTTTATAATTCTCTGTTCCTCTCTATTTAGATCTGACTGCGCGCATTGGAAATCTGGAAGCCTGTACTGGGAAAGCCATTATTATTAGGTTTTGTCTTCAGAAATCTCTTGTAACAAAAACAAAATCTTAAAAGGGGCTTGGAGCCCGCCCTTTACTTACCTTTACTTACCATTGGTTGGCTCCCACGCCACTCTTGTTTCCTTTCTTCCTGCTAGTCAATGCCTACTTCTGCCTCCAGCAAATGTATGACGTTACACACATGCCATTACAACGCATGCCGTTACAACGCATACCTTTACCCCGACTTGCTGTCGGGGTGCGCTGGAAGTTGGAATAGTATAATTTCATATTCCAACTCCAGTGTGTGCAACTGTAGGGAAGGTGTTGGAGTTAACTCCAACACCTTCTACCCCCTGCAGCAAGCCTTTCGCATTGTAACAACATGCGTTGTAATGGCATGCGTTCTAACGCTTACGTTGTAAAGGCTGTTTCCCGCCTCCAGCTTCCAACTCGGCTTCAAGTCTTCGTCCTTGCTCTGGAGCTTAGACCAAGACCTGCTACTTGCGGCCAGCGGCCTTCCACTAGCCACGCACTTGGAAAGGTACTTTATTTTTTAAGTTCCAGGTAGCACTCCTTAAGGGCGCATTGGGGGCCGATTCCGATCTCGGCCGGTAGTGCTCCGAATCGGATTCGGATTTACCGGATCCGATTCGGAGCCCTGTTTCCCGACCGATTCGTACGCGGGTCCGGCCGAGCGAGTACGATGCAAGCGCCCGCGAAATCGCCAACCGACTCGTACGCGGCTTCAACACGCTCCGACCGACTCGCACGGACACGACTCGCACCGCGCTATGGAGACGTTTCCCGGCTGGGTAAGTACGATGCGCGCCGCGAGCAGTCCGACCGACTCGCGCCGTCCGGCTCGAAAGAGCTGTCGGAGCCGGACTTTGGGGGTCCGCGTCAGACCCCCCTGTACGCGTAGCCGCGCGAGTCGCACACAGGGGGGACCCATGGGTCCCCCCTACCTGTGCATGTATGCCGCGATGCGCATGGATGCGTACCCGCTGTAGGGGGCGCCCTCGTTCGCCTCGCACCCATTGAGTCAATGGGAGCCCGCGTACGCGTTGTACGACCGGCTCCCATTGACTTCAATGGGAGTCCGACCGAATCGAGTCCGATAGCATGCGACTGCATCGTACTCGTCCGGTCGGACTGCCAGAGTCCGATTCGGTCGGAAATCTCTCCGGGTCCGGCTCGGTCGGAGAGATTTCCGGCCCAAATCGGAATCGGCCCCATTGTTTTGCAGGCCACCTCTAGTGTCCGCATTTCCGTTCGTGACTTGCCTGTCCCAACCACCACCTCACTCCTGTTGCTGCATGCTCCTTGCTCATTCAGTGCCTGCCCGTCCCTCCGACCACCTCACTCCCGTCGCTGCATGCCCCTTCCCAGTTCATTGCTTGCCCGTCCCTCCTATTTAGGGTCATCAGTATATATGTTTTGATTTGCAAGTACCAAAGTCGTTCCCCATAAATGCGAGGTGGTTGCATCCACTCACTGGTTACTCGCCCTTCCATGCTGAGTTTTGCCTTGCCTGCACAGCATGGAGAAACAAACATGGTGGTGCTCTTGAGATCTGCTTGGCTTCTGCCACTGTCAAGTTGTTTTGCGGTACTTCAAAATATCTACCTTCATGGGCCCCCTGCCAATGTTGCAGCCAAGGTGCTTTCTCTTGCAGCTCGTCACGCTCAGCATCACAGCTGGCGAGTCCTATACTTTGCGGCTGAGCATGATTCTCTGCACACTTTGCTCTGCAATCATATGACGTTCCATCAGGTCTTGCAAAGGTCGTATTGTTGTCGCTTGACCCTGCTCACCTGGTTATTTTATAACCCAAACACACCTTGAGTGTGCCAGTATTCTATAATGGCAGCATAGGCTATTTGATAGACTGCAAGGGTTCACAAGTTTCAGCAATTGTGCACACCAGAGTCATCATGATGACTCCCTTGAGGCTGACATTTCACTATCCCATGAAGAAGAGCCATTAGGTATCTTTTGGTTGTTCCTGCAGCTCACATCAACAAAGGTTGCTTCTCTACCTCGATACTGTCAAAGGCCATCCATGACACTATCAGAAGGTTACGTTCACAGCCAGGCACCATCTTAGGTTGCATTGCCCCATCCTGAAACTACCAAAAATTAATTGCCAACCTACTTCAGACTCATATCGCTTGACTGCACCAAAAAACTGTATGTGTACAAGTTCTTTATATATAAGCTTGGATTCGGTTGCACTACCAAAGGTTGTGAGACCACCCTGACATTGGCCACCATGGCATCTGGAAAAGTCGAAACCCCAGCCTGAAACGAAGAGTTTTATGACCAGCATATCACTGCTAAGGTTAAATCACCAATCTGGCAGTGCCAATTGTTCTGCTCCCAGCTAGTTGCAATTAAAAGTTACAGGACATCATGAAAGAATGTATGCCCACCTTCAAACCCCAAAGGTTACTGGCCAGAAGACACTGTTACATGATAAGTAACCAGCCAAACTTCCTAAGTCCTACATATCCATCTCTGAGCCTTTAAACATTAATGTTTTCATGAGATTTTTGTTATATTGTATTGTTGTTTTTTAGGTTTTGCCTGCACGGCGCTCCTTCATAGCTTGTTTATATAGTGCAAACTTGAACAATTCCAAAGTCGCAGGTGTGGCCATTACGCCACATCCTCTCTTTTCTACATGTTTTCAGTAGGGTGGCCTCCAGGTGCAGTCAGTCAATGCAGTCAGTCAGTCCAGTCAATGTTTTCTTCCATGTTGCACAGCAGTTGAGCTGCTGTGCTACATGGCTTACACTAGAGAATAAATTGTATGCCGGGATAAATGCTGGTCACGTCACAGTGCTGTCGGTTTTACTTTCAGCCATATTGCTCAACTACTGTGCAACATGTAAAAAAAGGACAAAGTGAATAGATTTCGCACAGGCGAAATGCTTTTTTAATCACTAATTTGTGGATCCAAAACCTACCCTCTGAATGCCAATAATTAAATTGGTAACACCAGGAGAATCCAACATAGGTCCAGATTTTTAGGATAACCACTGACACTATAAAACAGTTTCATTTAGATTAATTACATGTAAATTTATTATATGTGGATAAGATTGAAAATCCTCAATAAATCTATTCTTCCCGGATTTGCCTTCGATACGCCTGACATACACTAATTATGTTAGCCATAGAAGTAGTGTACTCCTCAAACTGAACTGCCTCTTGAAACTATCAATAGGTGATACGCAACAGAATAATTTTTTGGAATGTTAAACCTGTGTGTACCTGGTCACTTCTTGCTTGTGTGCACCATGTGTGCCTGTAGACTCCTCTCACTAGTGTACACATAGAACTACTGCATGTTTCTTCGCTAAGTCGTGTCTCACTTGTGTGCATTAACTGCTTCCATCTTGTGTGGATGCCTTTTAGACTTACTCTCACCTATACCCACTAAGCTACATCTCGCCTGTGTGCAACTAGCCCCCTCAATCCTTGTACACTTTGGCCCTTTTAACTGTATGCAAATATTCATATTACCTGTATCCACAAAGCACATCTCTTTTGTGTTCACCAAGAAATCCCTAACCTTTATGCGCCTTAATCGCTTTCACCTTTAGGCGCCTACCACTCACACCTGTTTGCATAGAACCACCCCATCTACTCAGACTTAAAGTGAACAAATTGAGATTTCCAAGACCACCTTGAGTCCATATAACTGCTCTCACACCTATTCACATATAGTTTCCTTTCACCTCTGTACACGTAACCTCCTTTAATATACAGACTTTTAGCCCTTTTTACCTGTGTGCATGTAGCCCCTTTAACTTATGTATACCAGTCTCTCTCTAACCCATTTGCACCTAGCCCCTTCACCTGTTTGCATATAACCTCTCATCTGTTTACATCCCAGGACCCTATATCTGTGTACCTAGCCCCACACACCTAGTGCCCATTAATTTACGGACACAAAGACTCCTCTAACCTGTTTACAGCAATGCCTTTGTCACCTTTGTGCACTGATTGCTTTCTCACATTTATATGTCCAACCCTATCCTGTTTGAATCTAGATTCATTTGAACTTTGGGCACTCTTCTGTCGCTCACATCTTCACACTCTTTGACACGTTTTATGTACAAATGTTTGCAGGCATATGTTTATGACATGGTCACAGGCATACACATATTCAAAATGCGCACAACCTGGCACACAATCCTAACACACACCCGAATCGCTAATCCACTTAGGGCCTTATTACGAGTTTGGTGGTCCGTGGACAGCTGTCCCCCCGTGGCAGTTGAAGCGTGGAGAGCTCGCCAGTCCGACCACCGTATTACGAGTTGCCCGGATTGCCTTTGCAAAGACAGCAGCTGAGCCACCGAGACCGATAGCAGACCGCCGACCGCCGGGTTTGTGGTCGGGGAAAGGCAGCCGCCATAGGTCGGTACAGGGAAACTGCACCGCCGTCCGTATTAAGAGTTGCCTTTTCCACAAGCTGACCCCGACGGTCTGATTGCCTGCATCAAGGTGGCAGACACGAAGGATTTGGGGTGCGTTGACATTATTTCCTATGGGGCTTTATTTAAAGTCACAACTTCCAATATTTTCTATGAGAGGGTGTTGCAGTATCGGTGGATGACCATGTGTGGTGCTGGTTACTTAGCACCTTTTCAGGGGGAGGTGTCATGTAAATGTGAACTTCTGAGTAACTTTGCGTTCAGGTTTTGTGAATAGCCAAAAGTAGTAAAGTTATTCAAAGTGTAGGAGTACATTTCATGTGTAATTTATTCACAAGTGTAAGTTGCCTTTGTAAATAGCCCTGATTTTCTCTATCAATTAACACATGTGGACATAACTACTATTATTTTTTAAATCTCTTTCCCCCCTCTCCCTATGATTCATCAATAACTTTCTCATTGGGGTGTATACTACGGGAACAATTAAATCCTGACAGAATGTGGTATAACTACATCTTTATGCTGTTCTGTGTTTTGTGGCAACATATCCCATTTAGACAACACACACACAATGTTTTCATATAATACAAAGTGAAGCAAATAGTGTTCCCCTGGTATATTATGTAAGCACCCTAATATAGGTGAAATCTTAAATAGACATTTGTCTGTATTGTGTTGTTATTTTAATCAGGCCGTTGTTTGGAACTTCAGTGATGTAAATTATTGAGACGTTATCAAGGTTAAGGACATGTGAGGTTACTTTCTGGGAGGATTCAAGGTCAAAGTGCTCATGAAGTCACCTCCTGGTGTGTATTTTGGTGAATAGACAACAATGTGGAGATCTACATATTCGGATGCAGACTTAAAAAAATATAAACATTAATTAAAGGTCTCCAAGCAATTTCTTGTGACTGCCAAATACTTATTTCTTAGTAAGCAAATCATGGAAGCAAAAAGCTCCTTTGGGCAGCTATTTAATGTAATCAAAAATGTCCTTGCTCCTCCTGGTCTTGCCCGTATTATGTCCGTTATTCAGGAATTTCGCAATCTTTTAGAAATACTTTTTACTGTAAAAAATGCAAACTGTTTATAGGGAAATTAAGAATAACTCAGAGTCTACAACAAAACATCTTTACTTAGTACAGCAGAAAAGACTTTACTCAAGGATGGCCCAGATTTATACCAATCACAAGAGAAGAGGTCTGCTCCCTTCTCCATAAAATCAGGTTGCACTAAAGACTCTTATTCAATTCAATTCAAATACTTTATTGCGGTCATTAGACCATATAATTGCAAGTGCATAAAAATATGATAATACATACAAGCATCCACCAGGGCCCAGACTCAAGTCCCGGTGGTTCTAAATTACTATTGCAAGCTATTATCCCACACTCCAATAAATAAGCAGGGTACATAACAACACATAAATGGAGCCATATTAATAAAATATACAGTTAATACAGAAGGATGGGGCTGATGCATCTCAGATTAATAAAATACTAAATGGACTCTTTAAAATCACGTATAAAAATGACATTAAGAAAGATATATAGAGGTGGCCCAGTTAAAAATAGTGAAAGAGAGTCTTGTCAGCTTAATCCTGTACATTAATTTTCAGAAGCGACTTGCGCACACACCACATGGAGAGTAGGAAGCGCGACACCGCAAATACAATTGGAGGAAGAGTGCTGTATTTCAACAGCCTAAAAGCCTCTGCACAGCGTTTCACCACCAGGTTACTACATATTTGGATTAGCCAGCGGCGTCTAGATTTTCTGTAGCCAGGACAGGAAAAGAATACATGCAGCTCTGACTCCTCTGCATCATTACAGGCTGTACAACCTAGGGAAAGTGTACCTGCCCATTTGTTAGAAAAGGCGCGCAGCGGCAGGACCCCATGTCTGAACTGAATATATAGTTTCCTCGCTAGCGCAGGTTGTATCTCTTCCAGGGCAGACTCAAGGATGTACCGGTCTTTTATACTCAAAAACGCAACTGTCATTGGACCTGTTGCTGGGCTCCCCTGTTAACGGGCAAGTTTGCCCTCCCTGAAGCTCCAAACCAGTTCTTTTCTAGAAGTTGTAACACATGCTTCCTCAGGGTTATGCCATAAACTCGCTCTACCCATCTCCACAAGTGAGTTCCCGACATACGCTAGCCACAGTAATTTCCCTGCGCCCTGCAGGCCCAGGATCTCCTTTAGCTCATCCCTATACACAGCCAGTTCCGGGGTACCCATATGCGACGCCAATACATCAGGGGTCTAAGGGCAGTTTCTTCAGCAATTGGCCTAACCCCCAAATCCAAACGAAGCGGTGTAAGGGGAGAGCTGGCGGTAAGCCAAATAGCTGCCTGATAAAAGTGTTCTCAGACTTGATAATATTTCTGAGAGAACTATACCCCCAGAGTTCAGCCCCATACATTGCGGTGCCCCTTGTTTGCACTTTATACATTTCTAGAAGTGGGCTAATAGGTTTATGGAAGGAGTTCCTGTACAGCTTCATCAACCCATATGTGTTCTGCGCTAACTTCAGACTTGTTTTATCAATTTGGGCCCCCCAGTCCATTTGTTCCATTAAAATTACCCCAATGGGATACCGTGCAAGCTGGGATTAGGGAAAGTTGAGCTTGTTGGATTAAAGACCATATATTTGGTCTTTTGGCAGTTAATCTCAAGACCCCTGCTATCACAGAAAGCCTTGAAGTTGTCGAGGACCCTCTGTATACCCATTGGTGACTTTAAAAGCAGGAGAGTGTCGTCCGCAAACATCATGGCGGGTACTTTGTGGTTCGCTATCTTGGGTGCATCATTATCCTTCCCTGCGTTCAGTGTATCTACCAGTGCATTTATAAATAGACAGAAGAGGGTGGGCGCTAGCACACATCCCTGCCTTACCCCTCTATCTATAGCTATGGGAGTGGTAAGTTCACCATGTTTGCCGAACCTTATGTGGGCATAATTGCCTTCGTGCAAATGCCTAAGCATGTAACAGATCGAACGCAGATTTAAAATCTACGAAGATCAAATAGAGGCTGCCACCCTCTATGGTCATTGTTTTCCAGTACAAGAGTTGACGCCTGAATATTTGGTCTATAGCGGACGTGTTTTTCCTAAAGCCAGCGTGAAATGGGCTCAATATTTTAAGTTCGTCCTTCCAGGTCTGGAGACGATCCAGCACTACCCGGGTAAAGATTTTCTGGCTAACGTCAATTAAACTTATGGATCTGTAGTTGGAGGAGAGAAGTGGTGAGCCCTTCTTGTGAACTGGCAGGATTTTCATGCCAGCCCACGTTGCTGGAATTGCCATTCCCTGCAGTATGGCATTAAACAAGGTCCACAAATAGGGGCCCCAAATAGCAGGCTCGGTACGAAAGAGGTCCCCTGGGATCTTGTCGAGTCCTGGAGCTTTGGGAGGGGCAATTTTACCTATGCATTAGTTACTTCTGTAAGCGTTATCTGAGGGGCCTCAGAGCAGATATCCTGCGGTGGAGAAAGATCTTTAGCTTTACTAGTGCCCTCATCCTCCAGCCTAAGATTCAGGGCCTCAAAATGTTGTTTCCAGATATCAGCTGCGATGTATGGTTCAATGGCCTGCTTCCCTTCACTGCTACCTGTATTAACTATACACCAGAAAGCCTTCATATTGCGGGTGGAAAGGGCTTGTTTCAAGGTATTCCACTTGTCCAACTCCCATAGTTTTTTTGCTTCAGTGATGCTAGCTCTATATAGCGCCCTCTTTTCTCTGATTAGGGGTCTGTATCTGGTTTTAATTGCCTTTATCAATGCCAACTTGGCCATCCGACAACTATCCTTAAACCAGGGATGTTTGGCCTTTTTAAATCCCCTTGGGTCTAATGGGGGAGAAAAAATATCAGCCAGAGTGGAAACCAACACCTCATGGGTCTCTGCAACTTGCGTAAAGGAGATGACTGTACCATCACTAGAAATAGACTGTTCCGCTGCCACTATGCACGGAATCACTAAGCCGTATAAGGAAGCCATCCTAGCACAGGATTGCTGTATGGTTGACCACCGGACTCTTCTTCTATTGTTTGTCAGGGTTAATCTGTCATCTGGTGGAGTATTTAAACCAGAAACTTCCTCATTAAGCTGCAGTTCCAACTCCAAAATTAAAGCATTGTGGTCGCTATTGTGTCGGGTCAGAACCTCAAATTCCACCACCCGGTGCAACATCCTGATATCTATCAGGATGTAGTCTATGATAGAAGAGTGTCCTGGTCAGTTAAAAGTATGCTTCCCTAGTGTGTCTGATTTGATTCGACCATTACAAGCCCTTAGGGAGTGATTTAGGTTGAAGGATTTAATCTGGAGCACCAGCGGTGTCCAGGCCCTAGTTGGCGAAATGTTGGCCTCGGGTATTGACCAGTGTAGGTCTTCTTCACTGGGGGTTCCTCCAATAAAACCGTTCAGGGGCTCAAACTGGCAATTAAAGTCGCCACCAATTATTATCCAATATCCATTTGGGATGTTAGATATGAAAGCGGCCAGTTGATCAATGGTTGGTGATTCACGGCTGTTGCTTACAGGCCTGGAGTAAACATTGACCAGAGCAATTCTGTCCTTGGATGTAAATGTTAGCAAAATGCACTGGACATCATTTGTAAAAAACTCCAGCTGTTTAGCTGAACAGCCCAGATGGGACCCAACCCATATACAGAGATCACCCGATGACCTGCCCTTACCCCTGGTGGTAGTGGCTATTCTAAAAGTTGCAAAACCGAACCACAATGACTCTTATTCACATACAGTGTTAAAAGATCTTGCCCCAGTTTCATCATACAGGGTCTTCAAATTGGAAAATCTCTCTCTCTGGCTACAGGCATGGTGACAGAGTCATGCAAACACGATGTGGTGTCCTCACTTCTAAATATTCTAACCCAGAAGCCATGGCTGTTATGAAATATCATCCTATTACGTTACAGCCAGTGATCAGTAAGAATTTGGAGAAAGTACTACCTACTCAGCTGTCAGAGGTTCTGGAATGATGTCATTTACTGGATTTCTGGGAGATGAGCTTCCATCCAGGCAGACTTACTGAGGATGGGGGCATCCTGGATAAAGATCCAGGGGTATTACTCTTGGACCTTTCTGCTGCATCTGATACCATCAAGCACTCTTCAGCAGGCTTGCAGAGTCAATGTTCAATGACATGGCTTAGATATTTTCTAATAGAATGCACTTAATCATTCTGGCTCACTACTTTTCACTCTTACAGTGTTACAACAACTTGCTGAGTTCCCCTACACTTCACAATGTGCCAAATGCTTCTAAGCCTTTTTGTGCTACTTTTTCTGTGAATCTTCAGTTTGGTGGGAAGGCACAGTTTCTCTGGTGCAGATGATATACAGATTTTCAATTGGATGGACAAGTAAACTCCTAGATCAGATTCATATTTCCATGACTGTTTCGGGGCAGTTCAACAGTGAATTTCCTCAAGCTCAATGCTGATAAAACTGAGCTATATTTGCAAGACAAGACAAAACTCAACAGGGTCAACTGTCTCTGCTTAGCCTCTTTGGGAACTCCTCCAGTAATTTCTCTTAATATCAAATCCCTGGGGGTGACAATTGCTGGGACTTTCAAAACCAGATTGCATTGGTTCCCAATACTTACCATGGACTGTTGCAAGCATTGAGAAAAATCCTCCTTTTTTAACCAAGAGAAGCTTGGCTGTCTACTGTATCTGTCTGAATCCTGGCCCTATCAGAGTATCAAAAGGCACTTTGCACTGATCTACCATCAGCACAAATCATCAAGCTATAACACATTAAAAAATCTGTGGTCAGGTTGGCTTGCAGCTTGAGGAAATTTCTTCATATCTCAACTGCAAAACAGTGAGTACTAGTAAACTAAAGAATAAGTTCCAAAGGTCTGTTCTAGGCCCACGGGCACTGCTTCAGGGACACTATTGGTAGTGTGAAACTTCAGCTAAAGCACCACCAATCTAAAAGGACCCAGAGATTAACAAATCAATTTCCCCTGCAGATCCTCAGCATAAAGAAGACTTGCACAGTACAGCCACACTTTTCATAATCATGCTTCCAAAATATGGAGTTACCTGTCCCTCTTTTTAAGACAAATGCCTAGTTGCATGCTCTTTAGGAGAAGGGCATTAAAAATGTTCTTGTTCATGTACCTTTTGCGTCATTTAAGCCTCTCTTTGACTCTTGTTTGTTAACGGGCATTTCAGTAGGTTACGCACGAAGAAACCACATAGTGCTGCACGTTGCACCCAATAAATACAAAAAAGCAGTCAATCAATCAAGTTGTGTACCAATTCTTCATCTATTTACCTTGTCTGTTACTAAATCTGGAGTATCTGGAGTAAGGCAATTTACAAGCATAGATTAACACTTCCCCCTCTTGACGTGGTTATTTAGTCAACTCACTTTCCAAGAGGTAAGAGGTAGTTGTCAATACTTTACATTGTTGGAATTTTAGGAAACATACCTAAGCTACCTCAATCAATCAATCAATCAATCATAAAACTTTATTCAATCTTGGAAGATACAGATCATAAAAGCACAATGCATCAAAGATAAAAGCATAACATTTCAATACATTTACAGCATAAAATCCAAGAAATTTCAGGTAAATATTAATATTACTACAAATAGCTAGTAGTTTTCCTTTTCTTTATACAGGCCCAAAGGAGGTTATCTACTACAAAACTAATAAAAGTATTGATAAGTTTTTTAAGAAATCCAAGAGCCACTCTACATTGTCTAAAGTTATAATGTCTCGGAGCCGGTAGTATGAATCGTTCTCTTTCCACTTTATACAAATCGCAAAATAGAGTAATATGAAGGTCTGATTGTTCCGACACTCCATCACATGGGCAAACAGTCAAATCACAGTGCTTAAATTTTCCCGCCAAGTAGCCCACCATCAGAGGAAACAGATTCATTCGGAATCTTACTAAGATATATCTGTGCTGTAGATTCTGGATTTCCTCTGGGTAGCAATAATCACCCTCTGCTAAAACCGGGAGATTTCGATATATCCTAACTGATGGTTTGTCTTTGTTTGACTCCATTCTTTCTCGCTTCACCTTAGCCAGGAATTTTTCCTTTAAATCCTTCTTAGATATTTGAAGGCAATCACTAGGGTTTCTAAACAAATCCTCCAGACCCAAGGTGCTCAGAGTATCTTGCACATTGTCTAATTTGAGGCAATTCTTTATAATGTGTTGTGTTAGAAATAGCGTGATCTTCCTTCAAGTTGAGTGCCACAAAGCTAAAGGGGCAAACCTTACCAGGTCGCTAATATAGGGGAAATCCAATGCCACGTGACAATTAAAATTGGAGCATGACACCGGGAGCGAGACCAGCCGCTTCAGGAATTTATCCTCAAGAATCTGTAACTGCTCAGTTGAGGACATCCCCCAGACCCCTGCTCCATAAACTGTTGCTGAGACTGTCTTAGCTTTGTATATATTCTTTATGGCTTTAATGGGTTTTGTTCCCAATTTCTTAACAAATGTAGTGATGCTCTCCATCACTACTCCCCTGTTTTTAACCATGTTAGCCCAGGTGTGGCCCTTGTCAAACATGACTCCCAGATAAGGGAAATAATCTACTACCTCTGTTTTGTGGGTCCCTAGGTGGAAAAATTGTACTTTCCCGCGCCCTGTAGGGTCTGCTATGAAGATAAAAGATTTTGATTCATTAGCCCTTAAATCAAGGGAAGTTATAAAGGAGGCATAGGCCATTATCATACGTTGTAAAGCCCTACCTGTTCTGGCAACTAGGACAGTATCATCAGCATAGGCGAGCAGTGGAAGAGTTAGGGGGCCAAATTTCGGGACGTCCGGTGTCATGCCCGCCAGTGCTGCCTCAACCCCATTTGTATATAATGAGAACAAGAATGGGGTGAGGACACAACCTTGCCTGACCCCCTGTAAAATACGAAATGAGCGGGTGCATTCCCCTTCCTTGCCATACCACACTGAAGATGTAGTCTGGGAATATAAGAGTCGAATAAATGTAAAAATTGGAGGATCAACCCCCATGGACTCCATTATCTCCCATAGTTTGCTGTGGTTCACACAATCCAATGTAGCTGAGAGATCCATGAAGGCCATGTAGATTTTTTCCCCTTTTGGCCTGGTATGTTTCTCTATGACAAGGCTCAAATTCAAACATTGATCGACCATTCCTCTCCCCCGCTGGAAACCGCATTGGGCCGGAATAAATATGTTTCTATCGCAGGCCCATTCCTCCAACCTATGTAATAATAGCCGTCTCATTAGTTTTAAGGTGCTGTCTAACAGGGATATGGGCCGATAGTTGCCTGGGTTGTTTTTGGGTCCCTTTTTATAAATCGGAATGATGACACTTGTGCTCCATGAAGTCAGGGGGCCTGCCTTAGCTATAGCGTTGAATACATTCTGCAATAAGGGGGCCCATAGGACATGGTCTTCCAGAAAAAGGTCTATTGGGACCCCATCCGGGCCCGGGGCCTTTGCCTTACTGCACCTTTCCAACCCCCTTGTTATTTCCTCGACAGTAAATACAAGGGTGTCTGAATGAACCAAAAGGACAGGGGACTGCTCAACCAAACAAGTTTCTACAGACCCAAATATTTTCTCAAAATGAGCCACCCAGGCGTCCTCTCCCACATGAGATTCCAATGCCTTGGCATCTTTAAAATAGGGCTTGTTTACCACCCTCCAAACATTTTTACTCAGGACTCTATTCCTATTGACAAGTGTGCTGTCCAGTTAGGTCTGTGTTCCAGGCTGTGCTTACTCAAGCCATGCTTTCCCTTTTACAGCAAACAGTTTCCAAATTGTTATTGTAAAATGAAAAAGAGTGGTAATCCTCCCATTTTGAATGGTTATGGCTAAAAGTGACAGCATAATCTATTTCTTTCATGAATCATTCACACCATACAATTCATATTTTGAACAGAAATGGAAGCTACATTTACAAAACACAACTCTCCCTTAACAGTTCATGTTATCAAGCGGAAATGTCCTGATTTTCTATCAATATAGAAACACAGTTATCTTCTGAAGCAGTCAGTTAAATTATTCATTTAACCAACTGCCATTATAAATACCAACATAATACATAAAACACGCACTTTAAATACTTAATATCATACAATTGGTAAAACATTTTGGAATTTTTATGAAAAAATTGCAAAGTCTAAATTTTCTGAGTCAGTTATAAATTCAACATATCACCATGGATTTTAACATCAAATGTGTAAAACAATGGACTAGGAAATCTAGATCTCTCATAATATAATCGGGGACAAAATAAAATTAGAAGAAGAAATTCATTCATAATGTTTTGTTAAACATGTACAATTTTCTTTAAATTCAAAATGGCCCTCTTTGGCAGGATACAAATTCCCAGGAATTAAACCTGCTCTAAATGATGTATATGCTTATCAGTTATGTTGAATACATTGTTTACGTTTGGCCACTACTATTAAAAGATTTGACCGACTCAATGTGCTTTTTTTTCTCAATGTATCTTCATCCACCAAGAAGTTTGCAAGCTTCAGAGATATCCCTAACTTCATTCTTATCTACTTTAATCTTAGATGGGAAGGGAAGCATCTTAGGAATTTTATGTTTATGACGTCCTTAACAATGGCTTTTAGGCATATAATTAATAGAAGAGACAGAACCTTTGTAGACCATTCTTTGCTTGGAGTGCATGCTTAGTAGTAACTGCCCAGTGAAACTTCCAGGTGCATTTATTTTTAAATATCACACCTAAATATTTATATTCACACACCACGGCCAGCTGTCAAGCTCCCAAGAACCACCAAAACACCAGTCTTTGTTTACCCTTTACCATGATCCTGTTTTGGGTACATGAAAAGACAAGAAATGTTCATTACAGGGGATCTCCAAGCTTATTTAACATTCCTTGAAAACCTATAGCTATTCCATCCACAATCACCAAATCATTGGTGTATAACAGAATATTCATACATTCCCCATAACCTTGAGAGTAAAAGCACTTTCATCTTCAAACTGCATGGTAAGCAGCTAGGAATATTGTATCCTGGCTGAAGAGGGGTGAAACCCCGAAACCGGTCCTATGATGCTTGTTTCCTGTCCAGGGAGGACCTGGCTTGGCAGTTCGGGCTGGACTGTTCCCATGAGGCACAGGGTCAAGACTGATTTGCATATGGCTGGGTTCAAACTGGAATGGCATGGTGAGCAAAAAAACGATGGATTTAGGCCCAGATCTCTGTACTGGGGTGAATGTATGACATTGTTCTGCATTCTGTACATCAACTGTTGTTTTTGCATTTGTCACCCTGAGTGGGACGGGTATGCCCAGACGTGGGTCCCGTGCTCTCCATGCCACTGGAATCAAGCTATCCTGGCTGAAGAGGGGTGAAACCCCGAAACCGGTCCTAGGATGCTTGTTTCCAGTCCAGGGAGGACCTGGCTTGGCAGTTCGGGCTGGACTTTTTCCATGAGGCACAGGGTCAAGACTGATTTGCATATGGCTGGGTTCAAACTGGAATGGCATGGTGAGCAAAAAACGATGGATTTAGGCCCAGATCTCTGTACTGGGGTGAATGTATGACATTGTTCTGCATTCTGTCCATCAACTGTTGTTTTTGCATTTGTCACCCCGAGTGGGACGGGTATGCCCAGACGTGGGTCCCGTGCTCTCCATGCCACTGGAATCAAGCTATCCTGGCTGAAGAGGGGTGAAACCCCGAAACCGGTCCTAGGATGCTTGTTTCCAGTCCAGGGAGGACCTGGCTTGGCAGTTCGGGCTGGACTGTTCCCATGAGGCACAGGGTCAAGACTGATTTGCATATGGCTGGGTTCAAACTGGAATGGCATGGTGAGCAAAAAAACGATGGATTTAGGCCCAGATCTCTGTAATGGGGTGAATGTATGACATTGTTCTGCATTCTGTCCATCAACTGTTGTTTTGCATTTGTCACCCCGAGAGGGACGGGTATGCCCAGACGTGGGTCCCGTGCTCTCCATGCCACTGGAATCAAGCTATCCTGGCTGAAGAGGGGTGAAACCCCGAAACCGGTCCTAGGATGCTTGTTTCCAGTCCAGGGAGGACCTGGCTTGGCAGTTCGGGCTGGACTGTTCCCATGAGGCACAGGGTCAAGACTGATTTGCATATGGCTGGGTTCAAACTGGAATGGCATGGTGAGCAAAAAAACAATGGATTTAGGCCCAGATCTCTGTACTGGGGTGAATGTATGACATTGTTCTGCATTCTGTCCATCAATTGTTGTTTTTGCATTTGTCACCCCGAGTGGGACGGGTATGCCCAGACGTGGGTCCCGTGCTCTCCATGCCACTGGAATCAAGCTATCCTGGCTGAAGAGGGGTGAAACCCCGAAACCGGTCCTAGGATGCTTGTTTCCAGTCCAGGGAGGACCTGGCTTGGAAGTTCGGGCTGGACTGTTCCCATGAGGCACAGGGTCAAGACTGATTTGCATATGGCTGGGTTCAAACTGGAATGGCATGGTGAGCAAAAAAACGATGGATTTAGGCCCAGATCTCTGTACTGGGGTGAATGTATGACATTGTTCTGCACTCTGTCCATCAACTGTTGTTTTTGCATTTGTCACCCCGAGTGGGACGGGTATGCCCAGACGTGGGTCCCGTGCTCTCCATGCCACTTGAATCAAGCTATCCTGGCTGAAGAGGGGTGAAACCCCGAAACCGGTCCTAGGATGCTTGTTTCCAGTCCAGGGAGGACCTGGCTTGGCAGTTCGGGCTGGACTGTTCCCATGAGGCACAGGGTCAAGACTGATTTGCATATGGCTGGGTTCAAACTGGAATGGCATGGTGAGCAAAAAAACGATCGATTTAGGCCCAGATCTCTGTACTGGGGTGAATGTATGACATTGTTCTGCATTCTGTCCATCAACTGTTGTTTTTGCAGGAATATTGTAGACAGCAGAGACACAAGGATGCAGCCTTGCTTTAGGCTACTCTGTGTCAGGATTTTCGTAAACCCAGAACTGATCAAATTGAGAGGATCTTAGTTAACATATATATAATACTTTAAATAGTTGAATGAGTAGATGTGAAATGCTTACTTTTTGCATTTTACCCATAACCAAGGACTGTTCAACCTGTTGAAGGTAGTGTGGAAGCCAACAAAAGAGGCATGCACAGTTGTTTTCTATAAACATTCCCACAACCTCCATAGAAAACTGGTGGGCAGTGCTTACACAGCTCAAAATGAGGATTACTCCTTTGGGATAATTCCTAACTATACATAAAAAAAGCACATTTAAGCAATAACTTAGCAAATACTTTTGATAATCAATCCAAAAGGGAGTTTAACCTACAAGACCCTGGTTCCGAATCTCACTTTTTGTATAGTGGATTGCTGTGTCCAAGAGGTTGGTATCTCCCAACGAAGAAACTATATGTTGAAACACTGCCACATACAGCTCTTCCCAGAACTGTACAAATATTTTTACTAGTGTATTTGAAACCTTTGGTGGTCAGGCAGTAAAATATTTCACATTAGCCATGGTCTGGTCCTTACTCACATGGCATGCTGAACACGAAAACGGGCATTAATTTAGCCTGATTAATAATACACTGCACAATCTCAGTGCTAATGTACAAAAATATGATTTTCTGGTATCAGATTCAGACCTAAATGTGTCTCCCTAACCTGAAATCTCTGGTATGCTATCATAATTTCATAAAGCACATGAACAAACAACGTATCACATAGCAGCAAAGGGTGATAGAGCAAAAGGCTGATGGAATGTGACTTGGGAAAGGTTTTTGTAGTGATCATGGCCAGGCAAATGTAGTTTCCGCCAGGCCTTTATTAACCTGAACAGTCCTCCATCAAGCTTTAATTGATTGCACTTTCTGTTCTCTCTGCCCAACTGGCTTCCAATGCCCCTGCATTCCAGATGGAACCGCTAACACATACCTGTGTATTACATATTTAACACTCTATGACCTCAACACAGATCAACAAGTATAATCAATATATAAAGCAATTGTAGTAATATAATTGCAACTCACTTCAGCCTTACTCAACTGATTGACTTTTTAGTTACTTTCTGAAATGGAGGTGATTCTTAAGGCCAGTGCAAAGCAATCCAAAGGTTAGGGGAGAGAGCCAAAATAGATCCCCCACCAAGTCTTTATGGTATTTTGAAAATGAGAGTAAGAGATGTTCTGAAGAACAAAGAGGCCTGTTAGAGAAATATCTTGTAAAGCGAGAGGAGATAAAACCTGGCAAAGACCCATAAATATAGTGAAACACAATGCATAGGAATCTGAAGTAGGTTTTCTGTTGAATGGGTAACAAATGAAAAGATTTCATAATGGGATGCATATGAAAAAAGCTTAAACAACCAGCCGAGATGCTAGTTTCTGTATTGCTGGCAAGCCGTGCAGGGGATGAGCATTAATACCCAAATAAAGATGGTTACAACAATTCAATATGGAGCCAGGCAATGCCATGATAGCAGTACTTGTGCATCAAAAGACAGAAAAGGAAAAACGGGATGAAGTTACCCGAGCCTTAAATCACATAAGGAAATAGTCAAAGGAACCTGACAGTACCCACAAAGAGAATTATCCTGCTTAACATCCAAACTCTTAACCAACTGGGAAGGAGTGAGGGAGCATCTGAAATCTGTTGGCCAGAAAGTAGGTTGCCAAAGAGACGGCAGGCCACAGTCACCAAAATTTCAAACCTTTTGGTATTTAATTTTAGCCCATAATGACCCACCCAGAGATATAGTTCTGATAAACATTGTTGTAACAAGAGGTTTCTACTGAAGGACCACTTAGTCTATAAAGCATTTGAGTGACATTCGCAAAGCAGTAAAATTGAAAATTGGAAGACCCAATAAGCAAAGCAAGAGGCCTCAGATAAAAGACAGATAAAAAGGCAGCAGCGCAGAACTTTATGGACCAACACAAGAAACTTTATAAGAAAAAGAATGGACCCCTAGTAAACCACAGGATTTGATTTGAATGAAAACAGGGGAACCACTGAAGGATCAATCCTTCAATACCAGCTGTACTTATTTTCTTTATTAAAAGAGAATGGTTGATGGTATCAAATATGACTGACAGCTCCAGTATTATCAGGGTGCTGACACCGCTAAGTCGAACCCATAAACTGAAACATAGGTGTTTTTATGATGAAAACCCACCCAAGCATCGTAAAAGATGTTATGACATCCAAGAAACTTAGAAATATGGAAGGTAATGAACACTTCCAAATTCTAGCCATAGCTGGAAGGAGAGGGATGGAGCAGCAGTTTAAAATATGAGAGGGATCAAGAGAAGTTTTCTCTAACAAAGGAAGAACAATAGCCGCTTTGAATGATGAAAATGATAATGGATCTGCTTCTCTTGGACTCTCCCACCTTAGATGCTTCAGTGAATATTTCGCAAGTAGATTTAAACTTGAAAATGTAATAGTTATCACGGGTTAAGGTTTTGCAATATTTACGATTAAATAATTCAGTTTCCCAATTGATAGACTCTTGAAATAAAGAAATGAAATGACATTCCAGTATAACTCCTTACTCCCGGACAAGCCATGCAAAATAGAAATCTAAATTTGTAATGGGTGTTAATCCTATGTTTTGACTGGCCTCAGTCATCGAAACAGATAAGGAGAGTGGGGGAGTACTGTGAATGTGCTTTAAATATGAAATGTTCTCATGTGCATCTTTTATTGGATTGTCAATTTTATTCATTAGATAAACGCAGGATTTTAAAACCCATTTTAATTAAGCATGGTATAACTTTCACCTAAAAGCAATGAGATTTTTATTTGCTACATATTATATTAATGCGATTAGTGTTATTGGAAATTTTTTACAGATCATTAAAATGATGGCTTTGAAATAGTCTCTATAATTTCTTATTCAAAATTTTAGTTGAGCAGAATAATCTAATCTTAGATTTTAACTCCTTATATGATATTTGAGTTATGGACATATTGTGATGTTGATAGAGGAGATTTTATTGAATTCTTAAACTGTTTATTGTAATTTGATATTTTACTAAGTATGTTTTAGTTTAATGGATCATGTTCCAAATAAACTGAGTTTGATTGACAGACTGAATATGATCACTAATTGAAGAGATGCTTTCAAAACGTTTAGAAACACACATGACAAAACATCTTTTAATGGTGATAAAACATCTAACTGGAATAAGATCCAGAGGAGAGCCTGATTCACAAGTGTTGACAAAAAAAGATAGTTCTTCACTGTCAATGAGGTCAAACTCAGTTCAAACGGCAATCAAAGAGATCGTAGAAACAACACTCACAGAGATGGTGTAGAATTCATCAGCAATATTATCTCTAATGTCGCTGATTTTTGCATGAAAGAATTTAGCAAGTTGTTAACAGTAAAGATGAGTTATTTTTTAATGTAATGACTATTTTGCCCAAGAGCTCATTAATAATGTTAATCAGTTATTTTTATTTTTATTTTTAGGTGTAAGAATTTTATTAGAGTAATGTTGAGGATGGACTTCTTTTGTAGCCATTTAATATTTTAATATGGGTGCTTTCTATTCAGACTTTTTTGGCTCACTTGATTATTACTGCTCCAAATGAACTCAGCATGTTTTCCATTTGACAGGTAGCTGTCATCACCCACGGACAACTGCCTATAGTGCACACCAGTGTGATGTACCTCCTTCCCCTCTGCTTATTCTCCTCAGTCATGTGCATTCTTGCATGACAGTTCAAAGTCTCCTTTGGAAACAGAAATTCTCTGTTGGTGAATTTACGATCTACTATCACTATTGAAGTTTTACACAGCAAGTATTCAATGCCAAACCCAAAAGTCCTTCCGAATATAGAGGGAAACAGTTTGCCAAGCGTAAACACAAATGGGGGGAGAGAGGAGTAGGGTGGAAAACAGAAGATCTGGACTGGTATACATAGCCACCAATGTATGGTGTGCAGTTTGGCATTATATCACATGGTGGGATTAAGGAACCTCTTCTGGCTGCACACTGCAAAACATACCAGACCATATGATTACTTCTGAACTAAACCACTTTCCCAGATCAATACATATTTCACCAGTTGTTTCAAGTCTTACCTGATTCAACAAAAGGCAAGGCAATGATGAGCCATAGAGTAACTAGGATACTACCCCCAAAGACAGGAGAAGCAGCTCCGAACACTGCAGTACAAAAGTGTAAAGGATAAAATAAGTTTCATGTAAACAATTTAAGCTAACAAGAGGAAACCAAGTGTCAAATTGAGTAAAAGGGCATGCTGCAAAAACATTTTCAATTCAAAAAGGGTTAATTTCTGTACAGTGGACATCAGGGTAAGAGAGTTGCTGTCCAGCCCATCCAGTAGCCTTCAGAAAACGAACTCCTGTTAACCTTCAGGAAGCAGAGACCCACTTTAAGAGATTCAAGTGTATGGCTAGATACATAGCACAACCTTACTTCTTCCCCAAATTTTATCATACCAATCAGGTAGTTCACAACATCACACAAATGACAAAACAAAGACAAGGGAAAAAAGTTTGATACTAAAAGCAGGATCCATACAACACACATATGTTGCTAGGCAAGTCATTTATTGTTGACTCTGCCTTTACCACCCAGGAAAACCTCCAGCTCTCCCTCCTCCCTGACCTGCATCCCATCCCTAAATTGTGCCCCAGCCTCCAGTGGCTGGTTCACCAGCTCATCTATTAACCTCAAACTGTGGTAACATTTCGGCTACTGTGCTTCACTGGCAGCTGGCTCTGTCATGACGAAGAGTGAATTCCTACATCTGCATCTTGTAAAAATCAAATGGACCACACTGAGAGGCTAGTGTAACACAGCTTCAAAGGTCTCCCTGACCACAGCTTTCCATTTAGCTTCTTAATGAGTCAGTGTGGAAGCTGGCAGTGTATGTGTACTGGGTCACTGAAGGTGCTAGAAATAATAGTATGCTCAAGCATTGTAAAAACTGGCAAAGTTTGAATGCAACTCACTGTGACAACTTTACTGGTAGCACATGTATACCTGCTTTACTGGGCAATGTGGAGAAATCTCTCTCCCTTGTGAATAAATTTGTTAAATATTTATTTGGTGATTATTTATGTAACTAATTCTGTAAGCTGGATAGTTTTTATTTCATTTTGTAAGTGTATTTTGGGATTTGTTTGTATATATTTTATTTTTGTATAGTTTAATTACTAATTTATATTTTACTAACAGTTTGTTGGTTTTATAGGGGAATAGGGTGGCAAGATATTTAATTTTTTTTATTTTCTATATAGATTATTTTTTTACCCTAATTAAATATATTTTTGTATTTAATTATGTAAATTATTTAATTGATTATTTGTTACATGATTTACGTGGTATATTTCATTTAATTATTAATTTATTGATAAGTCTATTTAATAATAAAGTTAGTGAAATGTATTTACATATATTAATGGTGTTATTTTTGTTTTATGTAATTACTATTTTAATGCTATTATTGTTTTATTTATAAATTATTTTCATTTTGGGTGTAGTTTTTATGGGTAGTATGTAGGGAAGTTTATTTACTTTTATTGTATACATTTCTGCTTGTTATATAAATGTTCTATTATTTTTTCATATTTACATTTAATGTTATTTATTTATATATCATATGGTTTAATCATTTTGTGTTTAAATGTTTTGAAAAAAAATTATTTGGAGTTAGAATTGTATATGTAACCCTTCCTGAGGCCAATACTTTTGCTTACATTGAAGTGGGAATAGTAAATCTAACCCATCCATAGTCCAACACTTTTCATACTGTTATGAAATTTGGAGTGGGTATAGTAAATCTAACCACTCCAAAGCCCAACACGTTCTCTACTGTTGCTCAGATTGGAGTGGGGATAGTAAATCTAACCTCTCCAAAGTCCTACACTTTCTCTACTGTTGAATAGATTGGAGTGGGAGTAGTAAATCAAACCCCACCAAAACCCCACACTGTCCTGATTTTGCTTACGCCAGATTGCGAATAATAAATTTAACTCTTCCAAAATCCGGGGGCGTGGCCAAGATGGCGACCGGAGCAGACGCAGCTTAGCGAGCTCCGAAGTCTGCCCGTCCAATAATCCTTAAAAATCCTGCGAGATGTTAAATCCGCGAGACGTTAAAACAACTGCCTGCATTGTTACGAAGGTCAGTAGCAAGAAATAAAGAACTGAAGAACTGTGGTGGCCCCAGACGTTTCGGAGAAGGATCAACCAAGCTAGGCCTGCACTGCCTCAAGACTGATTGAGACGTGAGGCCAACAGAGGGATTGGAGTGCCCCCCTGGACCATGGACTCGCTGTCGGAGCCCTGTCTGGTGCGGATTCCCCGAGTGCAGAAGTTGCGGGGCTTGAGTGCGGCTTCTCCCAACCCGGGAGCCCCCGGAGTGGCGTGGGGGTGCGGCCAGGCCTAGCCTGGTGGTCGGAGCTGGGGCCCGGCGTGATCCCCAGGTGTGGTGAGGACGATCCTGCGGCGCCACCTCGCCTGTGATGTTGTGCGGCGGGCGAGGGAGACTAGCGGGCATCAAACAAGGGAGCCAGATCGGGCCCTGTGAACGGAGCGACGGCGTCTCCGCTGAGAAGAGCCCCCGAAGCCTAGGTAAGCTGTGCAGGTGGCGTGGTCGCGGCCTAGGTGCGGATGTCCCCTGGAAAGCAGATCCGCGCTGAGAGACGGAGTCCGGAGGGTCCGAAGATCCCAGAGGTTCCAAGGGGTGAGGGAAAAGGAATCCCTTGCCCGTGCGGTGGCTGAAAACAGCTGTCGGACCGGTAGTCCCCCCTCTGGGGACCTGAGGTGAGGTGCCCTGAACAGGGTAGTTGAGTGGCGATTGTGGGGGGACCGGGCAGTAGTGCAGTGATGACCGTAAGCGCAGCCTTGGGGCTAGCCCCTTCCTGGGTACAGCCCTGACTTGCTGACGGCCCAGAAGAGAGCCCGGGACCCCAAGGAGCGCACTGCACCGGTCCCCCCGGTGCCGCTGGAGACAACGAGCGGCCCGTGGGCACACAGAGGGGAGGACTGAGAAGACTGTGCTCGTGGCTGTGGGGGGGTCACATCCCTCTTCGTGCCTTTGGAATTTATATAAAAAATAAAAATAAAAAAAAGGGGAATAAATCAAGGACCGCGACGGGGGATCAGGAGAGCCACGTCAGGGGGTCCTGATCTTGCCTCCTCCGCAGTGTCGGGGCACAGGCGATTATGGTGGTACCCAACTAGAAGAGTGCTCAGCAACACCAGAGGCAGCAACAGCGAATGAGCAACGAGAGTAGCCGCGCGAAAAAGACGACCCTCGGATACTGCATGCGTACCCCCCGCTGTGGGAGCTGCGAAGCATTGTCCTGAATATTGCACAACCAAGAGAGGCAAGAATACAGTGGGCTCCCCTGCGGTACTGGTCTGTGAAATGGGTAAGGACAGACTCCAAAGGACTGTGCAACAGATGAAAATGGATCCCTACACTGCGCAGGGAGTGTCCCCGAGGTCGGACCCACTGCGAACAGACTTGATGGGTGGTGGGATGACCTTGCCAGAGCCTACCGGGGCCTAAATACGTAGGGCGATTGAGGCATCCAGTGCAACAGTCCAGGCAAAAATAGACGCAGTCTCGCTGGATGTTGGGCTGCTGCGTGCTGATCTCCGCACGGTCGCAGACCCCTCGCTGGCCACAGAACAGACCGTCAGTGAGCTCCAGATGGAAATCACTACACTAAAGTCTACACTAACTGAACTCACGCACAAGATGTCAGACCTGGAACGCCGAGCTGAGGATCCAGAGGGGCGCTCCCGCATATGTAACCTGCGCTTTGTGGGGTTTCCGGAGGGGGTCGAGGGGAAGGAGCCGGAACTCTTCCTGGAAAAGTGGATTAGGGAGGCATTCCCCGCAGCTGAACTCTCCTCCATCTTCATTGTTGAGCGGGTGCACCGGGCGCTTGCTGTGCCACCACCGCTTGGAGCACCGCCTAGGACACTAATAGCCAAGATCTTAAATTTTAGAGACCGGGATTGTATCCTCAAAGCAGCTACCCTTGGAAATCAAAAAATTTGCATATTTCCAGATTACACACACCTGGTTCAGCAGCAGAGAGCGTCCTTTATTGGGGTGAAACAAAAACTGCGAGCCATGAACTTACAATACATGCTCCTGTATCCAGGAAAGCTCAAGATACTTCATGCTGATAGAGCCCACTTCTTCATGATGCCGGAGCCGGTCTGGGACTGGCTGGAGATACACAGAAGTAAGAGGATGTTGACCAGAGGGAGAGAGGAGAGGATGCCTCCGACTAGTTCCAAGGGGGCAAGGGTAATGAAAGGGTAATGCCTGACGCAAAGAGTGGTGGTTAGAAGGGATGGATCCCTGGATTTGGAACAATCGGATTCTGGCGGAGAGGGCAGGAAGTCTCCCAGAATTGATCAAGCAGCACAGCAGGCGGAATGGGAGGCTGCCAGAGCCCTAGTAGAGGAGGTGACGTCCACGGGCTCTGAGACTACCACAGGAGATATTGTCGAAGACACTCCATAGCTGGGAGGCTCCTGAGAAACTGATGGACCGAAACGACAGAAACAAGAAAGCAGAACTAAGGGGCACATTTAGGAAACTGACACTCCATCTGGGCATAGACCGGGTTGCGGCGAAGTTCGTTTCCTTCGCCTCCTGAATGGTGGACTGGATTCAGCTGGACACTGGCACCGGAGGGGCGGCCTACACAGCCCCCCTATTCTTTTTCTTCACCTTCTCATTTAATTCTTCTAACCGTCTTTTATTCTGATGATCTCATTCTTTTTCTGGTGTTCTTTCTTTCTCTAGACTTATTTTTTAATTTTTTATTCAGATTCTTACATTTTTGAATGATTTGGAGTATGAGTGGATAGGGCCAGTTGTAAGTAGAGTGAGTGTGTGTGATGTCCATGGTCAGGGGGGCGCTGCTGACGGACACATAGGGGGTCTGGGAAGCATGTTATTTCCTGGCCGGGCAGAAGTTTTCATTGGAAGACTGAATGAGGAGTGCATGTATGTCAATTTGCGGTACGAGAGATATGAAGAGTGGAAATGTGATGTTCCCTTCGTTTTGGAGTCTTGATATTATAGCAAAGAAAGTATGTTTGTTCATGATGTTCAAGGGTAGGGACGGGAAGTGGGGGTTCGGGGTTACATGGGGATGCACGCGTTGTTATTAATGTGTCTACCCGGGGGATGGGATGTTCGAACTGTTCAGTTTCAGGGTCTCGCCGGCAGCAATAGGGACACTACACAACACGCATACAAAACAGATAAGACTGAAATGGGTTGGATGATATGGGTCAATACAAAATTGTAACGTGGAATGTGAGGGGGTTAAATTCATTTATTAAGCGGTACAGAATACAAACATATATGCAGAGACAGGGTATTCAGATCGCCATGCTACAGGAGACACATCTGATCGACACTGAGATGCAGAAACTCCACAGGAAGTGGAGAGGGCAATTGTTTGCGTCCACCTACTCTACCTATGCTAGAGGGGTGGCCATATGGGTGGCCCCACAGGTCCCCTTCAAATTACATACTTACGAGGCAGATGTGGAGGGCAGGTATGTCACAGTACACGGTGTGCTTGATGGTATTGAGGTGTGCCTGGTCAACATATATGCCCCGAATATAGATGAAGGGGACTTTTTAAAAAATATAGAAACCCTGTTTCTCCCATACATTGGGATGCCGTTGATATGGGCGGGCGACTTTAATTGCGTGCTTGATGGCCTAATGGATAGATACCCTCCGAAACTACACACTAAACCGCACATGGCAACGGCCTTGGGAGAGGTGATGGGCAGACTCCACTGTGTGGACATCTGGCGTGACACGCACGTGGGGGAACGAGGCTACACTTGCTATACCCCTGCCCGTGAGGTACAGAGCAGACTTGACCGATTCCTGCTCTCTCACGAGGCATGTGATGAGGTGACAGGGACCGAAGTATTGGGTCGGTTCCTGTCGGATCACGCCCCGGTGTTGCTGGTATAGGGACCTAAGAGAATTAGGGCACGGATTCCATTGTGGCGATTACAACCTGCAGCCTTGCCTCATCCAGTTTTCATAGAAGAACTCAGGGAGGTTGTCACAGGGTACTTCACCATGAATTGGTCAACCACTGAGAACAGGAGCACAGAGTGGGATGCTTTCAAAGTGGTTACTAGAGGGGACTGTTTGTCCAAAGTGGGCGGCACCAGAAGACGTCTAGAGGTAGAATTGACAGAGGCAGAGGATTGACTGGCGAGGGTTCAACGCGAAGAGGGCATAACGTACAGTGGGGGAGATCTGGGATAGATTAGACTGCTTGGTCCGGAAAGAATATAGACAACTACTGCATAGAGAGGGTGATAGATCTGGGCGGTTATTGGCGTGGCTTTTAAAATGTGAACGCCCCTCTGTTGATATTAATGTTGCAGCGCTCTGATGGAACCAAGGCCACCACTCAGATTGGGGTCAACACTGTACTTTTCAAACATCTATCTGACACGTACCGTGAGAACCCCTATCACGGGGTCCCAGTGGAGGGGGGGTATCTTTCTGATGTTCCCCTCCCATGACTTCCTGACGATCAAAGAGGGGACCTAGAGGCAGCGCTTCAGGTAGGGGAACTGCAGGAAGCATTACGGGACATGGCTCGTTACAAATCACCGGGCCCCGATGGGCTCCCGGTGGAATTCTATCATACATACGCAGATATCCTGCTCCCGCGCCTACTGGAAACACTGCAAGAGGCAAAAAAATCCGGAAGCTTGCCACAATCCATGCGGGAGGCACAGATAATAATGCTCCCGAAGCCTGGTAGAAACACGGAGGACCTGGCGGTGTATAGGCCCTTGTCTATGCTGGGAGTGGATGCCAAATTACTAGCCAAGGTCATGGACAACAGGCTGAGAAAAGTAGTAACCTCATTAGTGCATGGAGATCAGTGTGGGTTCATACCTGGGAGAGGCACTCATATGAACTTAAGAAGGCTGTCTCATGTCCTCATTCAGTGCCGAAAGCGATCACCGCGTCGCGGTGGTTGCCTTAGACATCGAAAAGGCCTTTGATACGCTGCGATGGGAGTTCCTCTGGGAAGTACTAAGGAAAATGGGTTTGGAGAGGAATATATTTCATAGGTCAAATTGCTATACTGTCAACCGAGAGCCCGGGTGCGAAATGGGAGCCAAGTTTCGGAGGCTATACAGATTGAAAGGGGCACACAGCAGGGATGCCCGCTGTCCCCACTTCTTTTCGCTTTGGCAATGGAGCCATTGGCTGTGATACTACGGAGAGATATGGCACCATGGGGTATAGAGGTAGATGGTAGAATACACGTGGTCTCCTTATAAGCGGATGACGCTCTTTTGTATATCAAACAGCCAGAGGAAGCGATTCCGATATTACTCAGGGTACTGGACGCTTTTGGTGCGGTCTCGGGTCTCAGAGATAACCAACAGAAAACAATACTCTACCCGCTGGGAGCCCTTGCATGAGGGAACCCCCAGGACCTCCCTGTGGTAGCACTGGACTGGAAGTGTGGTCATTTTAGATATCTGGGTATTCAGATAGCGCACCAGCCAGAGGCTCAGTTTGACTTCAATATGGGCAAAGTTCTTGCAGGACTAAAAGCGTCCATACAATTTTGGAACAAACTTGACCTCTTGATTATGGGAAGAGTGGCTCTATCGAAAATGGTGGTGTTGCCCCACTGCCTATACGTCCTACAGAATTCCTTCGGTAAAATTTAAAAACACACGTTTGATATATTAAATAGCCTTTTGATATCCTTGGTGTGGGCCGAAAGTCGAAGTAGAGTCAAGCTAGAAATACTTAAACAAGACATGAATGCGGGAGGCCTTGTGTTACCGGACCTCAAGCTATATTACCTAGCGGGTTTACTACAATATGCAGCACAATGGTGCATGGAGGAACGCATGGTAGACAAAGAGCTATTAGGAGACTGGAATCAGGGAACACAACTACAGAGGTACCTCATGATGGGATCGAGGGATCCAAAAAACTGCCCCCATATAGTTCAGCAGGTGACGGAGGCCTGGGAACAGGCTGTCAAGCTAGTTCTACACAGGGCACCATATGCTAACACGCTGCCACTCCGGTGGTTACAGGGGTTTCAAAATATCCAGGTGACAATGGACATCTCTAGGTGGTATGGTACGAGGGAGGATGCAAAATGGCTGGGGATCTGTATCAGAATGAAGCCTTTCTCACGTTTGAGGAGGCACAAAACTGGTTCCAGGTACCAGCAGGTCACTTCCTGCAGTATGCAAAGGTCTCGCGCTCGGTCAGGGACCACATTTCCGGAAGAACCGCAGGAGTCGCATACACTATTGACACTCCTGGATCCGGGCTCCTGCAGAGGTCTGATCTCGCGCATATACACAGCGATGAAAGAAGACTGCGTGGCTGACCAATCGGCCATCAGGGGAAATGGGAGGAAGACCTACCTACCCCACTAACAGACGGGGAATGGAAGAGAGCAATAGCGCAGGTGGCTGAAGCGACAAATAATGCTAGGTTTAACCTAATCCAATTCCATCACTTGCATCGCACATGCGTAACGCCACAGCATCGAGCATGATTTACACCGGGAGCCACGTCGTCCTGACCACGATGCGGCACCGACCCTGACACTTTTTTACACATGACCTTTAGCTGCATACGTTTACCATCATACTGGAACCAGGTGGTACAGACCCTCCGTGCGGTAACAGCAGTGCGTATAGACGTTTCTATAAAACAGTGCTTACCGGGTATCCTCCCAATGCCAAAAAAGGGGACATGGATACAACATAAGTTCTTGATGATGGGCCTGGTCCTGGCAAAAAGAAGGATCGCGATACACTGGATTCTTTCCACACCACCGTGTTGAACAAATGGAAAGCAGATGTGCGTGAGTGGGGTGTGGCGGAAGAATGCCGCCTTAGGGCAGTGCGTATGGATGAAAATGCTGAGAGCGACCTGATGGATTGGGGACAAATGTTAATGTAGCAGCAACCCAGGGCAATGAGGACACTACACACACGCAGCCACCCACACACGATTCACAGGTCTCCAGCACAGAAATTAACACTGGCCATCTCACACATATATCAAATTAAAATAGTTATGTCATCCGACCTGACCACATACATAATAATTGAAGAGTGATGCTGACAGCTGCCGGGGAAGGGGTAGGCGGGGGGGAAACTTCCATGTTTGGTTTTTTCTTTTTTCTGTGATCCTTGGAATTTGATTACGATTAAGGTAAACTGAAAGGGCGTTGCAAGTATATTGTGATCTGATATATGTCTTAAAGAATATAGCACATCAATGTATAGTACTAAAATGTAAGGATGCACACAATAAAGATACATGATGTAATATGAAACAATGCTATCAATAAAAAACAGTTTAAAAAAAAAAACTCTTCCAAAATCCAACACTTTCCCTACTATTGCTTATTCTGGAGTAGAAATAGTAAATATAACCCCTCCAAAGTCCAACTCTTACCTGATTTTCCCTACATTGGAGTAGGAATAATAAATGTAATCCCTTCAAAGTCCAACACTTACCCTGCTATTGCTTACATTGAAGTAACTCCTCCAAAGTTCCACACTTTTGTTATTTGGCTTAAATTGGAGTTAGATTAGTAACTTTTGGTAACATTGTTTACTTCTGATTGTTTTTATTATTTAAACATTTTGTCTGTTTTTATTTCATGTTTATATTATTTTATTTTATTTAAAAAATACTCTATACCATTTTATTCAATTATTATTTTGGGGAAATATTCATTTTCTTTATTTAATTAACTGTGATATATATTTTTGTTAATATGTTGTTTACTTTTAATATATGTTTTTGATAATATATTTACTTACATTTTTGTTAATTATCTTTAATATTATTAATGTAATGTTTTTTAAAGTATTTACTTTTTTTATAAAACAAAATACATATATAATATTTAGCTCACAGTATAAATTAAAAGTTTTTCTATGTACATTTGTATATTAAATGTGTTTACATATATGTGTTGGGTATATACATGTTTTATTTTATCTCTCTCTTTCTCTCTCTCTCTCTCTGTGTATATATATATATATATATATATATATATATATATATATATATATATATATATATATATGCAGAGCTGTCACATAGATTATGCGACAAACAGGAAGCGGCACACCAATTCAGATATTTTCACCATTTAATTGTGCTCACAGACGTGTGTTTCGGCTTCACAGACCTACTTTGAGAAAGGCTTCTATGAAGCTAAAATGCATGTGTGAGCATAATTAAATGATGAAAATGCCTGAATTGGTGTGCCGCTTCCTGCTTGCCACTTAATGTATGTGATGACAGCCGTGCATGCACTTATTCTTGTCAGAGGCTGTGACTGTAGCAATCACCGGCAACGCCAGGCCTTTTTCAGCATGATCGCAGCAATTACGTATATATATATATTGTCTCCAAGTTGTCCAGAAATGAGGACGCACTCACTGCAGTTCAATTCATCTGAATTTGTATTTCAGGGGAAACCTGCATGTTGCATTCCGATCGGTTTTGCTCTGCCTGTCGCGTTTTGGAGCCCCCAGCTCCTTAATCATAGGCTGACTGCAACTGCGCAGATGCACTACATAAACATCTTTATTTCCATGCTAAGTTCAATTACCCTCCGGTGGGTTACACAGGTGAGTTCCTTTCGCAAGGCATGTTGGAATATGTAGTGTCTTTTTAACAATTCTTACCCTTCAGTGGGTTCTGCATGGCTGCAGTCTTTTAATATTCATAATTCCAGCCCTCCAGTGGGCCTCAGAAAACAACTTGCTCGGTTGGCTTTTTCAGAACTGCTGTACCGCTTTCAGGTTTGGCACATTTCCACCCCTGCTGTCCCAGATTGTACAAATGAACAAATGTGATGAATAAGGTGAGGAGACCGAAACGAGTAGGAGAGGCACGCATTGTTTTCGTCTTCTGGCAGAAATAAAATCAAGATTAAGGCAGACAGTCGAGTGAGTCTCTCCTCCTTTGCTGGGCATGTGAGGATTTTTGATGATTTATTGGCGGCGTTACAGGGACTGCCCCACCTCGCTAATGTGAGTATCATGCTGCCTGAAGGATTGGAGGCGGCATGTAGTACCGCAGATTACTGCGTAGAGGGCCCGGGTTGCCTTTGATGACGGGCTATACCTGGGACAGTCAGCCATGAATATAAAAACTGAACACGACCAATGCATACCCATTGAGGGGTTTGAATTTTATCTGAGATACTAAAGTATTTGTTTCCAATTGGATTGCTCATTAAAGGGCGATATATTGGCCCATGTGAAGGAGGGGCCATTGGTATAAATGACATCAGCTGCGAACAACCGTGATGAATTGCTGTCTGGACCCATGAATAAGGTCAGGAGACCGAAACGCTTAGGGAAGGCATGCTTTGTTTTCGTGTTCTGGCAGGAATAAACTCAAGATTGAGGCTGACAGTCGAGTGCGTCTCTACTCCTTTGCTGGGCTTGTGAGGATTTTTGATGATATATATATATATATATATATATAGCTGCAAACAAGCCCAGTACTCGATGAACAGAACGGCAAGAGCAGACCCAGTTCAGTGCAAGTTGCTTCTTTATTTATTTCCAACCAGCCATCACCATGTTGCCATTACGCGTTTCGGCCGTACAAGCGGCCTTGATCACATGACAGCGTTCAGAAAGAATAGGTACATTTTTAAAGTGCAAGTGACCAATGGCAATCCATATAGACATAGTAAAAATACTATGCAACACAATGTCTCTGTTTAAATACAGTTGTAGAATGTAATGATATGAGTAAATTATCATAACTCTAAATATACTAGTAGACTACTAACTCAACCTGAAAAAATAAACAAGACAGGGAGAATATATATTTTTGTAAAATACAAATACAAATCATTACACATAGTTAACTTCTAAAATGGATACCAAAGGTTAAAAAAGGATAATACAGCCTATATCCCACCTAAAAAGAGAAATCCTAAAAAATCAAGTCCTATATACTAAACTAACCAATTTGTGCAAATATGCAATTATAGTGCAAAATAAAGGTATTAATAGTTGACCCCAATGTGCAAATCCTAAGCTAGCTGCCAAACGACATTGTACCATATAAAATGATATAGTCAAATAATTACATACACAGAAAAAAAGATAGAGTATAACCAATCAAGAGCAACAAGGTTGATTCCCACAAATGTTTTTACATATCCTAGATATAAAATACATTTCAACCTTAAAAAACTCCACTAGAAAAGTTTAAAAAAAAAGGGGTTTCCAACCTAAAAATACAATAAATATGTAAATATATATATATAAATAAATATATATATAAAAAATATTTACACAAGACATTGTAAAAAATATTTTTTATGGAGATACCCAATGTTTCATAAACAACTAATACATACAGAGAGGTTTTTATTTTATTTTAAAACATATACAGATAACTCAACCTAGTTTAAGGCCGAAAAGCACACAACAATTTCATACTCAACTGGGAGCTTTTTCAGAAAGATAAAATTAGAATTTTAAAGATAGGTGTATAAGTCTTCACTCGTGTTCAACCATTTGGCTGCTTAGTATCGAGTTCCAGAATATACCGTGTCTCCAGGTGCCTCAGCTTGGATTCCCTATTCCCACCACGTTTAGAATGTGGTATAGAATCCAATACAAAGTATTTAAAATGCTTAAGGCTACTGTTATGCTCATCTTTAAAATGCGGGCTACCGGGTAACTCGGGTCACAGTTCACTATAGCCCGAGTATGCTGTAAAACCCTCTTATGTACAGCCAATTTTGTACTCCCAATATAGAGCAAGTTGCAACTACATTGCAAAGCATAGACTGCAAATTCAGTTTTGCACGACAGGTATTTATTTATTGAATAGACCCTATCACTAAAAGGTGTCTGGTATGTTTTGGTATTAACACCAAATTGACACGCTTTGCAAGAAGGACATTTAAAAAAGCCTATCCTTTGCTTGAGCCATGAACTAGGCTCAATGTCCTCCGGGTTGTTCTTTACCAAAGCATTACCCATCGTGGGTGCCCTACGAAAGGTAATAGCAGGTTGTTTAGGTAAAGAACTTCCAATAACTGGATCACCTAATACCGTGTGCCAATTACGGCGTATAATGGATCTGATCTGACCCTCCTGTCTGGAGTACCCCAGTATAAGTCTCGTTGTGTTGTCTGATACATTATAAGATGCATGACTAGACTTCACTCTGTGTTTAATCAGATCCTGCCTTGTTTTACTTCTTGATTTTAACATTGCAGCCTCTATTGCTTGTTCCTTGTATCCCCTCTTTAGAAATCTGTTTTTACATTCCAGTTGCTTTTCTTGGGCATCCATATCCTCACTACATATTCTCTGGATCCTAAGCATTTCCCCATAGGGGATGCTATGTATGAGGTGTTGTGGATGTAGCATGCAATATAGCATTGCCAGCAGTAGATTTTCTAAAGAGGGTTGTTGCCAGTTTGTTACCACAGATATAAATGTCAGTATCCCAAAAAGTTATGCTGACACGGCTAATAGAATATGTAAACTTCAGATTAAGATTATTCATATTGATATCTTTAAGGAACTCATGTGCCTCTTGTTCTGTACCATTCCAGATAACAAATAAGTCATCTATAAATCTTAACCAAACAATTACCTTGTTCTCCAAAGTGTGGGTATACTTCTTTTTGAGGACCAGCTCCTCCCACCATCCCAAAAAGAGACAAGCATAACTAGGGGAGAAGCTGGCCCCCATTGCCACACCTTGTATCTGCTGATAAATTTGATTTTTGTACAAAAACAAATTGTTCTCAAGACAAAACAGCAATAAATCCAATATCATCTGGTTATGTTTAGCAAATTTCAGTGGTCTATTAGATAAAAAATATTCAACTGCTTTCAGTCCATCACTGTTTCTAATGCAAGTGTATAATGACACTACATCCACAGCTATTAGATGATAGGTATCCTGCCAAATTATGTTTTCAATCTTGCTAATAAAATCAGTAGTATCCTGCACATAGGAGTCAAGTGATTTCATATGTTCTTGGAGAAAAGAATCGATATATACAGACATATTCGCTAATGGCCCATCACAGGCAGAAATAATGGGCCTACCTGGCGGCTTTGTTAAGGATTTATGGATTTTAGGAAGGAAATACAACAAAGGGATTGTGGGGTTCTCTTTCTTAAGGTACTTAAATTCCTGTAGATTAAGCAGCCCTGTGCTTTTCCAAGCCAACAGTTTGTTAAAAAACTCATCCTTGGCTTGCTTAAATTTAAGAAAAGAACTTTTGCGATAACAATCAGTATCATTTAGCTGCCTGGCTGCTTCCTCAGAATAATCATTAAGGGACCATAAAACCACATTTCCACCTTTGTCAGCCTTCCTAACCACTATTTGCTTATCGTCCTTAATTTTAGACATCACCTGTCTGTATTTCCAATCAAAATCAGTGACTTTTGTTTTAGTTTTATTTGTGCGAACATGGAGCTGTTTAATTTCCTTAACCACATTTTCGCTAAACAGATCCAATGAATCCTTTGGCATCATGGGGATAAATTTAGATTTTTCTTTAAACTCCGCGTCAGGCTTAGCACAGGTTTCAAATCTAGGGGACAAAAGATCTTGAGTAGTCAAATCCCTAAAACTATCATCATTTTCTGGATTTTCACAACTCAAACTGTACAAATCCTTAAGAGCATTTAAATCAGAAACAGTGAGGTTACTACTCATCATACCACTCCCGGTGGGTCATCGTTTCTCTCCCCACTCAATAATTCCTGTTGCCCAGCTTTTGTTTTGTGGTACTTCTGGAGCTTTAGTTTCCTCACAAACTTATAGATATCTGCTCTCGTATTCGTATAATCCAAATTTGTTTTGGGGCAGAATGACAAACCTAAGGACAAAATCTCCTGTTCAGGTACACTGAAATTAACATCCGTTAAATTAACAATCGTATTGTCCATATTAATTTTGTCCCTTATGTCAATGTCCCCATCATCATTTATTACTTCCTTCTCCATTGACCACGTCCCCTCTTCGGTTTGGGATTTGTATTGCCTCCTCCTTTTTCTGGTTGCCCTTCTGCGTTCCCGCCGGCTCTTGGTCCTTCGTTTTTGCCGGATTGGAAACACCAGATCTTAGAGTCTCCCGGCGACTTCTCCTTACAGAGTCCAATTCTTCACCTAGGGACGGTTTCACTGCTCCCAGAGCTACCCTGACATCAGTACTCTCACCCTCCGTTTCACTTTCAGTAACTGAACTTAATTCTGATGCTGATACTGCCTCCCCCTGAATCTCATTATGCTCCAGGGGATACTTTCTGTTTCGTATTGGCTTATTCCTAAAAGAATCATATTTTTTAGCAAATGTAAAGATTTGCCCGTTAGCATAATCATCCTTATCTCTCTGAAACTTGTATGTTTTTCTATGTTTTATCTTCTCCTCCTCTTTTTTCAATCGAATTGTCATTTCATCATGGTATCTTTTTCTTTGCTGTGCATCCCCTTGTGATTCAATTTCAGTTGTAAGCAACTCAATCTTTTTCTGCAACTCCTCGCGATCAATTCCGGCGTATTTAACCAAAATTTGAACCAAACGCCGAGAGGAGTCCAAATTGCTTTCCGCCCACTCTGCCATCATGAGCGGGTTTGGGGCATCATAGCTGGGGGCTAACATTATTCTTAGCCCCCTCGGTATCCTTCCAACATCAAGATATTTTTGAAGGGACTTAGCCTCCCACCATTTTGCTGTTTCCTGTCGCATTAATTTCTCCAAAATGCGATAATTTTCCTTTAGCCCCTTTGCACCTATCCGTGTATTGTCAATCCCAATATCGCTTGGTTGCTGTCTATTTGGAGGATTGTCTTGAAACATTTCCTCCGCTGCGGACTCGCGATCCCTTATCGCTGTGGCAGACATGGTGATAGCTAGAAGCTGTACGATAATTCAAAAAAACGCGCACCGTTGCGGAGTTTGACCCCGTTTCCCTTCAATCTTTTCGGGCCAAAAAAACCACAGTTCAAAACCTCCCCACCTGTGTAATGCTGTTGCGCAATTATACCTGAATGGAGATAATGCAGCAGTGCCGATATTCTTGAAGAAACGATCCCTGACACGGCTCCCAAGCTCTGTACCTCGCTTGTTACTCGCCGTTGCTTCCGAGATTCGCTTCCCCGCTCGGCTCCGTCAACTCCTCCTTCATACAATGCGCAAACACAGGGGGCTCCATGGATTCCTGACCCGGAATAGCTACAAAGTGCTTCCGGAACCTCCGCGCAGCCTACTCCAACACCAGCAAAAGCTGACAAAGTGTCTACAGCTCGGCGATCCGTAGGCAAACGACCTCCAACCACAGAGCCAACTTCTAAAGAGGGGGTCCACTTATCCGGAGGCGATCAATCCGGTAAATACAGCTGCAAACAAGCCCAGTACTCGATGAACAGAACGGCAAGAGCAGACCCAGTTCAGTGCAAGTTGCTTCTTTATTTATTTCCAACCAGCCATCACCATGTTGCCATTACGCGTTTCGGCCGTACAAGCGGCCTTGATCACATGACAGCGTTCAGAAAGAATAGGTACATTTTTAAAGTGCAAGTGACCAATGGCAATCCATATAGACATAGTAAAAATACTATGCAACACAATGTCTCTAATATAAAAACTGAACACGACCAATGCATACCCATTGAGGGGTTTGAATTTTATCTGAGATACTAAAGTATTTGTTTCCAATTGGATTGCTCATTAAAGGGCGATATATTGGCCCATGTGAAGGAGGGGCCATTGGTATAAATGACATCAGCTGCGAACAACCGTGATGAATTGCTGTCTGGACCCATGAATAAGGTCAGGAGACCGAAACGCTTAGGGAAGGCATGCTTTGTTTTCGTGTTCTGGCAGGAATAAACTCAAGATTGAGGCTGACAGTCGAGTGCGTCTCTACTCCTTTGCTGGGCTTGTGAGGATTTTTGATGATATATATATATATATAGCTGCAAACAAGCCCAGTACTCGATGAACAGAACGGCAAGAGCAGACCCAGTTCAGTGCAAGTTGCTTCTTTATTTATTTCCAACCAGCCATCACCATGTTGCCATTACGCGTT
The DNA here is from genome assembly GCA_963921515.1 of Calotriton arnoldi. NCBI lineage: Eukaryota > Metazoa > Chordata > Amphibia > Caudata > Salamandridae > Calotriton > Calotriton arnoldi. The sequence goes on from CAWUFW010002753.1 coordinate 741,535, forward strand.
TCGGCCGTACAAGCGGCCTTGATCACATGACAGCGTTCAGAAAGAATAGGTACATTTTTAAAGTGCAAGTGACCAATGGCAATCCATATAGACATAGTAAAAATACTATGCAACACAATGTCTCTGTTTAAATACAGTTGTAGAATGTAATGATATGAGTAAATTATCATAACTCTAAATATACTAGTAGACTACTAACTCAACCTGAAAAAATAAACAAGACAGGGAGAATATATATTTTTGTAAAATACAAATACAAATCATTACACATAGTTAACTTCTAAAATGGATACCAAAGGTTAAAAAAGGATAATACAGCCTATATCCCACCTAAAAAGAGAAATCCTAAAAAATCAAGTCCTATATACTAAACTAACCAATTTGTGCAAATATGCAATTATAGTGCAAAATAAAGGTATTAATAGTTGACCCCAATGTGCAAATCCTAAGCTAGCTGCCAAACGACATTGTACCATATAAAATGATATAGTCAAATAATTACATACACAGAAAAAAAGATAGAGTATAACCAATCAAGAGCAACAAGGTTGATTCCCACAAATGTTTTTACATATCCTAGATATAAAATACATTTCAACCTTAAAAAACTCCACTAGAAAAGTTTAAAAAAAAGGGGTTTCCAACCTAAAAAATACAATAAATATGTAAATATATATATATAAATAAATATATATATAAAAAATATTTACACAAGACATTGTAAAAAATATTTTTTATGGAGATACCCAATGTTTCATAAACAACTAATACATACAGAGAGGTTTTTATTTTATTTTAAAACATATACAGATAACTCAACCTAGTTTAAGGCCGAAAAGCACACAACAATTTCATACTCAACTGGGAGCTTTTTCAGAAAGATAAAATTAGAATTTTAAAGATAGGTGTATAAGTCTTCACTCGTGTTCAACCATTTGGCTGCTTAGTATCGAGTTCCAGAATATACCGTGTCTCCAGGTGCCTCAGCTTGGATTCCCTATTCCCACCACGTTTAGAATGTGGTATAGAATCCAATACAAAGTATTTAAAATGCTTAAGGCTACTGTTATGCTCATCTTTAAAATGCCTGGCTACCGGGTAACTCGGGTCACAGTTCACTATAGCCCGAGTATGCTGTAAAACCCTCTTATGTACAGCCAATTTTGTACTCCCAATATAGAGCAAGTTGCAACTACATTGCAAAGCATAGACTGCAAATTCAGTTTTGCACGACAGGTATTTATTTATTGAATAGACCCTATCACTAAAAGGTGTCTGGTATGTTTTGGTATTAACACCAAATTGACACGCTTTGCAAGAAGGACATTTAAAAAAGCCTATCCTTTGCTTGAGCCATGAACTAGGCTCAATGTCCTCCGGGTTGTTCTTTACCAAAGCATTACCCATCGTGGGTGCCCTACGAAAGGTAATAGCAGGTTGTTTAGGTAAAGAACTTCCAATAACTGGATCACCTAATACCGTGTGCCAATTACGGCGTATAATGGATCTGATCTGACCCTCCTGTCTGGAGTACCCCAGTATAAGTCTCGTTGTGTTGTCTGATACATTATAAGATGCATGACTAGACTTCACTCTGTGTTTAATCAGATCCTGCCTTGTTTTACTTCTTGATTTTAACATTGCAGCCTCTATTGCTTGTTCCTTGTATCCCCTCTTTAGAAATCTGTTTTTACATTCCAGTTGCTTTTCTTGGGCATCCATATCCTCACTACATATTCTCTGGATCCTAAGCATTTCCCCATAGGGGATGCTATGTATGAGGTGTTGTGGATGTGAGCTCGTAGCATGCAATATAGCATTGCCAGCAGTAGATTTTCTAAAGAGGGTTGTTGCCAGTTTGTTACCACAGATATAAATGTCAGTATCCAAAAAAGTTATGCTGACACGGCTAATAGAATATGTAAACTTCAGATTAAGATTATTCATATTGATATCTTTAAGGAACTCATGTGCCTCTTGTTCTGTACCATTCCAGATAACAAATAAGTCATCTATAAATCTTAACCAAACAATTACCTTGTTCTCCAAAGTGTGGGTATACTTCTTTTTGAGGACCAGCTCCTCCCACCATCCCAAAAAGAGACAAGCATAACTAGGGGAGAAGCTGGCCCCCATTTCCACACCTTGTATCTGCTGATAAATTTGATTTTTGTACAAAAACAAATTGTTCTCAAGACAAAACAGCAATAAATCCAATATCATCTGGTTATGTTTAGCAAATTTCAGTGGTCTATTAGATAAAAAATATTCAACTGCTTTCAGTCCATCACTGTTTCTAATGCAAGTGTATAATGACACTACATCCACAGCTATTAGATGATAGGTATCCTGCCAAATTATGTTTTCAATCTTGCTAATAAAATCAGTAGTATCCTGCACATAGGAGTCAAGTGATTTCATATGTTCTTGGAGAAAAGAATCGATATATACAGACATATTCGCTAATGGCCCATCACAGGCAGAAATAATGGGCCTACCTGGCGGCTTTGTTAAGGATTTATGGATTTTAGGAAGGAAATACAACAAAGGGATTGTGGGGTTCTCTTTCTTAAGGTACTTAAATTTCTGTAGATTAAGCAGCCCTGTGCTTTTCCAAGCCAACAGTTTGTTAAAAAACTCATCCTGGGCTTGCTTAAATTTAAGAAAAGAACTTTTGCGATAACAATCAGTATCATTTAGCTGCCTGGCTGCTTCCTCAGAATAATCATTAAGGGACCATAAAACCACATTCCCACCTTTGTCAGCCTTCCTAACCACTATTTGCTTATCGTCCTTAATTTTAGACATCACCTGTCTGTATTTCCAATCAAAATCAGTGACTTTTGTTTTAGTTTTATTTGTGCGAACATGGAGCTGTTTAATTTCCTTAACCACATTTTCGCTAAACAGATCCAATGAATCCTTTGGCATCATGGGGATAAATTTAGATTTTTCTTTAAACTCCGCGTCAGGCTTAGCACAGGTTTCAAATCTAGGGGACAAAAGATCTTGAGTAGTCAAATCCCTAAAACTATCATCATTTTCTGGATTTTCACAACTCAAACTGTACAAATCCTTAAGAGCATTTAAATCAGAAACAGTGAGGTTACTACTCATCATACCACTCCCGGTGGGTCATCGTTTCTCTCCCCACTCAATAATTCCTGTTGCCCAGCTTTTGTTTTGTGGTACTTCTGGAGCTTTAGTTTCCTCACAAACTTATAGATATCTGCTCTCGTATTCGTATAATCCAAATTTGTTTTGGGGCAGAATGACAAACCTAAGGACAAAATCTCCTGTTCAGGTACACTGAAATTAACATCCGTTAAATTAACAATCGTATTGTCCATATTAATTTTGTCCCTTATGTCAATGTCCCCATCATCATTTATTACTTCCTTCTCCATTGACCACGTCCCCTCTTCGGTTTGGGATTTGTATTGCCTCCTCCTTTTTCTGGTTGCCCTTCTGCGTTCCCGCCGGCTCTTGGTCCTTCGTTTTTTGCCGGATTGGAAACACCAGATCTTAGAGTCTCCCGGCGACTTCTCCTTACAGAGTCCAATTCTTCACCTAGGGACGGTTTCACTGCTCCCAGAGCTACCCTGACATCAGTACTCTCACCCTCCGTTTCACTTTCAGTAACTGAACTTAATTCTGATGCTGATACTGCCTCCCCTGAATCTCATTATGCTCCAGGGGATACTTTCTGTTTCGTATTGGCTTATTCCTAAAAGAATCATATTTTTTAGCAAATGTAAAGATTTGCCCGTTAGCATAATCATCCTTATCTCTCTGAAACTTGTATGTTTTTCTATGTTTTATCTTCTCCTCCTCTTTTTTCAATCGAATTGTCATTTCATCATGGTATCTTTTTCTTTGCTGTGCATCCCCTTGTGATTCAATTTCAGTTGTAAGCAACTCAATCTTTTTCTGCAACTCCTCGCGATCAATTCCAGCGTATTTAACCAAAATTTGAACCAAACGCCGAGAGGAGTCCAAATTGCTTTCCGCCCACTCTGCCATCATGAGTGGGTTTGGGGCATCATAGCTGGGGGCTAACATTATTCTTAGCCCCCTCGGTATCCTTCCAACATCAAGATATTTTTGAAGGGACTTAGCCTCCCACCATTTTGCTGTTTCCTGTCGCATTAATTTCTCCAAAATGCGATAATTTTCCTTTAGCCCCTTTGCACCTATCCGTGTATTGTCAATCCCAATATCGCTTGGTTGCTGTCTATTTGGAGATTGTCTTGAAACATTTCCTCCGCTGCGGACTCGCGATCCCTTATCGCTGTGGCAGACATGGTGATAGCTAGAAGCTGTACGATAATTCAAAAAAACGCGCACCGTTGCGGAGTCTGACCCCGTTTCCCTTCAATCTTTTCGAGCCAAAAAAACCACAGTTCAAAACCTCCCCACCTGTGTAATGCTGTTGCGCAATTATACCTGAATGGAGATAATGCAGCAGTGCCGATATTCTTGAAGAAACGATCCCTGACACGGCTCCCAAGCTCTGTACCTCGCTTGTTACTCGCCGTTGCTTCCGAGATTCGCTTCCCCGCTCGGCTCCGTCAACTCCTCCTTCATACAATGCGCAAACACAGGGGGCTCCGTGGATTCCTGACCCGGAATAGCTACAAAGTGCTTCCGGAACCTCCGCGCAGCCTACTCCAACACCAGCAAAAGCTGACGAAGTGTCTACAGCTCGGCGATCCGTAGGCAAACGACCTCCAACCACAGAGCCAACTTCTAAAGAGGGGGTCCACTTATCCGGAGGCGATCAATACGGTAAATACAGCTGCAAACAAGCCCAGTACTCGATGAACAGAACGGCAAGAGCAGACCCAGTTCAGTGCAAGTTGCTTCTTTATTTATTTCCAACCAGCCATCACCATGTTGCCATTACGCGTTTCGGCCGTACAAGCGGCCTTGATCACATGACAGCGTTCAGAAAGAATAGGTACATTTTTAAAGTGCAAGTGACCAATGGCAATCCATATAGACATAGTAAAAATACTATGCAACACAATGTCTCTAATATAAAAACTGAACACGACCAATGCATACCCATTGAGGGGTTTGAATTTTATCTGAGATACTAAAGTATTTGTTTCCAATTGGATTGCTCATTAAAGGGCGATATATTGGCCCATGTGAAGGAGGGGCCATTGGTATAAATGACATCAGCTGCGAACAACCGTGATGAATTGCTGTCTGGACCCATGAATAAGGTCAGGAGACCGAAACGCTTAGGGAAGGCATGCTTTGTTTTCGTGTTCTGGCAGGAATAAACTCAAGATTGAGGCTGACAGTCGAGTGCGTCTCTACTCCTTTGCTGGGCTTGTGAGGATTTTTGATGATATATATATATATATATATATATATATCTCCAAATTTCCAGTTTCTCTCCACCACGATCTTTGGCAAAAACGGATACGGACCACGAAGTTTGGTGCTGATTTATTCTTTAATGGTGCAAGTCGCCATGACGCGTTTCAGCCCCTCCTCGGGCCTTGATCACATGACATAGTTTCACATTGTCATAGGCTATTTAAAGTGACTAGTGCGAGCGTAATCATTGACACATGGTACTTCGATACAATAGACATGAACGAAAGATTTTGTGATTTTAAGATTATAAAAAGCATTTTATAAAGACTTTTTCACTTTATAACCTCATCATGGTGGTAACCTTACTGTAGTAAAAATATTCCCCATGGTCCTAAATAGTGCAAATTACATTCTTCATTTTTAGAAATGTATACTTTTACCGATATACGTTTAAATTTCATGATTTTGTCAAATGCATTACGCCAAAGAAAATTAAATTGTGCAAAATAGTGCTAAAGTGCAAACGTGAGTACATGTTAAAAATACCAGTGTTGTTGCTCTAAATAAAACGCATAATGCCTATTTATCTTTGCAGTTTAAACTACTACAGCTACTTCTTAATAGTTAGTTAAATCAAGGTACTGGGGCCCCAGTTACCTGTTCAGAGCTTTTTGGTCAAATGGTGGTTTCCATTGTATACAATGTATTTTCATTTGGTTTTTGTTTGTTTTATATTTCAATTCTTCATTATTTATTGTGTCTCGTATTTTTCTTTGCGGTTTGAATACCTGATGCAACCTGATTTTGGATTCCGAGTTCAGTGGAATTATTCTACTTATGATTATCTATGATTCTCATAGTATCCCCGATATAGCCAATGACATTTTCTGATGTGTACACAAATACCTAAGTATACATTGCAATCCATATCAAATGAGCAATATAATATAATCCATAATAGATAGAATTTGCTTAAATATAACTGTATGCATGCATAAATATGTAAAAATATGATACTAAAATGTCTATAAATATTCAATAAATACAATTTGAAATCCATAATCATAAAACACCAATTAAGAACTGCCTTCTGCGTATAGTCTAAAATTTTGCTAAAAATGTTTTTGCTAAAATTTTGCTAAAATTCTGCTAAAATTTATCGACATGTTGTTAAACAGTTAAAGACAAGTAAAACAGTTAAAGACAAGACAAGTAAAAAAGATCCTCTGTTACGTTTAACCCTGATGGTTGTTTAGTGTTAAGCTCCAATATATATCTGGTTTCTAGCTGGCGTAGTCTATGTTCTCTATTGCCGCCCCTTCTGCTCGGTGGTATTGAGTCAATGACAAAATACCTGAGATCCTGACTTCTAGACTGATGTTTAATCTTAAAATGGCGTGCCACTGGGTAAGTATTGTCTTGGTTGTTGATTGCCCTCAAGTGCTGTAAAATCCTCTTATGCAGTTGTAACTTAGTGCTCCCTACATATTGCAGGTTGCATGGGCATGATAAGACATATACTGCAAATTCGGTTTTACAGGTAAGTAACTTTGTTATTTTATGGTTTCTGTCACCGAATGGGGTAGTATAAGTTGTCTTATTCTCTCCTTGTTGGCACGCCTTACAGGTTTTACATTTAAAGAAACCTGTATGTGTTTGCAACCAATTGGTTGCCTCTATGATCTCAGGGCTGGTTCTTACTAGATCATCTCGCATAGAACGACCCCTACTGTATGTGATGGACGGTCTTTTGGGTAATTGCGGACCAATCACTGGATCATTAAGAACCAAGGGCCAGTTGCGAGAAATTATAGATTGGAGCTGTTTATGTTGCTGGCTGTATTGAATGATAATTCTGAATTCATTTTTGGTTTCATTAATCATAGTGTTTGTTCTAAGTGAGGTTTCATCATAGCTTGTCAGTTTCACAGTTAGCAAATCATGTCTACTCTTACGCATAGATTTTAAAATTGCGTTGTCAACGGTTTGTCTGGAGTATCCCCTCTCTAGGAACCGCAGCTTACTTTCGGCTTGAGCTTCCATCAAGTCCCTTTCATTGCTATGGATACGCCTCAAACGAAGCATTTCCCCATAGGGGATACTGGTCACTAAATGTTTAACATGGGCACTGCTCGCATGGAGTGTAGAATTGCTGGCCGTTTCCTTGCGGTATAATTTTGTTTCTATCTTATTCTCTGCTATGTAAACATTAGTATCTAAAAAAACCTGACTTGTGTTGTGCTAATATTTGCTGTAAAATGTAGATTTAAGTTGTTCACATTTATCGCTTGCACAAACTCCTGGGCCTCACTGGCATTGCCATCCCATGCAACGAACAAATCATCAATAAAACGTAGCCATAATTTGACCTTAGTTGTCATTGCCACATGGTGTTCTGACATGAGGACCAGCTCCTCCCACCAACCCATGTGCAAACACACATAGCTGGGAGAGAAGCTGGCCCCCATCGCCACACCTCGGGTTTGTTTATATAACAGGTTATTAAACATAAATATGTTGTTCATCAAACAAAATTCAACCATCTCAGTTATCATCTTGTTGTGTTCCACAGTACCGTCCAATTGTTTTTCCAGAAAATGGCCTAGAGCTCGTAGTCCGTCTGTGTGCTGAATACTAGTGTATAGCGAACTTACATCAAGTGCTACAAACAAATAACTCTGTTGCCATTCAAAATCTTTAAGTTTTCTCAGAAAATCACTAGTATCACTCACATACGATGGCAATGCTTTGACCAAGTTCTGAAGAAAATGATCCACATATTGAGATGTATGTTCCAGTAGCCCATTCCTGGCAGATATTATGGGCCTACCTGGTGGGTTCAAAGGGTCTTTGTGGACTCTAGGTATAAAATATATTGTTGGTACAACTGGATGGTCGTTTTTTAAGAATTTAAATTCCTGTACAGTAATCAAATTGTTATTTTTCCATGTCGACAACCTCATATAAAAACTCGCATTCATTGTCTTTAACTCAGATCCACTACTCCTAGTGTAGCATGTTCTATCATTAAGTTGGTTGTAGGCTTCCTTTGAATAATTTTCCTTAGACAACAAGACAATGTTTCCTCCTTTGTCTGAATTACGAATAGCAACCTTATTATTTTCTTTTAGTTTTTTCATGAGTTCATTGTAGTCATGATTTTGTTTATTGAATTTGGTGTTATTCGTCTTGATGTTGAGTTCTTTTAACTGCTCAATTACCCGCTCATGAAATATATCAATCGAATCACGAATTATGATTGGATTAAATGTTGATTTTGGTTTAAACCCGGTTGTTGGGCTTGGAGTTGGGGCACTGTTTCTTTGATGGCCATATTGACTTGATGCTGATGGTAATGTGTCAAATATGTTATGTTCAGAGTCACTCTGTGATTCATTACTGTCCCATAATTCCCGCATTTCATTGGCAAATATTGCATCAGATTGTGTAGATGCATTCAGGTTTTCCGTATTCGTTCCTCCCCTAATCGTTGGGCTCAACTGGTTTTCATCTTTTTTATTTATCAAATGGAATTTTTTGAGTTTTAGTTTTCTGGTACTCTTAAAGATGTCCAGCCTTGTTCTAGAATAATTGAAGTTATTCGCCGGGCAGTATGTTAGACCCAAACTTAAAATGCGTTTGTCATTGTCACTTAGTTCTACATTTGACAGGTTAACAATCGTTTTGTTGATGCCTTTCCTCCAACCGCCTCGTTTTCTTTGATTCGCTCCTGATTCCATTGGCCTTCCTTCGTTGTTTACGCTTGTAGTTTTTACTTGGCCATAGTTGGTTCTTTGTGCGCGTGGGCGGAGGGTTTGCCTCCTGTCTTCGCATAAAAAACCTAGTTCTTCATCCAATGTGCGTTTTTGTCTTAATTGATTTGTGTTTGATTCACGCTCGGATTCACTGTCTGGGGCAGAGCTTAAGTCAGATTGTGAGGTACTCGAGGTGGCTTCGCCTATCCTTGTCGTGCCTGACCTTGCTGTTACGGTTTTCTTATCCTTTGTTAATCTCAGTGCTTCATATTTTTTCGAGAAGGTAAAGATTTGGCCTACCTCATAATCGGTTTTGTCGCGAGGAAATTTGTAAGTTTTTCGCTCCTTTATTTTATCCTCTTCCTTCCTCAGCCTAAGTGTCATTTCTTGCCGCAATTTAGTTTTTTCTTCAGCTTGTCCCATATTGTCCAGTTCCTCATTGATTTTAGCTATTTCCTCCAATAATGCAGCCCGATCTATATCGGCATATTTTATTAGTATTTTCATTAGCCGTTTAGAGGATCCCAAATTACACTCAGTCCATTCATGCATCATTGATGGGTTTGGTGTTTCATAACTGGGTGCTAGGAGTATCCTTAATCCCCGTGGGACCCTATCAACATCTAGGTACCTCTGCAGGGAACGAGACTCCCACCATTTGCTCTGCTCGGAGCGCATTTTTTTCTCTAGTTTTTTTAATTTTTCTTTAGTTGTTGCATTTTGTTCATTTGTTGCTGTAGTTATACTGGTATTACTTGTCACTGTCCGGCAGTCATCGAACATTTCCAATGCTGCTGCTTCCCTTTCCCGAACTGTGTCAGCCGACATTGCACAGTTTTGTTTCAAATTAAAGATGGTTGCGGGAGTATCGTATCTGTCAATGCAGTTTCGCTCCCCCGGCCAGCACACCTCTCACCCCGTATCTGCCTTTTGTTCACGTACCTGAGTTTTCACTCGATTCGCCCGATTCCTCCGAGTCGGTCCGTTTCCAGTTTGCTCAGGATTAGTGTTACCTTCACGGCTACGGGGGGTCCGATCGCACAACTCCTTCCGGGTTCAGCTTTCGATTTCCTGGGATTCCGGAAATCTGGTCTCTCCTAGTGCTTCGTCCCAATCTGAGAGGGGGTCCGTTAGTGCGCCGAAAAGAGACTCCGTCGGCTTGTAATATCCAAATTTCCCGTTTCTCTCCACCACGATCTTTGGCAAAAACGGATACGGACCACGAAGTTTGGTGCTGATTTATTCTTTAATGGTGCAAGTCGCCATGACGCGTTTCAGCCCCTCCTCGGGCCTTGATCACATGACATAGTTTCCCATTGTCATAGGCTATTTAAAGTGACTAGTGCGAGCGTAATCATTGACACGTGGTACTTCGATACAATAGACATGAACGAAAGATTTTGCGATTTTAAGATTATAAAAAGTATTTTATAAAGACTTTTTCACTTTATAACCTCATCATGGTGGTAACCTTACTGTAGTAAAAATATTCCCCATGGTCCTAAATAGTGCAAATTACATTCTTCATTTTTAGAAATGTATACTTTTACCGATATACGTTTAAATTTCATGATTTTGTCAAATGCATTACGCCAAAGAAAATTAAATTGTGCAAAATAGTGCTAAAGTGCAAACGTGAGTACATGTTAAAAATACCAGTGTTGTTGCTCTAAATAAAACGCATAATGCCTATTTATCTTTGCAGTTTAAACTACTACAGCTACTTCTTAATAGTTAGTTAAATCAAGGTACTGGGGCCCCAGTTACCTGTTCAGAGCTTTTTGGTCAAATGGTGGTTTCCATTGTATACATTGTATTTTCATTTGGTTTTTGTTTGTTTTATATTTCAATTCTTCATTATTTATTGTGTCTCGTATTTTATATACATACAGCCACTCATATTGCCACTCACTCATCAACACAGCTACTCACACACCCACTCACTTACCCATACAGCAACTGACGCAGCCACTCACTCACCCATACAACCACTCACACACCCACAGAACCACTTACATACCCATTCACACATCCATACAACCACTCACATACCCACTCCCTCACCCATACAGCCACTCACACACTTATTTATTTATTTTATTTAGGAGTTTTATATAGCGCTAGCCAGACCCGAGGGTATCAGAGCGCTTTACAACATGAATCAAAGAAGCAAAACAAACATAAGAATTGACCGTAGTAGAAACGTAGTGATTCGTGTCGAGTAAAGTTCAGACCCAAAGACTCGCAAATAGAACATAAAGATATTTAAAGATATTTAAACATAAAGATATCTTGTATCTGACAAGATACTTGGCAAGTACAGTTCCAACACAGCGAGTAGTCGATAGGATCCATGATTCGTGACAAATCCAGAACGGTGAAGGGGAGCACAGGAGAGAAACAAAAGGTAAAAAGAGGTATCCATCTTCTTCAGAGTCTTTGTATACTGCCGTGTGCGGGATTCACTGTAGAGCGTCAACTATCTATTCGGAAGAGATCAGTTGAGGAAAAGGTCTTTAAGCTGGCTTTTGAATTTTGGAAAGGAGGGGTTAGTCCTAATATGAACTGGGATGGAGTTCCAAATTTTGGGCGCATTTCCAGAGAAGGCGCGTGATGCGGTTTTATGTTTGCGAGTTTTTGGCGGGATAAGAGTGTTAGTACTCCTTAGGTTCCTTGACTGACCGGCTTTGTTGAGTTTGGCGGCCAGGTATGCGGGTTTACCGGTATGCAGGGCTTTGTGAGTGAGGCAGGCTGTTCTGAAGCTGGCGCGCATTTCGGTTGGTAACCATTTTAGTTCTCTGAGAGCAGGAGTGATGTGTTCATATTTTTTTACTCCGGTGACCATCCTGGCTGCTGCATTTAGGGTTGTTCTGAGGGGGGCTAAGTGGGATTTTGCTGTGCCTGTGAGGGTTGTGTTCCCATAGTCCAATCTAGACAAAACAAGGGATTGGGCGGCTTGTTTGAGGTCATTGGGAGGGATGAATGGCTTTATTTTGCTGAGCAATTTTAGGTTGATGAAAGCGCTCTTGGCGGTATTTTTGATGTGTTTGACCATGTCTAAGTTAGGGTCCAGAGTGATTCCCAGTGACTTTACAGAGTCTGCTGGGATGAGGTTGCAGTTTAAACATCAATGGTTTTTAGCCATTCTGTGACTTGAGGGGTTTGTGCTTTGTTGGAAATGATGTGTATTTCCGTCTTGTCCTGGTTTAGTTTCAGGTGGTTGAGGGATAGCCAGTGTTGGATTTCTTTCAAGGTGAGGTTTAGTCTTTGTATGTCATCAATAGAGGAAGTTTCAAGGTAGATCTGGGTATCGTCTGCATATAGGTGGAAGGGGATGTTGGCTTTATTGAGTATCTTGGTGAGGGGTTCCATGTAGATATTGAATAGTGCCGGGAGAGAACTGATCCTTGCGGAACCCCCTGTTTACGGGGAGTAGGTCTGATGTGCTGTTTTTAATTTTTATTCTTTGGGTGCGGTTCTGCAGGAAGGAGGAGAACCAATGTAGTACCACCTCGTTTGCTCCGACCCTTTCCCGCAGTACATTAATGAGCAGTTTGTGGTCAACTGTGTCGAATGCTGCAGATAGGTCCAGGAGGATGAGTAGGCAGCATTGATCATTGTCAAGTGAATTGTGAATGTCATCTATGACATTCAGGATCGCTGTCTCAGTGCTGCAGCCTTTTCTGAAGCCTGATTGGTGAGGATCTAGGAAGTTGTTGCTTTCGATGTGTTGTGTTAATTGCAGAAGGACACATTTTTCCAAGATTTTTGCTAGAAAAGGGAGATTAGATACAGGCCTGAAGTTGTTGAGATCGTTGGGGTCAGAGCCTGGCTTTTTTTGAAGTGGTGTGACTTGACCCATTTTGAGACAGTCTGGCATGACTCCGGTTCTTAGGGAACTATTTATAATCTTGGTCCAAAGCGGGGCTAGGGTGAGATTGAGTTTCTTAACTAGTTGCGCAGGTATAGGGTCTGAGAAGTGAGACGAGGGTTTGGAGCTGGTAATCAATTTAGAGATCTCTGTTTCTGAGATGGGGGCGAAGGATTTCCAGTTATTGGGAGGGTGATTGGGTGGGTTGGGGTCTTCTTCACAGGGGGTAGGGCTAACGTTGGGAGCTTGGAGGTTGTTGTCCAAGGAGAGCTCAATATTGTTTATTTTCTCATTGAAGAAGGTGGCAAAGTTGTTGCATAGTTCTGTGGAGGACGTCAAAGCAGTTGAGGGGGGCTTGGAGGTTTGTTGTCTGATGATATTAAAGAGTTCTTTGGGTCGATTTGTGGCATTGTTTAGTGCATCACAGAAGAAAGAGGTTTTCTTATTCTTGATGTGTTTTTTATATTCTCTGCGTTCGGATTTGAGTAGGTCTAGGTGGATTATTGATGGTTTGTTTCTCCAGCGTCTTTCTGCCGCTCTTAGTTGTCTTCTTTCCAAGTTTAGATCTGTGTTGAACCAGGATCTTGAAGGAATGGTCCTGGTTTTTTTAGTTTCAGGGGGGCAATCTGGTCGAGAATGGAGGTCATTGATGCATTGTATTGCTCGGTGAGTTTGGTTGTCGAGGGTTCGCATGCGGTGGTGGGAGGGAGTGAGCTAATCCTTTCTTCCAGGTCGGTGTGGTTGATTTGTCTAAGATTTCTCACCCAGTGGAAGGATTCCTGTGTACGGGGTAGGCGGTGGCAAGTCTGATTGATGTGGAATAGGACAATATGGTGATCTGACCAGTCGACAGGAAGGATGTGGTCTATTGTGATTGCGTCTTCGTGGCCAATGATGGCATCGAGAGTTGCACCTCTGTTATGGGTTCTTTCGGTGCAGTGTTGGGTGAGATTGTTGTTGAGAAGAAGTTCGTTCAGGCATTGGGTCAGAGAGTTGTTTTCCTCGTTCCAATGTAGGTTGAGGTCACCTAGTATTATGTTGTTGGAGTCTTGGAGAGAGCAGTGGGTTATTAGGTCTGAAAGGTGTTCACCGAATGCAGGGGCGTTACCTGGAGGATGGTAGAGGAGATGGCAGTCTAGTGTTTTGTTGTCGCTCGTCTTAATGGTGGCGTTTAGGTGTTCAAATGAGTTATATTTGAAGGAGTCTGATTCTGTTACGGAAATGTTGTTCTTGTGGATGATTGCAATGCCTCCACCTCGGTGTTTCGTTCTATCTTTTTTGATGATTGAGAACCCCGGGGGGACGAGCATGTCCATGATTGGGGAGGAGGACTCATTTAACCAAATTTCAGTAATGAATGAGATGTCTATGTCGTTGGTGAGGATGGTTTCTGCCAGTTCGGTGGCATGTTTGTTGGCCGACCTACAATTGATGAGCAGGCATTTGGTTGTCTCCTTGATGTTGAGCATCTTCGTTGTGGGAATCATGGGGACATTAGTGAGAACGGTTGGAGGCCTCGGTGTTCTAGGTGGGGGGCGGTCTCTTCCGTGTCCCATGATGACCTTGATTTTGGAGTAGGGATTGACCGTTGAAGAAGCATCGTAGGAGTTGGCAAGATTAATCGCCTCACTCATGGACATTGCTGCAGTTGTTCTTTTGGGTCTTAGATGTTTGTTCAGGGAGGGGATAGTGGGCCAGCTGTGCCCTTGAGCCTTGGGGGGTCGTGTGAGTTTAGTATTGGTGATAGTGGGAGTGAGGTGAGGGCGTAGAGAAGGCTCCAGATGTGAAGAGAGATACGATAGGATATTGTTGATGCCCAGTATTGCGATCTCCAATTTGTTTTCCAGTATCGACAGTCTCCGAGTCATGATCGAAGAGGAGGTGATGTTGGAGTTCAGGTTTTTGGAGTCCCACGCGGGGCTGTCCGGGGGAGGGGAGAGCTTGCTAGTGAGAGAGTGTCTCAAAGTGTCGGAGTTTGCTGAATTGTCCTTTGGGGTGGTCGAGGACTTGTGGCGTGGCGTCACCTGTTGTGGTTCAAGCGTCAGATTCTTGAGAATCGGTGATGGGTGAGGGATGGGAGTAAATGACTGAGGGTTGATTACGTTAGCTGCTTGTTGTGGGGGGGAAGGTGGCGACGGGGGGAATAAGTTGGGGTTGGTGAGGTGTGTCGTGCGGTTGGTTAGTAAATTCTCCATGGGGGTAAGTCTGTTTGTGGTCAGGGGGTTGTTTGAGTGGCCATGTCGTAGATGGGTGAAGGCGTTGCATAGCGTGGGGAAGAGGGCGTCAAATGAGTCTAGATTGTCATTATTGGCTTGGATCAGTACTGTACCATTGCTGTAAATGGTCATCGAGGTGTTGCCACCTCGTTTCGGGCGGTTAGAGGTTGATAACGTCAGTTTGCAGCTGAGAGGGGTGCTAGTTGTTTTGGAGGTGTGTTCGCACAATAGTATTCCAATCCGCAGGGCTCAGGGTGTGGAAAATGAGATCCATTTTCTGCTGGCCTTTGGTAGAGCAGTGATAGATATCGGTGAATAGTGTTTCAGGGTGCTGTCTAATCAGCCTGTGTTTGAAGTTTCTTTTCGCTGTGAGTGATAGATTGGGGGAAAGATGATGGAGAAGGAGTTTTGGCCGTGGGGTTTCGTGTGATTCGTTGAGGGGGCGTGGAGGGAGGTTGTTGTGTCAGTAATCATTTTGTCCTCGTTGGCAGTGTGGTTTTACCACTAGGGTCGCTTCGCAGACTTTGGGTCTCAGCGTGTTGGGCTGGGGGGCATTGGTTGGATCTTTCTTTTCTCTTGGTGTTCGAGCTAGTGAGGGAAGTTAGGCCATTGTATTAATCCAGTGGGTGGGTGCATTGAGCGTTTACCCTGTCAAGTGTGGGGTTGGTCCTCAGGAGGGGTCGAGCTGAGAGTTGTTTTTGTGCTATGGCGCCGTTGCTCCATTAGTGACCTGAGGAGTTCTACGGGGGGTTTCCGATGTCATCTAAGTGACAGGTATCAAAGTGTTCATGCCCGCAGGTATTCCTCCGCACGTAGTAGGAGAGCTTTTCTTCTTTTTTTTTTTTTTTTCTTCCTTCTTTAATAAATGTACAAGTGACCGTCCACCCGCAGTTGTAAGGGGATTCGCGGTGGAGGTGGTTAGGCTTGAATATCTACCAACTTAGGGTCGGGCGATTGCGACTTAGTGAGAGTAAACCTAGGTGGCATGCTTCCAGGTTATCAGGAGCTCAAGTTTCAGTTCGAGATAGTGACCGTAGGTCCTTTCACCTTATAGTGGTGTGAGGTGATCAGGTATCACTCCACTAGCATTTGTTTGTGGAGGCTCTTCGTGGGTGCAGCCACTCATACAGCCACTAACTCACTCAGACACTAACTCACTCATACAGCCACTAACTCACCCATACAGCCACTCACACACCCACTCACTCGCCAATACAGTCACTCACACAACCACTCCCTCACCCATACAGCTACTCACATACCCACTAACACATCTGTACAGCCACTCACACACCCATACAGCCACTCAGGCATCCACTCACACACATATACTGTCACACAGCCACTCATATGAGATATGTTAGAAATAGTATGACTAATTACTAATACAGAAAGAATAGTAATTTAACATGCTGTAACTTAGTATGTATCTTTAAGTCTCAGAAACGTTTACGAAACACACTCATGGAATGATGTCATTACTGATGTCACTGACCATGTCATGAGTGATGTAATATGTGAGGTCATAAGCAGTGCATTGCGGGGGCATAAGTTATAGTTAGCTCAGGTAACTATAACTGCTGAATTTCTTTGGTTTAGTATGAGCAAAATTGTAACTATAACATCCTTGTGACCTTTGTTTTTTTCAGTGAATCCTCGGAGGATCCGTGTCCCTATATATACAAATTCGGATTTCCCTTAATATTTCCAAAACTACTGAACAAATTTACGCCAAGTTACAAAAAGGTCACTTTCTGGACAAACAGCTAAATTTTTGCCATATTTGGAGTAATTCTGTTCAGCAGTTCAGGTTGTAGTCGTGTCTAAACTTCCTATGGGAATTAACAGAGGAAACACATGTTTTGACCCCCCCCTTTTTTCTTGGCCCCGGCTTGACGGATCGCACCAAAACTTTTCATGCACAACAAGAATCATCCCGTGATCAAGGTCCGAGTAACAGACCGGAACGCGTTGGGCATGGCAATGTCCTCTTTGCACTAAATAATAAAAGGTTAATCTGGATCCCAAGTGAGTGCGTGTTCAATCATCGCCGCGGCGTAATTTGTTACAATTGTTACTGACTTGATCCTGCCGGAGAAACACGTACCACCCCCAGGAAGAAGCGCCGTCATTCAACCAGGGCTGTAAACGGAGAAAAAAATTTATATATATATATATATATATATATATATATATATATATATATATATATATATATATATATATATATTACTTATAAACTATGTATTTTTATTATATTATTATGTTTTACTTTAATATATTTTTTAAAGTCTTATATTGCTATTCTTGTTAATATTTTGATATTCTTATCCTTTTTATGATATTCTGTTCTGCAATAGTTTAGAGACACAATATTTTGGTAGCTTACAAAGTATGTAAACTTGTTATTTTTGTAGACAATATTTTGACACAATATTCTTGCAATTCAACATTGTTGTTCTCGATATTCTGTCATAGAATCATCCCACTAAAGAGGTTGGAATATCTGCTGATTGCAACACAAATATTGCAGTATTGGCTGTGTACATGTTCCTTTGATATGCTATTTATTTGTTTTTTATTGAAAATTTTAAAAAAATATCACTAATTATTGCTGTTTTATTTGATTAATAGGCCTTACTATACCTACTTTCCATTCTCCCTGGGGCCACGTTCCTGTATTGGACAGATATTCGCTCAGGTAAGAAATTGAAGCTAAGATTTTTCAGCCAATATATTTGTATTTTGTACAAATAGATTTAATGTCCTGCTCATTGGGTTATCTCTGTAGATTGATATCTTAACAATTATACCCCCCAAGGGATGGTCCCAGGGATATGTTTAAAATGACTGAATATCTAACGATGTTATGACAGTGCCATCTTTTCCCTACCTATGCAGCACTTGCAAAATACAGTTAGTCCCTGATTTCAACTACGGCACTCAGTTAAGTAAGGAAGTATTTGTCCATGCTGAAATTGCACATGTGCTCTTTCCCTATACAAAAATTGTGTGGCCCACCTACAGTCCTACAAATGTATGACAGATAAATCCTGGCCTGAAAAGTAGACAAATACTGTGAAATTTTGATTTGGGCACACTGGATAGCATTCTGGGCTGTGTATGTTAGAATTTTACTATTCAAATTGGAAATTCACACTGTTTGTCAATATGATTCTTTCCAGGTTTTACTTGCCATGCACTCGTGGGCAATTAGGACATGTTATTCAGTGTGCACATGGGCAAGTGGGACATGTGCATTTAGCTCGTGAGATACGGCCTGAATTGGAATCCCATTTTGAGCATAAATGGGCCTATATACCTGAAATAGAATTAGCCCAATATTTGTAGTCAGGACACCAGTTTACTATATATCTGATGTTAGAGAAGGAGCTCAGAATGAGTGTTGGTTCCTTTATTTCTTATTTTCTACATAAAAAGACCTTTTTTCTATTTTTATTTGTTGCTGCTATGTTCTCTTTTTTTGTGCTCTGGGTTCCTAATTAATGGTCAGGGATGTTTTCTAAACAAAAGGGGCAATTTATCTTACTGCCTGCCAAATAGCACATCATCTCTTCTATATAAAGGGTCTCCAGCAAATAGTACTTAATTTCTACTATTTAGCCATCGGCCTGCTAAATATCTGAAAAGTCATTGTTTATCCAGCCGCAGGCTAAATAGTAGAGATCCTGTGCTATTTGACCGGTGGCCGAGCAAATAGTGTGAAAGAGGCCTTTCTTTAGCTGGACATGAAGATAAAGGGACTGCAGGGTGGTGGCCATCTTGTAATGCGGTTCAGGAAAGTGTGTGAAGCATTTGAAAATAAGCGCATATACAAATGTTCAAATGTATGTACAAGGGTAAAGGACATTAAACAGGTTAATAAGGATTATCTGGTAATCTGCAACCTAGGTACTAGGAGGTCTAGGCCATACCTAGGAGGAGGCCTGTTGATTAGGAGGACCATGAAATAGGTGTTGAGGTTCAGATGGATAAGAACAAGGTGGAACAGGCAAACCAGGGGAAGCTGGAGGACTAGCAGGACTAAGATGAGCAGGAGGACCAGGGTACCAGGAGGGCTAGGGTATCCAAGGCCAATGGGACCAGCAAAAATGGATCATACAAATGAGTACCAGAACTAAGACCAGCACTACATGAACAGGAGGGCCAGGAGCAGCAAGATTAGGAACAGGTAAGCAAGAGGTACTAGATAAACCAGGAGTACTAGATCAGGAGGACAGAAGGGCCAGAGTTCTAGTGAGGAGAATGATAAGGGCCAGGATCAGGAACCTGTGAAACTGGAAAACTAGAATGGTAATGGCAACAAGAGGGACCAGGAAGGCTGAACCAGGAAACCCTGGACCATTAGAATTAGGAATGACTAGGATGATCAGTGGTGGGCCAGCACAAGTTATTTCAGATCATGAGGACAAGGATCAGGAGGAGCAGGGCCAGGAAGATCAGGGCCGGATTGAGGAGGACTATGAAGATCAGGGCCAAGAGAACAATGACCTGTATGACCAGGAGACCAGGATAAGCAGGACAGGGACTAGGAAGACCAGGAGGACCAGCAGCAAGGCCACCAGGAGGGCCGGAGCAAAGAGGACTGGGTGGGCTAAAATGATCATTACCAGGAAGACCAGAAAAGGGCTAAGAGGGCATTGAAGATCATGACCTAGGGAACAAGTGCCCGGATCACCTTGTGGAACAAATTGATCATCTCTTGTAGCAGGACCAGGTTGAGGAGGATCAGATTTTAGAAGGCCAACCATAGTCAGGAAGACCAAGGAGACTTGAAGCACTGCTAAAATAACCAGGTCCAAAATGACCAGACTCAGGAAGACCTGACCTAGAAGAACCAGGATCAAGAGAGCCAGTACCAGTACAGTACCAGGAAGACAAAAAGGACAAGTATCAGAGCCAGGAATAACAGGACAACCTAAACCAGGAGGATCAGGATTAGGATTGCCAGGACATGAGAGGCCAGATGGACCGAGGAGACAAATAGGAATGGGACCTGAGGCACCATGGACCTGAGGCACCATGGTTAGGACGTAGAGGGTGAGGAGAACCTGGACAAGGTAACCAGGTCCTTGAGTGCCAGAAAAATACAGGGCCAGGAGCGACCATGACTGAGGGGACCAGAAATGGCCAGGAGACAAAGTTTATCATTCCCAGCATGAAAGGACAAGAACAAGAAGTACCGGAGACCAGGATTAGTATGGCTTGGAGATCCAGATCCATGAGACCTAGGCTAAGGAGAACTCAAACTTTAAGGGCCACGACAAAGAGGATCAGAGAAGGACACAGACTATACAAACCAAGAATAGGAGGACCGGGGGTGAGACCAGGGACCAAGCAACCAGAGCCAGAAGGATACACTCTAAGAGAACCAGGAGCAGAGGCCCGGGGACCAGGACCATGGGAACCAGGCCAGGAAGATTAAGGCAAAGAGGACTAGGAGCTGGTATACCAGGAAGACCAGGTTGAGGAGGAAATGGAGGATCAGGATGAGGTAGATTAGGGTGAACACTGCCAGGAGGACCAGGCTGGAGGGCTAGGAACAGGATGGCCTGACCCAAAAGGACAAGAACAAAGAAGACATGGCCAGTTGGTGAAGAACTACAAGGACAGTAGGACAAGGGCTAGGAACTATATGGGACCATATCTAGGAAGGCTAGGAAGATCAAGAGCATGAGGACTATTGCCAATATGACCAGGGGGCTAGAATAAGCAAGAAATATGGGGGGTACAGTACTAATCATACCAGGACGACCAGGACCAGAACAAGGAGGGCTGGAACGGTTTAGGACCAAGAGGAGCAGGAAAAGACCTAGGAGTGCCAGCAGCCCCAGGACCTTAGTACCAGTGCCTAGCGTGCCAGGTAGAATAGAAATACCAGGTCTCATGGGTAGCAGCACCAGGGAAAGGAAGATCAGGGAGACCAAGACAGCCAGAGCCAGGAACACCAAGGACAGTGGACCTGGATGACTAGGAGTACCAAAATCACTAAGCTCAAAACGACCCAAACATCGAGAACTAGGTCCAAGAGGGCCTGGAGTAGTGGGTGCAGTGCCAGAGGGACCTTGAGGACAAGGAACAGGAATAAGATGGATAAAGATTAAGATTAGGCTTAAGAGACCCAAGGCACAAGAGGCGAGACAGACGAGAGGACCAGCAGGACGAGGAGCTGGTGTACCAGGAATCGGATAAACAGTGTGAAGTGGATTAGAATGAGGAGGTCAAGTGGTCAAGTGGTCAACTGTCAAGAGTACCAGGAAGGAACAAGAAGAGCTAAGAGAAGGGGGCCTGGGACGACCATGATAGCCAGGAGAACCAGCACCAAGAGGACTATGCATACAAAGATCCAAACAAGGGAAACCAGGAGCAAGAAGATCAAGTCCAATGAACACAAAATCAAAAACAGAACAAGGACAGTGAGGACCAGGAATAGTAAGACTAGTGCTAGGCAGACCTAACCCGGAGCAAGAAACACTAGGAGACCAGGACCTGGAGCTTCAGGAGCAGATGCAAAGGCAACCAGAGATCAAAGGACAAGAGGACCAGGGGAAGAAGGCCCAGTGGACCACTACCATGGGGACCAGGAAGCTCAATGCACAGAAGCCCAGGAGCACCAAGACCAGACATTCCAGGATAAGGAGGAAAAGGGTGGGGACAAAGAGGAGGACGAGCATTAGGGGGGTCATGTTAACAGGGGCCAGGATGATGAAAATGGGTGACTAGAAACAAGATGAACAGAAAATGGACGATAGGTCTAAGAGGACTAGTTAGTGCAGAACTACAATGACAAGGAGCATGGGGACTTTCATGACTTAGGCCAGGAATATCATGGCCAGATGCAGGAGGACCAGTAGAACTAATCAGATCAGGAGCAGGTGGGTGGACAAGGTCCATTATGACCTGGGACAGGATGGAGTAGGATTAGGTATACTAGAAAGATCAGGATAAGCACATACCAGATTAGGAGAAATAGGAGGGCTGAACCAAGGGGACCAGGGCATGGAGTACCAAGTGGAATAGAGGACTAGGACCTTGGGAAGCAGGATCAGGGGGACCAGGGCAACCAGAGCCAGGGGAACCAAGGGGATCAGACCAGGAGGAAGATGACTAGCCCTACCCCAAGAGTACCTAATTAGGAGAACCAGGAGCAGTGGACGCAGTACCAAGTGACCCAAGAGGACAAGGACTAGAGCCAGGAGCATCAGCATGACCCAAACCTGGAGGACTAGAAGTGCAGACCTAGGAGGGCCAGGACAAGAGGACCTGGTATATAAGAACTCAGCTGATAAGCAGGATCTGGGTGGTAAAATTAAGTGGAACCAGGACCAGGCGGTCCAGGAAGGGCATATGTAAGGAGGCACCAGGAAGGGGCTGGAACAGGAAGAGCAGGGCTTGGAAAGACTAACATCAGTAGCATAATATTTAGGAGACCAGTACCATAGTGAGTGGAGCTAGGTGTGCAGAGCCAGGAAAAGAACCTGGAGGACCTAATCAACCCAGAAAAGGAGACTTGAAACAGGACCAGGAGGAGTACCAACACCAGAAGCTATAGAAAGACCAGGAGGAGAAAGAGGAAACTGGGAGCAGAAAGAAACCTGTGTGATTCCAGGCCACATGTATTAAGATATCCCTTTAGTAAATTATTCCTATTCATGCTTCTTGTGCTGTCAACCCATAGAAACCCCAACCTTTTCAGAACACTTATCAAGCTGCTTGTAAGCATTTGTTGAAAAATTAGAGCATGCAAAGTAAATAATAAACGAGGACTTTAACCCTCTGAGCTATGATTGATAGCAGATTCTGTATGATGCTGGCACAATGGTCTTGGAGGAGCTCAGAAGGCAGAACTCGGCAAAGGGGTCTAAACGTGGATGGATGAAAAGGATTTTGGTGGACGGTTGAAAGGACTGTGATCTGTGAAAGATGGCAGATAAGGGTTTGAGAATCTCAGAAGGATGAGTTTAGCAAAAATGGTCAAGGACTAACATAGGGAGTCAAAAGGCTATGGCAATCAGCAAAGGGGAGCTGTGGATCTTAAGAAGACTCCGATAAGCAGAAGGGGAGTCAGGGAGGCTCCAGATAGATTGGGTGAGTTGGCCCACAGATTACTCTATGTAACAAAGGGCTCTGATTGCCAGCTGTGATAGTACTGACAAACAAGGCCAGCAGTGATCATTTCAGCACTAGATGAGTGGTCTGCGAAACTCTGATGGCAAGTTGAAGGGTGATGGAGGTACTTATGTGGCAGAAGTGTTTGAAAGGCCAGCAAAGAGACTCTGAGCATCAAGGCTAGTAAAGTAGTCTCTGTGACTCCCAGACTTTTGTTCTGTCATTCTATGTAGATATCAGGTGTGAGTATGTGTAGTGTATGATTAGCAAGCGTGCACAAATAAGACTTCATGTATGATGAAAGTCTGAGTGCTGGGACCAGCGGAATACATTTTGGATGTCCTCAGACTGTGACATTGTATTGACTGCATCTCTGGGACTGGAGGGTGGAGACTGAAGTGAGGGGGGAGTAAAGTAAGGTATAGCCACAGAAATTCAACAAGGTCCTTGTTAGGAAAGAGCTGCTGATTTGTTCTTCCTGAGCAATGACACTTGGTAGATGGTAAGAATGAAACATAGATTAGCAGTTTCTGTTGTTAAAGGTGAGGAAAGCAGAGCAGTGCCTGCCCTTTTGTACGTGCCTGATGACTGCTTCAGAAAGGCTGATGAAAGCCGGGTGAAGAGAGCTCACATTACATTGTGCTCTTGTTTTGGATACTCCTGCTTGGAGGTAGTACCATTGCTACCTACTGTGAGAGCCATCACTTTGCATAAAGGTTTTGTCTGAGCTACAGCCAGAAAATACAATTTGGAAGAGAACCACCTCAAACAATTTCTGGAACCTTGGATAGTGGATATGCACCCTCTGCCTTGAAATTGAGTATAAGTGTGACTGTAAAATGATTGATCAGTGGGTCACAAGAATGGAGGCAACGAAAAGCTTCTGTTTATTCAGACTTTCTTATTTCCTATTATATTTGTAATACAGCCAAAGAATACTATATCTCTTTCAATTTCTTTTGGTCTGTGCCTTTGATGCCTAAAGGTTTGTCTCTGATTTACAGGGAATATTCCTTAGTAGTCCAATAACATTCAGATCAATTAGTTTTGGGACCATTCCTTTGCTAATAAAGAAGACCTTATCTAGGAGTTGAGCATATGGTGGGGATTAATTGACTCTTGCAGATGCTTCATTCATTAACCTTCATTAGGAAAAACTGTATATATATACAACTATATCAAGGGCTTTCCAGTATTACTGAATGAACTGTAGGCGTTTGGTGAACAGTGTCATTTCCTGTTAACTGAGGATGAAGCCAGGCAGTTGGTTTCACCTATGTTTTTTGAATTACCAATAGCACTTCAAACATTCTGGGAGTCAGAGTACATAGGGAATACCAAGTTGTAGTACAGAGCAACCTGGGAAATGCGATTACGACATTTAGATCCTCAATAGCTTTTTGTGGTAAGTTGCCCTTATTGGTGATAGGTGGAGTAGCCCTCACTAAGATGATGTTACTTCCCAAACTCGTCTACTTCTTTGCAAACATACCACTACTACTTAAGAGACCCTTTTTTTGGAAACTATCCATACTCCTGACGGAATTGATGTGGGGAGCGAACAGAAGGTGGGTTCCACTAGACACTCTGTATCTCTTACTGGACGAGGAGGGTGGCAGGGGTTCCTCACTTTCAGACCTATTATCTCGCTGCACATTTCCATAGCGTGTCTAGCTTGTTTAACCCTCAAGCTTTCTCTGGGTGTACTTAGGAGCATGAGGATATAGTTCCCATTGACATCCAGGAATATATCCTTTATCTGCAGTATAAAACTTTAGGTGGCAAAATACTATTGGGACCACTATTTTAAAGCAGAGAGATTGGGAGACCCCATACACTCCTGAGCTAACACTTTGGGTGCTTCAGAGGTTCTCTCTAATTGCTCAAATTTCAAGTAAGTCCAACTAGATTAGGGTTGGGCCATCTCTTGGCTGCACTTCAGAATTCCGATTTCACTATGGAATTAAACCGATCAATGAGCTCATCAGCTCTGGGGATGGGGTGCGCGTCAGTCCTGGTGACGGCATTGAGCCCACGGTAGTCCACACAAAACCGGAGTTCTGGAGTGGCACCGGGCGCAGCAGCCTTTGGGACCAAGACCACTGGGCTGGCCCAAGGACTGTTGGAGGGCTCAATGCCTTCACCAGGACTGACGCGCACCCCATCCCCAGAGCTGATGAGCTCATTGATCGGTTGGGAGCTGCCCGGTTCCTCAGCACGTTTGATCTAACGTCTGGGTACTGGCAGATTGCCTTAACCGATGGGGCCAAGGAGAGATCAGCATTCTCAACCCCAGAAGGTCATTACCAATTCCGGGTGATGCCCTTTGGGTTGAAGAATGCCCCTGCCACCTTTAAGAGGTTGGTCAATCAGGTGTTGGCTGGGCTGGAGGATTTCAGTGCCGCCTACCTGGATGACATTGCTGTGTTCAGTTCCAGCTGGGAAGAACATTTACAGCACCTTGAGAAAGTGTTGAGGGCTCTACAAGGTGCAGGCCTCACGATCAAGGCCAGTAAGTGCCAGATCGGGCAGGGTTCTGTGGTGTACTTGGGACACCAGGTAGGAAGCGGCCAGGTGGCGCCCCTACAACCCAAGATTGACACCATTCTGGCTTGGGAGCCCCCCAAGACCCAGACAGAGGTGAGAGCCTTCTTAGGTCTCACCGGCTACTATAGGAGGTTTTTTAAGGGCTATGGCACTATCGTTGCCCCCTTAACAGAGCTGACTTCGAAGAAGCAGCCCAGGAAAGTGATCTGGACTGAGTCCTGCCAGAAAGCTTTTGATGCCCTGAAGGCAGCCATGTGCACGGCGCCCGTGCTCAAGGCACCTGACTTCTCCCAGGAATTCGTCGTGCAGACTGACGCTTCAGAGCATGGTGTGGGAGCGGTGCTCTCACAACTGGACGAAGAGGGCCTGGATCAGCCTATAGTCTTCCTTAGCAGGAGACTACTCCCCAGGGAACAGAGGTGGAGTGCCATAGAAAGAGAAGCCTTTGCTGTGGTCTGGGCACTGAAGAAGCTGAGACCATACCTGTTTGGGACTCACTTCCGGGTTCAGACAGACCACAGGCCCCTCAGATGGTTGATGCAACTGAGGGGTGAGAATCCAAAACTGCTGAGGTGGTCCATCTCCCTACAGGGAATGGACTTTACGGTGGAACACCGTCCTGGTACAGAACCCGCCAACGCAGATGGTCTGTCCAGGTTCTTCCGCCTTAGTGAAGAGAACTCCAATGGGGTTGGGTAGTTCTCCCTACTTTCAGCTGGAGGGGACATGTGTTAGACTTGGCATCTTTTGGCGTGCTTCCCCTGACTTTTTATTCTGAGTTTCTCCAATTCAAACCTCCTTACTTCCCGCCTGTCCTCCAGCTCCTCTGGGGACAAACTATTGCTGCCTGGCCTGGAGGGTTCCCCTCCTCCCAAAAGCACATCCACTCTAGGAACAGGCTCCTCCACCTCTCCATTGAGATCACCAGGTTGCCCACTGGCACCTCTGGCTGCTACCCAGGCCCTCAGCGCCTTTTGTAGCTCATCCTTCCTGGTGAGGCCTCTGACCTGGACTTTCAGGTTCTTGCAAATCGATTTTAACTCCTTGACATTGTAGGCTTCCAATCGATCCTCCTCAAAGGCAATTTCTACTGATGCAATTGATGATACTATTGATTCAGGCATGTTGAAGTAGCAAGTTCAAACTGGCAAGATCAAAAATAGGCCAAAAAGGAAAAGAACCTGTAAGTGGTACGTAATGGTCTGCGATATGGTAGTAGTGCACACCAATCACTGTAAGTCAAGTGCAAACACAAGTCCTATCCTCACCGCTGACAACCAATGTTAGAAATGGGATCTCTAGTTGGCAAGGGTTTGCACCTTTGTCCAAGTAGGGACCCTTCTTCCTAGTCAGGGTAAGGGAGTTACACTCCTAAAATAACCCCTGCTCACCCCCTAGGTAGCTTGGCACGAGCAGTCAGGCTTATCTTAGAGGCAGTGTGTAAAGCATTTGCACATAACCAACAGTAATACAGTGTAAGCACTACAAACTGACACCACACCAGCTTAGAAAAATATCCAATATTTTTATATACTCAAAGACAAGACCAATTACGACAAAAATCCACAATACAGTACTTTGAAAGTGATTACGTTGCAAGATAACTTCTTCTTTGCAGGAATAACACAAAAGCAAAGTTCGTACGAGCCGGTAGCCCCGTCCGGGTCTACAGCGATGCTGAAATACACAGAGTCCAACAGTTCCAGCCGACCGCGTCGCTACGGGCCAGCAGAGTCGTGAACAGACTCGGTCACAGTACCTTTTCTCGTTGTGGCGGGCACGGAGCGTGCGAGCCGGTCGGCGTTCGTCGCGGTTGCGGTGCAAAGCGGAGCAGTGCAAGGTGCGGTGTCCCTCGATGCGGTGCAGGCAGCGGCTCGATGAGCGTCGTGCAGACGGAGTCGGTGAGTCCAAGGCGTGCGGTGCAGGGCGAGACGGTGTACGATGCGGTGCTGACAGGTTGCGATGCAGGTGACCAAGCCGGAGTGCGGGAGCTGGCGTCGGACAGCGGTGCGAGTCGGAGCGGTGCGTCGCAAACGTGCGAGCGGTGCCCCAAATGTGATGCGGTCACGACTGTTGAGCCAGTTGCAGCGGCAGCGTCGGTCTGGTCTGGCTGGCACAGTGAAGCGATGCGATGCGAACTGCGGTGCCCACAGGTCACGGTGCAAGCAGCAGCTCGGTGGCGATGGCGTCAGACGTCGTCGTCGGTGAGACCAGGGTTGCGGTGCGAGATGCGGACGGTGCGGTCTGCAGTGCAAACAGGACACCGAGCCAGCGATGGAGTCGGTTGATGGAGTCGGTTGCGGTTCCCTTCCTCTGTGGCAACTGAAACAGCATTCCAGAAGCGGTACCCAGAGGCTTGTGAAGTCTTTGCAGTCCCTGAGACTTCTTAACAGGAGGCCAGCTCGGTTTCAGGCCCTTGGAGATACTCAGCACAAGTTTGTAGAAAGTTCAGTCCAGTCCTTTCACTGCCCAAGACAGAAGCAGCAACTGCAGGCCAACCCAACAAAGCAGTCACTCAGCAAAGGGGCAGTACTCCTCCTAGCAGCTCTCCAGCTCTTCTTCTTGGCAGGTTCCTTGATTCCAGCGAGATCTAAATTCATGGGGTCAGGGCCCCAATATTTATATCCCAAATTCCTTTGTTCTCTGAGGGCAGAGAGGCCTTTGCCCGGCCCAAACCAGTTCTGGTCAGTCTTGGAGCACTTTGTTGACAAGCCTCCGTATTTCCTTTCAGGGTGCAGGCCAGGGACATCAGACACACCACAGGAGGTGGAGCCAGCATTGTGGAGGGAAGGCCCAGCCCTATTCAGGTCCCAGGTGTACTCCTCCCACCCATCTACATGTAGATCTTGCTATTCAGCCCTGTGCTGACTCACCCTGTCTCCTGGCATCCCCCAGCCCCTGTCACTCACACTCCAGACAAGGAATACACAACCTAGCAGAGGCAGGCTTGGATGGTTAGACAAGAAAATACCCACTTTCTAAAAGTGGTATTTTCGAACACGGAATGTTAAAACCAACTTCACTAAAAGATGCATTTTATCATTCTGAGTCCAGGCATACTAAACTCGAATTTCTACCATGTTCCCTGGGTCAGTTAGGATTATAAGCTGTACTAATCAAAACTGCCCATTCTGGCCTATGGGGAACAGGTAGCCTTGCAATAGTGAAAAACGAAGTAGGCTGTATTTCACTATCAGGACATGCCACACACACCAGGGCATGTCCTACCTTTCACATACAATGCACCCTGCCCACAGGGGTACCTTGGGCCTACCTTAGGGGTGACTAACATGTAGAAAAGGGAAGGTTTAGGGACTTTCAAGTGTGTGCACTTGCCAAGTCGACATGGCAGCCCCAGGCTGCACGCAGGCTCTGCAATGGCAGGCCCGAGTTACACTTTACGGGCTGTCTGCATGGGTGGCACAATCCAGTGCTGCAGCCCACCAACAGCATTTGATCTATAGGCCCTGGCACTCGCAGTGCACTTTACTAGGGACTGACACATAGATCAAATAGGCCAATCATGGAAATACCAATCCACACACATTTTATACGGGAGCACTTGCACTTTCCCACTGGACAGCAGTGAGGAAAGTGCGCAGAATCATTACACCAGCAAAAACAGAGTCAAAACAAGGAGGTCAGAAAGCAAAAAGTCAGGGGAAACACGCCAAAAGATGCCAAGTCTAACAGGTGTGCAAAGGTCATAAACTATATTTCAGATTGGACAGGTAGGTGGAATCTGGAAGGGCCAAAGATGTGCTTACCGGGGGTCAAATCATGACCTAAAGCTGATAGATCATGCAACAAATTCATTGACCTAGCACTACTCCTAGCTAAACGACAACTGGAGATCCCCATTTCTCCCAGATCTCAGTAGATGGTAAAATAGCTTCTTTCTGTAGATGTGGTGGAGTGGAAATGGAGGTCTGTACCTTCTCAACAAGTGGTCCACCCACACCTAGGTTAATACTGGATTGGGAATCACTTCAACCAGCTGTTAATACCAAAACAGATAAAAAACCACCTTAGACAACACACACCCATGACATGTATGAATACTTACAATAATCTCTGAAAATGGTATGATTTTTATGCACTTAATGACTGTTTGAGTACTGGCTAAATACTTTGCACATTGCCTCTAAGTTAAGGCTGACTACTTTTGTGCCAAGCTAACAGAGGATTAAGCGCAGGTTAATTTAGTGACTTTTGGTTCATCCTGACAGGGATTGTGGTTGTTGCTTGAGAAGGGTCCTCTCCCTCTCAATCAAAAACACAAGTTCCTACATTGGTGGCAGTGGTGGGATTCAGTACTTGTGTTGTGCAGTAATTTTGTGTAACACTAAAATCCTCATAAATAATCTGACATCAGATTCAACCTCTTTTTGAATTCTCCTTGATTGGGCTCTTTTGCTTTTCCAAATTAATTTCTATTCTACCTGAATTTCTGCACCTGTGACTCTGCCTCTGGCTAGCATAGTGTTTGAGCTCATCAAGCTGGAGAGCTACACTGCAGCTGAGCTTGACGAATTCTGAAGGGCACCCTGCAACCAAGGGCTCCAGGAAGAAGGAGCTCAAGAAGGCACCCAGGGCCTGGGAAGAGGCCCAACAGTTACAGTTTACCGCACAGGAGGAGGATGAGGAAGTGGAGTTTGAGGAGTAGGTAGAAGGGGAGGATGCCAACCCCCTGATGGTTGCTCCAGAGAAGAGAGGAGGGTCCAAAGGAGTGAGGTCCCCTGCCAGATCCAGAGCAGGCAGCAGTATCTCCTTCCACAACTTGTCGTCTGAGGAACTGGTGGGAAGAAAAGCAGAAAGAGAGTTTAGGCTGCAGATGACCAAACTAAAAATGGAGGAAGCATCCAAAAATGGAGGGCTGCACAAGAAAAAACAGGCTAAGACAGAGAGAGCTTTTTCAAGGGAGAAGGCTGAGGCTGACAGAACATTGGAGGAAAGGAAACTCATGAAGTGAGTCTTAACGTGCGGGCCCCAAAGATAGGCAACAGGCAGGGTCCAGCAACAATGGTGGCAGCGAAACTGCAGGGTCCATTGTGGACAAGAGAGTCTACATTCTTAAAGAACTCCCGCCTAGCTGTGTGGTGTGGGGTGACATTGACAAATGGTTTTCAGCTTATGAGATAGCCCTAAGGATGCATAGGGTCTCAGAAGAGGATTGAGGAGCAAGTCTCAGAAAACACATGCCCACGGTGGAGAGGGATACTGAGCTGACACTAGAGGTAGATGACCAGGTAAGGTATGCCCCATGAAAGCCATTCTTGTCATCAAGTTTGGCTCACCCCAGAAAAATACCACATGTATTTTATGGACAGCCACAAGCTGTCAAGCCGTCTTGGGTGGACTTTATTGACTACTCCAGTAAGGCACTGAAATGTTGCGTGAAGTGCAGTAAACTGAGTGATTATGAAGGGTTGTATGATCTGATTTTGAGAGCGCATGCTCAATACTCAATTTGCAGAGGTGCGCTAACACCTGATTGACAGCAAGCTTACTTCACCCGAGAGCTTGCAAAGGAGGCAGACCTCTGGGTCAGCACCAGAGTGTCCAAGAAAGCACATGTTTGAGGTGGATTAACACAAGGTGAACAGGGTCCCCACCAGAAGAAAGAGGGGGGAGACAAAGATAAAACATCTGTTTTCTCAAAGCACCCCCAAAAGAGTTTCCAGAGGAAGGATTCACAGCCCAATCCTAACCAGAAGAAGGGAGGATTCCATGGGAAGCAACCTTCAGGTCACTTCTCCCTTTGAGTGCTACAGGTATAGGCACTCAAAGGATGGCCCCTACAGCCCAAAAAGGCAGCATCCTCCCTCTTCTGGGCAGGCCCCCGGAATGGCTAAGGTAGTGCTCAAGGAGAAGGTTGTTCCAGTTAGTATGGGGGTGATGCAGAGGTCACCTCAGTGTCTCAAAGAGACAGAGAGATGGTACACAAGACTCACATGCCTAGTAATGCTAAGAAGAATAGGCAGTGGGTCACCATCAATAAGCAGAGGGTCGAGGCCATGCGGCACAGTATCCAGTATGACTACTGTCAGGTGTCATTTGGTGTCCTCAGAGCAGGTATCTTCCAATCTAGTCTTTCAGGTGGTTGCTGCTAACAACCATGAGAGTCACTACCTAGTAGCTCTGGTTCCCTTTGAATTGGGGAAGTCAGGTTCCTTGAAGGTAGCTGTGAGTCCAGCCATGCCTGTGGATTGTCTGTTGGGTAATGATCTGGAGCTCACCATCTGGTTGGAGGTGGAGCTCCGGCCACACTTGGAGTCGTTAAAGTTGCCTGAGTTGGTGTGCCTGACCACACAATCCATGGCCTCCCGTGCGGTAATTTCTATGGACCTGGAGTCTGGAACAATGGCCCAGGCACCTGCCAAGAAGAGGATGGGCAGAAGGCACAGGAAGCTTGCCCCAGAGATCCCCACAGTCTAGGAGGGAGCAGAACCTGAGGGGGATGCTCCGTAACTTACAGGGAAAGATTGCTGCCCTAGGAGACCTACTTGACTGGCTGGTTGGCAAGCTGAAGGAGGCCCCTCCTGGGCAAAGTTCTGCCAAGCAAAGAAGGAGTGCCCCACTCTCAAGGGTATTTGGCACCAGGCCGAAGCCCAGGCAAATGGAGACACCTCTGGTGATCACCTCATTTACTGAGAGAATGATGTCCTGTATAGCAAACCTAAGGGTCCTGAGCCTGGGGCAACTGGTGTGTTGGTGGTCACCCAGTCCTAGAGGGCCTTCCTACTGGGACTCCAACAGCCCTTTGTTCATCCCAGTGGTGCTGGCACCCAAGGTCACCCCTCCAGGCACCACCCCAGAACTCCAGTTCTGTGTGTATTATAGAAGACTCAAGTCAGTCACCAAGCTGATGCACACCCCACGCTGCC
This sequence comes from Calotriton arnoldi, assembly GCA_963921515.1. Taxonomy (NCBI): domain Eukaryota; kingdom Metazoa; phylum Chordata; class Amphibia; order Caudata; family Salamandridae; genus Calotriton; species Calotriton arnoldi. The sequence continues at coordinate 774,272 of CAWUFW010002753.1, forward strand.
CAGCTGATGAGTACCTTTGTTTTCACATCAGGGTAGTGGCAGATTGCCTTAGCCGAGGGGGCCAAGGAAAGTTCTGCATTCTCCAGAGGCCACTTCCAGTTCAGGATAATACCCTTTGGGTTAAAGAATGCCCCTGCCACCTTCCAGAGACTGTTCAACTGGGTCCTGGCCAGGTTGGAGGATTTCAGTGCTGTCTACTTGGACGTCATTGCAGTATTCAGCTCGGAGGACCACCTTAACCACCACTGGGCAGTGTTTCAGGCCCTGAGAAGTAAGGTCTAACTATCAAGACCAGTAAGTAACATAAAGATAGGGTTCAGTGGTCTATCTGGGTCACCAGGTTAGTGAGGGTAAGGTGCAACCCAAAATTCAGACCGCCCTGGCTTGGGAACCCGCCCAAGGCCCAAACAGAGATGGGATCCTTCCTGGCCTCATTGGCTACTACAGGAGATTTGTCAAGGGTTATGGCACTATTCTTGCCCCTTGACTGAATGGACTTCTAAAAGGCAGCTTAAGAAGGTGATCTGGACAGATATGTTCTATAAAGCATTATAAACCTTAAAGGAGGCCATGTGAACAGCACCGGTGCTCAAGGTGCCTGACTTCATTAAGGAATTAATCGTCCAAACAGACCTTAGAGCATGGCAAAAGGGCTGTACTTTCTCAGCTAAATGAAGAGGGCCTAGACTAACCTGGAACTTTCACCAGCAGGCTGATACTTTTCAGGGAACAGAGGTGGGATGCCATAGAAAGGGAAGCTTTTGCAGTGGTCTAGGCACTGTAAAAGTTAAGACCATACTTGTTTGAGACTCAATTCCTGCTTCAGACAGATCACAGATCTCTCAGGTGGCTCATCTAAATGAGGGGTGAGAATCCCACACTGCTAAGGTGGTCCATCTCCCTACAGGGAATTGACTTTACGGACCGTCCTGGGACTGACCACTCCAGTGTTGCTAGACTCTATAGATTTTTCCTCTTTAGTTATGAGAACTCCCATGAGGGTGGGAAGTTCTCCCTACTTTCAGCTGGGTGGTGGGACATGTTGGACCTGCCACCCTTGGGTGGTAGTCACCCAAATATTTTGCCGTCACCCCTCCTGTTTTGCTGAGTTTGATTTTGTTGCCACAAGGATTCTGTGCACTTTACCACTGCTAGCCAATGCTACCGTGCTTGAGCTCTCTTTCTAAAACATCATAAAATTGGTTTACCCCTAATTGGCCCATTTAATTTGCTTGTAAGTCCCTAGTAAATGGAACAACATGTACCCGGGGCCTGTAAATTAAATTCCAATATTGGGCCTGCAGCACTCATCGTGTCACCCACTAAAGTAGCCTTTGAAACCTGTATCAGGCCTGCCACTGCATCCTCTAGAACAGTTTCAAATTGCCATTTCAACATGCCAAAATAAACCTTTCGCCAGGCCTAAACCTTCCTTTGCAATACATATAGGTCACCCCTCAGTTAGGCTCTAAAGGCTCACTGGGCAGGGTGCACTATCTTTAACAAGTATGACATGTGGGTTTAAGTTTTACATGTCCTGGTAGTGATAAACTCCTAAAGTCATTTTTCACTATTGCAAGGCCTACCTCTCCCATAGGATAACATTGGGTTACCTTATTACACTTAATAAGTGATAATTTAAGTTTGGGAAGAGATAGGAAAATGATGTTTACACTCAATTGAATCGTAATTTAAAACCCACTTTAATGTTAAAGTCGGGTTTTAAGTTACAATTCTGAAAATGCCACTTTTAGAAAGTTGCCATTTTTGTGTTCTAGCCATTTGGTGCTTGTGCCTGTGTCCTGGGTCATATGACCGTGAATAGTTTGGCAGTTGGCCTTTGTGTCTTCCTCCTAGACAGTGAAACAAAGGCAGACTCGGGGTTGGCAGGATGGGCCATCCTGCCAGGATGGCTTTGGTGGAGCTGTTCCCTGCCCCGCTTCCATTTCAAATGGCTGCCTCCAGCACACTCACAAGGAACTTGACACCAGCTTATTGTCACCCTAGACGACTTGGAGCCTGCGCAGGGAAAGGAAGGAACTTTCCAGAACCAGGTGTGGGGGTAGTATAGGAAGTGCCCCCACTTCAAATGCTGGCGCTAGGAATAAATATTGGACCCCTTGAACCACGCATCAGATCACTCTTTTACCTATGGAATACTCAAAAGAAGGACTGCCATGCTGCCCTGCTGCTGGAGGGTCTGCACTGCTATCCTGCTACCTGAGGAAGGAAGCCTACCCTTGCTTCTTCAACCCACAACCACCAGAGTTGGCTACCTGACTGGCCTCCTGTTCTGAGCTAAACGAACACACCAAGCTCCAGCGGGCTCCCTGCAGCAACTGGACCTGCCTGTCTTGGGCTTTTTGCAACTGCGAACGGGCCCGTTTGCGCTGAGACTCTGCTGCCTGCGACGACCATCAACACGATTCTACGGTGAATCAGAACCTTCGGGCTATAGCAACTGCCAGTGATGATGGCCAATGCAAGATTTGCACTTCACGCTACAGTATCGACAGCCCACAGTTACGGTCAACGTGAAACTTCAGCAAGGACCATCAGTGAAGACCGACCAGATCTTCATGCTACTGTGACGACTGTCCATGACGGCAGGTCTGCTCTTCACGCTGCAGCGACGATCATCCATGACGCTCTCCCTGCTCCTCGCAGTGAACTGGACTCTTTGCGCTCAACTTTGAAAAGGTGACTTTTTCTTTGGGACTAACCTAGTCCCTGCATCCCAGTCACACTCCATCGCGGTCGGCCTGAACTTGTAACATTTTCCCGGTCTAACATAACCAGATGACTGCAAGTGGCACTTTGTGTTTTTAGGTGCTATACTTCCCTAAAACTTTGAAACTGCATTTCTCCGGTTCTTAGGTTGTTGTTCTGATATAATTGTATTTATTAAAGTGTACTCTATTTTTCTAAATTATTGTGCTCTTTTTTCACTTCATTACTATTGGAGTGCTACAAATATACTTTACACATTGCCTCTAAGTCAAGCCTGTCTGCTTTTGTGCCAAGCTACCAGAGTTAAGCACAGGTTAATTTAGTGGCTTGTGTGGTTCACCCTTACAGCAATTGTGGTTGTTGCTTGAGAAGGGCCTTCAGCCCCCACAATCAAAAACCCAATTTCCTACAGCTAGAATATGGTTGGTACATCTGGCATGCTGGAAGAATCTATGCAAGTGATAAAGTAGCTTTTTGTGGTGTAGTGTAGGGACATAAAGCTTGCTAGGGGCTCTGTGTCTTATTTGTGTAAGGTGTTATTGAAAAATATACCTTCATTGGGAGAACAGTTCTTTATGAGAATCGACATGAACTCAGTAGCTATATTTTCATTTTGAGACAAAGATTTTCAGTACAGTTATTACATGTCCTAGCCGGCAATGTACCAATGTGACACTGGGCATTTAATAAAAGATTGTGAATAAAAAGTGTTTAAAATGTTAATTCTGACTACTGTCAGGTGTCATCTGATGTCATCTTGTGTGAGTCTATTTTACCTTGCTTCCGATATGGATCACCGGTAGTTGATGTAAATATCCTGCACTGGAATATGTATAAATAAAGTTATGAAGAAAACTTTATTAGAACATTGGAATGTTGGGAGCTCCATTGAAAACAATGGAGTGCTCCGGGCTTCTAATGGGCAGTAGAAGCCTGGAGCTCCAACATTCCAATGCTGTCGTTCACAGCTGTTGCTGTGAACAAAGGCCTCACGGAGCCCGAGGGGATTTCAATCCAGTTGGGCTCAGTGAGGCCTTTGTTTTATTTGTTAGAACATTCTGCCCTCTAGTGGCGGAATGTTCTAATAGCCTTATAGCCCTCCATAGCTGGGCTATACAGGCATTAAAGTCCAGCTCCCCTGTTAAAGGGGCCCTCGCCTTCGGCTCAGGCCTTTAACGCTGGAGCGGGCCTTTAATGGGCGGTAGCCCGCTACGGCAGGCTATTAGGCTATAATTAAAAAAATGCTCCTACACTTGTGGAAAGAATATATGGATTATGAATTAATGTCTATACATAGCTGTTGACAATGAAACAGACTTGTGGGCAAATTATAGATGGGTAACAGTTTTTCACCATGGGGGTTCTGAGTGACATCAAATAGACAATGACAGGGAAGCCGAGCTTGTCAATAATGACATTCAGAACCATGAGGTGAAAACATCCTCATAATTCACTTTTTACCCATCTATAATTTTGTGTTATGTATGGACCCCAAAATCATCTGCCCCTGCTTCCAACTACTACACAGGAGGAGAGGAGTAATGGGTGAGCAACATCTAACATGGCCTCTGTTATGTATCCCTGTCAAAAAGGTAAAAAAATAAGAACGTACCTGCCATCCTTGGCCAATCCCCACCACCTTCCATGCCTTTCTTTCCCCTCCTGCAGGTATACTTTCGGCTTTCAGTGACAGCAGCAAACGAGCACAGCTGCAAACTGAGAGTCCTGTCAGCTGGCCTGAACGGCCTTTATGACAGTAGCAACAGTGGGTAAGGAGTTTTGTTATCAACTGTTGCTATGCGCAGCAGTGAGTTATGACACTTGGAAACTGAAATAAACGATAGAGGCTCTCTATGAGAGCCACACATAGCAAGTCATTTGTGACTTACTTAGAGACAGACCACTGTAAAATTGTTTGGGCACATTCCTGAGGTGGTGTTCTTTCAGGACGACATTTTGATTATGGGAAAAGACAGGATACATCATGATGCCATTCTTAGAGAGGTTCTTGCTATTCTCAGGGACAATGGTTTAGTTGCTGAAGGTAGCAAATGCAAATTTGCTGAAAATTCTGTTACGTACTTGGGGCATGAGATCTGTGACACAGGCATTAAACCCAAAAGCAAATTAGTGGAGGCCATTGTCAATGCTCCAGCGCCTAAATCGAAGGATGAACTTAGATCTTTTTGGGTTTAGCTGAATTTTATTCGAAATTTGTCAACCACTTTTCCCAGAAAACGTACTGAAATGCGTTTACTAATGAAAAACAAAGCTACCTTTTTATGGAATGAAGTTTGTCAGAAGTCTTTTGAAGACATAAAAAAAGCCATCTCCGGTGCTCCTACATTACAAGGATTTAATCCTTTTGCTAATACATTTGTCACCACTGATGCCAGTGGTACTGGTTTAGGGGGTGTATTATCAGAACTCTCAGAGCATGGTAAAGAAGTTGTTGTGGCGTTTGCATCACGTTCTTTGTCTCCCACGGAGGAGAAGTACTCTGTGATAGAACGAGAAACGTTGGCATGTGTTTGGGCCATGGAACATTTCAGGAAATTTATTTGGGGGAAAAAATTTATATTGCGTTCTGATCACAAACCATTAACCAAATTGCTCACAACAGAAGGTCTTTCGAGAGCCTCAGCAAGAATTGCTAGAATGTCAATGAGACTGCAAGATTTTGTGTATGAAGTACAATATGTGCCTGGGGCTAAAAATGTCATTGCTGATTTTCTCAGTAGACTTTCATTGCCCCTAAAAGAAATTGACAATGACCCTTGGAGTGATTTTTGTGTGGCTAGTGTGTTTTCTGACACTGCAGGTTTACGTAAGAGTGAATGGGAAGAAGAGTACAAAAAAGATGAAAGTTTACTGTCCGTAAGAAATTGGATCACCAATGGTTGGTCCAATGATTGCAAGGCCAAACCTGAAGTGAGAGCTTTTTGGGAGGTACGGGATGAATTAAGTGTGGATGGTGAGTTTGTTTGTAGGGGTGAAAAGATTATTCCGCCTAAAGGAATGAGACAAAGGATTGTTTCTATTGGTCATGAGGGACATCCCGGTGTGTCTCGTACTAAGAGAAACATCAAGGCGTTATACTGGTGGCCCAAAGTTGATGTGGAAATAGAAAGGTTTGTACGTGCTTGTGTAAACTGTGAATGCGCGGACAAGACTCAAAAACTCTCAACCCTCCCATGTCTTCTCTTGGTTGTCCCAATTTGCCTTGGGAAGAGGTTGCTTTAGACATTATGGGACCTTTGTTGTGGCAAGATGGCGTTACCAAGTACATTTTGGTTTTGGTTGACCTTTTTCGAGGTGGATTGAAGTTGAAGTTGTCAAGAAAGTTGACACCGAAAATGTTATTAGTTTTCTGGAAAAGTGCTTCTTAAGAGAGGGTTTCCCAGCGTCCATCTTAACGGACAACGGGGTTCAATTTAAATCGGACATGATGAAAAAGTTTATGGAATATACGGGTATTGAACAAAGATTTACAGCCTTATATCATCCAAGAGGTAACTCTGTTGTGGAGAGAGTGAACAGAGTATTAAAAGGTGTGTTACAGTTGGCTTGCAAGGGAAATAAGAATTGGAATGATGAATTAGACAAGTTGATTTGGTCGTACAGAGTAACTGTCCATGACACTGTTGGTGAAAGTCCTTTTGGACTAATGCGTGGTAGATTTCCTCATTGTAGAATTAATCCAGGATGGATGGGTAGAAGTAAAAAGTACAATTGGGATTGCGAGCAAGTTAGGGAGTGCATTACTGACTCTCAATATAAGAACAAATGTTATTTTGATGCCAAGCATGGTACCAAAGAAGTGTTTATTAAAGTGGGGCAACTTGTCAGAGTCAAGTGTGGAAAGAAGCTTGGCAAATTACACTCTCGATTTTCTGAGCCTAGGACGGTAACAAAAGTCATGCGCAATACTGTCGAACTGGATGATGGTAGTGTCCATCATATGAGTCGTATCTCCATTTCTGGTGAATCTGTTGTCAGGAATGATAGTGGTGCGAAAGTGGAAAGAACCAATTACTGGTGGATGGATGCTTTACCGTTTGTTGAAAGGAGGAAAGACATGGTTAAGGACCCATGTTCATATTTTCTAGAGGTTGTTCCACAAGGCGTGTCTAGCGCACCAGGACCAGAGGTTGGATCTAGTACAGCTGTACCAGAGATTGGATGTAGTACTGAAGGTCACCCTGGGACTGAATGTGAAGATCGTTTGGATATGGGGGAACCTTGTGTGGGTAATTCTGTTTTGACTGAAGAGGCCAGTGTGAAGGAGAGATCCAGCAAATGCGGCAGACGTATTATAACTCCTAGGAAATTGGAGGAGTTTGTTCATTATTGATTTTATTTGTTTTCATTGAATTGTAAAGGAAGGGGATGTGTAGTAACTCGTTTCTATGCCTCTGTTTGGTGGGTTGGAATGTGGAATCTTAGGAATGTAATTAGAATGCATAGAATGGTTAACTCTGGAATGTGTCACCTCATTCTGAGGTTGTCCTGTTGCGGTGCTGCATGCACTTTGTACGGAGCTACCTAATAAAGCAGATTATTCTTCAACACCGTCTAAGTGTGATTACTACAACCACATTATGTCATGTCATAAAAAGACATGGTTTCAACTTTCTAAAGGCTTCCTTGTTTTCTGCAGATGGAGGCTAAAGTGGTGATGGCGAAACTATTGCAAAGGTTTGAGTTTGAGCTTGTGCCTGGACAGAGCTTCAAGATTTTGGACAGTGGAACTCTTCGGCCATGGGATGGCGTAATCTGCAGGATAACGCCAAGGAGAAATACAAAGGCATCACAATAATAATACGTTTTTTAAAATTATTTACTTGTTTGTTTAAACAGTCTTTTTTCCCATATTAATTAAACTTTATGTGTTTGCATTCACAAATGTTGTCTTGGTTCTTAGTGTTTCAAGTTGCAAAAGAAGTTAGTAACATAAAAATTCCAAAGCTCTGTTGAGATTGTGTGTTGTTTGTGCACATCCATCCCTCCCTCGCCCCCACCCCAACCCCCCAAAAACACAGTACTCGTGTAGCAGCTCCTAACTATAGCAGCTCCTAACTATTACATTCATATTTCTTAATATGGCAGCTTCTCTTCTGGCTTGTGATGCCCCCCAATATGCCAGGGATTAGTAGAAAACCTGGTAGCTTGGGATTGTTTGAGAGGGCATAAGGCACTTCCTTCTTCTCTCCTTCCTTGCCCTCTACACCATGGTTAGAAAGTTCAGGTTATTTTATAAAAAAACAAACGGTTACATTCTGAAGAAAGAATATATCTTCAACAGATGTGCAATGTTTCTGAAGGGCTAGGCTTCAACCATTACAAATGAACAAGATAAAAATAAGAAAATATGAGGAGGGATTTACAGTAAAAGGAAAATTGAAAAAAGCCATAAAGTTTGGATTTTGCATACTGCAGGAGCACAGAGGTAAACAACAATTATGCACACACTGACACAAATGACACACGCATAATACTGTGCAAATAGAGCAACGTTCATCTTCCATGTAGACACAGAACAGCACAACAAAAGATAACCATGCACACACACCAAAACACTTAGAAAAACAGAAAAGTAATGTGACCCATGTACGCAGACCGTTTGACTGCCATGCATTTACACAGACCACATGATGGACAGTCACTTTTTCACAGCTAATAATCGGTATGGTGGTTTCCATGCACATAGGCTAAAACCCAGAACCCACACAAATAGTAACATACAAATTCAGTTGTACAGCACACAAGCAGGCATAAATAGATGGACAAAAGAATAAAGGAAAGAATGATTGGTTTTTAAATAGGGATACCAAATTCTTAGCCCTGTCACAGATTAATCTAATTTTGAAGTTGGAATAAAGACTGGACTCCCAACTGCCATTCTATCTTTGGTTTTCCCTTACGGAATTCCTTTCTAATATATGAGGATTAGTGAGTAATTAGTGGCATATCTGACTGTGCCTCCGGAGATTAATATGGGCCTGATTTTTATTTCGGCGGGCGGGTTTCTCCGTCACAACAGTGCCGGATATCCTGTACACCGAAATATAAACCCCATAATATCCTATGGGATTTATATTTTGGCGGATGGGATATCCGTCACCATTGTGATGGAGTAACCCGTCCGCCAAAATCTAAATCAGACCCTATATCTATATGATAGCTATATGGGGGCCACATCGGAACATACTCAGTGGATTAGTAAGTGATCCGAGCAGTCACTAAAGATTTTTGAGTGACAGGCTACATCTTGGCCTGTGCTCCTAAAAAAGAGTACAAGCATTTATTTAAAAAATGTCCAGAAAGGTAAAATAATACCAGGAGTGAGGAGGAACGAGGCAGATTTGTGGTCTTTATACTCAATCAAAAAAGTACCATTATTAAGACATGTGCGAACAGTGCTATTGAGAAATCAAAAGTAAGCTGGGATAATGTATGTTTGGTATGAACAGAACAATCATGAAATTAACAGACTGGAAACACGCAACTGTCATCCCATTGCTAAAGAAACCCTCCTCGGAACCTTGAATGCTCTCCAACTACAGACTGATCTCCCTGCTACGATGCCAATGTCTTAGAAAAAATCATCAATACATGCCTCACCAAATACCTCGACAACCATCAACTCCTCAACATCACCCAGCCTGGTTTTAGACCCAACCACAGCGTTGAAACTGCCCCAATAGCTGATGACATCCACATGACTCGGACGGAGGAGACACGGAGGCTCTCATCCTCCAGGACCTCTCCTCAGCATTTGACAAGGCCTCTCGCCCTGCCCACATCCAACCCCTACACAACATAGGAATCCAAGGACATGCACTCCAATGGATCTGCTCCTTCCTGATTAGAAGGACACAGTCAGTCAGCCTGCACCATACACCTCAGACGCCCGCTACCTCATCTGCGGAGTTCCACAAGAATACTCTCTGAGCCTGACCCTCTTCAATACATATATGATCCCTCTAGCCAGCATCATCTGCTCTCACAACATCAATGACCTCTCCTACACTGATGACATACAACTAATTCTTTCCCTCACGGACAAGACACCTAGTACCCAGATCAAATTCAGTGCCTACATGACTGAAATTGTCCACTGGATGAAGATAAGCTGTCTGAAGCTAAACACCAACAAGACTGAAATCGTGATCTCTGAGAAGAGCACTTCATCGTGGGACTCCCCCTGGTCGCCAATAGAACAGGCCAGTTCAGTATTCACAAAACTGCCTTTACATAAGTTTACAAGTGTAGAGACTCCACAGTTGGTGTGGAGAACTCCCTACATAAAAAGATAGGCCTGTCCTATCTTTTTATGTTCAAAGTTCTCCGCCCCAACTGTGGAGTTTCCACACTCGCAAACTTACAATTAAAATGCAGTTTTCTGAATACTGAAAAAGCGTAAACTTACACAAACGTGTACGTTTACCCTTGTGAATCAGGCCCTCATTTTCCATAAGAAGGCCAACGTCTTTACATACACTTGACAGTTGCTCTGTCAACCCTGGTGGTCGCTAGACTGGTACGGTGCAAGAGTTAGAATCCAGCAGTGTAGAAACCATGGAAGAAAGGCTCTAACTACACTATGTCCGTAATTTCGGAAAATCCCACATTGGCGGAATCTTTCTCTGTCCACAAATCAAAGCTCTGGTACACCCCCTGACATAAATAAGCTGCTTCCAGATAAGTCTTGAGCCTGCCCAACTATGGAGTCAACTCCTGTCTATGGCTACGGTGTCCACCTGAAGTAATAAGATAAAGAGAACTGTGACGCTGAAAGTGGCACGTTGGGACTGCTGACAATCCCATCTAGTCTCTATCATAAAAAAGATCATCAACAACCATGTAGATCCTAAGCACAATGAAACCTGGCTGCTACCTAACATGCGATTCATGAGGAGCAGGTTATAAGATGTAAAGGGACATATATGCAAACTGAGATCCTATGTTGTTCGCATTCACTTTCCTGCATTAACACTACTACAAGATAACAGCAACACGAAAAGGAGCACACTTTCAAATCTCATGCATAACACTGAACATACTAGATATAGGTTGCACTATAGACTAACACTTTACCATTTGAACATCACTATAAAGTAATCACTCAACCACCAATATAGCTTTTGGGGGCATCATAAAAGGTATGACGCAGTATACAAAAAATACAATTCAATCCCATATAATACAGTACCTATACACTATTCTGCTAAAGTCAAACTCTTTGCTATACAGGAGGCATTGCTGTGGCCATTCAATTATCCCTATTTAAGGAAATCACTTGAAATTAAGGTGCATTTCTGAGGTCTAAATAGGGTTAGGCACTCAGCATTCATAACTGCCTAGCATAGGGAGACACAGATTCAGGCATTAAACATGGGTGTTATCCTTAACTGGGAGACAGTGAATGGCTTCAGATGCTTTTGAAACATGGTCCAACTTCATCAGCCATTGAGTGATGTTAATTTTGTATTATGTTCCAAATGAAGACATAAGTGTACAAAAAAAAGACGCCTGTTACTTAGTTAGAATGAAATAGTGTCTTAGACAATCAGACATTAATGAAATGATAAACAACATTAACCACAGATTCGTCTAGTAACCACCGACTTTATTGATCCCCTTGGGTATTCCACTCCGATTGTGGTCTTGTGGGCAAGTTTAAATGTGTTTCATGGTTTTAATCCTGACCACCCATTTTGCTAAATTTTGTGCTCATGGGCCATGAGCACTGGGCAAACATGATTTGTACATATTTCTTTGCTCCCATTTTGGTCTAAGTTAGGAATACTTAGAATCAGACTAAAAGCTTAGAATAAGTGTATAATGAATACTGAACTTAACAAACAGTACTCTTGTGCAGCCACAGTTCTCTTACTTTATCCAACTGTTTGACCTTGGTTCAATCCTACTCTGTGTGTGTGTGTAGAATATTTACTGCTGATTCTTATTTGCTGTGTTGCTTGCACAGAATCCATACGGTGATGGGCGTCTGCATCCCCAATGTATGCTCCCAAAAATGTCTCTGTAAATAGATAATACAATTATTACCAGAGAGCAGACTCTAGCTTCCCTCGAATTTGCGCATCGTATGGGTGTGTGATCTCAAATCTCTGTAACATACATTTTCCAGGCTGCACATTTCTCTGGAAGACTCTCTTAAAACAGTAGTAAGGTGTGGATTTCAAAGTGATAATGTTGATTCATCGTGTTGATTTATTGTACAGCGCACCAAAACCTGAAGTGGCGTCATAAATGCTAAACAAAAGAATTTCACTAAATAAAAATAATGCATGACAACCCGTTCTACACTGGTGTTCCTATATCCTAAACACAGCATGTTCTTAATGCCTGACAATCTGTATTTGTACCTTACAGTCTGCACTATATCAACGCATCTCAAAGCTGCAGCATGGCACCATGCACTGCTATAAAATACATTCAAGAAAAATATGCAAATTCAGCATTCCTCCCAGAGCCAATGAAAGAAGTATCAACTTTTGCTCAGGAACAGACCCTATCATTGATCGAAAAGGAGACAATCATGCTTGTGGTATTCACCATACAGCTGTGAAATATTTTCATTATACTGACTGAAGGCCAATCAGGACATTTATGGCAGGATGATGCTTCTGAGAGGCCAGTAATCAGTCGCATACCAGGTTATGTCTCACAGGGCCTAATTATGAGTGACTTGTTAAATTGTGTGCCGTGCGTAAACCCCTGTTTACGCACTGGAGTTTGATTTTGTTCTTTAACGCATCCAATATCATGCATAAAATAGCCCACCATTCGTTAAATTTTGGCAGATCAAACCTGCTGAACGTTAACAGGGGAATAAATACTGTATTTATTGTATCATGCGGATTTTTTGGTGCATCAAACACCACAATATGCATGTTATTCCCCAAATACTCATAATAGGTGTTATTTATCGCACCAAATAAATAACGTTCCCTGTGCCTCAACTCGTAATCAGTCCCATAGTGTGTCTGACCTGTAACTGTTGTAGCTCAGTTGTAGCTCCTGGCCTTATGAAAGGCACTAGCCTATCACTAGGTCTAACAAACCCCCCCACAGCAGAGAGTATGGGCATAGGTATCTCTTGATCATTTCGCTCACTGAAGGAACCCATTCCCTGTTGGCTTCTGACTTCTCTGGCCCTGGGCTGAACGAAATGTTTACACAGCCTGACTCCACTCAGTGAACTTTGGTAGGCTACCACTACCCAATCTGATATAGAGGTGGACGAGCCACTGAAAGCTTGAGCCAGCCTCAAGCTAGATCCTCTTGGACGCTCGAGCCCAAACCATGTGGCTTTGAACTGCCAATACACTCTAACGCCATGCATCAAGACTTAAAAACATATCAGTAATAATTAATGTAAAATGGGTGAGAGAGACATCCAGTATGTGGCTGAACAGCACAATGAGGATCCAAAAACTTGGGCTAATCCCAGCTTTCACATTTCACGAAATAGTGTGACTTTATGCAAATATTTTATTTCACTGAGTGTCATTTTTAGGTCTCACCTGAGGCAGTGCATGCACTGTTGCTTGCGAGACATTTTGTTTATTTATTTACAGGGCGCATAGAGCCTGCCCATTGCTTACCATTGGTTGAAATGAAATGAAATTTGTACTTGTAAAGCGCACCCATACCCCCAAAGGGGTGTCCAGGCGCTGTACGCATACCGCTGTGGAACCCTTCCTGGCTTTTCCCTGTGAAATGTCCACTCCTGGGCACCCCCAGGGTGAAGCCAGGCATCCCAGCGCTGTTGGGGCCGTTGTGGAGATTAAGCAAGCTATTGCCCAGAGTTGCAGAGTGGGACCCATGATTAGAATAGGCACCGAGGCGAGAATTATCAGGTCCGAGGAAATTGAGCCCAAGACCCGCCGAGGCGGGAATTGAACCCTGGTCCCGGGCCAGATCTCTGCATCAGGGTCTGCCGCTCTAACCATTGAGCCACACTTCTCCACTTGGTTGGCTTCATCATCACTCCCATTTCCTTGCTCTTTTTGGTCAGCGTGTGTAGGCTTCACTTTCTCTTGGTGTGTTTTTCCCTCTTCTGATGCATGATCAAAGTACTGCTTCCTTTCCCAGAGTCGTTCCACTGCTCATGATTTAGGAGCTTCTTTTTCTTTTAGTTGAAGCACCCCATAAAAGTGCATGTGTTTGCAGGCCGTCTCCCTCATGTGCTTCCATCTCCGTTCCTGCTCCGTGTTGTTGCTTGCATCTTCCTGTCTCTCTCCATGTTGTTGCTTTCCCTCTCTATGTTGTTGCTTGTCCATTCCCAGTATCCTGTTTTGTTGCTTTGCCTTTTTGTGTTGTTGCTTGCCCCCTACCACCCTCTTGTTCCTATCAGTTTTCTTGGTTGCCCCCTCCCAACCGCCTCCATGTTGTTGCTTGCCATCTCCCACTTCAATCCATCCCGTTGATTGCCCCCTCCCGTCCTTCTGCTTGGACCCTCCTACCCCATCCCACATTGTTGTTTGCCCCCTCCCATCCCATCCTATGTTGTCGCTTGCCCATTCCTGCCCCGTGCTGTTGATTGTTCCCTCCCGCACTGTCTTGTTGCTTTCCCCCTCTCACCTGGTCTCGCCTTATTGCTTCAACCTTTACATACTACAGCCCCATCCCACATTGTTACTTGCCACCTCCCACTCCATCCTGCGTTGTTGCTTGCCTGCTTCCACACTACAGTCCTGCTAGAAGAAAATCAAGCTTTGGCAAAGCCAGTATGTATCGCCTACACAACCTATTAGCTTTGTCAATGTTTTTAGCCATGTTGCCCAGCTGTGCGCCATGGCTGAAAGTTTTCCAAAAAAAAGCCAGCGCTTGGTGCATCATAGTGCTCTTTTTTTTTTATTTACGGGAGGGCGAGGCATCTACACCATCTGTGTTGCATGCCCTACCTCCCTCTGATGTGTCTCACACCCTCCAATCGGCAATTTTTAACAAAGTGCTATGACGCAGCCAGCGATGGCTGGGTCATGGTGGCTTTTTAAAACTTTTTAAAACTTTCAAACATACAACACAGCAACCGCGCTGCTGTGCAACATGGCATAAAGCATTGACAAAGCAAGTAGCTTTTATCAGTTTGACCTATTGGCTTTGGTAATGCTTGTTCTACATTGTCACAAATAAGAGCACCTTCAAATACATGAGTTCAGGAAGTGCGCTGTACAAAATCCTATAGTGTTTGATTTATTAGACTATAATGTAGCTCTGTGTTTAATTTGAATCTAGAATACATATGGCGTGCACAAGACAACTGCCTTGTCTCTTGATTTATTGTCAGAGCACAAGGCCTGAATGTGTCTAAGTTTGTTATAAAAAACTATGACTTTAAATAATGTCTCTCAGTGCAGTGATGTATGTAATCTGATGTATTAAGGTTAAAGAAATACACTTTTTGGATTTTGAAAAGGTTTTATCATATGTCTACATGATATTTGTTGCATTATCGAGGTGACAATTATTTTTAAGGCTCAAACTCTTAAAAGAAAGTGAGACCATTGATTTGTCTCGACTCTACTTGTTAATTTATTCACTAGTGTACCTCTAATCTGATCCCATACCTTGCTCCTGGGAGCGGACATTCTGAAATTGATGCACTTTATGCAGTACAAGATGGCATTGTTATGTTTGGTGTTAATTTTGAAGAACGGTGCTTGGAGGCCAGCATTAGGCGCAAACACCCACCATTCTCTTTCTCTATGTTTTGTCCACCGTGACTAGATATTCAGGGGCAGATTTACAAGCCCCTAGCGACACTTTTGCGCTGCCGTTGCGTCACTTTTGTCCATCTCTCATGGAGAGTCTCTGCCATCAAATTCTATTACCAGAAAGCTAGATAATTCTTAACTGGTACATTAAAGGCTCGATTTATGGATGGAAAAGCTTCAACTACCGCTTTTTGAAAAAAACATTCCAGTTGTGAAGCTCTGCAAACCAGCCACCTAGATGTCTGTTTACACTTTCACTAGACTCTACTATTTCAACTTGGCTGCAGGGCTAACACCCATATATGTCAGGCATTCTTAAAGAACCTCTTTGGGTAGTATATATTTTTTATATATCACAATGAGTGCGGTGAATGAGTTGATAGAATGGGTACTGCCTTTTCCGAAATCCTTGTCATCAGGTTTTGGACCTCTTTTGGGTCAAAAAATATTTTAGATGAGGTAGTCTCACTCATGTATTATGGCGTGCTTCATCATTGGCCACCTCATCCCAACCTGATAAGATGATCCTGCCAGGGTAGAGTTGACCCCAAATAATGGGAGAGTTCTTAAGCTATATTATTTTCCTGGATAGTACAAGGATCCAGTTTATATAAAAAATACCTTAAGGTATACCACAGGTAAATCCTTTATTATGTGGTTCCTCAGGTATGATTAAAATGTGATTAAACCAATTACTTGATTTTTAGAAGTTCCAATGGCCCCATCATCCATTGGAAAGGCCAACATGGTTCTGCCCACTCTAAGTGCCAGATAACTGGCCAGGGACATTGCTGAGGGCAAAAAAGATCCTTCACTCTAATTCTATGAGTGTATGTTAGTATACATATGGATGTTTGTAAGTCGGAACCATGCAGGCATTTTTTACGCATGCCTTTACAACGCGGTCTGAACCACGAAGGCGTCTTTACAATGCGTTCCTCCACCACGCAATTCATTACAACAACTTGCCTTAGGGAAAGCGTTGGAGTTGGAATAGTTTAATTTATTATTCCAACTACAGTCTGTGCAACAGTAGGGAAAGTGTTGAACTTAAAGTCCGACACCAATCCAACAATGCTTCCCTTAACGCAAGTTGTTGTAACTACTTGCGGGGTAAAGGAATGCATTGCAAAGACGCATCCATGGTTTGGACCAAATTGTTAAGGCACAACATGGTTCGAGCCTCGGTATAAAGGCTGTTTCCCATATATGGATAGATTGGAAAGACCCAAATTTCCTACCTCTCATTATTTGAACTTCAAGACCCTATTACAGGCCAGCGTAAATACCTATTATCTTCCCTCATGACAGCTAACCTCTCTCATCAACCCCATTAATTGGGGTTGAGTGCACCCTGGTTGTACCATATAACTAGGGTGGGATGAGGTGGCTAATGATGAAGCAAGCCAAACTACGAGGGTTGTCTTTTTTGAGCCAAAAGGGGTCCAGTAACCTGGGAGCAAGGAGTTAGGAATAGGAAGTACTCATTCTGTCAATAGATTCACCGTGCTCATTTTGATTTATGATGTGTCTCAGGAGGAAGTGCGGTATCTAAATCCTCCCTTACTCTCAATGTGATATGATGATAGTGTATATTTTTTTCTGTTTTTCCAACACCTTTTCAATGGATAAGTTTGCTACTCTATTTAGAGCTTATGATTATCAATACAGCTGCCAAAAGGAGAAGGAAAAGTTACATGACTTTAATACTGGTTGTAAGGAATCTTTCTACCTTCTCGGTGGACAGAACAAACTCGTTATTGCCTACTAAGTTGAATATTTAGTCTTCCTATAAATGAGCTGAAGAACTGCCAGTGACGGAGCATCTTGGGAGTCTCAGGTGTGCTTCCTTAAAAGAGCCTCTATGCTGCATATCTTACAACAATGGTCCTATTTTCTTGTATTCTTTTTTTTTTTTAAATATGTGACAGAACTATTCTAGTCACTTTTCTTAAAATAGAAATATTTTTTCTTAGAGTTGTATTACTTAACAAGAAAAAATAACCACATTTAGGCCAATATAGCTTACAGATAGGCTGCTAAAATATATATTTATTTTCAAATTTAGCTTGTAGAAAAGTAAAGAATTCATATATTTCTTTCAAATAGGTACTTTGGGATGCCAAACGTGGTTGGGACTGTTCAATGCTTATGACTTTAATGAAGATGCCCCTGAAGAAGCACTAAGATTACAGATAAGTACTTATCTTTCCTCAGCAAATTCCAACCCAGAAAACTAGAGAGGTAAGTGATTGCCTTGTCCCTGAAGACAGCCATTGGACTACAGTCCCATCACACATGCACCAGATGCACTCCACTGATGTATGCCAAGCACTGCTAATAGGAGGCTAAAATTTAGCACTTGTACAGTATACGGTTAAACCTGTTGTTATGTAACACAAATCTCATGTGCTCAAAAGCCTCATTCTATTCAGTGTACTTGAGGTTGGAACCAACATCAAACTCCCACCTACCCTTTACTTTGGGTATAACTGGCCATGGCTTTAGCCAAAATAACTGAAAGGGCATTCAAATGCCCCTACATCCGGTGTGAGAGGCCCGAGCAACTGCCTCACTTCATATTCCAGAAGAACATGTGGGAAGCTGCCACATCTCCAAGGAGCACTGGGCACCAACCCAGCAAATTTCCAAAACCTGGACTCATAGTGCCCACATCTTTCAGTAAAGGCATTAAAAGAGAAGAATTTGCCATTCACATCAACATGTCTGATGTAATTGGCAAAAGCCTCAACAACCAGAATGTGACACTTAGGCAAGTAAGAGAGCTTTCCCACACCCAAAGGCTATTACCTTCCTCCATATTTCCCATATTGTATGTACTGGCACCAGTAACCTCCTGACAATGGTAGCAGACACCACCTAAATAGCCAATAATTTCTTATTGCAAACAGTGGGGTTCTCAAATGATATTGGTCAGTGTCAGAAATTGGGTTATTAATTTGGACGGGAGACCCCTACCATAATAAACACATTGAATAAGGAGAGTATCTCCGCACAGCCCTTGATAGTTATGGCACAAGTAGCAAGCTATCCTAAGAGAAGTGTGTGTTAAGTTCAAGAAACACCACCAATTTTCAAGTAAAGAACACAACACAATTCAATTTCCAAACCTATGTAGAGAAAACAGGGCAAAAAAATGAATGAGACACCAAGATCATTAAAATAGAATAAGGAGAACCGGGGTTATACATTTTTTACTTTTTATGGCCAAAATCACATAGAAAATGCAAAGTCCCATTTGAAAACAACAGTTTACAGTTGACCAGGTCCCAGGTGGGATTTCAGGCCAACCACGATGGAGCAGAGGTCAGATAGACCAAGCGGGCCATCCCAATACCTTCTGACTTAGTTTCTGAAATGGAAGTTAAAATCTTCGACTGCAACATGCAAGTTTTACTCAAAGTTGAATACATCATCATCGAGCTTCCATTAAAGCCATTGGTTTTGACACTAAAAGCTCAGAGTGGGACGTGGGGCCGTTGGGGGTGCTTTAATATTTTCTCACTCTTGCCCCTGGCTAAAGGTTATACCTTTGAACATCTTTGGAAGTGCAAATAGGTTGAAAATTGTAGCCAGGCAGAGTTCCATGAGACCGAATACCTTTACTGTGGGTTCCTGCTACCTCTCTTCAGTGTGGCAAAAAGCTCCGAGCGGGGTGAACATAGTTTTCTTGCCCACCTCGGGTGCAACCTTCCTGAGAAAGCCTAAGCACTTTGTGCCAGTCCTCTGGTTATGGAAAAAAACTTATGTCAACTACTGGGAATGTTTAATAGGCCAAACAGGAAGTTTCAGTTGCACAGCACATGTTTATCAGTGGTAAAGCGTACAGAGTTGTAAAGCCAGTAAAATCAGACAGGAAAAAAAGTGGGACCACAACAAAAACGATGTAATTCCATACGCACAGATAGTTATACAGAGCCTTGTGCGTCACCCAAAGTTCCCTAGCTTGCCAGTTGCAATACAGAGGCCCCTTCTCACAGTTATACCTGTAAAAAAAGGGCTTTGGAACTTTGTCTTTGGTCCTTAAACTCAGATCATCTGTATTTACCAGCTTTGGCACATTTAACCTTAGTGAAACCTTAAACATCATTTAAGACGTGTTATTCGAAATAGACTGGGAATACCAAACCCCACGCAATGTAGCGATGGAATGCTGCAAGTGGGCATTAACCAAAAACTTTTTCCAGTTTGAGGACACTCTCTACCTCCAAAAGCATGGTACCAGCATGGGAAGAACCTTTGCTCCAAGTGTGGCAGGACTTTATGTCCACCATCTGGAAAAACATAAGATCCTAAACTCTACAAATCCATACCTGTCCCACATAAAAATGTGGAAGTGGTATATCGACGATATTCTCATTATCTGGCAAGGTAATGAAGAAACAGCCTGGCTTTTTCTGACCTGGCTCAACAGGCAAAACGCTTTCCTCAAATTCACACATACGCTATCAAACAAGGAACTAGTGTTCTTAGATCTGAACATTATCTCAGACAATGGCAAGTTAAAAAAAAACACACACATTAAACCTACAGCTAAGAACTGCCTTTTGGTTTTTGGCAGTTTTCACCCTAGACACCTGAGGAAGAACCTCCCGTTTGGACAGTTCCTCAGACTCAGGTGGAATTGCTCTGAAATACAAGATTACAGGAATCAAGCAGAGGGTCTGTTCTCAAAATTGCAGGAACGAAACTACCCTTCCAAAATCATTTCTCGAGCAATGAAAAGGGCTAGAAACAACAATAGAGAAGGTCTCCTTGCATTAAAAGAAACCAAACCTCGTGAGAATGGACCAATATATATCACTACCTACAACGTAGCATCTAGCAAAGTAAGCAAAATAGTCAACAAACACTGGCGTATTCTAAACAGTGGATCTCTGAATTTCCCCAAACCAATGTTTTCACATAAACGTGGGAGGAGCCTTAGAGACATGATAGTCCACACAAGACCATGCAATAAGGAAACCTCTGTCAGATCCCAAATATTCCTCTCCCCCCCTCACAGGCCACCACCCATGTGGGGACTGCAGTGTCTGCCACCTGACAAAATAAATCAAACAATTGACTTTCAACAACAAAACTACCTGGGAACAAAGACAATTCACCAACTGTAACTCGAAAGGTGTAGTACATATGATCACTTGCTCTTGTCAACTCCATTACATTGGGATGACAAAACGATCTATCAAGACGCGAATCTGAGAACATCGCCCCAATTTGAGATGTGACCGGGCGACTACAAAAATGTCTGAATATTTTATGGAGAAAAAACATACAGTACAAGACTTCTGCTGGACAGTCCTTGAACAAATCCATACGGACTCTCAACTGTACGAAAAAGAACAACGTTGGGTGTTCAGATTGCAAACTCATTCCAAGGGGTTGAATGACAATATACCCTGGAGTCAATTTATCAAATTTTTCTCGCTACCTTGAATGGATTCTTACCCCATATACAACCTATTTTTCAATTTTTCTTTTTTTCCTGTTGGGTCCCCCAACCTAAAACTTCGATAGAAGTTATCCACCTGTTTGTCTATTTTTAACAATAATACGTTTTTACATCATACATTACAGAGACGGTAAACTCACCACTCCCCTTTAACATTCACTGTGAGATATGAGAATATTCCTTTTTTCTGAATAAATGATAAATAGGAAAAGGAATTTTTTCCCCAAAATGTTTCTTTAGACAAAATCACCTTGTATGCACCCTCCTTGACAATGTGTCAATAATATCTATTAGGAGTATGTCCTTAGAGGGAGATTTTTCAATGAGTATCCTTGTCTCCTTTCTCCTTTTTTTCATTTCATTTTTATTTCTTTCATTCCATTTTTTCAATGTAAGTTTAATGAGCATATCCATTTTGGAATCTGTCACCCTTTCGCCTCCAATATGTTAATAAAGTGTGGTCCGAGGATCCAGGAAATAGTTCCATCACAAGCGGCCATTTTGGAAAATTAGCATTCTAGGAATTTCCTAACACGAGGACGCCGACACAAGATTAATTCCCCCTGTCATAAGTAAACAGTCTCCCGCACTCCACTGAGATCGTCGGAGCCGTGGGCAGGCTACTTTTCTTTGAAAGGGAGTAGCTTTGATGATGTAAGTACGGCTTCGCTGAGTTACCCTCGACGGCTATCGAGGTTCTTTTCTTCCCTTTTTCCTACTAACATCAGCCTCGCTCAGATTTTTACAGGGTTTGACTGCAAGCGTCCCTTTCCCCTTTGAGCTAATTAGACTTGATTATGGCATAAAAACATATAGGTTTAATATTTTCACTACACAGAGCCTTCTGTATGTAACAATGTGATTAACTCTATCAGAGCCGGCATTGTGGAACTGATTAACTATTTACACCGGCATTTGGACACCTATCGTTTTTTGAGCCATTAAGTTACGTTTATTCCCAACTCTTCATCTACCACTAAACTGCACAACGGCATTTTCTTGCTGTTTTTTCGGAAACGACTGAGTGTGTTTTATGTTAAGTGTTGTGTATTGTCCTGTCTGTCCTTTGGCACAAACCTAATTTTGGGTATCACGGACACAGCGCTCTCAAATTCAACAGTTCTTGAAAGAGAATGCCAATACTATAAGAGAAAAATATATCACGTTTTTCCACTCATGGTGATGGGTGTATTGGGTTATCCACAAAGTGAATAGCAGTGTTCCTGGACAGAATAACTTTTTTTTCATATCTTTCCAGATCTAAAAGAAAAATCCCTACTGATTGGGTATTGTATTATACAATTGTTGGTTTTGATATCTTGTAAAGAGACCAGATTTCGTGTAGCTCACAATTAGGAGTGGTAATAGGGATCATCTTTGTGGTCCTGAGGAAAAGTCGTGGGGTAAAGGCTTGAAACATGTAGACCATGAGATACATTTAAATCAGAAGTGGGGGGAGGTAGAAGGAGCTGTGATCCATTCAGCTTCCTTGGAGTCAATCGTAATCAATGGGGAATGGATCACTTGTACCTGTAACCAGGGCTCAGGTGTTCTAACCTTAAGTGCTTAAAAAACCCTCATTCACGTAAACAGGTCGTATGGCGGTTTATCTTGATTCTCCGCCTGTATCAAATACGTGACAGCATCATCATTGGGTCTCTGTTGTATGCTTCCTCCACTTGGAGGGAACCACTGGTTATTACAGTAGTGATCAGTGATAAGTGCCGAGTGAGAGTGCTCTGGTGAAGTGAGTTGGTTAAAAAATGTGATCCTCACACTTCCTCAACTGTAACTTTATTCAGTTCGGTGTGTGTGGACAGTGTAAAAACAAGTTCGTGCGAAAGGGACCTAATTAGGAGTCCTTTGCACTCAGAAAGGTGGTCGACATGTTTCAGCCCCTTGGGGTGCCCCTAGGGGTCTGGGGGCTTTCTTCAGGACCTTAAAAATGTAGGAGATGAATGTTGTCCTACTCTTATCGTCTTATGACAGAATATTTGTTAAACATGAGGTCAATAGTACCTACAATAGAAAAAAATAAAGTAGAGACAAAAAAACATATAGTGATAGTGAGTTTAGACAATTAAAATCAATTAAAATCAATTTCTGTGATGATGGTCGCGTTGTTCAACTTGAACATGTCATCAATGATATAAGCAAATAAGAAAAATGGCAATTCTTTATACACTATACATGCTATAGATAGATACCATAGTTAGTAACCTAATTCTCTCATCATTGTATATAGTGAGTATTCTTGCAATCATGCACACACTATGTTATTGCTTGTTATGTATAAAGCGTGAAAGAAATATATAGATGTCTCTTGAAGATACCTGATAAAAATGGTCGTCGACTAAATGTGTTGCCAAAGTTTTTAAAGCAGTAAGACTTCTTGAGTCAGATTCTAAATTAGTAATGGATTTTCAAAGAAGCGTTCCGTATCTGTACGTTAGTATACGTGTATGTAGTTCCTCTAATCTCGGTTTTGTGAAACTCAAATATCAGGTGTTGATTCTACGAGCAAGAGTACACAATCAAATAGATTGTATACTCGTATGTGCTGCGTCGCACTAGTTTGTTATCAGGAGTGCGTCGGGCGCGCGTGAATCCTCTTATTTGTTCAAAAACAGGGTCCATATTACCCATACATGGGATTAGCACCGCGTGGGTTCTTGGTGCATCACCATTATCCCTGTGGTATATAGCGTGTTTATAAAATAGCATGCACATACGGAGTCGTAGGGAAAATTTAAGTATTGATATTTCATAGCGCCGGTCAACAGAGCGCATACCTCACAGAGTCCCAATTAAGGCTTCATTGATGAGAACTGACATCGCCGTGCCTCACTAAAAGATTAAGAGGTTACTGGTTAACATTTATGTATATATATACGTTACGTATGTTGCTGGCGCAATGTCGTTTCGCGGCTCTCCATACCTCATTAAGCAGGCTTCGCGACTTGTGCTGGCGCTTTCATCAGATTCCCGGGTTGCTCGAGAATAGTGACGAGCAGCCCATTAAATCCCGGAGTCAGTAGTTAACAGTGAAGACAGACTGCAAGAAATCTTCAAATCATAATTTGAAGATGAAGAAGGAAGGCATGATGCCTTAAGGAATAAATATGGAATTAATAATAGAACCATGAGTTAGGAGAGACTGTCAATACCCATATTGGATTTAGAGGGTGGATTAAATTACCTGTAGTGAATTTTTGAAAAGGGGAATGGTACGAGTGGATTATTTTATGCTCAACCAAGGAGTATTGTCATTCAAACCTTGTGAGTCGCACCTTGCAAACTATCATTACCTATATTAGATTTAGAGGATGGATTAAATTACCTGCAGTGAATTTTTGAATTTTTGAAATTTCTGAAATTTTTAAAAAGGGGATGATACTGTCAAATGCCGGAGTGGATTATTTTATCCTCAACCAAGGAATATTGTCATTCAAACCTTGTGAGTCAGTTTTCAAACGATGTACCCATCTTTGCTCTTTCTCAAACAGTATTTTTCGGCATTCTGAGAGGTATTGTTCAGTGTTTCAATGACAACCCACTTCAGGTCGTCAATGGAGTGTTCTTGTTCAACGAAGTGGGTGCTCATTTTTGTCGTTCCACGTTTGCACTTAACATTGCTCCTGTGTTCACAAATCCTCAGTTTTATTTTGCGACAGGTCATTCCAATATACCTAAGGTTGCAAGGACAAGTGATCATATAGACAACATGTGTCGAGTTGCAGTTAGTGTGTTGTCTAATTGTCCATTTAAGTTCTGGCATTAGTTGGATATATTTCGTGGTAGTTGTAAGTTTGCATACTGAGCATTGTCCACAAGGGTAGTGACCACTGACTGGCTGCATATTCCATAAAGTGTTTTCTGGTTTGTTCATTATCTGCTTTTGGGGTCGTGTATGTACCAAGATGTCTTTGATGTTTCTTGTCCTCCTGTTGGCAAACCTTGGTTTTGGCCAATTTAGTGAGCCTGATGTTACTATACGCCAGTTCTTGTTTATTATTTTCTTGATTGTATTGCTCGCTGTACTATATGTAGTAACACAGGTCAATATGTCCTGTGCAGGGGGTTTGGGTGTCGTTTCGAGGAGACTTTCTCTTGGTTGATTCCTTGCCCTCTTCTGGCATCTTGCCACTGTTTTAGCTGGATAGTCTCTTTTTGAGAGTTTTATACAGAGATCATTGGCTTGTACTTTAAAATCTGTTAGTTCACTGCAATTTCGTTTGAGGCGAAGAAACTGGCTGTAAGGTAGGTTGTCTCTGAGTGGACGGGGGTGAAAGCTATTGTAAGACAGAAGGCTATTCTTAGCAGTTGGTTTGAAGTACGTCTTAGTTCTGATGATGTTACCCTCTACATAGATGGTTAGGTCCAAGAAATCTAATTGTTTTTTGTCTGCGGTATAGGTGAATTTTAGGCATTGATCCTGCATATTGATCCAATCATGGAATTCATGTAGGCTGTCTTCATCGCCTTCCCAGATCACAATGACGTCATCTATATACCGTTTCCAGAATCGGATCCTTGATAGGTATGGGTTGTTTGGGTTATGTATAAATGTTTTTCAAAGCTACTCACATAGAGTCCAGCCACACTAGGGGCAAATGTGCTTCCCATGGATGTTCCGTGGCATTGTTGGTACATTGTCCCGTTGTACTCAAAATAATTCTCTGTGAGTGCGAGTCTGCAACATTCCAGAACGAAGTGTCTCGGTGTTTGGTGAGGCCAGTCTTGTTCGAATAGTAGTTCCTCCAGAGTCTCCATTGTTTTTTGTTGGGGTAAACTTGTATATAAGCTCTCTACGTCCATTCCAACTAGGAGCATGGTGTCACAGGAGAAAATTTCATCCTTCAAGAGTTTTAGTAGGTCACGTGTGTCTTTCAGGTAGGTTGGTGTCCTCTGTACCATGGGTCTTAAATATTGATCGGCAAATTGTGAGAGTGGTTCAAGGACCGACCCTATGCCTGACACAATCGGACGGCCAGGTGGTGGTCTCCTGGCTTTGTGTATCTTTGGGAGTGAGTAAAAATAGGGTATTTTTGGGGATTTAGTTCTCAGAAATTCAGCCTCATTTTTAGAGACCCATCTGTTTATTTCTGCTTCTTCCACCATCATGCCTATCGTTTGTTGTAATCTGGGAGTTGGGTCAATTTTGATAATTCTGTAGAATTTGTCGTCTGTAAGGAGTTCGAGGCATTGTTGGTTATAGCCATCTTTACATAGAAGGACAATTCCTCCGCCCTTGTCGGCGGGTTTGATTATGAGGTCCTTGTGTAGTTTGAGTTCATCTAAGGCTAGTTTTTCTGCCTTGGTAGTATTCATGAACGTCTTTTTTGTTTGGTTTTTAATATCTTCCACCTCCTTCATGACCGCATTCTCAAAGGTTAGGATCTCTATTGGAATCTGATGGTTCAAAGGGCAAAAAGTTGATTTAGGCCGTAGTGATGTGTCGCCATCAGTAGCGTTCTCCTCTTTGCCGTTGAAAAAGGCCTTTAGTTTTAGTTTTCTGCAAAATTCTGCGATCTCACATTTTGTTTTAAAGACATCCAGTTTTGGTGTCGGAACAAAACCTAGACCTTTGTTTAATACATTTTCTTGTTCTTCGGTCAGGGTTATGTCTGTCAAATTTATTATAAGTGAGTCGTGCTTGTTCCTGGTTTTTCTTTCGCCATGTTGGACATACTTCTGGTTAGAACTTGTCTCTCTTGGTCTGTCCAAGTGACTCCTTTTCTTCGTCCCCTTTGGTTCGCTTGGCCTCTCCCTAAAAAAGGCGGTTGTTGCATATATGGTCCCATGAATGGGTTCATTGGTTGTGGTCCTGCGGTGTATGCATTCATCCAACCATGATAACCCGGTGTAAAGGGTTGGAAAAGAGGTGGTGGTTGATCTCCGTATTGTGGGTTACGCCACGTGTTGGGTCTCCGGCGTTGTAGGCGTCTGTTAGTTCCTCTATTTCTCCTGGGTTGTTTTGTTTCTTCACCACTCCAGTCTGAGTTGTCTGTTGAG
Source organism: Calotriton arnoldi (assembly GCA_963921515.1). Lineage (NCBI taxonomy): Eukaryota > Metazoa > Chordata > Amphibia > Caudata > Salamandridae > Calotriton > Calotriton arnoldi. The sequence goes on from CAWUFW010002753.1 coordinate 801,239, forward strand.
TTGCCGCTTGTGTCGTTATCTGTTAAGTTATCAGGCGCTTTGTAGTCTTCCTTACTATACAGATGCATTTTCTCCATGGAGAACCTTTTCAGATCTTTACCCAGCTTTTGTATCTTATTCTGGGTTATGTATTCCTTTGTCTCGTTCATTTCGCGGTTGATTTCCTCTAACCTTTTCTTGTAGACAGTGATATGTACCATATTTTTAAGGTTTGCCTCACTTAGTTGTATTTTGATTGTCAATGCTTCTGTAAGTCTTGTCGCAGTTTTTATAATCAGGACCAAATAGTCTCTTGTGCATTTCCATGAAATGGCAGACCAATCTTTTCGGAATGCCAGGTCTTGAAGGAAGATGCGTGGCGTATTATGTACCCAGAGGCCTCTGGGTGCTGCATTCGCGCGGAGATATTCAGTCATGATCACACCATGAATAGCAGTTCTTACTTGTTCTTTCTTAGTTTCTGACAGATCTTCCCAGTCGTTATTTTGTGCAAGAGTTTGAGAAAGGTCGCTATCTTGTAGTAGTGAGGGTAGAGAAAGAATTGCATTAATCTCATCTGTTGAGTAACTTAAACCTAAGTTCTCAGCCATTTTGATTCTTTAGGGGGATTGCCAGACCGATTTGGTGGCTTGTATGGAGAGCGATCTCCACAGGAGATTTTAGAATTCCAAATCGGAAATAACTCCCACAGCTGCACGCCGCTAAATATATTTAAATCAGAAGTGGGGGGAGGTAGAAGGAGCTGTGATCCATTCAGCTTCCTTGGAGTCAATCGTAATCAATGGGGAATGGATCACTTGTACCTGTAACCAGGGCTCAGGTGTTCTAACCTTAAGTGCTTAAAAAACCCTCATTCACGTAAACAGGTCGTATGGCGGTTTATCTTGATTCTCCGCCTGTATCAAATACGTGACAGCATCATCATTGGGTCTCTGTTGTATGCTTCCTCCACCTGGAGGGAACCACTGGTTATTACAGTAGTGATCAGTGATAAGTGCCGAGTGAGAGTGCTCTGGTGAAGTGAGTTGGTTTAAAAAATGTGATCCTCACACTTCCTCAACTGTAACTTTATTCAGTTCGGTGTGTGTGGACAGTGTAAAAACAAGTTCGTGCGAAAGGGACCTAATTAGGAGTCCTTTGCACTCAGAAAGGTGGTCGACATGTTTCAGCCCCTGGAACAAGAACACTCCATTGACGACCTGAAGTGGGTTGTCATTGAAACACTGAACAATACCTCTCAGAATGCCGAAAAAATACTGTTTGAGAAAGAGCAAAGATGGGTACATCGTTTGAAAACTGACTCACAAGGTTTGAATGACAATATTCCTTGGTTGAGCATAAAATAATCCACTCCGGCATTTGACAGTATCATCCCCCTTTTTAAAAATTTCAGAAATTTCAAAAATTCAAAAATTCACTGCAGGTAATTTAATCCATCCTCTAAATCTAATATAGGTAATGATAGTTTGCAAGGTGCGACTCACAAGGTTTGAATGACAATACTCCTTGGTTGAGCATAAAATAATCCACTCGTACCATTCCCCTTTTCAAAAATTCACTACAGGTAATTTAATCCACCCTCTAAATCCAATATGGGTATTGACAGTCTCTCCTAACTCATGGTTCTATTATTAATTCCATATTTATTCCTTAAGGCATCATGCCTTCCTTCTTCATCTTCAAATTATGATTTGAAGATTTCTTGCAGTCTGTCTTCACTGTTAACTACTGACTCCGGGATTTAATGGGCTGCTCGTCACTATTCTCGAGCAACCCGGGAATCTGATGGAAGCGCCAGCACAAGTCGTGAAGCCTGCTTAATGAGGTATGGAGAGCCGCGAAACGACATCGCGCCAGCAACATACGTAACGTATATATATACATAAATGTTAACCAGTAACCTCTTAATCTTTTAGTGAGGCACGGCGATGTCAGTTCTCATCAATGAAGCCTTAATTGGGACTCTGTGAGGTATGCGCTCTGTTGACCGGCGCTATGAAATATCAATACTTAAATTTTCCCTACGACTCCGTATGTGCATGCTATTTTATAAACACGCTATATACCACAGGGATAATGGTGATGCACCAAGAACCCACGCGGTGCTAATCCCATGTATGGGTAATATGGACCCTGTTTTTGAACAAATAAGAGGATTCACGCGCGCCCGACGCACTCCTGATAACAAACTAGTGCGACGCAGCACATACGAGTATACAATCTATTTGATTGTGTACTCTTGCTCGTAGAATCAACACCTGATATTTGAGTTTCACAAAACCGAGATTAGAGGAACTACATACACGTATACTAACGTACAGATACGGAACGCTTCTTTGAAAATCCATTACTAATTTAGAATCTGACTCAAGAAGTCTTACTGCTTTAAAAACTTTGGCAACACATTTAGTCGACGACCATTTTTTATCAGGTATCTTCAAGAGACATCTATATATTTCTTTCACGCTTTATACATAACAAGCAATAACATAGTGTGTGCATGATTGCAAGAATACTCACTATATACAATGATGAGAGAATTAGGTTACTAACTATGGTATCTATCTATAGCATGTATAGTGTATAAAGAATTGCCATTTTTCTTATTTGCTTATATCATTGATGACATGTTCAAGTTGAACAACGCGACCATCATCACAGAAATTGATTTTAATTGATTTTAATTGTCTAAACTCACTATCACTATATGTTTTTTAGTCTCTACTTTATTTTTTCTATTGTAGGTACTATTGACCTCATGTTTAACAAATATTCTGTCATAAGACGATAAGAGTAGGACAACATTCATCTCCTACATTTTTAAGGTCCTGAAGAAAGCCCCCAGACCCCTAGGGGCACCCCAAGGGGCTGAAACATGTCGACCACCTTTCTGAGTGCAAAGGACTCCTAATTAGGTCCCTTTCGCACGAACTTGTTTTACACTGTCCACACACACCGAACTGAATAAAGTTACAGTTGAGGAAGTGTGAGGATCACATTTTTAAATCAACTCACTTCACCAGAGCACTCTCACTCGGCACTTATCACTGATCACTACTGTAATAACCAGTGGTTCCCTCCAGGTGGAGGAAGCATACAACAGAGACCCAATGATGATGCTGTCACGTATTTGATACAGGCGGAGAATCAAGATAAACCGCCATACGACCTGTTTACGTGAATGAGGGTTTTTAAGCACTTAAGGTTAGAACACCTGAGCCCTGGTTACAGGTACAAGTGATCCATTCCCCATTGATTACGATTGACTCCAAGGAAGCTGAATGGATCACAGCTCCTTCTACCTCCCCCACTTCTGATTTAAATATATTTAGCAGCGTGCAGCTGTGGGAGTTATTTCCGATTTGGAATTCTAAAATCTCCTGTGGAGATCGCTCTCCATACAAGCCACCAAATCGGTCTGGCAATCCCCCTAAAGAATCAAAATGGCTGAGAACTTAGGTTTAAGTTACTCAACAGATGAGATTAATGCAATTCTTTCTCTACCCTCACTACTACAAGATAGCGACCTTTCTCAAACTCTTGCACAAAATAACGACTGGGAAGATCTGTCAGAAACTAAGAAAGAACAAGTAAGAACTGCTATTCCTGGTGTGATCATGACTGAATATCTCCGCGCGAATGAGGCACCCAGAGGCCTCTGGGTACATAATACGCCACGCATCTTCCTTCAAGACCTGGCATTCCGAAAAGATTGGTCTGCCATTTCATGGAAATGCACAAGAGACTATTTGGTCCTGATTATAAAAACTGCGACAAGACTTACAGAAGCATTGACAATCAAAATACAACTAAGTGAGGCAAACCTTAAAAATATGGTACATATCACTGTCTACAAGAAAAGGTTAGAGGAAATCAACTGCGAAATGAACGAGACAAAGGAATACATAACCCAGAATAAGATACAAAAGCTGGGTAAAGATCTGAAAAGGTTCTCCATGGAGAAAATGCATCCGTATAGTAAGGAAGACTACAAAGCGCCTGATAACTTAACAGATAACGACACAAGCGGCAACTCAACAGACAACTCAGACTGGAGTGGTGAAGAAACAAAACAACCCAGGAGAAATAGAGGAACTAACAGACGCCTACAACGCCGGAGACCCAACACGTGGCGTAACCCACAATACGGAGATCAACCACCACCTCTTTTCCAACCCTTTACACCGGGTTATCATGGTTGGATGAATGCATACACCGCAGGACCACAACCAATGAACCCATTCATGGGACCATATATGCAACAACCGCCTTTTTTAGGGAGAGGCCAAGCGAACCAAAGGGGACGAAGAAAAGGAGTCACTTGGACAGACCAAGAGAGACAAGTTCTAACCAGAAGTATGTCCAACATGGCGAAAGAAAAACCAGGAACAAGCACGACTCACTTATAATAAATTTGACAGACATAACCCTGACCGAAGAACAAGAAAATGTATTAAACAAAGGTCTAGGTTTTGTTCCGACACCAAAACTGGATGTCTTTAAAACAAAATGTGAGATCGCAGAATTTTGCAGAAAACTAAAACTAAAGGCCTTTTTCAACGGCAAAGAGGAGAACGCTACTGATGGCGACACATCACTACGGCCTAAATCAACTTTTTGCCCTTTGAACCATCAGATTCCAATAGAGATCCTAACCTTTGAGAATGCGGTCATGAAGGAGGTGGAAGATATTAAAAACCAAACAAAAAAGACGTTCATGAATACTACCAAGGCAGAAAAACTAGCCTTAGATGAACTCAAACTACACAAGGACCTCATAATCAAACCCGCCGACAAGGGCGGAGGAATTGTCCTTCTATGTAAAGATGGCTATAACCAACAATGCCTCGAACTCCTTACAGACGACAAATTCTACAGAATTATCAAAATTGACCCAACTCCCAGATTACAACAAACGATAGGCATGATGGTGGAAGAAGCAGAAATAAACAGATGGGTCTCTAAAAATGAGGCTGAATTTCTGAGAACTAAATCCCCAAAAATACCCTATTTTTACTCACTCCCAAAGATACACAAAGCCAGGAGACCACCACCTGGCCGTCCGATTGTGTCAGGCATAGGGTCGGTCCTTGAACCACTCTCACAATTTGCCGATCAATATTTAAGACCCATGGTACAGAGGACACCAACCTACCTGAAAGACACACGTGACCTACTAAAACTCTTGAAGGATGAAATTTTCTCCTGTGACACCATGCTCCTAGTTGGAATGGACGTAGAGAGCTTATATACAAGTTTACCCCAACAAAAAACAATGGAGACTCTGGAGGAACTACTATTCGAACAAGACTGGCCTCACCAAACACCGAGACACTTCGTTCTGGAATGTTGCAGACTCGCACTCACAGAGAATTATTTTGAGTACAACGGGACAATGTACCAACAATGCCACGGAACATCCATGGGAAGCACATTTGCCCCTAGTGTGGCTGGACTCTATGTGAGTAGCTTTGAAAAAACATTTATACATAACCCAAACAACCCATACCTATCAAGGATCCGATTCTGGAAACGGTATATAGATGACGTCATTGTGATCTGGGAAGGCGATGAAGACAGCCTACATGAATTCCATGATTGGATCAATATGCAGGATCAATGCCTAAAATTCACCTATACCGCAGACAAAAAACAATTAGATTTCTTGGACCTAACCATCTATGTAGAGGGTAACATCATCAGAACTAAGACGTTCTTCAAACCAACTGCTAAGAATAGCCTTCTGTCTTACAATAGCTTTCACCCCCGTCCACTCAGAGACAACCTACCTTACAGCCAGTTTCTTCGCCTCAAACGAAATTGCAGTGAACTAACAGATTTTAAAGTACAAGCCAATGATCTCTGTATAAAACTCTCAAAAAGAGACTATCCAGCTAAAACAGTGGCAAGATGCCAGAAGAGGGCAAGGAATCAACCAAGAGAAAGTCTCCTCGAAACGACACCCAAACCCCCTGCACAGGACATATTGACCTGCGTTACTACATATAGTACAGCGAGCAATACAATCAAGAAAATAATAAACAAGAACTGGCGTATAGTAACATCAGGCTCACTAAATTGGCCAAAACCAAGGTTTGCCAACAGGAGGACAAGAAACATCAAAGACATCTTGGTACATACACGACCCCAAAAGCAGATAATGAACAAACCAGAAAACACTTTATGGAATATGCAGCCAGTCAGTGGTCACTACCCTTGTGGACAATGCTCAGTATGCAAACTTACAACTACCACGAAATATATCCAACTAATGCCAGAACTTAAATGGACAATTAGACAACACACTAACTGCAACTCGACACATGTTGTCTATATGATCACTTGTCCTTGCAACCTTAGGTATATTGGAATGACCTGTCGCAAAATAAAACTGAGGATTTGTGAACACAGGAGCAATGTTAAGTGCAAACGTGGAACGACAAAAATGAGCACCCACTTCGTTGAACAAGAACACTCCATTGACGACCTGAAGTGGGTTGTCATTGAAACACTGAACAATACCTCTCAGAATGCCGAAAAAATACTGTTTGAGAAAGAGCAAAGATGGGTACATCGTTTGAAAACTGACTCACAAGGTTTGAATGACAATATTCCTTGGTTGAGCATAAAATAATCCACTCCGGCATTTGACAGTATCATCCCCCTTTTTAAAAATTTCAGAAATTTCAAAAATTCAAAAATTCACTGCAGGTAATTTAATCCATCCTCTAAATCTAATATAGGTAATGATAGTTTGCAAGGTGCGACTCACAAGGTTTGAATGACAATACTCCTTGGTTGAGCATAAAATAATCCACTCGTACCATTCCCCTTTTCAAAAATTCACTACAGGTAATTTAATCCACCCTCTAAATCCAATATGTGTATTGACAGTCTCTCCTAACTCATGGTTCTATTATTAATTCCATATTTATTCCTTAAGGCATCATGCCTTCCTTCTTCATCTTCAAATTATGATTTGAAGATTTCTTGCAGTCTGTCTTCACTGTTAACTACTGACTCCGGGATTTAATGGGCTGCTCGTCACTATTCTCGAGCAACCCGGGAATCTGATGGAAGCGCCAGCACAAGTCGCGAAGCCTGCTTAATGAGGTATGGAGAGCCGCGAAACGACATCGCGCCAGCAACATACGTAACGTATATATATACATAAATGTTAACCAGTAACCTCTTAATCTTTTAGTGAGGCACGGCGATGTCAGTTCTCATCAATGAAGCCTTAATTGGGACTCTGTGAGGTATGCGCTCTGTTGACCGGCGCTATGAAATATCAATACTTAAATTTTCCCTACGACTCCGTATGTGCATGCTATTTTATAAACACGCTATATACCACAGGGATAATGGTGATGCACCAAGAACCCACGCGGTGCTAATCCCATGTATGGGTAATATGGACCCTGTTTTTGAACAAATAAGAGGATTCACGCGCGCCCGACGCACTCCTGATAACAAACTAGTGCGACGCAGCACATACGAGTATACAATCTATCTGATTGTGTACTCTTGCTCGTAGAATCAACACCTGATATTTGAGTTTCACAAAACCGAGATTAGAGGAACTACATACACGTATACTAACGTACAGATACGGAACGCTTCTTTGAAAATCCATTACTAATTTAGAATCTGACTCAAGAAGTCTTACTGCTTTAAAAACTTTGGCAACACATTTAGTCGACGACCATTTTTATCAGGTATCTTCAAGAGACATCTATATATTTCTTTCACGCTTTATACATAACAAGCAATAACATAGTGTGTGCATGATTGCAAGAATACTCACTATATACAATGATGAGAGAATTAGGTTACTAACTATGGTATCTATCTATAGCATGTATAGTGTATAAAGAATTGCCATTTTTCTTATTTGCTTATATCATTGATGACATGTTCAAGTTGAACAACGCGACCATCATCACAGAAATTGATTTTAATTGATTTTAATTGTCTAAACTCACTATCACTATATGTTTTTTTGTCTCTACTTTATTTTTTTCTATTGTAGGTACTATTGACCTCATGTTTAACAAATATTCTGTCATAAGACGATAAGAGTAGGACAACATTCATCTCCTACATTTTTAAGGTCCTGAAGAAAGCCCCAGACCCCTAGGGGCACCCCAAGGGGCTGAAACATGTCGACCACCTTTCTGAGTGCAAAGGACTCCTAATTAGGTCCCTTTCGCACGAACTTGTTTTACACTGTCCACACACACCGAACTGAATAAAGTTACAGTTGAGGAAGTGTGAGGATCACATTTTTAAACCAACTCACTTCACCAGAGCACTCTCACTCGGCACTTATCACTGATCACTACTGTAATAACCAGTGGTTCCCTCCAGGTGGAGGAAGCATACAACAGAGACCCAATGATGATGCTGTCACGTATTTGATACAGGCGGAGAATCAAGATAAACCGCCATACGACCTGTTTACGTGAATGAGGGTTTTTTAAGCACTTAAGGTTAGAACACCTGAGCCCTGGTTACAGGTACAAGTGATCCATTCCCCATTGATTATGATTGACCATGAGATACATACACATTAACGTATGGCTCTCAATTTTCCCCTTTTTAACAATACCAGCAAGAGGTCAGAATAAAATGTTGTGTTCCTACTTAGCCAGGTATTTTTTAACTTCAGATAAGACCCTTCCACTCTTATACCTACCATCGCTTCATAGTATTGGGAAAAGTGCTCCCATATCTCCATTTGGTTGCAGCACGCCCGTTCCGCCTTGGGACGGGAAGAACCCGATGATGAAGCATGCCACCAAGGGAAATCTTGGTGGGTCAGAGTTATTTTAAGAAAACTTTCTGTTTTCCATACTTAAGGGTGGAAAGATATTCCAATCTATACAGTTGGACTCTCTTTGTTTGATATAAGTAGATTTTAATATTCACTCATGCCCCCTTCCATCTAAAATGGTCTTGGCTATGCCAGACATAAACAATACTGATCAATTCCATTTTACACACAGTGATTATAGTGCCAAGCTGAATGACCTGCTGTTCAAGCACAACCTTGTTTTTGCTGATGAACTGTGCGCCCCTCCTGTTCCATTCAATTGCACATTAAACAGAAGGGGTCTTAATATTGTTATTGATTACATCCTGTCATCTTACAGACATAATGCTTTCCTATCTAACTTCACTACACTCACCATTTCGGTGAGCGACCACTACCCAAGAGTGTTAATCTCAGTTGTCTAAAGTGTCATGTGAGGAATCACACCATCTGAATAGTTGGTCATACCAAAATAGCCACACGTAATGATAGTTCGCTACGCTGGTCCCAGGATTATCCGGCCAATTTCCTGGAAAAGCTGGTCATTGATCATAGAGAGGCTTCTGATATCTATCTAGACACTGCTTCCAATGCCCATGACATTATGGAAGCATTCCTTAACATTTCAAGGGGTATCAAGGAGTGTTTAACCAGTCCCATGCGCCAGCCCAACAATATTTGTTCAGGCTGCTTTGATTATAATTCTTTTTAGACCCATAAGAAGCTTAAAGTAGCACTCCATAAATCTCCAAGGTGTAGCCTGGAAGTGAAGGCGTGTTGCCATGAATATGGATTAGCTCTGAAAGAAAGGAAAAAAGAGCTAAAGAACACAGCTTGGTAGTTCTTAATTGAAGCAAGTGAGATTAAAGAGAATTCAGCCTTTTTGCATGTTATCAACAGTCCCCTTTTAGGGGATGACGGGGCCCCAAGGCTAGAGGCTGCTATAACCGAATCTGATTGGGTAGCCCATTTCTCCAAGATTTATTCTATTACCAGTCTGGCATCTATAGGCTAGTGCCTGTTGAAGCAGTGGAACCCCACGTAACCCTGGCATTTTGTTGTTCTCTTTGGAAGAGATCAACAGAGCCCTCATGGTTAGTAAGGGTAGCAGAGCACCTGGCCCTGATGAAATCTCTTCAAGGCTAGCATATCCTTTTAGGACCCAATTCTAACCCTGGTGCTGGAAGCGTTTTATCGCTCTGGTTTTCTGAACACCTGGTACGATTCCTTAATAGTTCCCATTTATAAGAAGGGGATCGCTCTAACCTAGCATGCTATCACCCTTTTTCATTACTTGACTCCCTGGTAAAAGTTATAGTTCGAATATTATTGAATAGATTAGAAGAGTGGATGGAAAACAACAAGTACACTCTGATTTACCATATGTTTTTTTCAGAGGCTGGGGGATGATTGAACTGGGACTCAATCTCAATGTATTATTTGGCAAGTATGCCCTAATTAAGAAGTGTCATTTGTTTTTACCATTTTCTTGATTTGTCTAGTGCATTCAACTGTGTTCTGCACGGTAAATTGTGGACTATTATGTCAGGCCTTGGAGTAGACTATCCGATAATATCTTTCCTTCGAGAGTTGTACACGGGGACAAGGGCTAGTGTACGCTTCAGTCTCAGGGGTGAATGTACACAAGCATTTGGCATAGAGACGGGTTAGGCAGAGTTGTGTCCTTACTCCTTTAATATTTACTTTGCACATTAACTGCTTGGGCACCGTTTTGATGCAAAACTGCTGTGACCTCCCTCAGATGGGGCATCGCCCAAACCCAGCTCTTCATTATGCCGACGACGCCGTTCTTATGTCATGTACCTCTCTGGGCCTACAGCGGTTACTCACCTGCTTTGTTAACCACATTCAGGATATGGGCCTAAACAGGAGCCTAGGAAAAATATTTATAATGAAATGTGGGAAGAAATTTAAGACGTACTGTGCTTTTAAGACCGGAGATGTGAAGTTAATTTTTACTTCTTCTTTTCTTATTTTGGGATTCTCTTTGCAGCACGCAGCTCATGGAAACAGGCTGTTCACTCCAGGTTTTTATGAAAGCCACTTCAGTGCTGATAAATTTTGCTACCAAAATGGCAAAAGTACTTTGAATAAAATCCTAATAATTCACAAGGCCAAGTGTGTGTCAACAGATTTGTCTGGGGCGGGAGTTTGGGGACACAGCAACATCAACCCCCTCAAATTGGTATAAAATGCCTTTTTCAGGAATCTCCTCTCAGTCCCCAAGGGTTGTTCCTCCTCTGTCTGCCATTCTGAACTTGGAGCCCCTTTTTGAACTGACATGATCAAACAACCAAATCTACTATGGCACAAGTTTTGGACTTGTGATGACATTGTACTTAATCGTTAGATCATTAATGATTGTCTTAAGTTGTCCTCGTCTCTCCAAATTCCTTGGCTGAATCTAACAAACAGACTTGTTTGGATCTAGGACGCACAGAATAGTTTGAGAACTCTGACACATTACAATGACTTAGGAGAAAGGAGTTAAAGTAATGTCTATCTCTGCTGAGGAACGCAGATTGGCCACAGAAATAGCTAAATCTAGTGTTGTCAAAAATCAAATGATACTTGTTACCCATGACATGCAACCCTATCTTAAATCTGTCCAGAACTGTTGCCATAGGGTTGTCTTGACTCGTTTTAGACTTGACATTTTTCATCATTTGGTAACATTCCCCAAAACAAACGATTGGACGGCCGTTTTAATAAAGTGCCCATGTGACAATTTATCTGATCAAAGCACTTTGCACATTTTGTCCTTTTGAACATTTTACAAGGACCTAAGAAAGCATTTTATATTGCCAATTTCACATGATTTAAAGTGCAAACACTGCTGCCGTTATTTCCTGTTCCTGCAATTACTACCTATTCTACAGAATTGCTGTACTTTATTGAGTTATTTGTGATCTGTGATTTAACTTAGGAAGAAACTGGTTATTTTGAATGAATCAGCTGTGTTGAGATGAATTCCTCCACTGTGGGTATACTGCACTTGATGATATTTCCTTTTTTAACTTTCTCTATTGCTGTCTTTAACCTACTTATGTTCTATTGTTTTAAATCATTAATTTTTGTATGCTTTTATAATTTCTATTGTGAAAATAGAATAAAGCTAACTGATGATGATAAGATGTGGAGGGCAGGGTTAGAGATGGCTATGCAGGAGTAGATCCTGTTAAAGGTGAAAGTATTTTACTTCATTGTCTTCAAGGTTTTAAAATACTAAGCAGTATATGATGAGCAGAAAAAAGGTTCCTACCTTAGATAAATCTGTATTATCCTTTGACTGAGTACTAGGATGTTACAGCGGCTCTCACCAAGGGGGAGGGATACAGATTTGCAAGTAATAAACAAACAAAACAGAAGGCTAGCTACAGACACAATACAATAATTAACACAAGTACAGACTTTTCATTTGCTTCATTTTTAGAAAATGAAATCATGCTTACACCCTTAATTCAGGCTTCTTATTTGATCCAAAGTCTCTTGCTTACTTCAGCAAGGTTCAACTGAATATTCCCTGCTCAAAGATTTTAAGAAAATCGTACTTCAAATCTCCCACTGAAGTTATTCTTAGGATCTCTTCTCTCAGGCACTCTGGTCAAGATCTTTTTAAACAGACTTGTCTTCACTGAATACTCAGACTAACTATTTACTTGCAGGCAAGTCGCATCCTATACTCTCCTTGACTTGTAAGTGCCAAATCCCACGGATTTAATAATAGTATCAGCAGATACACAAAGTAACCAAATTCTCCAAACCAATTGTGCAAGTGTTGCATAAAAAACTTCTAATATCCCTTCCAAATATGGAAGAACCAAAATCGCACATCTATGCCTAATTCCAAACAATCCTCTGTCTCAAAAGACAGCCACATTGACAGGTAGTTGAAAATTGGGCATGGTACCCTTTTATAGAGGAGACCTGCCTTGGATGTAAATGCGTTTGGTTGTAAAATTACCTTCTCTGAAGGGTCACCCTAAACTTTTAGCCTTCCTCCCCCTATTGTTCTGAAATTTATTTTGTTGGCTTTATGACTCTGAGTACTTTGCCACTGTTGACCAGTGCTAAAGTGCATGTGCTTCTCCCTAAACATGGTAACGTTGGTGTATACACAATTGACATATTTAGTTTACTTGTAAGTCCCTTGTAAAGTGGTATAACATATACCCAGGGCCTGTAACCTAAATGCTCCCAGTGGGCCTGCCGCACTGATTGTGCCACCCACACAAGTAGCCTTTCAAATCAGTCTCAGGTCTGCCACTGCAGGGCCTGAGTGTGAGGTTTACTGCCACTTTGACTTGGCATTTAAAATTACTTGTGAAGCCTTAAACTCCCCTTTTATTACACATAAGTCACTCCTAAGGTAAGCCCTAGGTAGACCATAGGTGAAGGTGCTGTGTAATTAAAAGGTAGGAGATGTAATGTTAAGTTTTTCATGTTCTGGTAGTGACAAACACCCAAATTACTTTTTCACTACGAGGAGGCGTACTTCTCTCACAGGCTAACATTCGGAACTCCTTAAAACATTGTTAAGCTGTAATTCCTGATCAGAAAGGAGTAGCTGCATTATGTTTTATATCTTTGGAATAGTAATGATAAATCCTCTTTAATGGTGAAGTTGGATTTAACATTATTATTTTAGATATGCCACTTTTAGAAAGTGGGCATTTCTCTGCTCGTACTGCTATGTGTGCCTTGCAGCCTGTCTCCAAAACACGTCTGGGGTTGGTGACAGCTACACTTTGTGCACTCCCTCTAGACAGCCACAAACACAGGAAGTTGGGTGTGACAGAGAACTCATCTGCATTCATCTGCATTCTGATAGCTCTTCCTGGGCAGGAAGAGAGGGGGGGGCTCCCACTTACACCTGAATAGGCAGTGTCCTGTTTCCCACACAAATGGCTGATTACCCCCCACTGATAGTCTGGAGCCAAGGCTGTGAAGAAAGGAGAATCTGTGCACTTCAAAGGCTTGCTTTGAAGTCACTCCCACTTCAAAGGCCCAACTGGGTATCTCGACTCCTCACATCGAGTCTTCCATGTCGATGCTTGCTCCATCCAAGGTATTTTTTCAGCGAGAGCTCCGTGAGTCCTTTAGCCAGCCTGCCCTCCATTGCGATCATCCTGAAATTTGGATCTACCCTGGTGGAGAGCGACCTCAACTCTGGTGCTACATATTGGATTTTTGTCATTTTGGTCTTGTTTAATTCATAAAAGTATTCTCTATTTTACTAAACCTGTGTGGAGCATTTTTGTTGGGTTTCCATTGTGTTACTGTGTGTGTGTGTGTGTGTGTTGCACAAATACTTTACACATTGACTCTTCAGATAAGCTTGACTGCTCTGTGCCAAGCTACCAGATGGTGAGCACAGGTTATCTTTTAGTGTGTATCTAATCTACACTGACTAGAGTGGTTATTCCTGCTTGCACAGGGTGCATACTCAGACAAACAGAAAGCCCAGTTCTAACAAGATCCTATAGGAATCTCCAAATCCTGTGAGATCCAAGATAGTCAATAAATTGCATGAGACCTCCTTCCACCAGCGCACCTTGTCCAAAGTCATACTGGACAAGCTGGGGGCTGGACCCCCTAAACCGATGCCCAAAATGCCTAAGACCACAGATGGGCCTCTTATCCAGAGAACAAGCAGCCCCAATCCTGCCACCCTGACCTGTAGGCCCCTGAAAGGTGGCAAAAAAGGAATTGTGTAGGTTTTTCAAAAATATCAGCGAAAGTGTGATATTGATGAGTCAGTGACTCTAAGGTGGCTATTGAAGAGGTAACCCAGGACTATCAGGAAAAATCTGTGCTAGGGACCAATATCATCAGAGGCATAACAATGATGATGACAAGTGGAGGAAGATAATGATAACGTCCTATTCTCCCAAGTGATATATGGATTATGCCTCTAAAACTATGAAGTCCTAGAATTATTGCATAATTTAATTAGGTGAAGCTATAAATCAAAGGTCAGACTTTCTTTATGACTACCCAAAGAGATTTGAATGGGATTGGTTATTTATTTTACAGGACTTGAAGAAATTGGAGAGCCATCCACAGTGTAACCTTTTGGGTTATATTCTTTGGTATAGTGGATATCCATTATGTCAGGGTCCAGGTTATATCCATATATATTCTGGTGGCTCTGCAGTCCATTAAGGAAGTAGGAATTTGGCGGACAGCTTCTAGTCGCAATAACTTGGGGAATGGAAATAGGTGTGAAACTAGAACCTTTGGAGTTTTGGTGTGACTAATATGAGGAAAATGAATATTATCTTCCTTTTTTCCTTATAAAGTAAATCTTGGCTTTGTTGGTGAACTATAAATGCCAAATGTAAATTCTGTTCTGGCTGCTTGATGGCTGCCAACATCTCTATTCCTTGAACCATTCAAATTTCAGTTCTCTGAAGACATCCGCATCAGCATCACAAGCTGTATAGGGCTTGGCACTATATCTCCTTGAAACACTTGATTTATAGGCTCCAAACTATAGGCAATGATCCCCATCAGTCACCTTGTTTCTTCTCTGATTTTATATGTGAGGAAATAGGTGGATATAGTAGTAGTAATGATCTTTATTCGGTAACAGAGTACCATCAAAGTGCACATATATAAAAACATTACAAGAGATATAGCATAAGACCATTTTAAGATATGTCATAGCACAATTCTTTAAAAACATCACTAGTCAAAAAATTCATTTACTTTAGCCATTACTAGTGTGCAAAATGGAAGCAGAAGTCAAGCAAAACTGTGTGCAAATCAAGCAATAAATACGTAAAAAAATACATAAAAACTATCTTCCAACTGTATATATAAAAGCAATATTGATGGGATAAAACAGTCATTAAAATTTTTGGGCCTAATCGCTTGAGGGCACAATCAGTAGTCTACCAAGTTTATGCCATACCGCCAATAAAAATTTGCTCGTAGCAATGGCTATTACTGGAGTGGTGTCGCTCCTTAATATTCTAAGGGACACTATATATTTTGTTAATTTCAGATTTTGGCATAAAGGAATAATCCATTTCCGACGCGAGTCATGGTAGCTCAGACATAAGAATAATATGTGAGCCTCATCTTCATCTGCCAAGCCACATGCCGGACAAGTGGTAATACCGGGGTCTTGTCACACATTAAAGGGCTCCCTCAAGACCTATATTTCTTTTATCACAATTAAATTCAACATGGGCTCAACAACAATGTAGTCATATCAACAGAACTAACAACATTTCTTTTATCATAGTTGTTTATTTATCGTCTTTTTATATGCAAGATATCAATATCAAAAGTAATTCATTTTCTTTCTTTTTTTCTTTTTAAAAACTTTTTATACATAAAAGTCAACAGTAGTCACATATGAAATTCAGAAACACATACAATGTACTGTTTAACAAATAACCCCCGGAAAAAGGACAATTACACATACCAAAACTAAACAATACACAGACTCATCCAGACTCTCACAAACTCATATAGCATTCACACAAAAATATATACATCTGGATAAAGGGGAGACTATAGATTGCAAAGTCCCCTCGACCAAGTGTGGTGCGTATGTTCAACAAGATCTGATCTTTATCCAGATGTATATATTTTTGTGCGAATGCTGTATGAGTTTGTGTGAGTCTGGATGAGTCTGTGTATTGTTTAGTTTTGGTATGTGTAATTGTCCTTTTTCCGGGGGTTATTTGTTAAACAGTACATTCTATGTGTTTCTGAATTTCATATGTGAATACTGTTGACTTTTATGTATAAAAAGTTTTTAAAAAGAAAGAAAATGAATTACTTTTGTTATTGATATCTTGCATATAAAAAGAAGTTAAATAAACAAGTATGATAAAAGAAATTTTGTTAGTTCTGTTGGTATGACTACATTGTTGTTGAGCCCATGTTGAATTTAATTGTGATAAAAGAAATATAGGTCTTGAGGGAGCCCTTTAATGTGTGTTTGGTCTTTCCCCTCTTCTCCCTGACCTTAAAATATATTCCTTTAGAGAGGGTCCCCACTTTTGCATTAATACAGGGGTCTTGTGCCATTGACACGTTACTGATCTCAAAGGGAGAGTGCCAAGTCGAAAACAGATATAAAGACTTTTGGCTGGAGGAGAGGAGATAATATCTAAAAAAATCTTCATAATGGGAAAACGGCTTTTTGTCTAAAAATCTGTTTGTTAATTTACCAATTAAATGATTATTTAAGTGAATATCTTTGATGTAAGTCCAATAACTAGATTTTGTGATATCAAGGTCGGTCTTACACATTCTTTCTGGGTTAATCCATAACCTTGTCAATCCCCGCTTATTAAACCAGTCGGAGACAAATTTAACCCAGGGTATGGATTTGGCAATCCTTATGCACAACAATTCAACAAGGCAATCTCTGAATTCCTTCAGCTCCAGAGTAACCCATAATTGAATCCAGTAAATGAGTGGTCTAAGGGCGGCCAAATCAGCAATTCTTTTGAGTCCTAAATCATAAAACAACGGAATTAGTGGTGTACTTCTGGGGACAGAGACCAGCCTTCTGCCAAATCCATTTTCTGCAGCAGTGAGTTGAGAAACTTCAGTGCATCCCCAAATCTTGGCTCCATATAGGGCTGCCTCTTGTGCTTTGCCATGATAGACTTCCAGAGCTGGCGATACTGCACGGGAACTTGTTTGCCTATGCAGCCTACTAATAGCATTTGCTCTGTGCTCTAGTAGTAGTGTACTTTTCTTTGACTGATCATTCCACTTCATACTCCCCATTACCTTAACTCCTAAGTAATCAAAGCTCCTCACCCTCTCAAGTACTTCTCCCCCAACCAGTATAATTGAATTTTTGACCGCTCCCTTGCCAAATACCATGTACTTGGTTTTATTGGCATTGAGCTCCAAGCCCCTTGACACACAAAAATCGGTAAATTTGTCGACGAGGAGCTGGAGACCCATTGGACTCTTTGAAATTAAAAGGGAGTCGTCTGCAAATAAAAGAATCGGTACCTTATTACCGTTTTGTAAAGGGGAGTCATTTCTGCAGTTTTTCAGGACATCAACCACATCATTTATATAGAGGGTAAAGAGCGTAGGGGCAAGGACACACCCTTGGCATACACCCTGCTGTATGGGGATACGCTTAGTTAACTCTCCTGCATGCCCACACCATACCTGGGCAAAGTTGTTGCTATGTAGCTGGGACATGAGATGGATTAAATTCCCTGGTACCCCCATTGCATTTAAAACAGACTACAGATTTGTACAGGGGATGAGATCAAAGGCGGCTCTAAGATCAACAAATGCCACATAAAGATTCTGCTGTTGTAGTAGAGTATATTTCCAGTGTAGTGTGGTGAATCTGAAAATTTGATCTACAGTGCTCATCTTGGAGCGAAACCCTGCTTGGAGGTCTGACATTATGTTGTTTATGTCTATCCAGTGGTGTAATTTGTCAAGGATTTGTTTAGCAAAGATCTTCTGGACATTGTCGATTAGGCTAATTGGCCTATAATTCGATGGTACACATGCATCACCCTTCTTGTATATAGTGACAATCTCGGCCCCTTTCCAGGAATCGGGTATCTCCCCCCCCTCTCGCTATAGCATTGGAAAGCAGATTAAAGTAAATTGACCAAATCTGGGGTTCCGATTTATAGAGGTCCCCCAGGATTTTATCAGGTCCTGCTGCTTTAGCTGTTTTTAACACAGAGATGGCATTCATGGTATCTTCTAGGCTAAAGGTGACAGCTGGACCATCAAGTTGTAAAGTATCGCGGCAGGACAAGCCCCTTGGTGGCATTATAACACTGTCAGAGCCCAGTGGGATGTTTTCCTTAGGCTCATAGAGATCAGAGAAATGAGAAACCCACCTATCAGCTGATATAAAATGTTGGTGGTTCTTAATATTCTCCACTCTGGTTTGAGACACTGTGCACCAGAATGAGCTGTTATCATTTGTTTTTACCGCGCACAGCATATTCTCCCAGATTCTGTCTACCCATCGCTTTTTTGCCAATCTTATGGAGGTTTCATACACATGCCTTGCTTGGGCTATTTGGTCCCTCTCAACTGCCAGGACAGCACACCTTAAAAGATATTTGGCTTGCTTGCAAGGGGAATCGAACCAGGTAGTTTTTTTCCCCAGGGCTGGTTTCTTGTTGGCCATGTCTTTATAAAATATCTGTTGAAGCTCTTTAAAGAGTAGATTGTGTATGCTCAACATTGGAATTTTTTGTTCATTCACCACTTCATAATTAGCCAGAGAGTTGGCATAAAGTCCATATATCTGTGACAGCAACGTTTGGTTCATCATAATTTTTCTCATGAAGTGGCATGTTCGAAGTTCACAATTAATAAGATTCTAAGCTAGCTGGCTGTCACATAAAATATCCTGGATGCAATCAAAGGCTGGAGTGTCTGAGGGGCACAGTCTAGCACTCAAAATATCTGATCCAATTACAGAAAGGCACTTGCGCTTTACCCTTAGCCAGAATATTACTTTGTTGATTAACCCATCAATATCTTCATAGGCTCTGAACTTGAGTTTGGGCACTCGCATCATGTAGATTAAATTGTTAGAGTCTTGATTTGAATTTCTTCGGGTATAGTCAATTGGAGTTATTAATGAATAGTCTTGCTGGAAGCGAGGAATAGATTCATATGAAGCACCCCGGTGGGAAGGAAAGTTTACATTAGCACCATCCCTTGCTCTCATACTATTAGGAGCTGTTTGATTAGGATACCTTACAGATCGAGCTAGGTGATTTGCAGAGGATACACTAGAGAGTTGAGGGGTTTCTGATGACATTGTAGCACTTGAGGTGGCAGCGAGATTTTGTGTCTGATCCAGTCAATTTGAATCTGCTGGCACTTTCGAATAGGTTTGGTTCACTTTGGGGTATGAGGATGTTTGAACTGGGTCTTTGTTGCAGCAGCACAGCAAACTTTTTTGCTGTAGCAAAGAAACGTGATCCACCAGGGCAACAATCAAGTTACTAAATTGATCCAATTTTAGTGATAATATTGATAGGGATGCAGGCTCAGTAGATATCACCGAAACTGGTTGGCATCCATTTCTCATTTGATTAGCATGGCTGTATTCAGGTTGTGACTGTAATAGATTTGGCCATTCGACATCCCCTGGAATTTGAAGGGCTGCAAACCGATTATGACAGGAAATGCTCGGGGCAAGAATGACTTCGGGAAACAGTGGGCAAGGGGTTTTGGTAAATGGTATCACTGGTTCTTCTTCCGTAGCCTTAAGCTTGGATTTCAGTGATAAAGGGATTACACTCCCAGCAGATTCTATTACCGCACACTGATGGTCCGAGGCAGCAGAGCTTGTTTGATGTCTAGTGACTGCTTTCTGCAGTTTTTTAGCTTTAACCTTTTTAAACATATCCGGGACCCTTGAGGCATCACCCTTCCCTTTATCAGAGTCTACTGGGTTTAATAGAGACTCGACTTCTTCAGTTAGTAAGTCAATGTCAGCCAACGTGTCAGTATTAGGGCACACATCAACCATTTGCTTTTTATGGCCTGGTTTCTGGGATTTCTTAGTGCTGGCTTCAGCTCTAATTAGATCACCAGCTTTCCTTTTACCCATAATAGGGGTTAACCCAGTCTGCACACAACACAGCACAAAAACAAGATGGAAGAAGTTTGACTTACTCGTCTCAGTAATAGAGGGTCCTTAGCGACCTTAACTTCCACCAGTTCCTTCCAAGATGGTGCGCTCCCAACCACAGTCCCTGGCCACACACTGCGGTTTGATCTTGACTTATATTAGGAATCGTATGGGGCCACAGCAGCTGTTATATTTGAATGCCAGATGTTAGAGGGGGAGCCCGGCCCGGCCACCTCCGGTCAGTGACAAGCAAGGATGGGCCTGACCTTGGCGGGGACTCTCCGGTTGTTAATTGCGCCTCTGGGCGAAGAACGGCGTGTCGGCTGTGCGTGGAGAAGCGGGGGAGCCTGGGTAGTGGAGTCCGCTTGACCCTCTCATGCTGGCTCTCACCACGGTACAGAAAGGTGGGTATAGTGAAGGCCATGAACTTCAGGAGATAAAGTCAAAGGCAAAAAAACCGCCTCAATGACAATTCAGTACAGTTACAGTAGAACACAGTCCAGCACTACAGTCGAAAGTCAAGACTGAAGTACAAGGAAACTGAAACTAGCTGAGACAAAGTGGCCATTTTTACCTGTGTTGTGAAGCACAGAACCTCTTGTTTGGATGAACCTATATGCCTAAAAAAAGGAAAAGACATACAGAAAAGGGAAATCCAAAGACCACCATGATGGATTAGGAAATTTCTTCAATTTACTTGAAGTCACTTAAGTTAGTTTGAGAGTTATATAAAAGACCTGGCCCCCACTGACAACTTTCCTGAATGTTCTGTCAAAAATAAATACTCTAAAAGTTCCTCTATGTGGCTTAATCAGACTCTACACCACCTAACCAACAGAAATGCCCTCAGTCTTTTGTACAGGCCTTTCCTTTAAGGAGAGGCACAACACTGCCTCTCCGCATGCCCCAGCCACCAGCAGGCCTGAAAACACCCACTGGCATTCACACGTCAGATCCATCAAATTTGTCAAATAAAGGAGCATCTGTGGAGACTGGGATTCAGCACCCAACCTGAAGAGAGGCTAAAGAAGGTGTCCAAGCCATATTAGCAGGCTGGAAAAAGCTAGGGACATGCTTGTAACATACCATATATGTCACTGGGACATGCACAGTGAATGGTGATGACAGCATGACATTTTTTAATCCTTAGCTTGGATGCAGGCCATTTTCCTGTGATTGAGCATGATGCCTAGAAGCCCCCTTATGTAAAGGTCTACTCATGTGCCATGCACACCCACTGAATTGACTTCCATGTATGTGTGTCAAGTGTTTGTTGTGTGTCTGGTGTCTGCTGGCCAGACGCCATGTGGATTGTGAGAATGTGCATCCTTTGAGCCAAAGAAATCTCTTTTGGATAGCCCTTGGTTTTGACACGGCAGAAGATGTAGATGTTGATACAGGCTCTCCAGACAGGGGAAGGTTATTGCCTGCATACCTGACCTGGAGGATGTAGCTGTAGACATAAAAGCGTGGAGAGATTGAGACAAAGCTGTCATTAGAAATTTATTGTGACCTGTTTAGCAGGGGGATGTTGATTAAACTTTCCTGAGCACTGCCATTTGGGTGATAGTTGGGCTATAGTGGTGAGTCAGCAGATTCAGTTGTCAGAAGCTAAGAAGTTTCTAGACAGGGCTTGGGCCTTTTATCTTCCCTTGAGTGGCCCACCCAAGATGAATATTGACAATCAGGTGCACAGCTTCACACTCATTCTGATTGTTTCATTGGTACTCCTGCTTAGACTCAGCAGCATAACTTCCTGCTGTGAGACCCATCACCTTACACAAGGAATTGTCTACTGTGCAGAAACAAAAAGAAGTTATGAAAAGTAACCAACCCAGAGAGGTTCCTGTAGGCAGTGGATCCACATCCCCTGTCTGGAAACTCTATGTAAAAGTGGAACCCAAACCTTCCTATCCTATTCCAATTCTGAGCTGCTTCATAGACCATGGACAGGGGTAGTCCACAGAGTATTTGAAGCTAACTGGTTATCCAGGGTTGGTGCTGCTGATAAGCAGTCTCCCAGTGCTGAGGGAACATTGACTGAAACTGTGTGTCTTCCTGGAGAAGCTGTGTGTCTGTCCGAGGCCTGGAAGCTTCCTCCATGCTGAGAGGGGAGAAAGAGAGGCCTTGTCGATCAGGAGCTATTAGCCCAAGGAGGAGAAGTGAAGCTGCTGAGTCCAGGAGGCAAGCGGGCCGGAAGAATCGGTTTGGCCAAGGGAGTCACATAGAGGGCACACCAAAGCGGACACTGCTTAACATAGTAGATGAGGAATCAACTACATCATACCAGAAAATATGGGTCACATTGGGAATGATGGCATCAAAACACATGATTGTTCGCAAGTGGGGGGTACAAGACACTCCTGCACTGGAAGAGTGGGGCAGAGACATAAACTGGTGCATGCTTGCGGATAAAGCAATATAAAAAGGCAGGGGCTGCCCCTGGAAAAGGACGAAGGTTTGGGCAGCTTGGGAAGCAAGAGACGGACATTAATTAAAAAGATATAAGACTCACACTAACTTCCTTGAGAGGGACTAGCATAGTCCTACTCCCGAATCAGAGAGACACAAAGAAGAGAGGAAGGGACATGGGGCATTTGAGAGGTATTTGGTTGCATTTCCAATCTAAGCAGGGTCAGCAGGATAGCTGTATAGTATGGTTTATCTTTATATTATTTAAAATGCCAATAAAACAACATTTTTGAAAAAAAACTTAGGGAATAATTAGAAAATAAATGTATTAATTTTAATGTTTCCACTGTACCAAGCCATCCACCAACACTCCATAATAGATCTAGGCCCCATGCTGTCCTGCAAAAACGTAACTAATTCCTAAACCCTATTCCTCTACCTGCAACATGGCACCCACTAGCCAGGGTCAGGTGCAGCAAGGTAACCATTGGACAATTCGACTGACAAGCTGGAAAATGGATAACCAGGTGAAGAGCATGAAGAGGTTTTACCTACGCTGCCTCATACACTAAGCTGGAAGCGCTTTAAAATTTGAAAGAATTTCACCAATTGTGTGGGACATGTATGCCTCCAGAGAAATCCAAACTAAACTAAAATGCCAAGTGAGGCTATTATTTTTTTATAAACTCACTTAGTTCCCAACTCAATTTAGAGAGAATATGGGAAAAGAATACTATGTGCAGTCAACTTAGACCATGCCTGTATTTTTAGTCATACCAAGAAAGCATTTTGTTTCACTTTCTTGCTTTGCATTAAGATACGTGTATTCTTACATTTGTGAAATTATTTGATAGATGAAAGAGACTGAGTCATGGGATAAACTAGCCACATCTGACATAGGGAAACAAGAATTTTGGATCTATTGCACTGCTTCACACTCCGGGGTCGATTCCGATCTCGGCCGGAAGCGCACCTAACAGTATTCGTCCGGAAAAAAACCCAGCCGAATGCGTGTTTCCCGACCGATTCGAACACCCGTCCGGACGAACAAGTATGATGCATATAACAACCCATTTCCTGAGCGAGCCGTACTCACCCAATCCAGCTCCTGTTCCCCGCCTGAGCCGGATCCGTAAACGCCGATTCGAGTCGCACGGAACCAAATACACAGCACCTTCCGGCCGAACTAGTACGATGCGCGCTCCGTACGCGCCGAACCCGTCGCTACGTCCGGCACGTCTCAGCATCCGGGAGAGCCGTACATAAGCTCCGTTTCGCGCCACAAGACGATCCACGGCTACGAGACGAACAAGCCAGTGACGAGTACGAGTTGAAGACACGAGAAACCCGAACGAGACGACCCAACCATGAATCCCATCGCGCAGGTCCTACCTATACTCTACATCTATTACCGGGACCGGTACGGACGCGTACGGCGCAGACGGTAAGTCAAACACCAACAATACAAACAAAGTACACATACCCAAAATATGTCACACACACATAGGAATGCACAAATAACGTACACTAGCAACAGTACAACCATAGGGGTGGGATGGGCATCACTAATGCCATACACACCCATAGGGGGATGGATGCCTACCACTAACACCCCCCTACTCAGGGTGGGCTGGATGCCTGCCACTACTACCATCCCCACCCTTAGGGGGATGGATGCCTACCACTACCACCACCCCCACTCATGGGGGGCTGGATGCCTACCACTACCACCACCCCTACTCACGGGGGGCTGGATGCCTGCCACTACCACCACCCCTACTCATGGGGGGCTGGATGCCTGCCACTACCACCACCCCTACTCATGGGGGCCTGGATGCCTATCACTACTACCATCCCCACTCATGGGGGGCTGGATGCCTACCACTACCACCACCACCCCTACTCAGGGGGGGCTGGATGCCTGCCACTACCACCACCCCTACTCATGGGGGCCTGGATGCCTGTCACTACTACCATCCCCACTCATGGGGGGCTGGATGCCTACCACTACCACCACCACCCCTACTCAGGGGGGCTGGATGCCTGCCACTACCACCACCCCTACTCATGGGGGGCTGGATGCCTGCCACTACTACCATCCCCACCCTTAGGGGGATGGATGCCTACCACTACCACCACCCCTATTCAGGGGGGGCTGGATGCCTGCCACTACTACCATCCCCACCCTTAGGGGGATGGATGCCTGCCACTACCACCACCCCTACTCATGGGGGGCTGGATGCCTACCACTACCACCACCCCTACTCAGGGGGGGCTGGATGCCTGCCACTACCACCACCCCTACTCATGGGGGTCTGGATGCCTGCCACTACCACCACCCCTACTCATGGGGGCCTGGATGCCTATCATTACTACCATCCCCACTCATGGGGGGCTGGATGCCTGCCACTACCACCACCCCTACTCATGGGGGGCTGGATGCCTGCCACTACCACCACCCCTACTCAGGGGGGGCTGGATGCCTGCCACTATGTGGCGTGGTGGAGAAGGAGACAGGGAGGCCAAGGGTCAGTGATTACACAACTGTTTTATTTATAGGGTTTTTTTTCATGAGGAAAGAAAATACAGGATGCACCATCCGGTGTATAGTTCTTGAGTCCGAGGGCAGGGAACGTCAAGTGGAGAGTCCGGTCCTCAGGTCTGATGTTAGCACCCTCCAGTCCTCCTCGCACTCGGAAAAAGAAATAAAGAAAGGCCTGGTAAGGGAAGGGAACGTGCTATGGGGATGTCACACAGGGAAAGGGAGTGAAGGACTGAGCACACGACCGTCACCGTGACGCGCTATTTTCTCCCGGGACTTGATTAACGCTCTGCTTTAAGGTTTGCAGTGGTGGGCCCCCGTTCCTAGGTTTAGCTAGGTGGCCCGCCCTTCTCTCCAGCCTTCCCCTTATCCCACACAACCCCCAGGTGTCCCCGTACCTTTTGGAGCCACGATCCTCTTGGACCGTGGCTGGCTTGTACGCGTTGCCGGAAAGGGTCCGGCTCCCCCTTTTCTTCAGTCCTGGAAGTTTTTACTTCAAACAGCTGGGCTTCCGGCTCGATCCCTGAAGTGGGTCCCGGTTCTCCAAGTCCAGGCGGGATGAGGAAGGTCCTTCCGTCTCACTGGGAATTCGCTGATACCGATCCTTCCGGCTTCCGACTCCGTCTTGCGAGAGAGAGTCCTTCCGTCTCTTCCCCTTTGAAGGAGGGCGGAACACCTGACCAGGGCACGTGATCGGGACCCGGAGCTGAGAGCAGTGGAGTCTTAAAGGGACAGAGCATCTGAGGCGAGGGCTGGAAATAGAGGAGGGGACAAGGTGACAGGTGAGGGGGCATCCCGTCAGGCAATGGATCCGAGGAGGGCTTCACAAGCAGCTCCTCGCCACACACTACCACCACCCCTACTCATGGGGGCCTGGATGCCTATCACTACTACTATCCCCACTCATGGGGGGCTGGATGCCTGCCACTACCACCACCCATACTCATGGGGGCATGGATGCCTGTCACTACTACCATCCCCACTCTTGGGGGGCTGGATGCCTACCACTACCACCACCCCTACTCAGGGGGGGCTGGATGCCTGCCACTACCACCACCCCTACTCAGGGGGGCTAGATGCCTGCCACTACCACCACCCCTACTCAGGGGGGGCTAGATGCCTGCCACTACCACCACCCCTACTCATGGGGGCCTGGATGCCTATCACTACTACCATCCCCACTCATGGGGGGCTGGATGCCTGCCACTACCACCACCCCTACTCATGGGGGCCTGGATGCCTGTCACTACTACCATCCCCACTCATGGGGGGCTGGATGCCTACCACTTCTACCACCCCTACTGAGGGGGGGCTGGATGCCTGCCACTACCACCACCCCTACTCAGGGGGGGCTGGATGCCTGCCACTACCACCACCCCTACTCAGGGGGGGCTGGATGCCTGCCACTACCACCACCCCTACTCATAGGACGGGTAATGCATGACACAACCAGCATACTCCCACATAAGGAATGACAGAAAATTACATCCCCCCCAACACCATGACAAGCGTGTGTAGTCTCTGTCAAATGCCTACAACACTGAACATGACATTGAACGTACAATGTGACCCAGTATCACATGTGTCACACATAAATGTGTGTGGCCTCCACAATGCAAGCAGACCATGGCCACTGTGACAATGGGGTGGAACACCCCATCACCACAGTGACCAAAAGGTAAGTGTGGGTTCCATAGCTGATGCACCTCTTGAACAGTGTGGCAATGGGACCTAAAGCCCCCTCACCACAGTGACCAAAAGGTAAGTGTGGGGTCCATAGCTGATGCACCTCTTGAACAGTGTGGCAATGGGGCCTAAAGCCCCATCACCACAGTGACCAAAAGGTAAGTGTGGGGTCCATAGCTGATGCACCCCTTGAACAGTGTGGCTATGGGGCCTAAAGCCCCCTCACCACAGTGACCAAAAGGTAAGTGTGGGGTCCATAGCTGATGCACCTCTTGAACAGTGTGGCAATGGGGCCTAAAGCCCCCTCACCACAGTGACCAAAAGGTAAGTGTGGGGTTCATAGCTGATGCACCTCTTGAACAGTGTGGCAATGGGGCCTAAAGCCCCCTCACCACGGTGACCAAAAGGTAAGTGTGGGGTCCATAGCTGATGCACCTCTTGAACAGTGTGGCAATGGGGCCTAAAGCCCCATCACCACGGTGACCAAAAGGTAAGTGTGGGGTCCCTAGCTGATGCACCTTTTGAACAGTGTGGCAATGGGGCCAAAAGCACCATCACCACGGTGATCATAAGGTAAGTGTGGGGTCAATAGCTGATGCACCTCTTGAACAGTGTGGCAATGGGGCCTAAAGCCCCATCACCACAGTGACCAAAAGGTAAGTGTGGGGTCCATAGCTGATGCACCCTTTGAACAGTGTGGCCATGGGGCCTAAAGCCCCCTCACCACAGTGACCAAAAGGTAAGTGTGTGGTCCATAGCTGATGCACCTCTTGAACAGTGTAGCCATGGGGCCTAAAGCCCCATCACCACAGTGCCCAAAAGGTAAGGGTGGGGTCCATAGCTGATGCACCTCTTGAACAGTGTGGCAATGGGACCTAAAGCCCCCTCACCACAGTGACCAAAAGGTAAGTGTGGGGTCCATAGCTGATGCACCTCTTGAACAGTGTGGCAATGGGGCCTAAAGCCCCATCACCACAGTGACCAAAAGGTAAGTGTGGGGTCCATAGCTGATGCACCCCTTGAACAGTGTGGCCATGGGGCCTAAAGCCCCCTCACCACGGTGACCAAAAGGTAAGTGTGGGGTCCCTAGCTGATGCACCTTTTGAACAGTGTGGCAATGGGGCCAAAAGCACCATCACCACGGTGATCATAAGGTAAGTGTGGGGTCCATAGCTGATGCACCTCTTGAACAGTGTGGCAATGGGGCCTAAAGCCCCATCACCACAGTGACCAAAAGGTAAGTGTGGGGTCCATAGCTGATGCACCCCTTGAACAGTGTGGCCATGGGGCCTAAAGCCTCTCACCACAGTGACCAAAAGGTAAGTGTGTGGTCCATAGCTGATGCACCTCTTGAACAGTGTGGCCATGGGGCCTAAAGCCCCATCACCACAGTGACCAAAAGGTAAGTGTGGGGTCCCTAGCTGATGCACCTTTTGAACAGTGTGGCAATGGGGCCAAAGGCACCATCACCACGGTGATCATAAGGTAAGTGTAGTCATAGTAAAAGCTGCCAAAGCCAAACTGTATGGATGAATCCTGGTCACACAACAACAAACACATCAGTGGCATAGTAGTGCTTGTGTCCCATAGCAACATAGATTGGGCGAGGCAAACAGTGCAGTGTCACAGAAACATCGTTTTGGCCATGTGCATACAAACATCACACATGGGGGACCAAATTGTCAACATTCACAAATAACACAATGACAGAAGTGACCATCATAATGCTGACCCACATATCTGCACCAATGGACACACAAATGTAGATATCCTGTGGAGACTGTTGATGTCAGGTGAACAAATACCATACCATGGCATCAATGGGACATACAAACCATGATCATTGTGCTGACTGATGACCTAGGAGTCCCAGGGACAGCAGGGGAAACCCACCAAACAACATACAGCCAATGGCACACTACAGAAATGCCAATGCAGTGGTGCAAATGCACAAACACAAACAGGCAGCCTCACACTGCATGTCAAACACAACAGGTGATGGGTGTGTGTGCCAGTCTCCCCAGGCAACCACACAACACATGAGGAGGCCTGAATTCCAATGACACAGATGTGTATACAGTGCCACACAAAAGTAACTCATGGATCGGATTTCCCTATGTGGGCAATCAGGCATTGTGAGATGAGAGGGAGCCCAAATTGCACATGTCACACAAGCTTGTAGGAACAGCAACTAACACAGCAAGAGACAGACCCACCACTGCACTACCCCCAGGGACTCCACATTGTGCTGACACTAGCCCGCATGACAATCCAACTGTGCTGACAAAGGTAGATGTCGTTCACACTGTGAACCACAGCCATGTGTCCTGAGCAACAAACTACCATCACACCTACACAAGCTCCAATCAATCAGCACAGCCTGCCAGCCAAGGCCAATATGGAGGTAGGGGTATAGCCGTGCAACAACCCACATTTGCACACTCAACACCACACACCCTGATCTCCACCAATGTGCAGCAGTGAAGCTGACATGGACTGGTGACATTGCACATGCACCCATGACAATCCCAGGGGTGGTGGGGGGAACTAAGGTGCAGAAACCCATCACACATGGCCAGTCAACAAGACTCGTCAATGTCTGACACACAGCACAGTATGCCTTACATGGGCATGATGTGAAATCCACCACAATCAATGGGATCCTGGCCATAGTCACACACCAACTAAGAAGCCAAGGTGACACACAAAGAACACACGTACACAACTTCCAACATTGCAGCTCTGACCCTGAGGAGTGGCAGCAGTCACACACACAACATGTCACAATCACTGAAAGCTACCACAAACTGTAAATCACATGACTTGTGTAAACAACAAGTGCCAAGGGAATCCTGAATGTGTCCCATCTGCGTTTGCCCACATCCCCAGCCCTGACAACAAAGACAACCTGGGATGACAACCTCATGAACATTAGTTTGCCATGCACCCACATCACGGAGAAACCAGGTCCAAGATGCTGGATGAACACAGACCAACTCTGCAAGCATCACAAACAGGAACATCCCTAGGGACACAGCCTGTGTAGGAAAAGGGAAGGGAACACGCACAGACATGCTTACACAACACACAACACGGGCACACACAATGTCACCGGATTACACACTGCCATGAGGGCACTCCACTCCTGTGGAAGGTCCGCTGTGCCAAACCTTGTCTGTGCACGACTCAAACATGTCAGCAGGACACTCCGTCAGTGAGTCAACAACTACAACACACAGAAGGCTCTGCTCTCATCAGCCTGGGTACGGGAGTGTCACGTCAGTCATCTGCATACACACAGAACACGTGGCAAGCCAGTTGCACTGTATACACAGATGAGTCCTTCAACATTGATGTGCAAAACTGCATGTCCAGTGGAGATGGGCACACAGTCAGGGAAATCGGAACATTGAACAGTGGTAAGCCCACCAGATGTGCATCAGTGTAAGACAAAGATGTTCATTTACAAATGCAAAACGTACATACATCCCTGTGTCAAATGCTGAACATTACACCCTCAGACTGCAGCAAAGGATGCCATAGATCCAGAGTAGAACAGGACACATATCCCATGGACCACATGGAGTCCATCACAGCAACACTTCATTTCCCTGATCTGAACACTATTACAACTGCAAATGCAGGATGCTACTCATCTACATCATGTACATCAAAAGAAAAACCACAATTAAACAAAAAGAGGCTTTATTCAGCTAATGTAAAATGAAAAGTTGAGGTCCAAAAGAAACTAAGGCCAATGGCCAGTCCAAATCCATGTCTCAACAGGGTGACAAGTGACAACTGGTCACCCATTGCTTGCCTGCACTGGTGCGGACAGGGGACATCCCCCTTGGAGGGGCATACAAGGGGCAGGCCTGGCACTGCAGGGACAGGATCAGGGGATGGCAGAGTGAGGCAGTGAAGGGGTGGTGGGTGCAGGAGTGTCACCGGCAACTGCAGTGGAGGTGTCTGACTCAGTGGGGGCCAGCACCACCGTGCTACACAAGTCAGTTGGTGTGGGTCCTGCAACCACTGCAGTCGGCTGGTCTGATGAAGTGGACTGGGTCCCCACTGCAGTGCCCGAGTCAGACGGGGTGGTTGTGGACTCCACTGCAGTGCATAACTCCAAGGGAGTGGAAGGGAGGGCAGATGAGGTGGGCAGGACAGAGGGGGGGGGACACGGTCCCCACACCAGTGGCACTAACAGGCAGAGTGTCTGGGTTGGGGGTGGAAGAGCAAGTGGCGGGGGGGAGGGCCTAAGCAGTCTGGGGATGTGGTATCGGTGTGTGGGGGAACCTGGGGCAGGGTGTAGCGGGGGAACCTGTGGAGTGGTGGCCTGGGTGATGGAGGAGAGAGACTGGGTGGTGGAGCTGCGTGGTGGTGGTGGTGGGGTCTTGCTCTTCCTGGTCCGGGGGACTTCCTAATGGGGTCCTGTGTCTGCCTGCGCCTGGGGGAGGGTGTCCGGGGGCGAGGGGCACTCCCCTCTGTGTGGGTGGACTTCCTCTTCCCCGGTATGCTGGATCAGCAGGATCGGAGGGGAAGAGGCCGAGGTCACACAGGAAGAGCTGCTGTGTAGGTGGGGTAGCAGGTGAGGCAAGGGAAGGGGTCTTGGAGGGAGAGGATTTGGAGGACTGCGGAGTGACTGTGGATGCCTGTGTGTGTGCTGTTCCCCATCCCCTGTGTGTGTGGTATCTGTCCCATGAGGATGCTTGTGTGCACGTCTTGCCTTTCTTTTGGGTGTGTCTGTGCTGCTCGTGTCTGTGTGTTTGGGTGATTGTGCAGGTGTGCATGTGCTTTGGACAGGTAGGGTGGCAGGAAGTGTGGATGGGGCAGAGGTGGGAGGGGTGAGGGACTGTTGGAGGAGGGACACTGCTGCCGTCAGGGAGGAGTCCATGGACCTATTGCTCCTCTGTAGAGCAGACATACCCGTTGAGATGCCCTCCATGAACGACACCAGCTGTGTCAACAGAGTGGTGTGTGCATGGAGGACAGTCAGCATTGCTGTCAGCCCTACATGGAGCTGCCGAAGGAGGTACACAGACTCCTCACTCAGGGCAGCAGGGGACACGGGCAGGGTGTGCGGTGCCTGGCATGAAGGAGACACTCTCCCGAGCACGGGAGCCTCCACGGACCTCAGGAATGGGAGCCAATGGGAGGGCAGTGGTGGTGGTGGTGGTGGTGGCGGGCCAGACAGACTAGCTGGGGTGTGGTGGCTGCTGACACCCGCCTCCACAAGGGAGTCATCCTCTGAGCTGCTGTGGTCCTCAGCTGAGGTGGATGGTGCTGAGGACTCCTTGGTGTGGCTCCCCTCACCCTCCATGCCACTGGGTCCCTCTGACCACTCGTCGGACGCTGACCCAGTCTGGCTCCGCTGCTCCTCCTGGTCCGTGGAGCTGTCCCCTCCTGTGGCCGTGGATGTATCTGCAAACAATTAGGGAAACAGACAAACATCAGTCACCTGCACTGACCGCACAGACCACAGTAAGTACAGCACATCACAGAGCAAGCCCTGGCATCCTTAGTTGAACATTGCCTAAAGTCCTCACACAGATTCGGGGAAGCCAATTGTCAGTCTGATGGTCAACCATGGGACTCACACCCCTCCTGCCCTTGCACCCATCTGTCTGGTGCCTGTCTGATGGTAAGACCCCAGTGTGGACACATGCACCACCTACACAGTTGTTGGACATTGCAGAGAACACTGTGAAGTATGTGAACATGCACACCACACATCTGTTGCCACTGAGACAGTGCAGGTGTCCGGATGAAGAGATGGCCAGAGTCTAAATAGAAATGCATGTGATGCATACCAGCACCACACACCATGATGCACCCATGTCCGGATAGGCAATGCCACAATGGGGTGCATGTTGCACATGTCACTACCCTGCAGGATCAGTCTTAGGAAGTTTAATGCCATGACACAGGCATGCGTGCAAAGTCATACATCACTGTCTCCAGTCTCATGGCCATAGCAGCCAGCCAACAACAGTCTGAACTGTGTCACAATCCTAGGACATGGGGAATGCAAGTTATGTAACTGACAAGTGCATATGTCCATCCCCCAAAAACCACATCATCAGAACTACTATTTGTCCACGTCATACCAATTGGACATATGGGGGACATGAAACACAACTCTCTGAACATGAGCACCTCACAGTGTGCTGTGAATGAGAAACAGCTGCCTGAAAGTCACAGTCGCATACACCTGTGTGCACAGTCAAGTGATCAGACACCTATAAATCACAGAAGTATCGTCTATCATGGTCACATGTCCGCTGGTATGCTGAGCCCTAACCAATAAACATACCAGTAGTCCTGACAACGAGGACACAGCACAATGACACAGAGGCAGACACCTGAGGGAACATTTCACTGATCACAACATGCCAGATGGTACACGGGAGTGGGAGTACAGAGTGTATTGTATGCCCTGGAGTAGGCATGACTGTCTAGCTCCAACTGTAAGAGGGATGAGTCCTGGACAGTAGGCAGGTGGCTAAGCACGTGTGACACACTTGATACACATACTCCTGAGGCCCAAACATTGTTCCCACCGGCAGCATGGGTGTGTGCCAAATTCCCCAGGGACATGTGTTGATTCAGATCAGCAAGTGGACCACATATCAAAGTTACACCCAGATTACATGTCAGAACTTAGGCATTGTGTAAGCAATTGACCCACACATGAATCCCACAACATAGTCACGGGAACAAATGCTGTCCCCCACCTTGAGCAAAGCTAAATGCAATGACACAGTCCCCAAGTGACACAATTTCCTGACTGTAAGGGCCACACATATGCGTATAAGAGGAGAAGTGGGCATGTCACAAATGAGGGACATGGGTCCTGGACCACATGACTGATGTACTGTGGAAGTTTAACCAGGCCAGAGGAGGGCACATAGCATGTCAGACAAAGTGCACAGTGCAGTCATGGACTCACCCCCTCCTTGCTGCTGTCTGGCCTTCAGCTGCCCATCCAGGTCAGGGAAGACCACCGCCAGGATCCGGAGCATGTAGGGGGTCAGGGTCCGGTGTCCGCCCCTCCTGTGAGGAGGCGACAGCTTCAGCTGGACCCTTGCGATCCTCTGGGTCCAGCCCCGAAGGTCCTGCCACCTCTTCTGGCAGTTGCAGATCCTGCGCCTGTAGACCCCCATGGATCTTACTTCCCGGGCGATGGTCAGCCAGATTTCCTGCTTCTGGTGGGCATCAACCTGTGAGGATGAGAAAGTGAAAAGGCCATTACTACACATGCATCATATCCGTGCATCACACAGTTGGATATACATGTCTCAATCACAGGGGCATATGATGTACATAGGCAGTGCAACAATGGCTATGAACAGTTTGCCAGCAGTTACTACATGGTATCATTGCATGGGAAGTAAACCTTGTTGGAGTGCACTGTTACTGCACTGTACCTGTTCAGTGCATGTAACTACACACTTTGGGGTGTGACAACTACTCAGTGAGCATGCTAGCCAGTGGTGTGCACACTGTAAGTCCTGCTAGTCAGACAACATGCACAATTGGTAAGGCAGTGGACAGCACACTCACCTACTCCCCTGGTTTCCCATACAGCTTGCTGTACTGTGGAAGGAGGCTGTCCAGCAGGGCCTGGTTCTCCTCAAGGCTGAAGGCTGGGGCTCTATCCACAGTACGTGCCATTGCAGTAGCCAGAGGATGCAGAGACAGCAGCAGTGTTGTTGGCAGATGTCGTCCTGGAGCATGTAGTGCAGGCAAGTGAGCTCTCAGGGGAACATCCAGCATTATATGTGTGCTGCAGAGGCAGATACTGTCCCATGTGTCCAAAGTGATAGGTCCAAGTCATTTGCATCTTCTGAATCTGACCAATCCATGGAATAGCAGCACTATTACACGCCCACAGCATCCTTCAAATCTTCAAATTCATGACATCCATGATTTTGCAACATTGTTGTGGCTGGCCAACTGAATTCACTGCATCAGACTCGTTGGAGCCACGAAAACGCGTCCGTTGCCATGCCAGGCCCCAGCCAATGCGTGCGCACCGTTCGGTTCATTGCCGTACAACGCGAAATTCGGGGTACAACGCGTACCCGCACACAACACATGCATTGGGCCGGCCGGGCACACCGATCGGTCCATAGCTGTACAACGCGTACCCGCACACAACACATGCATTGGGCCAGCCGGGCACACCGATCGGTCCATTGCTGTACAGCGCGTATTTCAGGGTACAACGCGTACCCGCACACATCATATGCAATGGGCCGGCCGGGCACACCGATCGGTCCATTGCTGTACAACACGTACCCGCACACAAAACTGCATTGGGCCGGCCGGGCACACCAATCGGTCCATATCTGTACAACGCATATTTCGGGGTACAACGCGTACCCGCACACATCATATGCAATGGGCCGGCCGGGCACACCGATCGGTCCATTGCTGTACAACGCGTACCCGCACACAACACATGCATTGGGCCGGCCGGGCACACCGATCGGTCCATTGCTGTACAACACGTATTTCGGGGTACAACGCGTACCCGCACACATCATATGCAATGGGCCGGCCAGGCACACCGATCGGTCCATTGGTGTACAACGCGTAACCGCACACATCATATGCATCGGGCTGGCCGGGCACACCGATCGGTCCATTGCTGTACAACGCGTATTTCGGGGTACAACGCGTACCCGCACACATATGCAATGGGCCGGCCGGGCACACCGATCGGTCCATTGCTGTACAACGCGTACCCGCACACAACACATGCATTGGGCCGGCCGGGCACACCGATCGGTCCATTGCTGTACAACGCGTATTTCGGGGTACAACTCGTACCCGCACACATCATATGCAATGGGCCGGCCGGGCACACCGATCGGTCCATTGCTGTACAACGCGTACCCGCACACATCATATGCATTGGGCCGGCCGGGCACACCGATCGGTCCATTGCTGTACAACGCGTATTTCGGGGTACAACGCGTACCCGCACACATCATATGCAATGGGCCGGCCGGGCACACCGATCGGTCCATTGCTGTACAACGCGTACCTGTACAAGTCAGTCGCATATGTCACCATGCGTGTCACTGGTGAACGTATGCCAGACACATATACCTGCCAGAGACCCAGGGGCACACCCACAACACCACACCCACTCCACACTGTTTCCTAAGGCATGTAAGGCTGCATTACCATTTCTGTGTATGGGGGTTGATGTGGTTTCTGTGGTGGCACTGGTGGGCAGCCACACCCAGGCTGTGCATGTGTTGATGGGGACAGGGTCCTTTGTGTGTTGTGCACATGACCACTGTGATGTGCAACAGTTCATTTCGAAGCATGTGGCATGGTCACATTTCCAGGTTGTGTATGTGTGTGACATGTCACATACCCCCAGGGTCCCATGGGGGGAAGGCATGTACGTCACAGGATGACCCATTGCCACAATAGTGATGTCCCTCCACAGTCTGTGTGCATGTTGTGTTTCCGATGTCTCTGATTCCATGTGCACGATGGGAGACAGTCTCCACATCAACGTTGTTTGTGCATGGACTTTGATGTTGTGCGTCACTGGCGTCCATGTGTGTACTGCTGAGGCGACAGGGGCCACTACCTGTGGGAGTCATGTTAGTTTTTCTGACGTATACATGATACGCCATGTCATGCCAGTGTCCATGTGGCAAGACAGGGTCCCTGGGAATCTACCTGTCAATGAGCTGTGATGCCTGTGGCGCATCTGTCCAGACATGTCACTGTGGTGTGTGTGTGTGGAACGTGACAGCAGTAAATGGGTACTTTGACACAGCCTAATGGTTTCCCATAGCACAACCTGGTACCTGTTGTGCACACATGTTGTACTGAGAAGTTAGATGATGGCCATGTAGGTGCGAGTTATGTCCGAACAGAACGGCACACACATCAAGTACTTGTGTCTCGTAATGATGTATCATGTGAAATTGAGTATGGTGAATGGCACATCTGTAGGGTGACTGACAATCTTTCTTCCTTCATCCTGTGCACTGCAGGGCTCCAGCTGTCCATAGACCATTCCCTGACCTGGCAACGATGGTGGAACATGACAGCATCCGACGGTACCGCTTCACCAGGCAGCTGATTGAGGATTTGGCAGTGCGCTTGGCACCACATCTGCAACCTGGCCGCCCAAACCCTACAGCGCTGACCCCCAAGGTGAAGGTGATGGCAGCCCTACACTTCTTTGCCACCGGTACCTTCCAACACACTGTGGCGACTGCTGGTGGGATGTCACAGACTATGTTCAGCCGTGTGCTACTCGATGTTTTGGAGGCTATGTTGAGGAACCTGAACCAGTTCATCTATTTCCCCAAACGTCGACAACTCACTGACGTTAAGAGTGACTTTTATGCCCTCGGGAGGATGCCACATGTAATTGGCTCCATTGATGGGACACATGTGGCTTTGGTACCACCACAGGCACATGAGCAAGCCTACCGTAACCGCAAACACTACCATTCGATCAATGCGCTGGTGGTATGTCTTGCAGATATGACCATCACACATGTGTGTGCCCGTTTCCCCGGTTCTGCTCACGATGCGTACGTGATGAGGAGTATTCGCATCCCGAGGATGATGTCACAGATGCCGAACCAGCGTGCCTGGCTTGTCGGTGTCTACTGACTTTGTACCATTGTGTGTGTTCTACTATGTTGTATTCCGCCCACTTTTCGAACTCAGCTAATGTGCAATTGTCTGTCTGTAGGTGACTCCGGATACCCCAACATGCCGTGGTTGCTGACACCCCTCAGGAACCCTGTGACACCAGCCCAGATGCGCTACAATGAGGCACATGGTCGGACCAGGAGAGTGATCGAGCGGACCTTTGGTCTCCTGAAGAGCCGCTTCCGCTGCCTGGACAAGACAGGAGGGGCCCTCCCATATGCCCCAGCAAAGGTGTGCAAGATCGTCATCGTTTGCTGCATGCTCCACAACCTGGCAGTGCGGAAGGAGTTGCCTCTCATCCTGGATGACGATGACCAACGTCCGCCACCTGTGGAGGATCCTGGCCTGGACCACGATGCCAGTGATGATGATGATGATGATGATGGTGATGTCCGCACACAGCTCATCACCAACTTCTTCAGCTGAATGTGAGTATCCAGGGAGATGCAATGTGAATTATGTGACTTTGCATGATATGTGTGGGCGGTGCTCTGGTGCTGTTTTAGTGTGGCCATGTGCCACTTGACTGGATGCGTGCAGCAATGTGTCCTTACAGGTAGTCTGTACTCCACAACAGTGTTGACATGCTAACTTGGTTTTATGTAGGTATCTTGTGACATGTATTAGGCATGAGTATTGCAGTTCTGTCCTGTTTTTCTGTGGTTTTGACTGTGTCTCATGTCTGTCCTTCACAGGGTGCTTACAGAGTTGTTTGGTCAACTTGGATCCCCCAACACCATGATTCAGCTTTCAGGGTGGCAGCAGTCGTTTCCCTACAGGTGATGTGCCACACACCCCTGGACTTCATATCTTCTGCACTTGTTGACTGTGTGGCCACTGCCACGTGGGATTACCTTGCATTTGTAGTGGAAACAACATGTTACAAATGTGTAATAAACCTGTGCTTCACTTTGGGATGTGCGTTGTCTGTGGTCACACATCTGACTGACATTTGCTTACTGCACCTGTGGGCTAGTTGACACAGACTCTGAATAGGTGTGGTGTCTGTGCATTCCACAGTATTTCCTTGCAACATCACTGTAGGCGATGAGTCCGATGGCCCTGGTGTCTCTGTGTTGTGTAGCCCTAGTGGTGTGTCTCCCTCATATGTGTCCCGTCAACATGACTCACATGACGGTGTTGTACTTGCTGTTGCACTTAGCATACACAGTGTAATTTAGCAGATCATCATCACCATAACAGTATCCACATTTGAATAACAACAGAGGCAAGTATGGTGTACTAGTGATTTTATTTACAGAAATGTGTGTGTGTATAGTGCACAGGATGGTGGGTGCTGTACATTGGGATTGTGATCCAAAGTTCCCAGATGAGTTGGAATTCTTGGTAGCAGAAATGTCCTGAGTGAAGTCCACAGTCATGTGATAAATCAGTCCAACTTGAACTCCCCATGTCATGTGGGAGAGTAGTGTTGCATTCGACAGGGTGAACAGTTTGCACACAAAGGAAAATTTCCGGAACAGGTGTTGGCTTCCTGGGGGATGTACGTGGCCATCAACCTCTCAGTTTTACTTCCTCGGACGACCCCTCTTCTTTGGGGGGGACCCTCACGTGCAGGCTGCTGCGGTGCAGGGGAGTCTCCGCCAGAGTCCTCCTCCATCCCTGTGGCGGTGTCAGTTGTTGCAGCACCAGATGTTGTGGGCACACAGGGAGGTGTGGCCATGTTGGTGCTAATCTGGCGGAGGCATGTCAATATGTCCCTATGCACCGCTGTGAGTTCTTGCAATGTGTCCCACTTGGACTCCATGCCAGACATGTGTGTCTCCACACGGGACATGTGTGTCTCCACACGCGACATGTGGGAGTCCAAGCGGGCATGATGGGCAGCCTGCTGCTGTTGTATGTCCTTGAGGATCCCCACTACCTGTCTGACCTCTCCGGTGCTATTCTGGTACGCATCAGCGATGCGTGCCAGTTGTGGGTCATCATGCAGTCCAGACCCCTCTGCAATCAGCGACCTATGTCTCCCACCCCTCCCACCACCCCTGGCGACACGTGCAGGAACTGCGGTGTCACGCATGGGTGACCCCAGGCCCCCTTAGGGGTTGTTAGTGGTGGTGTTGTCTGTTGCTCCACGGTGTGCCTGGGGCCCTGTGCTGTTGTCATCGGTGGGCCTTGGTCTGTCCGTGTCGGCAGGGGTGGTCTGTGTGTTGGCAGTTGTTGGAGGGGTGGGTGCAGGGGGTGCAGATGTTGGTCCTGCTGGTGCTGCATGACGACTCTGACCGGAGGTGCCAGGTTGGTCTTCGCCATCCGAGGAGTGCAGAGGCTGTTCCACACCAGTGAGCTCAGTGTCCCCCGGAGCCTGGGACAGGGACTCCTCCTCGCCTGCTGCTGTGTCCCCATCATCATCACCTGTATTTGGAAGAGACAGACATTGTATGTTATGTTTCTATAGGCATCAATGGTTCACACACCTGACAGTTGTGACTGTACCTCTGGATGCGGGCATGTACATTGCATTGTCCTAAGTTGTCACAATAAGAGGTTGATATTGGTGTGGCACATTGTCCTGCATACCTGGGGCATTTAAATGTGAATGTTGAGGTGTGTGCATGGCCAGCATTGGTTGTATTTGGTGGACAACCGGCCATCCTTCTCCACCTAGCCCAGTTATCCCACCATGACGCATGCCACCCTAGCAGTGGGTTCAGGTTGACTCTCAGGATGTCATTCAGTGGTGTCTTGCTGTTGGTTGTTACACAGTTCCCAGCAGGGCCTTGTGCTCCCCACAGCAGTGCCTAGTGTCAGCCATCTTGTCAGTCCTTCTCCACTCCCTGTGATGTGAGCATAATTCAGAGTGGAGTTGATGGGCCAATTGTGAGGGTGAGCAATATCTGTGACTACAACTCCCATCATGCTATTGCCTACACCCCCCTTCCCAGCATGCCCGTACTTCCTTCCTTTTGACTCTGCCGCCCTGTGGGGTAGT
The DNA here is from genome assembly GCA_963921515.1 of Calotriton arnoldi. Lineage (NCBI taxonomy): Eukaryota > Metazoa > Chordata > Amphibia > Caudata > Salamandridae > Calotriton > Calotriton arnoldi. The sequence continues at coordinate 841,974 of CAWUFW010002753.1, forward strand.
GTGCCTATGCTGACAGGAAGGCTGACAGTGTTGTCCTTGCGTTTGTTTGGCTACAAGTCCCAGAAGTGTCCCTGTGCTTCACACAGCATTACCCAGGGTGGTGGTCTTTGTGGGATCTTCTTTGGGATGTGAGGCATTGCATTCTCCCCGGTGGGTTATGTGGAGTTTGTGTTGAGGGGGTGTGTGAGGTGAGCTGCTTGTAACTATGGTCAGTGCTGTGAGTCCTCCTTCCCACCCAGCCAAATATCCCACCATGCAACGTGCTTGCATTGCAGGGAGTGCAAGTTGGCTTTCAGGATGTCAGGCAGTGGTGTTCTGCTGTTTGTTGGTGCACAGTTCCCAGCAGTGCCATGTGCTCCCCACAGCAGTGCCCAGTGTCAGCCATCATGTCAGTCCTTCTCCACTCCCTGTGATGTGAGCATGGTTCAGAGTGGAGTTGATGGGCCAATTGTGAGGGTGAGCAATATCTGTGACTTCAACTCCCATCATCCTATTGCCTACACCCCCCTTCCCAGCATGCCCGTACTTCCTTCCTTTTGACTCTGCCTCCCTGTGGGGTAGTGTGCCTGTGCTGACAGGAAGGCTGACAGTGTTGTCCTTGCGTTTGTTTGGCTACAAGTCCCAGAAGTGTCCCTGTGCTTCCCACAGCATTACCCAGGGTGGTGGTCTTTGTGGGATCTTCATTTGGTATGTGAGGCATTGCATTCTCCCCGGTGGGTTCTGTGGAGTTTGTGTTGAGGGGGTGTGTGAGGTGAGCTGCTTGTAACTATGGTCAGTGCTGTGAGTCCTCCTTCCCACCCAGCCAGATATCCCACCATGCTACGTGCTTGCATTGCAGGGAGAGCAAGTTGGCTTTCAGGATGTCAGGCAGTGGTGTTCTGCTGTTTGTTGGTGCACAGTTCCCAGCAGGGCCATGTGCTCCCCACAGCAGTGCCCAGTGTCAGCCATCTTGTCAGTCCTTCTCCACTCCCTGTGATGTGAGCATGGTTCAGAGTGGAGTTGATGGGCCAATTGTGAGGGTGAGCAATATCTGTGACTACAACTCCCATCATGCTATTGCCTACACCCCCCTTCCCAGCATGCCCGTACTTCCTTCCTTTTGACTCTGCCTCCCTGTGGGGTAGTGTGCCTGTGCTGACAGGAAGGCTGACAGTGTTGTCCTTGCGTTTGTTTCGCTACAAGTCCCAGAAGTGTCCATGTGCTTCACACAGCATTACCCAGGGTGGTGGTCTTTGTGGGATTTTCATTTGGTATGTGAGGCATTGCATTCTCCCGGGTGGGTTCTGTGGAGTTTGTGTTGAGGGGGTGTGTGAGGTGAGCTGCTTGTAACTATGGTCAGTGCTGTGAGTCCTCCTTCCCACCCAGCCAGATATCCCACCATGCAACGTGCTTGCATTGCAGGGAGTGCAAGTTGGCTTTCAGGATGTGAGGCAGTGGTGTTCTGCTGTTTGTTGGTGCACAGTTCCAGCAGGGCCATGTGCTCCCCACAGCAGTGCCCAGTGTCAGCCATCTTGTCAGTCCTTCTCCACTCCCTGTGATGTGAGCATGGTTCAGAGTGGTGTTGATGGGCCAATTGTGAGGGTGACCAATATCTGTGACTACAACTCCCATCATGCTATTGGCTACACTGACTTCACCAGCATACACAGAATTCCTTCCTTTCAGTGAGCTTCCCTGTGAGGTGGTGTTCTAGAGGTGGCAAAATATCTGACAGTGTTTGTTGGGTTTATTTGTGCCACTGCCTTGCTCTATTTGTTGTTAGGTTTGTACATGTCATGACACAGTTACATATCACTATGAGATGGCATGTATTGTGTTTATCTAACTGACATACACATCTTGGGATGATTATCTTTTGGTTGCTGTTGATTTGCTAGGGGTGGATGGTTTGACTGTCCCCTTGACAGTGATGTGTGTGTATTGGCACACAATATTGTGTATATTAGTTGTCCATATACGCTCACTGGTGGTAGGATGGCCCGCACCTCCTCCTCCCAGGGCCTGAGGTATACTGGTTTTGCAGGAGGGCCACTGCCGGTGTGCTGGCTCAGGAGGTAATCCTTCTTGAGTAGGTCTCTGACCCTCCTGCGCACATCATACCACCTGTTCTGGATGTCTTCCTTTGTGCGCAAACATGGTGATTGTGCATTGACCCTGTCGACGATCCTCGCCCACATCTTGGTTTTCTGCGACATGGGGGTCTGTTGGACCAATGTGCCAAACAACTGTGGCTCTACCCTCAGGATCTCGTCTACCATGACTTCCAATTCACTATCTAGGAACTTTGGATTCTTCTTTAGGGGCATGGTGATGGGTGGTGGTGGTGGTGATTGATGTGTGTGTGTGTGTGCAAGTGAGGGTGTGTGTGTAGGTTTTGCTGGGTGTGTGTGAGGGTGCTATTTGTTGAGGTGCTAATGGTGTGTGGCTTTTGTGTTGGATGAGCTGTGTGTGTGTCTGTGTTTGCTGTGTGATGGTGTTCTGTGCTGGCAGGTCAGTGGAATTTGCAAAGGATCATGGTAGGGATTTGTGGGCTTTATGTAGGTGGAGTTGGGGTGTGTCCTTGTTCCATTTTTTTCTCCCCCTGTATTTATTGGCTTTGTCATTGCTTGTTTGGCCCTTTTTTTTGGTATTTTTTCATTAGTGATTATTGTGCATATAGCAGTCGTTCTTCTGACCGAGTTGGACGTTGCAGTTGTCTCGTGCGCGCCTGTCCGAGTCGTTCCCGCTGTGTTTTAGCTCCGTTTCATATGCGGCGTACGCGTCGTTCGCGGGGTATTGTGTTTGTTCGGCTGGCTTTTGTATGCGTGTCGGTCGTACTGCTTGGGCTCCGTGCGAGTCGGTCTGAATTTGCCCCCATTGCATTGTACTGCGCGGGTCAGAGTTCGCGGGTACGTTTCGTTCGGGTTGTTTCCTGGTGCGTGTCGGTCGGTGCGATTCGCGTGGTTTCCCGGCCGGATAGCTTGTTTCCGTCCGGGTCGTTCATTTGCCTTGAGTTCCGTACGAGTCGGTCGTGATTCACATGCATTTCATCGTACTACGCGGGTCGGACGGCGCCTGTACGTGTCGGTCGGACTAAATTCCCGTACCGAGTCGGTTGGCACGTTTTCCGGCCGGAATCGGCCCCTCCATGTGTGCTGGCTGCCAGGGTGATGTCACCTGTCCTACCATTTTGCATGCAAGAAATAGTCCTTTGGATATGTAAACATAAGGAATATTTTATTTGTATTGCTCGCGGTCACGTAAAATACCCCCAAAACTGGGAGATGTGTTTTATTGTGCCGAAAGAGTCGGGACGCATGGTCAGGCAGCAAAAAACTGGGACTGTCCAGAGAAATCTGGGAAGTCTGATTGCTCTAACCATGAGTGACATTTGTTCCCCACCATACCCACCATTTAATTTCAGAACTTGTATACTCCCACACTAATAAATTGCATTTACACCCCGGTGGTGCCAACAAAGGGTTGGAGAAATATGCACTCCCCTCAAATACACCAAAGACAGTTACTACCGTCAGAGAGTCGGGTGTTTCACCTGCCTCAGCAGCTCATGGTAAAACTAAGGTTATGCTGTATTTGAATTAATTCCTCCTTCTGGATGTTCTAGACTGCTATCAATGTCATTGGACTGGTTAAATATTCGTTCACTATTAAAATATTGCTAATTAATTGATTCTGTGATACCTAGAAAACGGCTGCATATTGCCCTACATCATCTGTGCAGTGAACTCAGCTCTATTCATTTGTTCCCTTTGATGAAGAAGGGTCCTTGCTCATTATTTTCTCTGCAATTGGGTAACTGGGAGAAAAAATCCTTTGCAATCTTTTCCCATCTTACCTACCAGTCAACAATCTGAACTCTGGTAAGGCACACCTGCAAGGGTCCCCTTTTACATCTGTGGGATGAGGGTAAATCATTCAGTTCAAAAGATCTTTATTTCGCAATACTTAAATAGCATAAAAAGTGTTTTAAATACAGTATACCAAAAAGCACAATATGGTAAAAACAATATAAAATTGAAAATACAATACAGTATTACATTCGTAAAATTTGCACTGAAAATTAGGGCGAACAAACTCATAATATGTGGGTGCAAAATCAATTCTATATTGAGTTAAAAGAGTTTGTCCTCTTTATCTCTTTGACTTTCCTGCTTTCCAGTCTTACGGTTGGAGTCTCCTGCTTTTTAGAGCGGACCATAAAAATGAAGCTAAACAGTAACATGTAAAATGGTTAGTCAACATTTGTAAAAATACAAGACTGGGCGACATTGTCTGAATTTATGCCTGCGTATGAGCAGAAACATATATCCTTTCCTTTACTCAATATAAAATTTACAAAAAAATATACAGTGCAGGTCTGTTTGATGTGATTGGCCATCGTATGGGCAGGCGGGGAGGGCTTCAATAGTATAGGTGTCACTGGGGTAACCTAACATCATCAGGATGCAATTTAATCGAAACCTCACCAAAATGAATCGATGTTGTTGATTTATCACAAGGTTTAGATAGGAAAATGCATCTGTTGTTATTTTAGGGGCCTTCTGATATAGTCTCACCATAGGTTTGTTACGGTTAGTCTCCAGTCTTTCTCTTCCCATCTTGGCTAAAAGAACCCCCTTTAGTTTTACCCTGGAGATAGTCGCACAGCTAGGAGAATTCTCATATAGCTACTGGCGACCAATAGACTGCAAAGTACACTTAATATATTGCATCCAAGTAATCTTGTGTAGTTGGTAGAGTTTTAGGCAATCTCTCAGAATATTCTAGGTAAGGTTGACAGTCTCCCTTTTCTATACTGAATGCCATAGCAGGATCGGTGCTACACGGACATGGTTCGTGATATATGGTACGTCCAGCTCACTGTGGCAATTATAGTTGGAGCAGCTTCGAGGAACAGCAACCAACCTTTTGAGGAAGCCGTCCTCTCTGCGTTGAAGGGAAGTTATGTCTACCATTCCCCAAACACAAGCCCCATAAATGGCAACATAAATGGATTTTATTCACATACACCTTTTTAATTGTATCCAATGGTTTGGACCCTAGCTTTTTTGTAAATCTAAAAATAGCCATAATGCTTTTTTCCAATAGAAGAGCTCTGTTGGCTGCCATATTTGTCCAGGTATTCTTACTGTCAAATAAAATCCCTAGATAGAAAAAAGTGGCCAACGCCTCCACCCTATTCCCATCTATAAACAGGTTAGGTGGTTTCTTCAGTGTTGCCCCTACCACGAGTATGATAGATTTTGTTTCATTAACCCAAAGGTCTAGGTTTTTCATTAATTTTGTATACTCCCCTATGAGTTTCTGCAGTGCAATTCCGGTGCGAGCTATCATCACTGCATCGTCTGCATGGAGGAGTATCGCGACGAGAGCTGAATTCACTGTGGGGACATCTGTGGTGGACCCAGCCAGAGCAGCTTCCACACCATTTGTGTAAATCAAAAACAAGAAGGGCGCGACTACACACCCCTGCCTGACTCCGCGCTGACTGCCAAATTGTCTCGTACACTTTCCATCCCTTCTGCACCTTATGCAAGCCGTAGCTTGTGAATACATTTCACATATAAATGTTATTATTGTATTCTCTATTCCCATACCTTCCATGACTGACCATAGCTTGGAGTGGGTGACACAATCAAAGGCGGCTGATAAATCCATAAACGCCATATGAAGCTGGCCTTTCTTGGCTGCCGTATATTTGGAGATAAACAGGCTTAGGTTAAGGCATTGGTCCACTGTCCCTTTCCTTTTTTTAAACCCATACTGTGAGGTTATGAATATATTCCTTGCCCGAGCCCAAACTTCCAGTCTGTTCAATAATAATCGACCCATCAGCTTAGCTGTGCCATCCAATAAGGATATGGGTCTATAATTTTGGGGCAAGTGCTTGCCCTTCTTTTTATAGATGGGGATTATTACTGTCTTTTTCCAGGAAGGTAGTGGACCCAATTTGGCTATAGCGTTCAGAACATTAGTCAGTAATGGGGCCTAGAGCTCTTGATTATCTAGAAAAAGTCTATGGGGACCCCATCTGGACCAGGGGCCTTAGCACTACTACACTGCCCCAACCCATGTCTCACCTCTGCCAGGTCAAAGAACATGCTATCTTCTTGGACGGTCTGCATAATGTGGGATAAGGGCATCAAGCCTTCATCTGGCTCCCCAAATATTTTTTCAAAATCAGCCACCCATGCCTCCTCATTCACATGGAGATCTAAGTTAATGTCTGTTTCATCTTCAAGAAATGGCGCATTAATTACGCTCCAAAAGTCCCTGCTGTTCTTTGAAACCGCTGCCTGATGTAATTTATCCCATGCTTCCTCCTTCATACTCCTTAATCTGACTATCCTGGCTTCTTTATATTGGTAGTGTAGAGTCCTCATTAGGTCTGTGTCTCTTGGGTTAGTTCTGAGGGTGGCATGCAGGTTTTTTAGTGCCTTTGCACAGACACTACCAAACCAGCATACAGCTTTGGGCCTATTGGGGCGATCAGTTCAGAGCAAATTAGTTTTAATTTCGCCCAGAATACGTTCAAAGGCTGACATCATATCACTCATGGCTGAATTTGCGTCTAGACAGATCATCACCTCCGACTGCTTTTCCGCAATGATTCTGGGGGCAAATTCCATTGTATCGATCTCGTCCCATTTCAGCACAATTCCATTCTTTTTTGCTATGGATGGCCTTGTTATTTTAACATCTGGGCGCTTGCTCCTATTTTCCCATTTCATTAGGCATGTAATGGTTTCATGATCACTGAAGGCTAAGAATTTAGACTCAACATGATTAAATTGCCGTCTAAAGACTTCCGAGGCGATAATAAAATCAATGGTAGGACCATTGGACAGAGAACCGAACGTGTGCTCTAAGTGTCCCGTATTAGAATCGGGAGTATTAATAATCTCTAGGTTTCTGATTGTTAACAGTCTGTTGAGCGCATTACCATAATCGTTGTGAACAAAATACGGAGTAGCTACCCCCTCCACATCAGTCAATCCACATACAGATTTGCTCATCTTATTGCAGCTATGGGCATTAAAGTCGCCCAACCATAATATATTGAGACATTTACGATGGGTTTTCGTAAGGGTGATGATATCTTTCTCCAGAGCATCCACCACCGTAGCTGTATTGCCAACAAAGTTGTTATTATAGAAGTTAATCAGAATCCAATCCCACCCTTTATAACCTTCGCATAGCAGGATATGGTAATGCGGGGACTCGTTTAGAAAGTTTACAACCTTGAATCTTACTGTATTTGCTATTAGGGTTAATATACCCCCACTCGCTCGGCCAGCTCTATAGGGGACCGCTGCTGTTTGAAAAGAACGATAGCATCCATGTGAATCATGCCTGTTTCCCAAGTTTCCTGTATGCATATTATATCAAATTCCGCCACTAACGCTACCCAATTTGGGTTATCTAATTTCTTTCTAAGTCCAGCTATGTTCCAGATGATTATTTTTATCGTTTCTGTGCCCTCCCCTATTGGTTCTACTTCGTTCCATAATTTATAGGCTGTGCTCTTGTTATCAGGTGAGGCTATAGGGTCTGTATCCAGTCAGTCACATTCATCGAGGCCTTCCAATGGGGCATACCTGTTTCTCATACCTATGTACGCTCTCACGGTTTCAGGGTTAAACGGGAGAGGGTGGGGGAAAATATCAGTTCTATCCCTACCTTGATCAATGGTTTTGACCCTAAGGGGTTTATAGAAAACCCTAAAGGGAAGCACACACATCTGACTATCTAACATAGATATATTTGGAAGTCTACTCAATAGATGAAATTAATGGCTATGCAGTCTCCCCTTATGGTTTTAGGCACATTACCAACCCATGCCACTCTAATTTCAGAACTTGTATACTCTTACACTAATAAATAAAGTGCATTTACACGCCGATGGAGCCAACAAAGGGTTGGAGAAGTATGCACTCCCCTCAAATACACCAAAAACAGTTACCGCCAGAGAGTCGGATGTTTCACCTGCCTCAGCAGCTCATGGTAAAACTAACGGTTGTGATGTATTTGAATTCCTTCCTCCTTCTAGATGTTCTAAACTCCTATCAATGTCAGTGGACTGGTAAATTATTTGTTCACTATTAAAATATTGCTAATTAATTAATTCTGTGATACCTAGAAAGAAGCTGCATATTACCCTATATCATCTGTGCAGTGAACTCAGCTCTATTCATTTGTTCACTTTGATGAAGAAGGGTCCTTGCTCATTATTTTCTCTGCAATTGGGTAACTGGGAGAAAAAAATAATTTGCAACCTTTTCCCACCTTACCTACCAGTCAACAATCTGTACTCTGGTAAGGCACACCTGCAAGGGTCCCCTTTCACATCTGTGGGATGAGGGTCCATCATTGAGTAGTTTCTTTCTCTCGATGAAGGTTCCTATTCGGAAAAGCAAATTTGCACATGTAGATTTACTGCAAATAAATGTAATCTCACACAATTCAGTAACTTTACTAGTTTTGTCTATTGACTACTTACGAGTGTAAAATTACTCAAAAGAGTAGACTTTCATGTCTCAACCCCTGAAAATTGAGGTTGGAGTTATGAAGCACCATACACTACCGTAAGGTTACTACTGATAGTGACTTTACAACCGTATTTGACGTTCCGCAAACTTGGCAGAGACTCTGATGTCGGGCAGAGAACTACCTATGGTAAAGTATAGGGAAATATGTAAAAGTGTAATTAACTTTAAAAAACAAATTCGAAAAAATGTTTGTTGTTAGATTTTAATGTTAATTCATTTTATTTATTAATTTTATATTTAGAACAGTATAACAAATGTTACAGCAATACCTTAATTTGAAATGGCAAATGTAATTATTTAAAATATATTCAATTAAAATAAGATTATTTTCCTGAAGCTATATTATGAAAAACTATTCCCACCTAAAGTATTAGAATTATATTTAATTTTATCTATTAAAAATTATTAAAAGTGATATATAGAGTTAATTACAAGTAATTTAGCTATTTTAATACAAATTATAGTTACATGTGTCTTTAAAATTAAAGAGGTTATGAAAATATTTAAAACGTAAATATGTTTCCTTTATTGTCAGTGTTAACATGAAATTAATTATATTTTCAAAGAATTGAAATAATTAAATTTAGATGTAATATTAGGTTCTATGGGGTTTTATTGTAAGTCTTTACCATGATTATTTTCTATGGGAGGGTGTTGTAACACCAGTTGTTGGCCATGTATGGTGCTTGTCTTACTCCAGTTCTGCGATGGAGTTCATTTAGCAGTGGGCTAACTCTTTTGTGAGTGGGTGTATAACCCTCCCTAAATCCCTCCTTACTACTCCCTTACCCCCTTCCCTTTAATCATAAATATTCCCATTTTCCTACCACAACCCTCTGTCCCTCCCATATTTACTACTAAAATGTATACATAGTTGTCTGGAGATCTCTGCAGTCGGAGCGGCAGTCTCTGCACAAACAAAATAGGAATGTCGGAGGCAGTGACCTCAGCATGAAGGTATGTGAATGGAATTTCATAGTATGTTAGTAGTACTATTGTGATACGCGTTCTGCAAAATGCAGTTTGTGAATAGGCCTCTTAGAGTTGAGACTCTTTTTAGTAAGGGTGACACACTTGGGTAAAACTAACGTTGTTAATTACCTGATGGAGGTTGGCTTTGGGGAACTGTTATTATACAACGGGGTAAAACCACATACAATCTGGGCTAAAGTAGAATTAAAATTAACTTTCACTAATTACTGTCACAGGAAATTCAGTATAATGCTGCTACAAGCTCACTGGAGGGATGGTTTGAGCAGCATTTTCTGAGTCATACAGCTGACTTACAGGATTGGACTGGCCATTTTGGGCACTTTGGCATTTTCCTGGTGGACTGCAGAATTTGTGGCTGCTTTTAGGGTTTGAGGGCCTGCCCTGATCAAGCTCCACCCATTGCAGTTGCAGCCTCCTGCCAGTGCCTACACCCAAATGAGCGGTCCATTTACTCCCATGGCTCAAAGTATAGTTTCTTTTGGTCACCCCTACACAGAGCATGCACTGTTCTGTGGGACGTGTTGTATCAGTGGGCTTACAACCTGCTCACAGCACCCTATTGGTTGTTTTTATTGTCACTATCACTTGCAATCTTTTGATTGCTTATCTCCCATAGGCTTCCCTTCCTTTCTTGTGTTAGCTCTTCCTTGGAGCTTGGACCAAGTACATGTGTTCCTCCTCTTCTTCGGTATTATTCCTGGATGTGCAATGTGAATGCTTTCAAAAGATGTGCTTTTATTTTCCAGAATGCTTTCACTAGATGCACTTTTATTTTACATTGGGTTTTCTTGCTTCTTTCAAATGATGGGCTTTTATTTTACATTGAGTTTTCTTTACAATGAATCAATTCATTTCACTACATGTATTTGCAGGTCTCAGATGTTTTATGCTTCTTATTTACATTGCTTTCTATCTCTTTGCCGTCTCTACCAAGGGCTTAGTTACTTACACCCACAATTGTATTACTCTACGTCACTCTACTGTATGCTGCTCCACTCAACTTCACTCCACTCTATGCCACCCTACACCGCTCCACTCTACTCTATGCCACTCTACTCCACGCTACCCTATGTCACTCTACGCCACTCTACACTACTCCACGCCACTCTAATCTATGCCACCCCACTCCACTCTATGACACTAAACTCTGCCATTTCACTATTTTACTTTACATCACTCTATGTCACTGTACTCTACGCCACTCCATGCCACTCTACACCACTCTGCTCCATGCCACTCTACTCTATGCCACTCTACTTTGCGCTACTCCACTCCACTCTACTCTACGCCACTCCACATCACTCTAGGCCACTCTACTCTACTCCAGTCTACTCTATGCCACTCCACTCAACTCCAATCCAATCTACACCACTATACTCTACACCATTCCTTGTCACTCTACGCCACTCTACTCTACACCACTATACTCTATGCCACTTCATGCTACTCCACTCCACGATACTCCACCCCACTCAATGCCACTCTATGCCACTCTGCACCACTCCACTCAACTCTTTGCCACTTTACTCTGACACTCTACACCATGCCACTCTACTCTATGCCACTCTACATCATGCCACTCTACTCTGTGACTCTCTACACCATGCCACTCTATGAACTGTAATCTATGCCACTCTACTCTACACCACTCTAACCCACTCCACTCTATGCCACTCTACACCAATCCACTCTATGCTACTCCATGCCACTCTACTCTACGCTACTGCATGCCACTCCAGTCTATCCCACTCTATGGCCCTCTGCACCATGCCACTCCACTATAAACCACTCTACGCTATGCCACTCTACTCTAGGCCACTCACTCGGCACCACTCTACTCTCTGCCACTCCTACTCTGCTTTACCACACACCATGCCACTCTTCTCCTTGCCACTCTACACCACTATTCTCTATGCCACTGTACTCCACGCCACTCTACACCACCCCACCCCTCTCTACTCTATGCCACCATACTGTACGACACTCTGCACCACTCCACACCATGCCACTTCACTCTACTCTACACCACTCTACTCTACGCCACTCTACTCTAGGCCACTCACTCTGTGCCACTCTACTCTCCACCACTCCACTCTGCTTTACGCCATACCATGCCACTCTACTCCTTTCCACTCTACACCACTATTCTCTAAGCCACACTACTCCACGCCACTCTACACCACTCCATCCTACTCTACTCTATGCCACTATACTGTATGACACTTTACTCTATGCCACTCTACTCCAGGCCACTCTATGCCACTCCACCCCACGTCACTCTACTCTATGCCACTCCACTCCACACAATGCCACTCTACTCTACTCTACACCACTCTATTCTATGCCACTTCACTCTACTCTAAGCCACTCCATGCCACTCTACTCCGTGCCATTTTACACCACTCTAAACTACTTCACTCTACTCCACGCCAATCCACCCCAATCTACTCTATGCCTCTCCACTACACTGTATGGCACTCCACTGTATGCCACTCTACTCAACGCCACTTCACTCCACGCAATACCACTCTATGCCACTCTGCTCTATGCCATTCTACCCTATGCCACTCGATGCCACTCCACTCTACTCTATGCCACTCTACACCAATCCACTCTACACTACTCTATCCCACTCTACACCACTCCAATCTATGCCGCTCCACTCTACTCCACTTTGTGCCACTCCACTCTATGCTACTCTACTCCATGCCACTCTACTGTATGCCACTCTTCTCTAAGCCACTCTGTCATTCTACACCACTCTAATGTATGCCACTGTACTCTATGCTACTCTATTCTACACCACTGTACCCTACTCCACACCACTCTACGCCACTTTGCACTACTTCACTCTACTCCACGCCACTCTACTGTATGCCACTCTTCTCTAAGCCACTCTGTCATTCTACACCACTCTAATGTACGCCACTGTACTCTAAGCTACTTTATTCTACACTACTGTACCCTACTCCACACCACTCTACGCCACTTTGCACTACTTCACTCTACTCCATGCCACTCTAGTCCACTCTACTTAATGTCACTTCACTCTATGCCACTCTACTCTATGCCACTCTACTCTACTCCACTCTACTCTAAGCCACTCTACTCTACACCACTCCATGCTACTTTGCGCCATGCCACTCTACTCCACTCTCCTCTATTCCACTCTATTCTATGCCAGACCACTAACTTTTAGTCATGTTAACAGCAGCCATGCTGCTGTACAACATGGCTAAAAGACATTGGCAAAGTCAATAGCTCTCACATAGGTGAGACATATTGGCTTTGTCAATGCTTGTTTTAATATAATGTGCTCCTGGAGTAACAGGAAACCTGCCAATGTATACTGCAGTACATGTGCTTGCATATGCAAGTTAACGTTTTCAACTGTATGTGAACTTAGCAGTAGAACTACCACTTCAAAGAGGAAAAATATTATTGTATTACAATTCATCTAGCATTTACTACCTCTGACGATGCATTGAAGCACTTTACAGCAGGTAGCAATCTGCTCTGGATCACAATGTCAGCGGTTAATCCAGTGGTTACTGGATAGGGTTGGTTATTGGGCTTAAATGGAAGCACTGCCTGAAGCTTTGGAAGATGTCTTTAGTTTCTCTACCTGCCTGTAAATCCTATGTCTTTTTCAAAAACAGGTATGAAATGTGTGTTGTAAAATGCACCATTTGACTTAAAATATTCAAAATGTTAATTTGGGGAAACACTACAACCAATAGGCGATGGAAGAAAGGGTGCTGGGGGTCCTGTACCAAATCAAGCCACTTTAATTGGTGATGCACAAATTATAAATATTTGCTGAAACACAATTTCCACGGTTGTATGACAGAATTATGCATGCCTAAACCACGCATGGCTTAACAATGCAGTCAGCACCACAACTGTGTCATTACCAAATGACTTGCTTTAGGGAAGAGCTGGACTTTGGAATAGTATAAATTCCTATTCCAACACCAGTCGGTGTATCAGTAGGGAAGGTGTTGGATTTTAAGTCCAACACCAGTCAACACCGCATTCCCTAAAGCAAGTCATTGTAATGACTTGCGTGCTAAAGGAACGTGTGGTATCATCGCAGGCACTGCATGGTTTTGACTGCGTGGTAAAGGATGTGTCCCAGTTTCCACACATTATCTTTGTTCTTCAATAAAACTGCACGTCTCTACAATTTTAGTAGCCACTTTACTGGAAAATGTGCTGTCTGCAAATGACAGTGACCTACCATGCTTTAATTATATATTTGCAACATTGTGCTTCAAAATGCACCACCGGCTACATACTACACCATTATGGAGCACTGGGCCAATCTTACCATTTCGCTTGCGATGAATCTTGTAGTTGCATGAGAGGTAAAGGGGAGTTAACATCTATTTAACAATTCAATTTACAGTGTAGCCTATTTGGCCACACATTAAAGACTAGGAATCAATAAGTAAAGTTAAATGAGTTTTATTGCAAATTAAGGTCCAAAGTGACGTAAATGAAACTCAAGAACACATTGTAAAGGTACAGATTCACCAAGGGTAAATCGAAACATCAAATGAAATTAAGTCTTAATAGCATAAGGCATACAAGAAATTCTGTTGCAGCATACAAAGGATAAGAAATAAGATTTGATGATCTATGCACAGATTTCAATCCTCCCATTTATTCATGAATACATCTAAAATCACCTAAACTAGCCCTAAACAAAAGTTGTGAAAACTAGGGAAACCTAGGTAAATCGGGGAAAGCAGGAAGGTGTCAGCATAGTGGACACTTCAGTAAAAGTTCTCCAAATCGAGGCAATGTATAGCATTAAGCCACTGAGTGGAAATATGAGCAGAGAAGCTGTACCACTCTAAGTCCAAAAGGGTATCTGCTCTAAAGAAGTGTGAACCTTATTTAAATCCACAGAACATTCGAGAATTCCACGTCATCAACTCCAGTAGTTTTCCACCTTCTCACAGAAATTGGCAACTTCACTTGATTTTCCAATCCTACAGTTTGAACATCAAGACAACCTTGGATGTCTCCTTGTTCCTGATACGACATGAATAGAAGTCCTCTCTTGGGTCGTTAGTGCCTCTCATTCTTGCCAAATGTTTTCCTCCCATACCTTACTATCTCTAATACACAATATGCCTTTCACTAACTATGAAATCATGTGAACGCACCTGCAAAAGAAAGAACATTGGAGCACAAGCAAACCTTTCATGTTGAAGGTTAAACATTGAAGACCAAATTCTTAAGGCCTTCACAATTAAGATATAGCTCAGATAGACCAGTTAAAACCTTGAAGTTTTCATAATTTTTTGTCTAGACTCCTACAGACGCTTCATGTCATCATAGTATCTGCACTGACTCTCCTCTAACTCTATATCCGCTCTCTTCCTTTTCACTCCCCGTTTTGCTTTCATACACTTATATACCTTAAAGATCACTACTAGGAATATCACACAAAGGGCAATTATCAAAAGAGGTTTCAAGATAGCTCCCAAAATCCCACTTCCCAGATTTCTAAACCATTTGCCTACAGCAGCAAATCCATTCCCAATAGCTTACCAAGCAACTGTTGCTTCCAGCTCATTCAAATCCTTCGTCAGATCAGTAATGTTCTTAATGTATTTTCTCAAGTCCTTACTGTTGTCAGGGATGTAGGTGCAGCATTGCTGGACCTTTACCATCCAACAGACTCTGCCCTCTTTTGCAAGAAGGATGTCTAATCCAAGTCTTTTTTGCAAAACCATAGATATAATAGCTACCATTTCAGTATCTACAAGCAACAGAGCTCCTGCAGGACTAGTAGACAACTTATCAACTACAGTAGACAACTTTCTAATCTTCATATCATTCAGTATCACCCCTAGAAATCGGATCATTGCACCAAAAATATCTCCTAGAATTTCACTAGCACTAACTTCTCGTTTGGTTCTGGAGTTCTGTATCCACACAGGATCATCGAAATGTTCTACATGATAAATCTTTGGGAAGACTACACCTAAATAGCATGTACCATACCATTTCTTTGGCAATTTGAAATAGGCATACTTTCCACAAACCATTGGGTGGAATGTATCAGCAGCAGAGTCTTTTCTGGCGGTCTCCACCTGTGCAAATCGCAAAAGAAAGTTCATGCAATAAAAAGCAATTATTTTATTTTCAAGGTCTTTAGGAGTCTTTCTTAGTCCTATTCCATTTTCTTCTAAATGACAACCTTATGCTCCTTCAGCAGACTCGGGCCTAGGTACTCTTCTTTCTTCTCCTACAAAGTGTATTTAAATGTCTCTAATAAATGTACAGCTCAAATTCACTAATAATCACATCAAGATTGAAGTGTCTCAGTCTATTAGATGGTAAAGCAAATTCAAAATGTAGTTCGAACATAATGTTCAGTTCAAGGGGGTTCAGTTAGATTTATCCCAAAATCTCCAGCACACTCTCTCTCGGTCACTGACAGCTAAGTATGTCTATTCAGGGGATGAGAACCTCTGACAGAGCACTCTAGCTCTTTCTGAGTGTGTCTCCACGCGGGCTGGAGTGTTGTGTGTTGTTTTAACTGCACTATCTTGCACTGTTTTTAAGAGACTTTTAATTTCCTTGTAAGCACTTATTGCTGGGAGGTGCCTAGCTCCCTCAGTAGACCTTTCTCATTTGTTGGGTTTTACTTTTGCTTTCCTTGTAGCACCCCGGTGTAGCGCCTTGGTGCCGGAGTTGCCTGGCTCCACCCCCCTTACTTACCATTGCATCACGCTCTCTCCCTGGCCCTGAATTCATCTACACCGAGTGTAGGGCGCGGTGAGTCGTCTCGCTCCACGCACTGCTGCCTCGGATTGGCCTGCTCTGGCCACGCCGCCGGAGGTGGTCTTCTTCTCGATGCCCGCAGCGCAGGCCCAAAGCGGATGCGCACAGCTGGCGGGCCGTGCCAAAGGCAAGCCTGTCTGCGTCCGGTCGGGGCCAGGGGCCAGAACCCCGGCCCATTTTCATGAACGGTCACCCTTTAAGGTACTCGACTGAACGCTTAAAAGAATTAGCACCTCCGACTCTGGAATCATGCCGCCACACCTTATCTGCTGAGTCAGACCAATTCTGCTGTACGCAGTGCCCGTTCAAATAGATTACTCATTAAGCATAATCTTGAGATCTATGATTGTCTTGCTGACAATCAACCTGACACCATGTTTCTCATGGAAACATGGCTGAATGAGATATTACAAGCCCTCCCTCTGACTACGGTATCCTTAGACAGGATTGCCCCATTAAGCGTGGAGGAGGGATAGCCATTATCCGTAAACTCTCTTTAAAATGCACCATGAAAGTGGTTAACATAGACAACTGTGAAGCTGCCTTTTTTACTATTGCAGCGGTTGATGACTTTGCGCTTAATGGCTTCCTGATTTATCAGCCCCCTGGCCCAGCGACTAATTTTATCTTGAGTCTAGTGGAGACGGTGGTCCAACCAGAGTTGCGCCATTGTAATTTGATTATTCTGGGTGATCTTAATATACATCTTGACTCCCACGTGAACACCGAAGCACAATCCCTCTGTCACGAATTAGCTGCTCTCCAGCTAGATCTCAAAACCACGCGACCCACCCATCAGTTGGGTCATATATTAGATCCCATCTTTTCTAACTGCATGGAGATTGAGGTTGAAGCCACGCTGGTGGTACTCTGGTCTGACCATCATCTGGTGGCGTTTTCCACTCCATTGGCTAAACCAACCCCTTCCTCCCCCCGGCCGGAACCTGCTTGAACACTGTGCGCAGGAAATGGACCAGATTCAATGCAGGGAGCTTCACCCAAGCTCTTCAGCAGAGTCACCCCCATTTGGGAGAGGATATTAACGCAGCCTACAGTGCAGTGGACAAGTGGATCGTTAGAGCACTGGATACAGTAGCTCCATGGACCACAAATATGCCTTAGAGGCGAACCAAATCGGCGCCTTGGTTCATTGAAGATCTGATGATAGCTAAAAAATCTTGCAAGCGCTTAGAGCACCAATGGAGGAATGACTTCTCCGAAAGCAATAAAGCCACCTATAAGGCGGAACTAAAAAGCTTGCTGGATGCGATATCCTGCGATGCTAGGTCCTCATCGGTATATGAGTATACAAAATAAATCTCTGTCTCGTATTAATCGGGTTAAACCGAAACTAATAACGTGACACGCCGCACCGGTTTAACCCGATTAACACGCCGAAATCAGCTACAGGAGTTGTTTTTCACCTACCTTGGGTCAATCACTCGAGACAGGGATTTACTTGGTATACTCATATACCGATGAGGACCTAGCCCCTGATGAAGGGCATTGCCCAAAATGCATTGGGCATATTTGTATTAATAAATAATGTTACATCTGGAATCAGTAGAAGTTGGATACTTTAAATTGAAATGAAAAGAAAATAAAGAAGAATATATTGTCTGGAACTACATTGATTACTTTGTGAAAATTTGGATTATATATTGGAGTGCAGATTGGGGACGTTCCCCAGCTTGGGGATATCGCATCCAGCAAGTTATCACACACCTCATACTCAGGAGGATTAACCAATCAGCACCAACAAACAGAGTACGTGATTAACTAAACCACATGTGAGTGCGCAGGCCTTTTCATTTAGTTTTGGAACTAAAAAGCTATTGTGCTCTCATTAGGAAAACCTGTGCTGCGTAGTATAGTGACAGAATAGAGCAAGCGGACAATTCCTCTAAAGAATTGTTCTCCAGCCTTAAAGATCTATCCTCATTAGAGAGAACAGTGGCCCCCGTCTCTAGCTCTCTCCAGTCATGTGATCAGATTGCCGATTTCTTTGCTACGAAAGTAGCTAAAATATACGACTCTTTCACTTATGAGGCTCGTAATGGGTCTCTCCTCCACCCTGACAGAAATCTCACGTTTGAGGGCAGTGCCCTCTCCGAGTTTTCCCCTCCTATGCTGGAGGAGTTAAAAGGTGTAGCCTTAAGTATTAAATCTGTCTCCCCAGTGGACCCAGCCTTGCCGAAGGACATCAGGGAAGGACTCAATGCAATACTTCCTTATGTTCGGCAGCTTCTGGAGCTTTCCTTCCGCTGTGGTCCCGTGTCAGTGGAAACAGGCGATCGTCCTCCCATTAAAGAAAAAACCATCAGCTGACCCGGGTCTACTGGATAATCTACGCCCCATTTCACTCCTGCCTTATTTCTCTAAAATAGAGAAAGTGGTGAACTCACAATTGGTTGTCCATATCAATGGGAACAACCTATTCCATCCCACGCAATCAGGTTTTAGAGCCGAGCACTCTACTGAGTCAGCGTTTCTTCTTGCTACTGAGACACTTTGTAGGCGTGCGGATGAGGGTCAGACTGCAGCTCTGGTCTTACTTGACCTCAGCGCAGCCTTTGACACGGTATCCAACAAACTACTCCTACAGCGACTAGGGTCGTGCGGGTTAGAGGGAGTAGCCCTAAAATGGATGAACTCCTTCCTCCAGGATTGCAGTTTTCAAGTTGCGCAGCGTCCACATATCTCTAAAAGCATTCCACTCTCACAAGGGGTTCCGCAGGGCTCAATTTTAAGCCCAACTCTTTTAAACCTTTATATCAGACCCTTGGCAGAGATTGTGGAAAAACACAATGTCACCATCATGTCATACACGGATGACACGCAACTTATTGTCACCCTTTCCCAAAACTTGGAGGAAGCAGCCACCCAGTTTTCCTCCTGCCTGAGTGACCGTGCCTCCTGGATGTCCAGTAACTGCCTTAAATTGAACGGCAGCAAAACCGAGGTCCTAATCATAGGGACGTCCCCATCCATTTGGTTCTCAGCTTGGTGGCCCCAGATTCTGGGCCCCATGCCTATCCCAAAGGAGGAATCAAAAATCCTAGGTATCTGACTGGACCCCAAACTCTCTTTTGACACTCACATTAGGAAGGTCACAGAGAAATGTTTCGGAATTCTCAAAATTTTGAGAAAAACCCTGGACATTCTCCCCTGTATCAGCCAGAAAAACCCTGGTTCATGCCCTTATTACTTCCCAGCTAGACTATGGAAACATTCTTTACCTTGGAGCAGCAAAAACATTTCTCTACCCGCTGCCACGCATCCAGAATGCGGTGGCAAGTCTGGTCCTCAACCTTCCTAGAAGAGCTTCTGCCTTGAAAGCCCTAGACTCTCTGCACTGGCTACCTATTGAAAAAAGAATTCTCTTTAAAGCCCTATGTTACTGTCATCGGAGCCTGCAGAGCAAAGGCCCCAGTTATCTCCACCATCTCCTTATCCCCCATCACCCGGCCTGTCATCTTAGATCAACCGGAGCCCACTTAGTAAAAGTACCCAAAGTCCAAATAGCCAGAATGGGTGCGCGCTCGTTCGGCTACTTGGCAACTAAAAACTGGAATTCATTACCTCTCTCTCTTCGGGCTGAGCCCTCGGACAACATTTTCCGGAAAAAACGAAAAACTTGATTTTTCCAGTTCTGAGATCTGTATATTCTCTAGTTTGTTTAGCATTCCTAGCTCTTTCCAGCCTCTCTGGAGAGTGGTTTCTCCAACGCGGGGACACACCGATAGGTGTAACCAGGCGCTATATAAATGGATTATTATTATTATTATTATTTGATCTCCTAAGTGCAAGACCTTCACTTTCTCCGCCACTCAAGTCAGAATCCGGAGTATCCTCTGGAATGGTTTGGAGCTCACATCCATCTGGCGGATTCAGTCTCCTTCTTTCTTGCCTCCTCAAGGTTCTCCAGCTGCCACTCGCTTTTCTACAGCACTAGTCCATTTGTCATGGTCCGGATCTGGCTCAGTTACCACCACAGGACAAGCCTCTCCTGCTTCAGTTCCAACTGTTGATTCATCAAGACCGCCTCTCAGGCCGAACAAATGCTGTTTCAGACTCCTGCTGTCCCCCTACAGCTTGACTAACCTGCTCCAGCAGTTTCTCAAACACCACTGGCACTTCTGGGAGACGTGCTGTTACATCATCAAGGGGACACAGAACTCTGTGAGTGTGGGCAGCATGCACCCAGTTGGGGAGACCGCCGCATTTCACAGCAGTTGTGGTGACTAGGATCACTTGAAAAGGACCACGCCAGCGGGGCTCCAGACAACTCTTGCTCACATTTCTTCAGCAAACCCAATCTCCGGGACTAAGGTCATGACACTGCTCATGATGAGACGGGGCTCTGGCTGATTCAATCTTATGAGACACAGAACGCACCACATCAGCCAGTTCTTTGCAGTAATCAAGAATCATGTCATCTGTAATGTTCACAAGTGCATTTGCAGGTATAGCTAGCAGTCTCATTGCTCTGCCCATGAAAATGTCATGCTCTGCCCATGAA
Source organism: Calotriton arnoldi (assembly GCA_963921515.1). Lineage (NCBI taxonomy): Eukaryota > Metazoa > Chordata > Amphibia > Caudata > Salamandridae > Calotriton > Calotriton arnoldi. The sequence continues at coordinate 862,839 of CAWUFW010002753.1, forward strand.
AATTTAATGGAGGAACAATCCTGTCCTCCGATCAGGAATGGTGCAAAGAGTCATCAACACAAGAGGCAAAGCATCAGGCCATTTCAAAGACGTGGAAGCATACACTTTTGCAAGCCTGGATTTCAGCTTTCCATTAATCTGTTCCACCAGACCTGAAGCCTCAGGTTGATAGCTACAATGCATTCTCTGTTCCACTTGTAAAGCTGCACACCACATTCTCAGGATCTCATTGTTGAAGTATGTCCCTTGGTCTGAGTCTAGAGACGTTGGAAATCCGAAATGAGGTATTAACTCCCTCAATAATATTTTAGCTACTGTGAGACTGACAATTCTTGTGGTTGGGTAAGCTTCGACCCAAAGTGAGAAGATGCATGCAACCACCAGGACGTATCTCAGCCCATTGAACACAGGCATTTAGTTAAAGTCCAACTGCATCCTGTTGAATGGACCACCTGATCTTCCTATGTGACTCAGTGTTACTGCGGTACTCTTCCCTACATTATTCTGTTGATGCACAACACATCTGTGACACAATGCTTCAGCCATCAATCTGAATATGGGGTTAAACCAAGTGTGCCTGAACAAGCGGACCATGGCATCCCTCCCTACATGAGCAGGACCATGATAAAGCCTAGCCATAGGTGGCAAAAGACTATTTGGCAACACAGGTCTCCCATTTCCTGAAACCCAAATATAATCATCTCTTTTGACACAACCTACTCTGACCCAACTTTGCTCTTCTGCCTCTGACACCTCTTCTTGAAGCATCTTTACCTTCTCCCATGTATCAGCAGTTGTTAACAAAAAGGTTGTAATTTGTCTCATCTGTTCCCTCATTCGTATACTCCCCATTAAAGGTACAAGCATTATAAGCACAATACTTTGCGATCTCATCAGATTACCGGTTGCCCACTGTTACGTAGTCTTCTCTCCTACTGTGTGCAGAGCATTTCACAACTGCAACTTTGGCAGGCATTTGCAATGTCTCAAGAAGTTTTCTCTCTTGTTCCCCATTTCGGATGGGGGATCCTGAAGATGTCATACATTTCCTTTGGGACCATAACTGTCCAAAGCCATGCATGATACGAAAGCCATACGGACTATCAGTGATAATCAGCTGGTCTGAAACACAGCAGACACTGGTAAGAGTATTCAGTTCAGCCACTTGTGCGGGGAATACTCCTTGAAGCCAGGAAGCTTCAATTACTCCTGAAACTGTACAAACTACGTAGGCAGCTCTAATTTCATCCATGGTCTCGCAAACACAGCCATCCCCAAACAGCGCAAAATCAGATTCAGTCAGTGGCACGTCTTGTATTTCTGGTCTTGGCCCCCAATTCAGTGACATTGAGACAGTCATGATCCACTTCACCATCATCATTGTTGGGAAGGGGCAATAAAGTAGTAGGATTTAAGAGAGCACCGCTTCTGTGTAACATTCTTGGATGCAAGTATGATTTGCTCACACTTAGTGAAGTAGTTGTTTGCCAAGTACTGTGTCCAGGTTCTGGTTAACAATATTTCAATGGAGTGGGGAACAAAAACAGTCAAGCAATGACCCATCACAATGCTTTCACACCTCTCTATGCTGACACTGGTTGCCGCCATGGATTTGAGACATCCGGGCAGCGCTACAGCCAGTGGGTCAAGTGTAGAAGAAAAGAACGCGACAGGTCTGTGGGAACTGACATGCATTTGGGTAAGCACTGAGAGAGCACAGCCATCCCTCTCCTTGCAGAAGCAAGCAAATGATTTATTGTAATCAGGAATTCCCAGTGCTGGGGCACGACAGAGACTTTCTCTAAGCTCTAGGAAGGCAACCAAGCAATCGTTATCCCACATCCTTGTGTGTCAGCCTTTGTAAAGGTTTGGCCACAAGAGAAAAGTTGGGTATCTTCTCACAACAGTAGTCCACCATTCCCAAAATAATCTTGGACTTCTATCTGTGTTGTTGGAGGATTCATTTGCAGAATCGCCAAGATTCTTTCCTGAGACCTTACATACTCCTTTCTCAATGTGATGTCTGAGATACAGAACTTCCCTTAAACAGTACTGCAACTTATTTGGGGACACTTTATGTAAATTCTCAGCCCAGTGGTTCAACACAGTAATAGTATCAGTCTTGCAAGCTTCTTGTGTGTTTGATGCAACCAACAGATCGTCAATATATTGGACCAGGACAGAATTACAGGGCATGACCAGGGAAGCCAGATTCTTTCTAAGGATCTGGCTGAAAATGGACGACTCTCCCTATACCCTTGTGGGACTCGGCACCATGCGAAAACACAGTTCCCAAACCGAAATACAAAGAGGAACTGACTGTCCTCATGCAATGGTATGGAGAAAAAGGTCTGACAAAGGTCGATGACAGTGAACCACTCAGTCTCACATGGAATCTGAAATAAAATCACAGCTGGATTTGGTACCATGAGACAACGAGCAATCACAATTTAGTTAATCTTTCTTAAATCCTAAACTATGCAGTACTTATCACTAGGACTCTGTAAGCCCATGATGAGTGAGTTACATGGACTCCCCATAATCTCCTTTAAAATGCCTTGCTTGATCATTGACTCAATCACTGGAGTAATCCCGGCAATAGTTTCAGGGGTCAGATTCTATCACGGGGTTCCTGGGTACTCAGCATTGGGCTTTATTTGTATATGGACAGGTACAACCCGTTTTATGAGTCCAATGTCCTTTCCTGAAAAATTCCAAACATTCAGCTTCACCGTGTCTTTGAGATCTTGGGGAAACCCTTCAATTGTCATCATAGGAAACAGTTCAATTGTTGAACCTTGATTGACCAATTTAAAGGCAACGTCCTCATTCTGAGTCTTGAACTCCACAGCCTTTGGTATACAGTAAATGGTGCAGTTCAACTTGCACAACAAATCGCGTCCCAACAGACTCACAGGACTCGAATCACATACCACAAATGGCGATTCTCCTCAAAAGACCCTATTTTTACAGGTACTTCCTCCATAATGGGGCTTGTCATTTGCTTGTTTGCAACTCCTACAGCTTGGATTCTTTTTCCAGAGAGGGGCAGGTTTAGAACTATTTTAACAGTAGGGCGGGTAGCATCAGTGTTGATCAAAAATGACACATGGTGGCCATTCACCTCACCATCTACGAATGGCTCACTCTGGCCTACCTCGAAGCCTGGGCCAAGCACGCAATCTTCCTCCCCCGTCAGGCACCATCAGGGGGACTAATATGGCCATCCATCTTGAATGTATCAAACACGGGATACTGTTAGAGGGGGGGGTATTGTTCTGGAAGGCATTCTGAGTCATATTTGGAACTTGGTTAGAATTTAATCTGGGGCCATTCGCATCTTGCTTTGGCATCGGAGGTTGTGGAACTTGCCTCACTGGAGCTTGGGGCACATTGAAATTTTGCACTCTCTGTCTCTGCACATTCTGTGACTGCACAGGGTTATTAATTCAGGGGATGTTCAAACCCTGAATTTTGAACCTGATAGGCAGGATTAAGACGACATTCCCACTTCGAAGGCCCCAATTTATTGCAATAGTGACAAGGGTTGTTCTTCTTCAAAGTAACTATATCAATCCCAGTACTTGGATCAACCGGAACACCATGACCTCTACTTTGTGGTTGGAATCCACTTCCACCTTCCATCACAGGAGCTCCCTGCTGATACACTTCTTGCATAGGAACAGCATTCCCTACAAAAGGCTGACTCTGACTTTCTCTCTGATCGGCTTTCGTTTGTGCAACCATCAATTTCTCTTTCAATTTCTTCTGCTTCATTTCTATTTCATCATTACAATACTTCACATACCTCAAAATCTCATCAACCGACTTATTCTGCCAACAAATCAAATGCTGCTGAATTATCATGCTAATTTCAAGTGTCAATCTTGTCATGAACCTTGACACAAAATGTCCCGTATCTTTGGGCTCAATAGTCTCCATTCCACTGTACTGCTTAAACGCTTCCAACAGTCACTCATAATAGGCATGAATCAACTCTTTGGGTGCTTGGTTCGACTTGTCAATCTTGATCCAAGCAATGTCTTTGGGCGATACCTTTGATTTAAAAAATGTCATCACCTGCTGATACTTTTTCAATACCAAGGGCGACAGACCTTACATCATCGGATTTCTCATCGGCTCCTTCTTGGGCCAGTCTGGCTATTTTACTTTCTGCTCACAAATCACTTGTGACCACAATATAGAACAAAGTATTCAAACCAACCCATAAGGCCTTGGAGATTTTCACAAACCGCTCAACCTGCTTGTACCACTCCACTGGTGTCATGGGTAATACTTCCTCTGCACCTGTCCTTGGCGTAAGCGGAGTGAGCTAAGGGATAGTGCAGTTGCTTAACAACACAGTGATGACTGTACCAAAAATGTTCCTGTTTATTTATTAAATGGTATAATAATAATAGGAAGGCAGTCCACTTCTGTGCACATATGTCAAATAATAAGCACTTGTTACCATAAACCAGTAAATCAACATGTGGCAGCTGCACAAAAGCAGCCGTGAGCACAGAGTAAATGAAAGCATGTCACCTGTCAAAAGCAAGCCGGTATCATCTGTACAGGATCAGCCGTCAGCATAAAGCAAACCACGTCTTAACTGTCAAACAAGCCGTGTGTGTTCTATCACAAGTCCGAGCATCCAGCCTGCATGTTGTACACGTGAGAGGAAGAGCGGAGGTTCCAGTATTTAAACCGCTCTTCCCTACACGCGTACGCGCTTAGCCACGTCTTTCCGAATCACTTACCTGAATCCAGTCTCCGCGTTGGCCCTGATTTTTCAGCATCTTGGCAGCTCCAGAGATTCCAGATTTCATCATCGCGTCGGCTACGTCCTGGGCTCTCTTCGCTCCTGATGGTTCTTCTGCTACCGTCTAGCCTGTAAGAGAGAAGAACAAAGAATACTGCATGTATCCTTTTAGAGTGCTTTCAACTCCGTAAAGGTAAAAAAACCCTTTCTTTTCTGACTTTGTTCATGGACTCGGTTGCCTGAGTTAAAGGTTATTCGTGTGAGTTGCCAAGATACATTTGGATTGTATTTCCTCAGAACTAATAAGACCATAGTTCCTGTAAAAGGAGGACACTAAGAGAACTGCAAGAAAAGACTATTTGCTCAGAAGAGTGACTTTCGTGAGCTGCTCTGATACAAACATTATTACAGATTCAATCCTTGGTTATATTTGGAGCCTGTGTATTTATTTTGTTTTCCTAGATGAAAAGTCCTGCTGATCATTGCCCAACTCTCTTGATGTGAACCTTCGTGTTGGGTTAGATTTTGTCGGTAATTCATCATATCTTATTATAGCATTGTTTACCAACTCTCTTATCAAAGAGTTTTCATGTAAGCAATCATCTGTAGGTTCTTTGTTACAGTTCCCCTTGTGCAGACGCAGTATTGTAAGCTTACAGGACAGTGCAAGTATTGCAACATGTGCTGAACACAAGCCGTTTTAGGTATATAGAATGTTAAAGAATTCATCTCAGAATGTAGATAATCAGCAGTATTGTAAAGTGAATAACATAATTCATATATTTGTTGTTTTTTCAGTTGAAAGCTGCACCTTTAGCATCGCTAGGCAGAATCAATCCTGTATACCCAACAACACACCCAGTCTTGGCAGCTTATCTCCAGATTCTAGTAGACTAAACCAGAAAGACGAATCCGAAGAGGTTGCAGACTTCTTGTTTGTCTTTTTTCTCTTTATCCCCATCCCCTTTCCCCCTGAGACCTCTTGAGTGGGCAGTATTATCTCATTCATTGCCCACTTGTGAGGACTTTTGGGGATTTGGGAATGCTCATCGTTGTCATTGCGGAACTACCTGGAATTCAGGTGAGTCGCCTTACCCTGACACTGGCTTCTCTCTTAATTTTGGAAAATCATTAGTGAATGACGCAAGATCACTTCTACTCCAAGGCACATGGATGTAACCTCCACTGGGCACTTCCCTCAAGGGGAAATATGTGGCACCCACTCCCTGTTATATAGAGGGAGGCGGTTCTCCCATAGGTCTCTTTGGGTCTTTCTTTTTCGTTCATCTGCCTTCCGACTTATCTATCTCCTTCTACTTTAGATTGTGCTGAATCAGCTCTATAATCTGTATTTTCATTCCTGATATTCTCTTGAAGGTTATGTCCTCCTCATTAAAACATACACGGTAGCTCGTCTGTAGGGCTTTGGTCCTATTCAGATCAATCTCATATTTCTGGGCTAACTCAGATAGTCAGTCATAAACTTGTTCCGCCCTTCTGGTAACATCCTTACACATAAACACAAGTTCATTTGCTTGGTAGGAATCTAATCGGCCAATTCAAGATTTCCATGAATCATTTCGTCCAATTCAATGTTTAATTTAGCCACATCCACCAAATTTACTCACACTGGTGGCTAATTAATTCCTTGACTCAACTCTGAACGTTCACTGTCACTTCGGGAAGCATTGAGAACCTTCAACCATTCATCTATTTCCTCAGCAGTGAGATTACATTGCACTACAGGGGCATTAGACAAAGTCCCTTCTCTGAGTGTGCAAAGGTTAGCATTTAGAGGCGGTTCCCTAACTGGCGCACCAAGGTCTGGCGGTCTCTGGAATGACCATCTTTTGGGCCAAATCTCGGTGGACGCATAGTTGAATCTGCACTTGCACTGCCTAGACAACAACGCACACAACAGCAAAGAGCTCTTCAACATCGTGAAGGAACTCTCCAACCCCAGCTCCAACACCAACGACATCCAGCCGTCGCGAGACCTGTGCGACTCACTGGCCACCTTCTTCCACCGCAAAATCGCCGACATCCACGACAGCTTCAACACCACGACCGCCCCGGCAACCACCGAGACCACTGCCCCCACAACCACCAACCGCCTGCTCTCCTGGACCAACATCAACGACGAGGACACCAGCGAGATCATGAACACCATCCACTCCGGTTCACCGCTAGACCCGTGCCCTCACCACATCTTCAACAAAGCCAGTACAGCCATCGCGCCCCATCTCCGGAAAATAATCAACATCTCCTTCGAGACAGCAACCTTCCCGGAAAGCTGGAAGCACGCCGAGATCACCGCCTTACTCAAGAAACCCAAGGCAGACCCCAAGGACCTCAAGAACTTCCGACCCATCTCTCTGCTCCCGTTCCCCGTGAAGGTCACCGAGAAAATCGTCAACAAACAACTGACCCGCTACCTCGAGGAGAACAACATCCTGGACCCTTCCCAGTCCGGCTTCCGCAGCAACCACAGCACCGAAACCGCCCTCATCGCCGCCACCGATGACATCAGGACCCTGCTAGACAACGGAGAAACAGCAGCCCTCATCCTCCTGGACCTATCAGCCGCCTTCGACACGGTCTGCCACCACACACTACGAACACGCCTTCACGATGCCGGGATCCAAGAGAAGGCCCTGGACTGGACCACATCCTTCCTTTCCGGCAGAACACAAAGCGTCCGCCTCGCCCCCTTCCGATCCAAGGCCACCAAGATCATCTGCGGCGTACCCCAAGGCTCCTCCCTCAGCCCAACGCTGTTCAACATCTACATGGCACCCCTCGCCCACGTCGCCCGACAGCACAACCTCAACATCATCTCCTACGCCAACGACACCCAGCTGATCCTCTCCCTCACCAAAGACCCTCACACCGCCAAAGCCCACCTCCACGAAGGAATGAAGGCTGTCGCCGAATGGATGAGGACCAGCCGCCTGAAGCTGAACTCGGACAAGACGGAGGTCCTCATCCTTGGTTCCAACCCTTCAGCCTGGGACGACTCCTGGTGGCCAACATCACTGGGAACAGCCCCGCCACCCACCGACCACGTACGCAACCTAGGGGTCATCCTCGACCCCACCCTCTCCATGACTAAGCAGGTCAACGCCGTTTCCTCATCCTGCTTCAACATCCTCCGAATGCTCCGCAGGATCTTCAAGTGGATCCCCACCGAAACAAGAAAAACAGTCACCCAGGCCCTCGTCACCAGCAGGCTGGACTACGGAAACGCCCTCTACGCAGGAACGACGGCTAAGCTCCTGAGACGGCTGCAACGCATCCAGAACGCCTCTGCACGTCTTATCCTCGACATCCCCCGACGCAGCCACATCACACCCCACCTGAGAGACCTGCACTGGCTCCCTGTCAACAAGAGGATAACCTTCAAGCTCCTCACCCACGCACACAAAGCACTCCACAACTCCGGACCAGCCTACCTCAACAGACGACTCAGCTTCTACACCCCCACCCGCCAGCTCCGCTCGACCAGCCTCGCCCTCGCCACAGTCCCCCGCATCCGGAAAACGACCGCCGGCGGCAGATCCTTCTCCCACCTCGCCGCCAAGACCTGGAACACCCTCCCCACCAACCTCCGACAGACCCAAGACCTACTGGCCTTCAGAAGACTCCTCAAGACCTGGCTCTTCGATCAGTAGCAGCACCACCCCCCTCTTCCCCCAGCGCCTTGAGACCCTCGCGGGTATGTAGTGCGCTTTATAAGTGACATGATTGATTGATTGATTGATCACAAGGAGAACTCGCATTATTGGAAATCAGAACAATAAATCCTTCCATATTCGGACTTGTAGGAGTATTACCTGGGGCATTTACTCCAGTAGGGGTGGTCAAATTATGTGTTGTGTTCCCTGTCGAGCCAGGCTTATATATAGGGGCCACAGAACCAATGGCAACTGGGACGGTAAGAGCATCCGGGGCATTAAGGGCTTTGGAGTTCACAGGGGCACAAATCCCTGAACTCTCTCCCATCGGGTTGTAGTTCGCATTCACTGGGGTGACTCCTATCAAGTTAAAATTTGTGTTTACTGGTGTGGTGGCCACTCCAAGGGTCCCACTAGCACTGCCACCACATCCTCCATCCACTCGGGTCTCATTATACAGAGGTGGACGTTTTGACAACAATGGATCCAGGAGACTATCACTAGAATCACTAAAACTGACCTCACTCATATTGTGTGGCTTTTTTGGCTTTCTCCCTTTCTCTTTCTTTATCTTCTCCTTCCCTTTATCAGATTCTTCACTTGTTATTGCAGGGTATAGTTTGACTCACTCTATCATATCAGTTCTCCAGTTCTTTTGTTCTGCAGCCACCGAGCACCAGCGCAAGTACGCACTGTATTTCGAGCTCTTATCTGATACTTTTCTTTTTCCCTGGCATGAGCCACATGCTCCCAAGCATTGAGCACTTTAAACTGTGCAGCTCTATGAGACGGTTTCATCTCATATAGTATCCTCCTCAAATTTCAATGATTCTGAAATTAAATGTACCATAGTGTGGAAACGTCAGTGCACCTTCTTTCTCTGTGATCTTGTGCCATTGGTTAAGACAAATACATGTATGAAGCCCTACATTTATCATCATATAATGACCTGGGGTATCTTCAGATGGTGCCTCTTCTCCCTCTTAAACAGGTATTGTACATCTCCCCTAATCAAATCTCATATGACTTTAAAACATTTCACTTTTCAGCAAAAATGTAAATAATCACAGATAAATTTTGTTCCAGACCAGGAAATAACGGTTTACCCACAACTCTCATCTGTTGTTCACAACCAATACCAGCATGGTACCTTATAACGTAATCCAGTGGTTCCCAATCTGTGTGCCGCTGCACCCTGGTGTGCCCCAAAAATAGCCAGGGGCGCCGCAACACAATGCGTCAATATCCCTTGTGCACTTACTTGCATTTTGTAAGCTCTCTTTCTAAAATATGATTTGCTAAAGTTAGATGAAAATCCCTCTAGTACCGCTAGATGGCATTGCGACATGCAAAGTAGCACATGAATTGCTCCTGTATGTCAGATATTGCCGCAGTTAACACAAACTATGAGCAATGAGGAAATATAAACTCACGCACAAAGGGAAAGCTATTTAAGTCATAGAACAAGTAACTGAGCCGTTAACTGAGTTCATTGAAGTTAGGAGTGTATGCAATTGATTAGGAAATGTCTTGTTATTCTTAGTTGTCTCCTTTTCACGAATGACTCATGAGAATCATTAGCTAAAAGAAAGCTACGTGTGGATTTGGGAACTTCGTAGCTTGTACATAGAATTAAATATACATGGAGAGTGGCACTCCAGTGGAGATTCATGGAGAGTGTTGCAGTGGTACCTGCCTCTCAAGCTGCACTTAAGGTGAAGCAAAAACAGAGTGCAGATCCTGTTGAGTCTCTAGTTTTAGCTTTTAAGCTGTCTCGCTTGGGTTCTGACATAAGTCCTGATAAGCCTCTGCCTGCTGTGGACCTGGTTGAAAAGACTGTCTTCAAACTTGCAGCCACCACAGGCTCACAGGTGAGTTTAAAACTACCAAAGCTATCAGTAGCCGGTAGTGCCGTTTTGGGATCGCTGTCTTGCTTCGTTATATTTTTACATGTTGCTTGTACGATTTGTTTTACCATCATCAACTTGTACAAACATTGGGACTTAAGCATTGTACAGATGCCTCTGTACTTCCACTTGTCATTCTCCAGCAATCTCCACCGCCGTTCTTGAAACCTGGAAGTTGGCAGAAGTGTATGCTTTTTGATTGTTCTCCCAAAAACTTTGTAATCAATCGTATTTCTTCCCAACCTCTAAAGTCTGTAGTTTAGTTTTACTTTGTTAACAGCAGTCTTGTGCATTTCCTGTGTATATTAGCAATCTCAAGAGCTGCTGCTTATGTAAACTGCATAACTGCAGCCTTAGTTCTTTTACTAAACACATAGCTCCTTGTCACTCTCTGTCTAGTATAACCCTGGGGTGGGTTTATAGATCCAGTCTGTCACATTTTGCAATACCAACTCAACAGTTGCAGAGTTCTCAAATTGCAAGACGCACTAAAAGTGAGAACAAATTAGCATACTTGACATCAACACAAGAAGTGATATGAGAGAAATGCTAAATATATGTAGAACACCAAAACCTTACTAATGTGGACAAATGGCTAATAAGATTAGTGGAGCAGCATTGTCATATATCAAAAGTCGCTCCTTAACAACTAAAATGATCTGTAGGAGAGCACCCAATGCCAGTGGCAATTTTTTAAAAACAAAAAGTAGTTTTTAAATAGTCTAAATGCAAACTACAGTGCTGAAGAGTATTCTTTCTGACTTAACTAATTCAAGTTTTTTTTTATTAAACAACTGTTATACTTATATTTTGTTACCTCTATGATTATAATACCTTTGTCAGCTTCATGCCAATTATTTTCAGGGAATAAAATGGAAGTACTCCAGAGGCCGGGCTTACATTCCCCCCACCCATCAAAAAAAAGTAACATAATTGGGAGCCACGGCCAATTGGTCAAGGGAGACGCAGGTCGAAAAAGTTTGGGAACCACTGACAAAGTCAACCAATACCAGCGCAGCTGCACACCAACCGACTAATCCCAGCGCAGCACACTGTGACGTCAATCTCACTCCTCACAGCTGTTCACCCTCCCTCACAATTTCACGAATGCATTCTTCACAGCACTAAACACGCAAACCAAACCACAAAGCAACTTCAACAAACAACTTTATCTGCTCCACCAAAGAAATTGATAGTATTCAATCACACAAGAAATGGCTCGGAGCAACACTTTCCAACCTACTCGGATACACACTTAAGTGAAACCTCGACCAGTGGGGAATCACCCAGAGTAGTAAATCTCCTCCCTGTGCACTGAGATTCACTATACCAAACACACCTTTCATTCTGCAAAGATAAATGTCCTATCTCAATTGTGCTGTTAATGACGTCTCACGACGAGCACCACAAAACTTAACAGACAAGTTCAATATAGTGTCTTCTACACACTTTAATACAATCCCAGGATCTTATGCCACGTCAGACTTAACAACTTCAACTTCTCTGCCTTAAGGGCCACACTCACACAAAATTCAAAACATCTCCGCAAGACATAAGACAATTTACACAACAGCATCGCAACCTAAGCATAAGCCACTGCAACAAGCAACCCTACTAATTATCACTCCTTCACTGTTACAACTCCCTCCTAACCTACAGAAACACCGCCGATCCTCCAAGCCGAAACTTAGGTTCTAGGGGCTGGGCTGGATCTGAACTAATCTAGAATGGGATATTCTAACTCACCCCAACCTCAATAACTAACCATCCTCGTTATGCTATCATCTGTTGGAGCATTCGGAGATCTTACCATTTCTCTTGCGATGAATCTTGCAGTTGCCTCAGAGGTAAAGGGGAGTTAACATCTATTCAACAATTCAATTTACAGTGTAACCTATTTGGCCACACATTAAGGACCATAAATCAATAAGTAAAATTGAATGAGTTTTATTCTAAATTAAGACCCAAACTGATGTAAATGAATCTCAAAACATTGTAAAGATACAGAACCACCAAGAGTAAACCGAAAAGTGAAATGAAATTAAGTCTTAATAGCATAAGTCATACAAGAAATACAGTTGCAGCATTGCAAACGATAAGAAATAAGATTTGATAATCAGGGTACAGATTTTGATTCTCCCTTCTATACATAAATAAATTTGAAATCACCTAAATTAAAGTTGGAAAAACTGGGGAAATCTAGTTAAATCAGGGAAAGCAGGAACGTGTCAGCATAGTGGAGACTTCAGTAAAAGTTATACAAATCAAAGCAATGTATAGCATTAAGCCGCACAATAGAAATATGACCAGAGAGGTCTGTACCTCTCTAAGGCCAAAGGTTATCTGCTCTAAAGACTAAAGTGTGAACACCAATTAAACCCACAGTACATTTGAGAATTCTACGTCATCAACTCCAGTAGTTTTCCACCTTCTCACAGTAGAAATTGGCAACTTCACTCGATTTTCCCATCCTACGGTTTGAACCTCAGGGCGACCTCAGATGTCTCCCTGCTCCTGCTATATGAATAGAAGTCCTCTCTCTTGGTTCTTTAGTGCCTCTCATACTTGCCAAAAGTTCTCCTCCTGTACCTCACTATCTCTAATACTCAATATGCCTTCCACTAAGTATGAAATCGTGTGAACGCACCTGCAAAAGAAAGAACATTGTAACGCAAGCAAAACTTTCACGTAGAAGGTTAAACATTGAAGACCAAATGCTTAGGGCCTTTGGTTAAGCTAACTTAATAAAAAGTAAGTGTACACAGTAAATACATCATTATATATATGCTCCTACAATTATAAAATAAATTCAAATCATTAATGAGTGACTACATAAGTACAGTATGATAACATTTCAGTAAAAGCAGTATAACTCAAAATACAGAAGTATAAATGTAAATGAAAACTATAATTTGTAACATTATAATAAAGTAGATATATTGTACTAAGTTCACGTATATATTATGCTTCTGTGACGTGTAGGGGTGGATCTAAAACTACACTGCTCCAACAAACACCACTCTCCTTCAGATTGGGCTTGGCTTATTCGCTACATCTATTCTTTGTCTGACTCTTACATTTTTCACAATCCCTATTAATTCAGTGATGTAACATTGATGTCGGCATCCCCACTCCTAAACCCGTTCCAGCACCAAGGACATCTTAAGGGATTGCAGGGGCCCTGGTCCAAATGTAATTTGGGGGCCCCAGTTTGGAACAGCTTTGATTCATGATCTTCAGCTCTTTCATGCCCTCTTCAGCCAGGTCACTGAAAGTGCACAGGCACACCATATTCAACATTTAACATTCAAGAGTAGTGACATGTTTTCAATATTAGAATATACAGCAGCTGCAGCTCACTAACATTATTGCAAATAATCTTTGTAACCCCCATCCATTTCTCATTTTTGGCGTCCTGGTTTTATCTAAAACAAACTTTTCTTAATGAATGTTGCATGGTGTTGAAAAACAAAAACAAAAACATTTCTCTGCAAAATGTCTGTATTAGACTTCCACATATCACCCACATTACAATTAAATTAAAGGAAAAGCTGTTTAAAACAATCTGTTTAAGAATTATTCAAGGTTATCAAGGCAAGACTCTACAAAACAGAACTGGCTGTATCAGGCACCCTCCACCCCCCCCCCGAAAGCCCACTTTGCCCATGCCTTAAAACGTCCCTCCCTGTCCAGCACCACTACTTCCACGCCAAATCCATCTGTAGGTTGTAGTTGCAGTGTGAGTTTGTATGCCAGACGGTGCATCGTTCGGTTGCCACGGTCAGTCCGACCCTTCTGGCTTCTCACGCAGGGCTGCGGGGAGGAATTCGTGCCAGCTGACGCTTTTTATGGAAGAATGTTGTTGGGCTGCACGCGCCGCCCCCTAAACCAGCAGCCAAAACCTCTTGGCCCGCCTTCCTCTCGCAATTCTTGCAGAGGCCGCCGCCCCCCCAAAGGGGGAGAGGCTCAGGGGTCGGCGCCATAACCCACGCCGAGCCCTGGGAGCAGAACTGGTTCTGGGCGCCCAAAAGCGCCCAGAAGCAGTGCCAAGTGTCCACGTCCCCCCCCTACGAGCGCCACAGTGGCGCCAGGCCACCGTCCAATAGGGGGCCTGGCGAGATACAAACCCCCCAATGGGGGGACAGCACCCGCATGGCGGGAAAGGTGTGGGCGGGGATATAAGCCACCGCTCCCCCAGGTAGCTCCTATTTTCGTGGAGCGGGGGAGCGGCGCACTGGTTTATCAGAAGATTTTTCGGCGAGGCGAAGCGCTGCCAGAGGAATGCAAGACTTTTACCGGACCCAGTACGATCTTGGTTTTTCTTCGCCCAGCCAAAGCAAAGCGCGATCGGACCCAGGGTGCGCCCGCCCCTCTGACCACCGCCGGAGCCACGATCATCCACCACCGTGGCTGGAGTCGGGATCAGCTGTGCCGGGTGGGTTCCACCTCCCCGCCTGCGCTCCTGAGATAGCGCCCGCCCCACTGATCACTGCCGCGGCCGGAGCCGCGACCAGCTGTGCCGGGTGATTTACCCCCCTCCTCGCCTCCGCTCGATCATGTTGGAAGCGGGCCGAGCCATTTGGTTGAGGACTTACTTTGGAGGCGGGGATTCTAACATTGAAACGAGCCCTGCCGCCCATCTCAGCCCGGTAAGGAAACGGTCCTACTTGACGGCGTCTCCAGGTACACCGGGGGTGCGAAGGGCAGCAGGAGGAGGAGGCTCTCTCTCTCCCGCCAGGAGCCGCAATTGCGTTTGGTTCCCCGGGTCGGCCCCTCGGTGTCCCGGTCTGCGAAGGGAGCGTTTTTTTCTTTTCAGGCGACCCGCCCAGCGTGTTCCAGAGCCGAGCTTGGCCTGCACACGCTCACAACGGCTACAGCACTCCTGGTTGCCGGCTCTCGCAGCAATGAACACGAGCTACTGTAGCAGCCACACAGCCCCGCCCAGCGACTCCAAGGAGGAGGGGGAATTAAAGGGACCATCCACAATTTGAACGGAGCTGCACGAGAAGGGCAAACAAACAGGAGTGGCACATATCGCGCAGGGTGATAGTGCGACAGAAGTCTTTTGGTGCATCCAAGAGGGCGGCAGCACCCCGCCAGGAGCAATGGAAGCACAAGGAGAGCAGCCAGCGGAGCTCATGGAGCTGCTGAGGAAGATCCGGGCAGCTTCTGCAGTGCACGGTAATGGATGGCTACAGACACAATTGAGCCTGGAAGAAGGGGAGGGCTCAGGGAGTCAAGCAGCAGGAGACGCCTGTTCACCGGCGCCCAAAAGAAGTAGGAAGGCGGCTCCCAAACAGCCCCAGAAGAGAGCACCCCGAAAGAAGCCACAGAGGAGAGACCTGCCGCCTGTAGCCATCCCGGCGACGGCAGGGGAACACGGGGAGACCCACAGCAGAGCTGCAAGTGGTGAGCATATTACTGCAATTGTGCAAGAATGTTTTAAATCCATGGCACCCCTATTGCTCAAGGGGCTGGGGTCACAGGGGGCTGAGGACACAGGGGCACAGTGCACAGAGGGAGTATCTGGTCTGCCATGGCACCTATTAGATCCAGGTTACGCGTGGCAGGAAAGACTGCAAGGGCAGGCGGCGCAGGGCACACGGGGGGAGCAGGGGTCTCCAGTAGGAGCATGGGGTTACACAGGCACAGTGAGCGACCCAGCGTGAGAAGCTGCAGCCGCAGAGGCTTATACCAGGCCGTCACCAGGTCCGGCCTCCATGATCACAAGAGCCACAGATTTAGCAAGCCTCATCCCTTTGGCGGTCAAGGAAAGGTTATGGAGGAAAGAATTTGTTGACATTTTTTCCCTGCTAGAGATTCAGTTAGAGGGCTTGGATCTCACGGTCTGTGATAAGAAAGATGAGGATAGAAGGGAGAGGCGCAAGGAGAGAAAGGAAAGAAATTTTGTTAATTGGCTGGACGCTTTTAGAATAATGGCGTGCATAATACTGGAAAAATTCCCGCACTGCGCAGCAGACCTCTGGTTATATGAGGCCAATATTCATTGGGCACAAAGGCAGCTTCCTGGGGACGCATGGCTGGAATACGACAAGGGGTTCAGGCTAAAAATGTAAAGGCACCCAGAGATGGAATGGAATGAGGAGGACGTCTCTGGGTTCATACACAAAATGTTGGTGGCCAAGGAGGTGAAATCCTGGGCAGGCAAAAGCGACCAGTCCTTTCGGGGTTCCTTCTACAAAGGGAAGGGGAAGTCCTTTCACAGGTCTAAGCACAACACAGGGAAACCACCGTCCTCCAGTGGGGCAACAGCAGTCTGCTGGAAATATGACGCCGGGGAATGCACGTGGGATTCATCATGCAAATTCCAACACGCATGTTCCATTTGTGGAGGTGGACACCCGGCGGCTGGATGCCGGCGCAAACAGGATCACAAGGGGGACAAGAAGGATAAGAAGAGGAAACAATAACACAAACACGGAAGTGGGGGGGGAGCCACAAGGGTTACACAACTGCCAGCTAGCCAGATCCCTAATTAACACACAGCAACTTCGCAGGCTAGTGAACAAATACCCTAACAAAACAGATGCAGCAATATTGGTGAAAGGTTTTGAGGAAGGTTTCAGGATAGCATTCTGTCAGGAGGTCGATGATATCGGGAGTCCGGACCAGCCAGAGGAAGGGGTTAACGCCCTGCTGTTGCCTTCTATACAGGCGGGTCTGGAGCCCTTTAACAAGAATGCCTCGGAAGGAACCTCGGAGGAGTGGCCACTGACGCTGTACTCGGCCGTCCAATCCGGAGACCGATCGGACGGAACAAGAGGAGTCGGCTCCCGCACGTATGCGGAAGGAGAATCCCGGGCGAGAGGAGAGCCGGAGGTGAGGAACTCGGAGGAATCGGACGGACGGAGAGAAGCAGAGCCAGAAGTAGCGGACGCCGCGGAAGACGTCAAGCCAGGAGGCCAACGGTACCGTGTTCCGCCCAGCCACCCTCCAGGAGGAGGGTGGCTTACAAAGGTACGGGCAAGACTACAGGGGTTTCAGGGCACGGGTAGGGGAGGGCGGTGAAAGCGAGGGTGGTAACGCTCGAAACTTCACGGTGTCGGTGGTCACAGGTGACTCCTCCTTCACTCCCCGCTCCCCTGTTATAACAGCGTCCCGTTATCCCCCTGACGTGGTGTTCTTGTCTTTATTTCCCTGGGCCCGGACATCTACCGCTGACGAGATCGCGGACCAGCTGCGGACGCCAGGACACGGTTTCGAACTCAAGAGGCCCCAAGGGGGGAAGACAGAGAGAGAACAAACCAAGGCACCAGCCCTATCAGAGGACTTTACCATACTTGTGCTTGACAAATAAACAACTCGCTGTACAATACTCCTATCTGGCCTCCTTACTGTCCGTGAAACCCCGAATAGGAGCCCCCCCTTACAAAGTGGTGGAGAATGCGGGCATAAGCCTCCTCGATACACGATGGAGAACCTGGTGTACCAGTTAAAGGAAGGCCAGGCCAAGCTGGAGTGGGCCATCGAGAGGAGCTCCAGCCAGGCCGAGATGGACCGAGCCGCGTTCACGATGGCCATCCAACAACAAGCCGACCAGATGGTTAAGTTGGCAGAAGGACAGAACCATATGCTTATGGGAGCCGGACAGGGAAGGAGTCCCGCTCCCCCGGGTACTGTAGTCCCCCTACAGAAGTACGTACCTGGGGAGGATGCCGTTTCTTTCTTCCTGAACTTTGAAAGGGCCGCCAGGGCTAGTGGGTGGTCGGCGGACCGCTGGCCCTTCTACCTGGCCCCCCTCCTTACGGCCGAAGCCCAGGCAGCTTACCAGGTCGTCAATAAGGATGGTACCGCGGTATATGGTACAGTGAAGCAGTACATCCTGGTCCGCCTGGGCGTGGATGACGAAACCCACCGTCTCCACTTCAGACAAGAACGCGGCCTCACAGGTGACACCCCTAAAACCCTCTTCTATAAGATCAAGGACGCTGCGGATCATTGGCTAAAACCCCAGGAGTCTACTATGGAAGACGTAATGAGCAAGATCTATCTGGAGCAATTCCTCGAGGCCCTACCCTATGGTACCCAAAGGTGGCTTAGGCAACATGCAGGCCTGACCTTAGAGCACGCCGTCGAAATGGCCACCTCCTATGTCAGGGCACAAAGTCGTCCCTTAGTAAAGGAGCCAGAGAAGCCCCAGAGGGGGCCGTAGCCCGAAGTACGATAAGAAACCGATAAAGGTAACCCCGGACCTGTTTAGAACCAGGGCTGTAAGACCCGACAGCACAACTCCAACTGGTCCTCAATGTTTCGAATGTGGCGAGTGGGGACACATAGCCCGCTTCTGTAGGAAGAGAAGGGACAGGGGTGAAGACGAACCAATGGATGTCAGTTATGCTCCGCGTTCCGTCCTCTTTGCCCAGGAGACAGGGCACATCTACTATGTGAGTTTGATAGTGAACAACCGGGAGGTAACTGCTCTTTTGGATTCAGGGTGCAAGCACTCCTTAGCCCGAGAAGACATAGTCCCCGCCACCGCTATGATACCAGGGAAGACAGTCAATATTCGTTGTGAACACGGAGACATCAGGGAGTACCCAATAGCGCAGCTGTCCATACAGACTAGGACAGGAAAAAGCACCTCGGTCACCGTAGGGGTGCTCCCTACCCTTCCTGAGGCACTGATCTTGGGGGTCGATAATCCTTCCTTTGCTGTCCTTCTCTCCCATGCTCTAGGCGTAGGCGTAGCAGACCCAGGTCCTCACAACACTCTTTTGACCTCGGAGCCCTGGGCCATTGACAACAACTTTAGAATAGCCCAGCTAAACGACGCCTCCCTCAGACACGCATGGCAAGGAGCACAAGAAACAAGAAACCGACCCCAACGCACTTATCCTTGTTTCTTGGAACAAAACGGTCTCCTTTATCGCCTTGCCAAGAAGGAAGCCGAACCCCAGCTAATAGTCCCCACCACTTTTAGGGAACAAATCCTATTCTTCGCACATTCACATCTTCTCGCTGGTCATGTAGGGGCAGAGAAAACTAGCCAAGCAATACTGGGTTCTTTCTATTGGCCTGGCATATATCTCCAAACTAAGAAGTATTGCCAGGAATGCACCATCTGCCAACGGAGGAATCCCTATGTTCCTCCCAAGATACCTCTACAGCCCCTACCCATTATAGGCCGTCCTTTTGAAAGAGTAGGTATGGACCTCATTGGGCCTCTCCCTAAATCCAGCAAGGGTCACCAATACGTCCTCGTGTTGGTTGATTATGCCACTCGTTACCCTGAGGCCCTTCCACTGCGAACAGCCACCACCACCACTATAGCTCAGAGGGTGATAGAGGTGTTTTCAAGGATGGGGTTTCCAAGAGAACTGGTAACCGATCAGGGCACACCCTTTGTCTCCCGTTTAATGAGGGAGGTATGTAAACAACTGGGCATCCAACATATCAAAACCTCGGTGTACCACCCCCAGACCGACGGTCTGGTGGAACGCTACAACGGTAATTTGAAACTCACTTTAAAGAAACTGTTGAGTGGGGATGGGAGGAAATGGGATCAGTTGTTGCCCTTAGCCCTGTTTGTGATTCGTAGCTCTACCCAGAGCAGTTTAGGGATCTCCCCCTTTGAACTAATGTTCGGGAGAAAACCACGCACTCTTCTTGAAATCACAAAGGAGAGTTGGGAGGAACAAGGGGTATCTGAGGCCCAAGCCTTGTTGGAATACGCCAACCAGCTCAAGACCCGGCTATGTAAATTGAGGACATTAGCCCATGAGAACCTAGAAAAGGCTCAGACCCAACAAAAACTACAATATGATAAGGGTAAGAAGTGGAGAGAGCTAAAACCTGGGGACTGGGCCCTACTTCTCCTTCCTTCATCCAGCCACAAACTCCGGAAGGAATGGCAAGGACCCTATGAGGTGGTACGTAGAGTCGGAAACACTACTTACGTGTTACAGCTCACCCCTAGGAAGAGCCAAATGTACCACGTAAACCTGTTGAAAAAATGGCTAGGGCCTGTCCCTAAAAAGCCCTGTAGTGTTTCTCTTGCTACTCCTTCTATGACCACAGTGACAGACACCCTTCTTAGTCCTGATTTAGAGCCCCAGGAGACAAAACAAATAGGGGATCTCCTACAGTCGTTTTCTGATGTCTTCTCAAATCAACCCGGTAGAACCACCCTAGCAACCCATACAATACCTACTATTGCGGGGGCTGTTGTCAAACAAAGACCCTATCGAGTTCCTGAGGCACGTAGGGCGGCCCTGAAAAGGGAGGTAGCCGATATGTTGGCCCTAGGGGTGGTGGTACCCTCCAAAAGCAATTGGTGTTCACCGATCATTCTGGTCCCGAAGCCAGATGGTAGTATCCGGTTCTGCATTGACTTCAGGGCAGTGAACCGGATATCTAAACAGGACGGGTACCCTTTACCGCGGGTCGACGAATTAATCGAGCGCCTTGGTGAGGCTCGTTACATCACCACCATCGACCTCACCAAGGGTTATTGGCAGATCCCCCTACACCCAAGGGACCAAGAGAAAACGGCCTTTTCCACTCCAGACGGCTTATTTCACTTCACAGTCCTTCCGTTTGGCCTACATGGCGCCCCAGCCAGCTTCCAAAGGCTGATGGACGCTCTACTCAAAGAACATCTCGAATATTCGTCAGCATACCTAGACGATATTGTCGTGTTTAGTAAGACCTGGGAAGAACACCTATCCCTTTTGTCGGCCGTTCTTACAGAACTACGGCTGGCGAACCTGCA
Source organism: Calotriton arnoldi (assembly GCA_963921515.1). Classification (NCBI taxonomy): domain Eukaryota; kingdom Metazoa; phylum Chordata; class Amphibia; order Caudata; family Salamandridae; genus Calotriton; species Calotriton arnoldi. Next base: position 883,914 of record CAWUFW010002753.1, read on the forward strand.
TGTTAACGCTAAGAAGTCCAGGTTCGCATATCAAAAGGTGAAGTACCTGGGGTACGTGTTAGGAAAGGGCTTGATTGAACCCCAGAGCGAAAAAGTCAGGGCTATCCAAGACACCCCGTATCCCACCACAAGAAAAGAACTAAGGGCCTTTTTAGGGTTGGTGGGGTATTATAGGCACTTTATACCCCTTTTTTCTGACACTGCTGCCCCCCTCACAGATCTGCTTAAGAAAGACATCGCTCCCAGTCGTCTTAAGACACCCACCACCGGAGAGCTCTTGGCTTTCCAGTCCCTGAAAACCACGTTAACCACCTCCCCTTTTCTGCTAACACCTGACTTTCAGAAAACTTTCATCCTTCAGACAGACGCCTCAGGGATGGGGATAGGGGCTGTTCTCTCACAGCTAGACGAGGAGGGGCTAGAAAGACCTGTGTTGTACATCAGCAGGAAACTCTTCCCCAGAGAAAAGGCGTATCCCGTAATTGAGAAGGAGTGCTTGGCCATCAGGTGGAGCATAGAGAAATTAAAATACTACCTAGAAGGGCGTTCCTTTCTGTTGTACACAGACCATGCTCCGCTCACCTGGTTACAGAGGAATAAGGGCTCCAACGATCGGGTCCTTCGGTGGTTTCTGGCACTACAACCGTACCGTTTTCAGGTACTCCACCGTAAGGGTAGTGAGCAGGGCAATGCCGACTTCCTGTCACGTTTTCCACAGTCCCCCGATCGGGGACTCTTAAGGGGGGGCATGTGTCAGGAGGTCGAGGATATCGGGAGTCCGGACCAGCCAGAGGAAGGGGTTAACGCCCTGCTGTTGCCTTCTATACAGGCGGGTCTGGAGCCCTTTAACAAGAATGCCTCGGAAGGAACCTCGGAGGAGTGGCCACTGACGCTGTACTCGGCCGTCCAATCCGGAGACCGATCGGACGGAACAAGAGGAGTCGGCTCCCGCACGTATGCGGAAGGAGAATCCCGGGCGAGAGGAGAGCCGGAGGTGAGGAACTCGGAGGAATCGGACGGACGGAGAGAAGCAGAGCCAGAAGTAGCGGACGCCGCGGAAGACGTAAAGCCAGGAGGCCAACGGTACTGTGTTCCGCCCAGCCACCCTCCAGGAGGAGGGTGGCTTACAAAGGTACGGGCAAGACTACAGGGGTTTCAGGGCACGGGTAGGGGAGGGCGGTGAAAGCGAGGGTGGTCACGCTCGAAACTTCACGGTGTCGGTGGTCACAGGTGACTCCTCCTTCACTCCCCGCTCCCCTGTTATAACAGCGTCCCGTTATCCCCCTGACGTGGTGTTCTTGTCTTTATTTCCCTGGGCCGGGACATCTACCGCTGACGAGATCGCGGACCAGCTGCGACGCCAGGACACGGTTTCGAACCCAGAGGCCCCAAGGGGGGGAAGACGGAGAGAGAGAACAAACCAAGGCACCAGCCCTATCAGAGGACTTTACCATACATGTGCTTGACAAATAAACAACTCGCTGTACAATACTCCTATCTGGCCTCCTTACTGTCCGTGAAACCCCGAATAGGAGCCCCCCCCTTACACATTCATAGGTCCACTGCCATTAGATGGGACAAACAATCTGAAATGTGCACTGGAACATCCAGGGGTGGTGCACAAGAAACTTGAGAAAGAAAAGTCCTTGGGCAGAATAGAGGGCCCCCTCCCCCCACATTTGCGGAAAGGTTTAGTGATCTCTCCTCTGGGAGTGGTTCCCAAGAAGGAGCCAGGGCAATTCAGATTAATCCACCACCTCTCCTTCCCCGAGGGGTCGTTAATAAACGACGGGATAAGTGCGGAGGCCTGCTCGGTGGGGTATGCAACGGTGGACGATGCAATTGACCTGGTGAAGTCAACAGGACACGGGGCACTCATGGCTAAGGCGGACATTGAATCCACTTTCCGCCTCCTGCCAGTACATCCCTCAAGTTTCCACCTATTAGGTTTCCAGTGGGAGGGGGACCTGTATATTGGCAAAGCCATGCCTATGGGGTGCGCAATATCCTGCGCATATTTTGAGCAGTTCAGCACCTTCTTAGAATGGGTCCTGCACAACAGACACCCAGCAGGGGGGAAACTTCACTACCTGGACGACTTTCTGTTTACAGGCCCCGCCAGGTCACCAGAATGCAGCGACACACTGGCAGCCTTTGAGGAGCTAGCAAGGGAATTGGGGATCCCACTTGCAGCTGAAAAAACAGTGGGTCCCACCACAAAAATCACATTTTTGGGCATAGAGTTGGACTCAGCCACAGGGACAGCCAGGTTACCTGAGGACAAGGTGAGAGATTTCAGAGCGGAAGTAAGGGGCCTATGCGGCCGCAACAAGGCAACTCTCCGTGACCTGCAGAGGTTGATTGGCAAGCTCAATTTTGCAGCTAGGGTGATCCCCGCAGGAAGAGCTTTCGCCAGGCGCCTCACCCAGCTAACCACAGTCCTCTCCCACAAGCACCTCCATGTCCGCCTGGGAGCAGGGGTCAAGCAGGACTTGCTAATGTGGGACAAATTCTTAGCAGAATTTAACAGTGTCCTTATCTGGAGAGAGGGTTGGGTAACAGCCAGGCAGATAGCCCTATTTACTGAAGCTTCCGGGAGCACGGGCTTTGGGGAAATTCTGGGAAAGAAATGGTGCTCAGGGACCGGATAAGTGGCACAAGCAAGGCATCACCAGTAATATAACATTCCTGGAGCTGTTCCCTATTATAGTAGCATTGACAGTATGGAAACAGGACCTAAAGGACATGAAGCTGACACTGTGGTCAGACAATAAGGGGGTGGTGCAAGCCATTAATAAAGGTTCAGCAAGGTGCCCTGACACTTTAAGACTAATGCGGCAGTTGGTTAAATTGCACCTGGAGGGGAAATTGGATCTGAAGGCCCGCCATGTACCAGGGGTGGACAACGCAGTAGCGGACGCCCTGTCCAGATCGCAGATGAGCAGATTCAGGGAAATGGTGCCCGGGGCGGACAAGGTGATGACCACTTTTCCAGAACACCTGTGGGACCTGGGGGGGTAGACTTATCTACACTGGTAAATCAGGCCCTTACCCCAGAGGCAGCCAGATGGTACAAGAAATACGCAGCAACAGTGATGCAGATAGGGGGCATACGGACACTGACCGACAGGGGCAAGACACAAAGAGCAGTGGAACTATTCACACAATGGGCATTCACCAGCAAGAAATCAAGGTCATGGGCACAGGCCCACCTGGCGGCCATAGCCCATTTCACAAAGATACACACAGGGGAAGATCCCACGGCATCCCTGTACCTCAAAGCAGCTCTGAAGGAGTGGAAACGGGCTGAGGAGGAAAGAGCAGACAGCAGACGTCCCATCGATTTCGAAAAATTGGGCCAGCTGATGGAGGCACTAGTGGTTTGTGCAAAGGACATATTTGAGCTCCACCTGTTTCAGGCAGCCTTCTCCACTGCATTCTTTGGGGCATTCCGCATCAGCGAGCTGGTGGCACCCAGGAAACATGGGCCTGCAGGATGGTGCCTTCAAGCCACAGACATCAAACCCGGGACAGCTTCAGTGGAGATAGTGCTGAGGAGGTCCAAACCGGACCAGGCAGGGAAGGGGGCGGTAATACAGCTGCAGTGCATCCAGGGGAGCAAATATTGTGCAGTGTGCTGCTTATTTAAGTACATGGGAACTCGCCCGGCGGGAGATGGGCCATTTTTCAAACATCAGGATGGGAGCAACTTGAGCAAGTTCCAATTCACAGCAGTGATGTGCCAGGCCCTCGCCAAAGCCGGGCTGCCCCCAGGGGCATTCGCCTCCCACTCTTTCAGGATCTGCGCAGCAACCTCGGTATAGCAATATGGCCTCTCAGAAGCAAGGATTCAGGCAGTGGGCAGGTGGCGGTCCCGGGCATACAAAACCTACATCAGGCCCCAGTTACTCTAGATCCCACCGGCAAGGTTGGGGAACCACTCACTTTGGGATGCCGCATGGCAGGGTGAGTGGCCAGGCCCCTGTCACCTTGGGATGCCACACGGCAGGGTGATGGGACATCTTCAAGGGTGATAGCGGGGGGCTGGGGCACCACTGCCGCTGCAAGAGCTTCCTGACATTCTGATCATTTTTCTAGCAGGGAAACGCCCCCGTCTGGTGTGGGTAGTAGGCCACTCCTTCGTGTCCAGGATGCAGACGTGGTGGCAGCGGGCTGGCCACAGGATGACAGGAAGACCCAGAGGCACATGCATTCGCTGGTTGGGGCAGCCAGGGATGAGATGGAGTCAGCTGCCGGGGGCACTCAAGAACCTGCAGGCAGACTCAGCGTGGCACCCAGACATACTGATCATCCACCTCGGGGGCAACGACCTGGCCCAGGTGGGAAGGAAGGCCTTAGGGCAAGCCATACAGGCGTACCTCACAGAAGCAGCCAGGTGGTTTGGTGGCACGACCATCATATGGTCTGAGGTGATCAGTAGAATGCAATGGAGGGGAGCAGAGTCACACAAAGTGGTGGATAACTCCAGACGAAAAATGAACATCGCCATTCACAAATTTTGCAAGACCAACTTCTTTGAATCCATCAGGCATGGGCTTATCCATCCGGGGCACCCCGAACTATATGGCCAGGACGGGGTCCACCTATCAGAAGAAGGGATGAGAGTCTTCTGGGATAACCTGTGGGGGGCAATGGCCCTGACAGGCTGTAAGTAAAAAAAAAAAAATTTTTAAAAAGAGACAAGCAAATCGGGGGGGTGCAGCAGGAAGACGTTAGCCTCCCTACGGCTTGGCGGAGAAATAATGGTACAATGGTTGGCTAAGGAGACACACCGACAGGGCAGTGTGTAGGAGGAGGGCCACTCCCTTTTGGATGCCGCACGGCAAGGTGAGTTGGCCGAGCCAAGGAGGGGGTAGCAAACGGAGACGGCACTCGCAGCCCAGACCCGGCCAGACGGCAGGGCACAAAACGGTAGCGAGTTGGGGCCTAACTCCGGGGAGAAGCTACCTCCCCAACAGGCAAAGGGCGTGGGAAACCAACCAAACGGTGGTCCCAGAAGAGACAGGAAAAGAAGGACTACCAAGAACTAACAAAGGAACTGGTTTGGGTGCCATTTACGAACTGGGGAAGTGTACAGAATGTACCGCAATGTGATATGCATAACATGCTAAGGATATGTATGATTTATGACCAAGATATGGCAGTTCGCAAATGACAAAAATTACCAAGGGTCATACTAATGATGACCAAAAATGAGTATGTACATAATCCTAATAAACTGCGGCCAATAAACGACCACTATAACTACAATGCATGTTGGCTAATTTATTAGGGTACAAGGTTGGTGGAGTGGGGGATGGATAGACCTGAATGGGCGCAGTGCGGGGGTTATTGCAGAGGCAGCCGCCCCCCCCAAAGGGGGAGAGGCTCAGCGGCCGGCGCCATAACCCACGCCGAGCCCTGGGAGGCGAACTGGTTCTGGGCACCCAAAAGCACCCAGAAGCAGTGCCAAGTGTCCACTTCCCCCCCTACGAGCGCCACAGTGGCGCTAGGCCCCTGCCCAATAGGGGGCCTGGCGAGATACAAACCCCCCTATGGGGGGACAGCACCCGCATGGCGGGAAAGGTGTGGGGGGATATAAGCCACCACTGCCCCAGGTAGCTCCTATCTTCGTGGAGCGGGGGGAGCGGTGCACTGGTTTTTCAGACCCACCCACCCGCACCTACGAAAAACAGCAGTGTCGCAGTGCTGGACGGCAACACGAACGTTGGCGGAGAAATAATGGTACAATGGTTGCCTAAGGAGACACACTGACAGGGCGGTGTGTAGGAGGAGGGCCACTCACTTTGGGATGCCGCATGGCAGGGTGAGTTGGCCGAGCCAAGGAGGGGGTAGCAAACGGAGACTACACTCGCAGCCCAGACCCGGCCAGACGGCAGGGGACAAAATGGTAGCGAGTTGGGGCCTAACTCCGGGGAGAAGCTACCCCTCCTACACGCAAAGGGCGTGGGAAACCAATCAAACGGTGGTCCCAGAAGAGACAGGAAAAGAAGGACTACCAAGAACTAACAAAGGAACTGGTTTGGGTGCCATTTACGAACTGGGGAAGTGTACAGAATGTACCACAATGTGATATGCATAACATGCTAAGGTTATGTATGATTTATGACCAAGATATGGCAGTTCGCAAATGACAAAAATGACCAAGGGTCATACTAATGATGACCAAAAATGAGTATGTACCTCTCTAAGGCCAAAGGTTATCTGCTCTAAAGACCAAAGTGTGAACACCAATTAAACCCACAGAACATTTGAGAATTCTACGTCATCAACTCCAGTAGTTTTCCACCTTCTCACAGTAGAAATTGGCAACTTCACTCGATTTTCCCATCCTACGGTTTGAACATCAGGGCGACCTCAGATGTCTCCCTGCTCCTGCTATATGAATAGAAGCCCTCTCTCTTGGTTCTTTAGTGCCTCTAATACTTGCCAAAAGTTCTCCTCCTGTATCTCACTATCTCTAACACTCAATATGCCTTCCACTAAGTATGAAATCGTGTGAACGCACCTGCAAAAGAAAGAACATTGTAACGCAAGCAAAACTTTCACGTAGAAGGTTAAACATTGAAGACCAAATGCTTAGGGCCTTTGGTTAAGCTAACTTAATAAAAAGTAAGTGTACACAGTAAATACATCATTATATATATGCTCCTACAATTATAAAATAAATTCAAATCATTGAATGACTACATAAGTACAGTATGATAACATTTCAGTAAAAGCAGTATAACTCGAAATACAGAAGTATAAATGTAAATGAAAACTACAATTTGTAATGTTATAATAAAGGCATTAGAGCACACACTTACATGAATGACTAATTTCTACAGTGAATGCACTCCAGCAGTATGTTTGGTGCTTCACTTTATATTAATAGGGTTAAGGCACACAGTAGATATATTGTACTAAGTGCACGTATATATTATGCTTCCGTGACGTCTATGGGTGGATCTAAAACTACACTGCTCCAACAAACACCACTCTCCTTCAGATTGGGCTTGGCTTATTCGCTACATCTATTCTTTGTCTGACTCTTACATTTTTCACAATCCCTATTAATTCAGTGATGTAACATTGATGTCGGCATCCCCACTCCTAAAACCGTTCCACCACCAAGGACATCTTAAGGATTTCGGGGGCCCTGGTCCAAATGTAATTTGGGGGCCCCAGTTTGGAACAGCTTTGATTCATGATCTTCAGTTCTTTCATGCCCTCTTCAGCCAGGTCACTGAAAGTGCACAGGCACACCATATTCTACATTTAACATTCAAGAGTAGTGACATGTTTTCAATATTAGAATATACAGCAGCTGCAGCTCACTAACATTATTGCAAATAATCTTTGTAACCCCCATCCATTTCTCATTTGTGGCATCCTGGTTTTATCTAAAATAAACTTTTCTTAATGAAGGTTGCATAGTGTTGAAAAACAAAAACATTTCTCTGCAAAATGTCTGTAATGAACAGGCGCCCCCCGCGCCTAGGGGAGGGGCGCCCTTAGTAGCGCCACGGGGCTGAGCCTCCTCCGAGGCCCCTGGACAAGGAAGGGGTTGGCTGGCTGAGGTGATGTCATCGTGAGGCACTGTGAAATGAAACTTAGCAGAAATGAAACTTAGCGGGTATTTAAGGCTGTGCCCGGGGGGTTTCGTTCTCTTTGTCCCCTCGGACCACAACCTGGCTACAGGAGCGTCGTCGATGTGGAGAAAGGTTTCCGGTTGGCGGCGAGCGGAGGTGGCAGGCTGAGTTGGAGGGGGCCGTGGCGTAGTGTAATTACTAGTTAAGTTTATTTAGTATATTGTTTTATTGGTATTTCATTTGAGTTGTGTTCCGTGGGCGCGCGACAGCTTTGTTTGGGGTGGTTCGCTGTGCCGGGGTCGCAGCGGGAGGCTGATCGGATTGTGTGGCTGCCGCGTTCCTTGGCTGAGGGCGCTGTTTTGATAGTCTTCATGCCCTTCGTCGGGTTTTGTAGTCAGGGGTCGTGAGGCTTGGAGTTCGGGCTGCCCCTGCACTCCCAACACTTTTCAGACTGTTCATTTTCCCGAGGGCCTGGAGTTGAGCCATTTTGAATCGGGAAGTGTGACGCCTGTTGTGCCGTGTGGGAGGTGCGTTGTTGGTGCCAGTTGAATCGGTTCTGTGGACACGAATGCCTTTGTTTCACTTGCTCTGTCTTGGTTGTTCATTCGGCCATCTTTCGAGAAGTGTCTTGATTTGGATGCTGCTGTGCCCTTGTCGCTTTGATGCGCCGTGTGGTTGGAGCGTTTCTTCCTGCATGTTATCGTGGATACAGCGCTGCAATTGTTGAGGTGCGGACCTCTATTGTGATCGGTGTTTGGAAAGATTGTAGGCTTTTGAAGTGAAGTAATATGTTGTGTGGCGCCCGTTGCTGTTGGGGCTCGTCACATGTCGCTTTGATTGACGGAGGTCCATCTCCTAGTACGGTTGAGTGTTGTGATCGTTTTTTTCAACATTTTTGGTTGAAGTGCATTTCATTGCAGCAACTTCAGTACATTGTGGGCTGGGCGTGCGGTTGCGTTTCGCTTTTGCAGAGTCAGATTTCGTGCATTGGAAAGGTGTAGTTGCTGGGCGGAGGCCTTCAGCCCTGACACCGGTGCTTTGAGGTAGAATAAGTCGATGCAGGTTGGCGGGTTTCATTTGTGAGTCGGGGGCTTGCACATTTCCTCAGATGGGCACGATGGTGGAAACTGCAACTGATTTGGCAATTGACGAGCTGTTGTCATGATCTGAACCATACATATGGAGGAATGCATCTCACGGCCCAGCGGGTCTTGTACACGGCCAGTGTTGCCAAGGGACTGCGGGGGGCATGGCTGGGGCGGCAGAGCATTCGGCTGGGGGACCCGGGTTTTGGGACCCGAGTTTTGGTTTCGGCATGGGCGGGAGGGCTCTCCGTGCTGGCCCGGTTCCGGGGACCAGGGGTTTGGGACTCCTGCTCTCCGTTTTGGTGTGGTTCGGCTGTGAGAAGGTGCGTGGAGGTCTTGCGGGTTTGCCTTGTGGAGGCGGTTGCGCGCGGACGTTGCGCTTCTGCTGTGTGTGTGGAATGCGCGTGGTGACTGAAAAATTGGAGGCAAGGGTTGCTTTATTGCTTTTAAAGTGGGAGTTTAAAAAAAAAAAAAGAGGGGTCTTTCGAACGGCTCACTTCAAATTTAATACAGAATGCATGCAGGTCTGCAGTTTCAGTTGTTCCGATGGATCCGCGCAGCTCCTGTTTGGGGCCGTTCTGTAACCAAGCATAACTCTTGTACCTGCCTCGTTAATTAAGACAGCTCTGCATGTCAAGCTTTATAGTAACTGTCTTTTAATTGCCATTCTCTTAAAACCACCTTGGTCAATTTTTGGGTACGCTTTCTGCGAGCCTCTTAAAATTTAATTAACACCAAAGATCTGACATTCACTTCAATTATTTTCATTTGAATGTAAAAATTTTCTTTGGCAAATTAGGATGTTCTGCCTGTATTTTCCCGAACCAAAATGTATTTTCTTGGCACATTCTCACGCGAGGCACACCGTTTTCATAGTTTGCCTTTCTTGTTGCAAACATGATATAGCGTGTATTTGTAAAACACACGTTCACCCGTGGGTGTCGTGGCGCTCAATGGCAGATGTTTGCTGTTGCCCAACTCCATGGCAGTCATTTTGTCGACCTCAGAGGGATGGGGGGCTGTGTGGACCCGCCAGGTTTTGAACATGTGTCCTTGAGGTCGAGCGCAGATCCCTACAGTAGACGCATTGTCAGCTGAGCCACCAGACCAGGCAAACTACTTACCAATATAAGATACACAGGAACATACACAGTTTAATATATCACAAGTGTTATGCGGGGAAGCCCGATAATAGCGGTCCGGGTAATTAACAACAAATACGCGGCGCTGCAATAGGCGGGTGCCTTCCCATATGGGGGGGGGCTCGCGGGGATGGCGGCTGGCTGCTATGTGTGGTAAAAGAGCGCTGTAAGGGTTTTTGAGGCCGCACTGGAAGGAGGCCCGCCTGTGTGCACGAGAGAGGCGGCTTGCGGTGCGAGTCTGGTTGAAAGCTTTATTGATCTAGACAACGAGGCCGCTCCGCGTACGGGGGCGGGAGTATATACAGAACATCAATGGTTTATTTTTTCTCTTTTTGTTGCTTTTATGTTGGTGATATCCGGAGGCGTGCTTCGCTGGAAAGGCGGAAGCATGGTGTACAGGTGTCGTTCGGCGGGTGAAAACTTTCCAATGGCCTTGAAGCAGGCACATTGCGCTAAATGCCGACAACATTTCCCAGCAGCTATAATAGCAGCCCCTCAGTCGTGTGAAGAAGGACGACATATCGGAAAAGGTGGGGCCAGCATCAGCGTGGTGCTCGTTGGCAGCTTTCACGGAGGCTGTCCCGGTATGTATATGCACTAGAAGTCTGCTTGGTTCAGCTGGGAACCTGTTATCATTCCTGGCCTGTGCGGAGCCAGGCAGTTCCTCTCTTTGCACACGAAGTGGCGGAAACACAACAGCCATTCTTTATAATTTACTTAAGTTTCTTCATATGGGCGGGGACAGGGCTGGGATGTATGGTCTGCCACTTTGTATGACACGTGAGCGGACAATGCTGGGGAGGTAGAGCCAGCGGAGGCCTGCTTCCAGATTTAATTTGTCTTCCAGGGCTGAGCGCCCTAGCAGTATTGAGAGTGGCCGTTGGTTTCTAACTTTTAAGTATGGTATGTCCCAATACTCCCGCCAGTGGCAATGGTGGCTAATTCACTCAACAGATAAACAATATTAAACCTGAATCAGAACAATAACGACAGGCATTCTTCTAATTCACTTAAGTTCCTGTTCATATGGGCAGGGACAGGACTGGGGTGTTTGGTCTGCCACTTTAAGTAACTTCCGATCGGACCATACTGGGTGAGGTAGATCCATGGGAGACTTGCTTACTGATTTGATATTTCTTGTAGGGCTGTGCGCCCTGGCAGTTCTGAGATCAGCCGTTGGTCACTGTTTAAGAAGGTCCGGTTAGAGCAGTGAGCCATAGTTGTTCCGCTCAGGTTATTGTGCTCGAGTGGAAATGCTTGCTTTACCATGCTTACATCTAACCACTTGGCTGGGGTGATGGCATAGGGGGTGAACTAATTCCCGGCATTAGCAGCTAGTTTCTTATTGGATTTTCATGGTCCTACTAATCGGTCTTCAGAGCTGGTACGGGATCCTTTTAAAAGTTGTTATTCCAAAGTCGGGACAAGCAGTTTGCGACCATGCTCAACGGAATATGTTCCTTTCGTCAAAGGTGGTTAACACAACTTTCAGTGCCACCATACTAAAGACAGTAGCAGTACACTAGCGCAGTAGCGGGACCAATTACTGAGGTCATGGTATGCAAACTCTGAGCGTGAAGTGGTCCCTCCAGATACCATAAGAAAGTACAGTACGTTGGCTATTCCTCAACGATTCATGCCTTATACAGGAGGGTGGCATATCTTTCAGTGCCGGGGCGCAAGATGCCCGCCTGCACAATACATATTATCTTGGTGTGGGCTTATTACCTTGGAGATTATGCACGCTTTCACAGCCTCTTCTCGACTAGGGGAATAGTCGAGACATAACAACCCTTGCCACTTCGGTGAAGGGGTCACTGCAGGAAGCTGGGGTGTGGTGGCCCAGAAGTCTTTTGGGATACTTACCAGGGAAACAGTGAATGATGGTGGTGGGGCCAAGGGATCTACACCGGGAGCCTCCACAGGGAGCTGGGGTGTAAGGGTCCAGAAGTATTTTGGGATAATTAACAGGGAAACATCAAGTAAATCATGGTGCTTGGTACCAGGGGCCTGGTACATGTGTAATCCGTGTGGTTGGCAGTGCTAATCTGAGTTGTAGCTGTGTTTTAATTTCTTCCCTGGAATGTTGCTCTGCGATCAAACGAACCTTGTGTGCTCCTCCTTAAGTATGTCAAGCAGTACAGGTTCCAGAGGTGAGGTTAACAAGTTGGCTATAAGTGAACAGCGGCCTTTAATGAGGAATTAAGGAGCAAACAGTTCTTCTCCGAGTCCCGACCTTTCTCAATTTCTTGCGGCATGCGCTGAATAAACTTACGGCATACGCTAGTTAAACACACCAGTTTTAATAAAGGCTACAACAACGTTTATCCAGGCAAGAGGTGCATGTTATCTTGTTTTGCTGCTTGTGGACATTTAGGACAGTTGGCTCATGCTCTGGTTAAACACACCAGGTCTAATGATGGTCAGTAGCATGACTTGGTGCTTCAACGTTAACAGCATGAGGGTTGCAACCCCCCCTTTAATCCAGGCAAGCAGTGCATATTATCTTGTGTAGCTGATAGCTGCCGTTTAGGACAGTTGGCTCATGGCCGGCACCTACCGCCGTTCATTCTGCTATGGATCGGCGGTGAAGACAAGGGCTGGGTTAGGGCTCCATGCAGTGCTGACTGATGTCCAGCAGGTGAAATAATTTGTTGGCTATCAATGCAACCCTAAAGCGGCCTCTTTGGCATTTTAACGTTTCTCCTCTATTTTCTTACTCACAGGCCTGTGTAGGTGGGGTTAATAAAACGTCTACTACCGATTTCACTGTTATATCAAATGTATTATGGAACACGGAATGTGTTGTAGCGCTCTATCACTCAGCAGCCATCAGCGCTGGGGCAGTTGAAGGCTTGTCTAACAGCTAAGAATACAAGCGGAGTACACCCCCAGGAGTGCTGCATAGTGCTTCTACAATGGATAATAGTACCTTCAGATATTCCATATGCTCAGCGCCAGAAATATGGTGGAGGGGGTTATTATACGGTGTCACCCTTCAACCTTTACAGGAAAACATGGCAGCCCTCATCAGCAGGGATACTGTGGGGCTTGCGGCCAAGATGGGATTTAGCTTTCTCTATAATATGGGGTATTATCTTGTAATATGCGGCCCACAAAACTCGGAACGGAGCCGTAATAAAACCTCAAAAAATTAGCACCTGGGAGGTGACAGTTACTAAGCATGCATCGTTATCAAAGTACATCGCTTTGTAGCGAGATAGCACTCTTCATAAAGTGGCCAACAATAACGGTATGGGGAGGGGATCCTCATAGTTTATTACTTGGAGTCTCCTGTGATCAGGTATCCCGGTGGCAGTGCTTCCTTTGTGAAACAGTGAGGGCAGGTGCCCACTTTTCTGCTGCTCCGATGCCCACTATTCGAACATAAGTGCCGGTCCATGTAAATAACTTAGTGCACAGTACGGGCTTTCACTGACGCCAATTAAGAACTGCCCAGTGGGCCGATGCGGTATGCAGTGCCCGTAGTTGGTGCAGTTGTCAGACTCATTGTTCTGCAAACTTCCTGCAGAAACGGGCAGGTATGCCTCGGGTGGAACCTGGGAAAATGCTGTTGCAAGGCGGGGCCTGCTGGCACGCTGCACACAGTGGAGGTCTCAAGTAGTATGTTCTCCACTGATGGTGGTCGATATGGACATGTGGTGACGTTATCCCGCATATTTTCACGGGCAGCGATGTCCTGATGGGAACCTGGGAAAGGTTGTTGCAAAGCGGGGCCTGCTGGCACGCTGGGCTCAGCGGATGTCGCATTATTAGGTGCTGGATGGTTTGAGAATGGGAATAGTGATAGTTCTCTTGGGTATTCAGCTTCTAGCTTGGGGGCTAATAATACCAGCGGTCTGGGCTGGGGGGGGCTCCAGTCCAAGCGGAAAAATTAACAACTTGGTCAAAACGATTTTAGCAAGTCCAACAATAGGCACAACTCATCTAGTCAGGAATTTGGCGTTGTTCTGTAAAAATAAAACAGGCAGGTGTTGTGGAGCACGGTCAGCGTCTGGGGGGAAGGGTGAGTACGCCGGGTAGCTTCTCACCCTGTGGCGGAGCGCTGACAGTTAACAACAAAGAGGGTTGCACAACAATGGAGGTGCAGCCATTCGATGGACCCCAGGAGGGGGTAAATTCCACGTGTGCAGTGGGTCGGCGGGGAGGAGGGACTGACCTGCCGGTAGTCCTGGACTCTACTGCCCTAACCCACAACGTATGGACTGAGTAGAATCTTGGGGAGGCTGCCTGTGTTCAGGTACCCCGGTGGGCCGGTGCGGTATGCGGTGCCTTGGATGTCAAGTAGTGCAACTGTTGGCTGTAGTGCGTTGGGGCCTGCCGGCACAATGTGCGCAGCAGAGTGGAACATTGGTGGCCGAGACGGCCAAGTTCAAATGTACGGCCAAGTTCTAGTGTACGGCCGAGTTAAAAAGTTAAAGTCTGTGGTAAATTACTTGGTTTGATGTAAATAAAAGGCTTCGCCGTGGACAACATACCCTGATTCTGAGAGTTCTTGGGCGTAGCGGGTGGTAAGGTGACGGAATTTGGGGAGGAGGGAATGTCACGTTGTGGGCATACTATAGACTTCCACACATCACCCACATTACAATTAAATTAAAGGAAAAGATGTTTAAAACAATCTGTTTAAGAATTATTCAAGGTTATAAAGGCAAGACTCTGCAGAACAGAACTGGCTGTATCAGGCACCCCCCCTGAAAGTCTGGGGCCCTGGACAAGAACCCACTTTGCCCATGCCTTAAAACGTCCCTCCCTGTCCAGCACCACTACTTGCACGCCAAATCCATCTGTAGGCTGCAGTTGCAGTGTGGGTTTGTTTGAAAATGTATGCCAGACGGTGCATCGTTCGGTTGCCACGGTCAGTCCGACCCTTCTGGCTTCTCACGCAGGGCTGCAAGGAGGAATTCGAGCCAGCTGACGCTTTTTATGGAAGAATGTTGTTGGGCTGCAAGCGCCGCCCCCTAAACCAGCAGCTAAAACCTCTTGGCCCGCCTTCCTCTCGCATTCAGACAGTGGTTTCTTTGATTCAGTTTCAGCGCGGACTGAAAAAAGCTTTGAACAGAACGAAACAACGCAAAAATCGTCACGTGTAGCTCCCATTAATTGATTAGTACGCGTGTTCCACTTTTAGTGAACTACAGGTGAAACTCCTTCCGGTCCAGGACACAGATCTCTCCGTCCCACGAAAGATTATCCAGCCGCAGACCTTAGGGCTGTGTTTTTTGTTGTCGTTAGAAATGGACGCATGGGGTTTGATTTCCTGGCTCCTGCTCGTTGTGCTGGCCGGCGCCGCCCTGGCCTTCCTGCTGTACTGCTGTTATTTGAAATACATTCACATGAAGTTCGACCACATCCCAGGACCCCCAAGGGATAGGTGAGTCCAGATGCTGTTGGAGACAGGGATTGTAGGAGTTATTTAAGGTGCGAGAGAGACAGTTAGTGTATTTTTTTCCAGTTGGCTGTCTATAGATTTACTGTGCTTTACAGAATGGTTGTGCAGCGGGAGTCTGGCCAGTGTGTTATAACAGGCAAGACCTATTGATGTTTTTACACCACACCCCTCAGAGATCATTGTGTAACCTGCAGCTCACTAGATACAGTTTATGGCAGCTAGCTCACTCAGCTACCACTAACTGCAAAGTCTGCATGTAACCTGCAAAGCATAAGTCTGCATCACTGTAGGGTGTAACTTACTCTTTCGTTCATCTACCATTTGTAACATGAGCGCGGTTGGGTAGTAATAAAGACCTATTAATATTGGGCAGAAAAAGACAGTATTCCTTTTATGCTATTTAGACGGCTAGTGTTAATATAAATCACACACAGACACTGAACAGTCCTACAGGGCATACACACACCTATTTACATATCTTACTAAGTTTACGGGGGTTTGAGAAAATCAAAATCACTTTGTAATATTGGTTTTTCTCTTGCCAACTAGTGTAGTGACATATAAAGCATATCTTTATGTCCGCTAATGGACTGTTCAGTCTGGAGAAGAGTAGCAATATATAAACTGGCTTTGCTTCGCCTCCAACATCTGCCCTCAGCCAAGACACAACTTGGCTAAAAGGAATTACTCATTTTCTATTAAGTATTAAGCAAAGAATTTGCAATGAGGTCACGCAAAAGATGAGAAAAAAGCATATGTGTCCCCTGCAGCCTACTGCTTCACGCGGAGAAGCACACATTGAATCTGTGTGGGCCCCATGGCATGTATGTCCGTGTCAATACAGTGCATCAGTACAGGCAGGTCAATTTGCTGGGGATCCCCATGAACACGGTTCAGTCATGAGAATAGTTGACAAAACAGGAAGCTTAGTTCCCACACATGAGGAAAAGTTGGCATCAGTGTACATGCGCAGACAGGAATACCCAACTTTATTATAGATTTTCTAAATTGTTAAGAATCTATTCTTTACAGCAGCCTTTCATTAATAATATAACAAACTAATTATTATTAACATCTTCTCAGCCAATTACTAGGACTCAGTCAACCAGTTTACTGTTGTCTCTGCACATAGGAGATTAAATTTGTGCAGTGAGATTAAATAAAAGGGTGTGCCCCCTGAATTTCCAATCAACAATATTGATGGGACAGAATATTAAGGACAGAATATTGAAAAGAGAATATCGACAGGTAAGTAAGTCTATATTTTCTATTTCTTACTCCACATATATGTCCCAATGCAGAACTTATATCTTCAGGGTACATGAATAAGGAGTTCGGAATAGTAAATCTCTACTTCACCATATGCACTTATCTTTTGAAATTGTGTCCCTCGATATTCTTTCTGTCTTCACTGTTAGTATCAGAAAGAACAAAAAAGGGGAGCAAAGAGGTACTGCTTGTCACAAGCAGTGGAGGTGGATACGTCCTCCTTTAGTCTATAGTCATTAAACCACAAAGATCCACCCTCAGATAGTTTCCAAAGCCATGTCCTCCCAGATTGAGTATGTTTCCTACAATGGTGGGAAAAACACACAGTGTTTTTAAATACCCCTCACACACCAAAAGGGCCCTTGGTGTCATGCTTCATCATAGGGGTCTTCCCGCCCCTCTACGGGACGGGGCGTGCTACAACCTACGGTTACGCGGGAGCACTGTTGTTGTGAGAAGACTGTGTTGTGTAGGAATGTGAGTGGAAGGGTCAGGGGTGAATGGAAAGGTGAGGTTAAAAAATACCTGGCTCGGCGGTTTAGAAAATAAATTTTTAATATACCTTTGAGCTGGTATTGTTAAAAACGTGGGGACGGAGGTGTATTTGCCTCAATGAGCTATGCCTCCAAAGTCAGTCAACATGTTTCGAAGCCCCCCAGGCTTCTTCTTCAGGACTTAGCGGATCCCTTCTACACTCACTTTGTACGTGGTGTGTTTATTAAACTAATCCTCTCTATAAAAATGTGTTTGTGAGAATAAATAAACAGTGCATGCGGATACTTAATGCACATATACGATACCTAAATAGGTATCTGTCATCGTTATCTGGAAGAAAAACGGCATCATACATATATGTTAAAAGGCGAGACAAAAAAGCACCATCCATCGTGATAAGGTAGTGACCTAAAAGGAAGTGAAATGAGTGAACATTTACTCCTTATCATTAATTCGCAGTGCAGTATGATGGTGATGTGTCCCGCTACTGATCGGAGGAAAAGACATTTAACACAGACTCACACACATGAAACATAAAGCACACACTCTATGAAAAAGGACCCGGTCTATGCGGTCCATAGGGTGTTGTCACATCTGTCCAATAAAGCTCAAGGTTATATAGAGTTATTTAAGAAAAAAGTGCATTTCGGTAGGAAAAAGATAACCTACTTGTTTTCAAAAGTAAAAGCGCCCCATGAGCCTGTAACGGGTGGGAGGGGTGCCTATAGTAACAACCTAGAAGAAATAGATAGATAAATTTGTTTCTGAAATGATTGTCTCGTCCAGAAACAACCACTCGACAACATGTATGACCCCCGGCTATGCCGTACTCACTGCTCCTGGGACACTGCCAAGCCGTGTCAGGCCTCCCCGCGGCTCCGCTGGACAATGGAGCTGGTGCGGGGAGGATCTAAAATACAACTCCTAATTGTTGTTCCCGCCCTAAATTAAGGGCATGATTGGTAACACCTGTGTTTCCCCTACAGGCTTCGTAGTTTAGAGCGCTAACCTCCGATGTTTCCAGGGGGGTGTTACGGTGACGTGCGGGGAACGTCGCGCTGCTGCGTATGGCAGCGTCTCTGTGTTGTTGCCGGAAATGGGTATAAGAAATATCCGGAAAAAAGCTTTGGGAAAGACTAGCACTAGTCTGCCAACCTTCTTGATAATAGTTGTAAATACACATATACAGAGAAACCGGCGTAAAACGATTTACTGAAAATCATGTCGTGCACATTAATTGTTAGATCCTAACATGAGTAGTGTTCCTGTAAGATATATAAAAAAAAAGTTAGTACGGGCACATTAACCAAAATATCTTCACATGGGTACATTAATCGGAGTCTCTACACATGGGTAGAGCTCACATCGGTGTTAGAAGACAAGGCGGGCGTTTTAAAATAAGGAAATGTCCTTCCAAAAGGAACTTTCTCTTAATACCCCTTACTGTGAGTTTATGGTATATGGTTTATGGTTAATCTGGTGATATAAGTTAGTAGTGAAAAACCAGATTAAGCTGATAAAATGGTATGTAAACAAAAACTGGGGGTTCAAATCGGGTTTCAGGTGAAAAGTAAGTGTCAGAGAGCCCCTCAAAAAGAGGGAAGAGGAAAGCTGTATGCGTACCTCCATAAGTACTAGCGATCCTACATGGTCAATAAAGACCGCTGCAATGCCTATTGCGAGCCTGGTGGGCAGGTTAGGCGTATGGCTCCAGTTCTGGGAGTGAAGATTATGCACATTCCAGACTAAGGGCACTTCTTACGGGAACTGGTTCCATGGTATTTCATCATTCAGCCCGTCGATGTGTGTTCCAAGACGGAACACCCACCGTTGTTCTTTCTCAAATAAGCCATTCTCGCTATATAGTTGTTCAATCGCGGTCCACTTCAAGTCCCCCATTCCGTGACCGTGGGTTAGGTAATGGGTCGACATCTTAGTTGTGCTCTTTCTGCAACGAATGTTGCTCCTATGCTCCCCAATACGAACTTTGACGGGTCTCGTGGTCATTCCTATGTATTCCAGGCCACATGGGCAGGTAATCATATAGACAACGTTCTTGCTGTTGCAATTCGTGAAGCCTCTTTGCTCCCATTCACTTTCATTCCTGAATTTCAAAAACCTACTCTTGCAGGTCAGGTGGCATGTGCTACAGTTGCCACACGGATGATGTCCCTGTACTGGTGGCAATAGTAGGCCTGTCAGTCTTATCGGTGCAGGTTCCCTTGGTCTGGTATGGACAAGCATGTCCTTCAAATTCCTCCCTCTTTTGTGGGCAAACATAGGTTTTGGGAAGTTCAGTTGACAACTGTTGAGGAGTCTCCAGTGCTTATTGACAATCTTGGTGATCTGATTTGAATGGGTGTTGAAAGTGGTGACACAAATAGGTCGTTCCTCCTGTTCGACTGCCACCCTGTCCTCCAACAGTGACTCCCTATTGTTGTTTCTAGCCCTCTTCATAGCCTTGTCAACAACTCTTTTAGGGTAATTCCGTTTTAGGAGTTTTGTTTGTAAGTCAGATGCCTGACTCCTGTAATTACGTAATTCCATACAATTCCTCCGGAGGCGGAGAAATTGTCCGTAGGGAAGGTTCTCCCTCAGATGACGGGGATGGAAGCTATTATACAGTAGTAGGCAGTTCTTTGCTGTCGGTTTGAAGTGTGTTGTAGTTTTCAAAGTACCCTCATCTGGAAAAATGTTGAGATCCAGAAATACCAAGTTGTTTCTTGAGGTGGTACTGGTGAATTTCAGAAAGTTGTTCTGTTCATTCAGCCAAGCCACGAAGGCTTTGGTGGATGCAATGTCCCCTTCCCAAATCACTAGTATATCATCAATATATCGTTTCCAAGTCCTTATGTTCCGATAGAAGGGGTTGTTGGTGTTCAGAATTATCTTGGACTCGAGGTTGTGCACGTAGAGACCAGCTAAACTGGGAGCAAAGGTGCTCCCCATGCTGGTCCTGTGCTTCTGTAGATAGTAGGTATCCTCATACATGAAGTAGTTTCTCGTGGGTGCTAGTGAAACGCACTCCATTACCACATTTCGTGGTGTCTGGTATTCCCATTCAGTGGAGAACAATACTTCCTCAATAATGGACAATGTCTCATCATGTGGGAGGCTCGTGTAAAGGCTCTCCACATCGAGTCCTATGAGAAGGTTCTTATCAGGGTCAAACTCAATATCTTTGAGTAGTTGTAGTACCGCCTTGGTATCTTTCAGGTAGGTATCTGTTGCTTGGACCATGGGGCGGAGAAACGCATCTGCGAATTTTGACAAAGGTTCCAAAATGGAGTCTAATCCCGAGACAATTGGGCGCCCTGGTGGTTGCCCAAGATTCTTGTGAATCTTGGGTATAGTGTAGAAGTATGGTACCCTAGGTGATTTCTTTGTAAGGAATTCCGCCTCTTTTTTAGATATCCAATTGTGGGCCCCGGCCTCCTCTACCATGGTGGCTATCTGAATTCTGATGGATTCCGTGGGATCGACGCGGATGATCTCATAGTTCCTGTGGTCATCGAGGAGTTTCCTGCATTCATTATTATAGGCGGTGGCCGTCTGTATAACGATGGCCCCGCCTTTGTCCGCCGGTTTTATGATGATGTCTGCATTGAGTGATAGTTGTCGTATCGCTTCTTTCTCTTCCTTTGAGGTATTCTGGAAGGTGGTGTTTCCTGGTACAGACATGTTCTGCATTTCCTCCATCACAGCCTTTTCAAATGCTAGTAATTCCACGGGGAGTGTAGAATCCGGGGGAACAAAGGTCGATTTCACCCGTAGGCCTGTGTCCTTGTCTCCTCCCTCTGGTTTCTCTTTATCTTTGAAAAAAGCCTTCAATTTCAGTTTGCGGATGAATTCTTTCATCTCAGCACATGTTTTGAATTTGTCTATCCGGTTCGTGGGTACAAATCCCAGTCCTCTCTCTAGGACTCGACCTTGTGTCGATGTTAGCTGGTAATCTGTGAGATTCACCACCAAATTCACCTCCTGCTGGTTGACGGTTGGGCACTCGTCGCGCCGGTCATGCTCCTTGTCGAGAACCGTGGTGTCTCGTCGTCCGTGGTGGACCAATGGACATTGTTGCCTCTCCGGTTCCTGCCTCTCCGTGGGCCCTGGCGTGATCCTAAAAAAGGCGGCGGACCGTAATAGTTGTAGTCATAATCCTGTGGTGGAGGTACCCAGTGTTGATATGGACCACCCATGGGTGGTGGACCGTAGGGATACGGTGGGAACGTCGGTGGTCCTTGGTAATTCACCCATCCTCTCCTTCTTTGGTTGTATGGTCGCTGGTATTGGTTACCCCCTCCTCGGTTATTACGCCGGCCACTCCCTTTACTGGAGTTAGAGTTGTCAGATCCTGTATCTGAGGAGTCGCCATCGGAACTCTGGTCTTGGTTCTTTTGTATATAATCATCCCGTATATACGGGTATACCCGCTCATGACTGAAGCGTAAGGTATCTTTTTTCAATTTGTTAAACTTACTCTGCTTTAATGTCATTTCATAGTCAGTTATTTCCTGATTCAGTTCCTCCAGGCCTTTCTTTAAAACATTAGGGGGTATGTAGGTCTTAAGTTGTACCTCCAATTGCTGGATCTCGATTTTAAGCTCTTGGGTGAGTCTGGTGGCTGTTTTGATTATTAGGACCAGCCAATCACTGGTGCAATGCCACGATATTAGCGACCAGTCACGTTTGAACACCTTGTCCTGTTGAAAAATGTATGGTTCGTTACGGACAATTAAACCCTGTGGGGCCGCATTGGCCCTTAGGTACTCGGTCATTAGTAGGCCATGTAGAGCTGTTTTTATCTGTGTTCTCCTAAGGTTGGCCAACTCGTCCCAGTCTGCGTTGTTAGGGCCAGGATCAGTGCTGCTCAATCCCTCAAATGGGTTGATGGCTGCTAGGATTCTATCCACCTCCTCCTCAGCGAAGGTTAGACCAGTATTCTCCATCATATCAAGATGTTGTTGTCAGTAGTGTGTATAGTGAGTGTGTGTGCTGACGATCAGTGGTGTGTTTGTGAAATGTCAAAATTCCACTAAACTAATACAATTAGTGGTACTCCAAATGGGGTAACCAAACAGGAATTCCTGAAAAAACAAAAACTCCCACAGCTGTACGCTGTCTATAAATCAGAAAGAACAAAAAAGGGGAGCAAAGAGGTACTGCTTGTCACAAGCAGTGGAGGTGGATACGTCCTCCTTTTAGTCTATAGTCATTAAACCACAAAGATCCACCCTCAGATAGTTTCCAAAGCCATGTCCTCCCAGATTGAGTATGTTTCCTACAATGGTGGGAAAAACACACTGTGGGAAAAACACACTGTGTAGGAAACATACTCAATCTGGGAGGACATGGCTTCACTGTTAGTATGCCACAATATTGCTGGGGTCAACTTTCAGTAGTACAATCAAATGAAAGTAAGGAGGCCTTGTCAGTATGGCCCTAGTTGGTTTCTTTTGTAACGAGTTGTTCTAAAAGGCAATCTGCAAGGCATTAAATTAGTCTTTTCTCAAGTCTGTTAAGTTGTACTGGACAATAACTCGACTCTCCTGTTTTAGGTTTGAATCTATAATAACTGATAAAACCTTGCAGAAAGGGACACAGCCCCCATCAGTGTAAACATATGAACACTGATTAACACATGCACAACCACAAATAAAAATGCCTTTTGAAGGAAGGAAAATTAGAAAGAATGAGTCTATTTTATGTCTTTCTGAAGGGGCCAACACAATGTAACTTTGTTATGAAAGGTAGGAGCAATAAAGACTGGTCTCAGATTATTCTGCTTGAGTTTTGCTGTTTAGGGATGTAACTAAAATATTGTTTCTTCTTCCTTTTGTTTCCTCCAGTTGTGCGTGCTGTGATTAGAAGCATGTTGTAGGTCTGATCTAATTATTTTATACACTGCAGAGAATGTGAGAATATTAACATTCAATGCAAGGTGTAGTTGACCGGCACCTGTGAAAAGAGTGCTGTCACCATGCACATGGGATAGTAATGAAAACATGACACAAGACTTTCCACATGTTACCAAAATGTACACTGCAATTAGTCCCATTGCTATGTGTGATACCTTCAGCTTATCCTGGCCTTTTAACCAACTACACTTTACTGCTGGAGTTTTGTGCCCATAGTTACAATGTTAGCAGCAATATTTCAAGTACCAGAAGATAATGTTATGTCTGTTAAAAGATCAGGACTGGCTTAAAATGTGACATTTGACATGGGGACTCGTGGCAGCTTTGAATGACCACACAAAGCAGCACCACCTTCATGTAGTCAGGCAAAGAGCGCAGAGAAGCAGTGGCGAGCATGGTTAAGGCATCAGGTTCCAGGTGTCTTAGAATACAGGCTTACAAATTAAACTGATATAATTCAAAACGTTTTAAAGTTTCAGAAGGTACTATGCTGGTGGCATAATGGGCCACCTCTACAAAGTCATAATATTCAGTAAGGAGTAGAGGAATGACCCCCAGCTGTGTCTAGAAATGTGTTTATTAAAACATTTGAATATAGCAATACATTCATAGTCCTGGCAGAGTAAGAGAAGTAGTGAGATGTGAGAGCAAGTAATGTTATGTGTGTGAGTGAGAGTGCAATGCACAGACTATCTCTGCTTAAAGAATCTAACATAAGTCCATTGGATACACTGCTAATGGGAAGACACTGCACACCACACTGTATTCCTCCTCCTTTAAACTAAATAGGGGCCTTGTAACAAGTACTGCAAAAACATGTTTTGTAAACACTGCAAAAACGCAGGTTTTGTCTATTTTGGGAACTAGGAAGCTGAATAAACACAGATACGCATTGATTTAAAAAGGTTTGGAAAATACCCCTGAAATCCACGAAAAATAAACACTGAAAACAGGATAGTATGACAATAACATAGAACTTCATCATAGCCCTGTAGTAATAAACATACAAATTTGTTTTTATTATTATACTGGTTCCTAAAAGCGTGGTAATTTGAAACATTTATGTTTACTACCACATCAAGTTAAGCAGATAATGGATTTAGGAATAGTAAATCTTTACTTGCCAATATATTCCTTAACAATGTAGTGGTTGTTAATATTCTAGACACACTATTATTGAAGATTGATACAAAAGTACTCAATATTTTGACATACAAACCACCACCACCGAGATGTGGGGACTGGGATTTCTTTTTCTTAATCAGACATTTACCCAGAGCAAGACAGAGAAAGGCAGAAAAGGGAGACAGCTGGAGGAGCAAAAGGTAGGATACCAGTAAAAAAGGAAGAAAGTGGATGTGAAGTAGAACTTGCAAGAGTGAGATAAAGAGACAAGAAGTGTAGGTGGAGGAAAGATGCATGAGGAGGAATCGTGAATGGGCAGCTTTATTATTTGACAGGTCCTAAGAAAAACAATGGGTCCGTGCACTTATATTAAACACTGCGAAAGCAGCATGTTCCTGCCAGAGGCACTCATGGCATCTTTGAAAGACAGTAACTGGTGTCTGTGGCCAGCCATAACATAAACACAAAACATGAAAAGCACTACGTTTATAGACCAAAGACCTTCATCTTGGAATCACAATTCGTGCTCTTCTCTTGCTGCTTTGATACAAAGCCAGCCCCTTTTCAGTAGAGACACAGAGTTGGCAGTCACCAGAGAGGGCGGGGCAACAGAAGCGTTTTGGCACCACGGTTGTGATACTGCACGGGTATGTCTTGATGCCAAAAAGACTGAATTTTGGCTGGGGGTAGTTTTGTTAATGAATGTAGCAGGAATTCTTGTCATATTGTGGGATAACCTATTTTTTCAGAAACGCTCACATTGTGACCTGAATAGAAACCTTCAATAACCTCACAGTCTTCTCACACACTGCCTGTCGCTGGGCACTAAGAAGACAAATTGTCCATTCAGTCTTTGGACTCTCTATTCAGACTTGTCTGTTGATATTCACTTGACACATAAGGGACAGTGCTCACTCCTATGGCAAGTTCTGATACCCCGCTCTTACAATGGTGAGCTTTCCCCGTGTGTGTATCGAGAGTTAATGTGGGGGGGGGGGGGGGAGGTCACTGTTGTGTGGCACCTCTCCATGCGTGTGCTCCACTTTTACAACCTAAATGTTGCATACGTACGTTTTAATGCATGTCCATATTTTTGCAATAATTATACCGGAGCTTTCATGTTTAAAGTCCATTTCCTGCAAAGCAAGAATGACCACTAAAGAAATGTTCCTGTACTTCAGTGTGCTTTTAAGTGATGCACTATAGCCTCTTGGCAGCTGGCTATAGCATCTGCCTCACTTTCAAGCTTAAAACAAAAGCCACCCATGCTGTCCATTAGAGAAAGAAAGGCCTGTGGGTCTCCCGCATGTCGCATGTGTGGATGTGATGCAGCGAGGAGATTGTCTATAGAACTGAGACAAATCAGAGCAGAGCAAAAATACATATAGCCCCAGCCTTTAATAGAGCTACAAAAAGGGGTACAGATAGACAAGCCTGTGAGCACGCCCTCAAAAGGCAGCTCGATCTCCCACATACACAACAGTATCCACAGAATGAGAGATTAATATATTTTACCTCTTAGGAAACTCCCCTGAACAGGAAGAAAAACTTGTAGAGTCAAAGTTACTCGAACTGACTATTACCTGATTCACCCTAAGTGCCATATGCTCCTCTAGATCCAGGCGAATAGAGCACCAGAGGAGTCTAGTGGCATTTATAGTTATAGGAGTAGTAAATGTAGTAGTATTTGCACTAGTAATAAAGCAGTAGTAGTAGTAGTTCTGCAACATTGTGAGTTAAGAATTTGTGGGGCAATACGTTTTTAATCCCAGCACAAATATCAGCTGGAAAGCTAAACTGAGAACTAGACAGATGGACGGACAACAGACAGATAAAAGCATCTAACCAACAGTACACACCACCAAGCAGTATTCTTGGCAACAATGCGTTGCAGCCATTTTTAAGTCTGGCTTGATAGCTCAGCTGTTTGCAACCCTATTGTTACCAATTCCTGAAAATACACCAAGAGTGGGCTTTGGCTCCACCAAGTGGAGTATTACGCCCTCATCACATGCCATTGGCTGGTTGGTGTATCATTCCACTTTCTATGAAGGTTTGCACAATCGATGTGTGGCTTTATTTTGAAGTTACGTAGTACCATGGATGTGTCCCTTGCTTTGGTGTGTTGCTCTTCCCTTCACGCACAGGGCTAGTGGTGGCAGTGTGCGCAGTGGAGTGTGGAAGTGAGCAGTCATGTGGCTCTGTCTTCTGGCTTAGCATGTGTGAGAGGCGGTCCTGTCCTAGCTATATTATCGTCCACCATTGCATGAGCGTTGACAACCCATTTTCTGCAGAATGTTTTTGTGAGCGCGCTGGACCTTAACATATACATTGTACAAAAACTAGGAAAAAAAATATATTGCTTAAAGCACTATAATCTTCGTAATGATGTGGGGCCAAGTCACCCAAAATGTAGACTGTTAAAGGCACTAAATTAATTGACATTACAAGGATAAAAGACCACATTTTTCTTTCTGGGAACCATACTTGACCCCTTCGTGCAGAAGCAGCGAAACCTTGAATCACTAAAGCGATTTATGGCGATTGGCTTAAAACATATTGATATTTGCCAGCACTCCAAGTTCTGCATGATGCAGACTGAGCAGCTGCATGGGCGAAGCGGGCATGCAGGCAAACTGAACTTACGCTGCTTGTAAGACAAGAACAGTCCCCTGCCGGCCTCTGTTGTCATGCGATTAGAGTGGCAGTCTTAGCTTGGGTTTCAGCCTATTGATTAATAGGGGTTTAAATTTTCCATTTTATATTTTTTTATTTCTGCAGTTGCCAACTGTGGGGGAAGCTCACAGCTGCCCCAGCCAGCATGTAATAGTTGCAAGTGGGGCTGGTGTGCAATGGGCAGTGGTGGTGGCTGGGAAAGAGTCAATTACCTCTCTGCTTACTTTAAATCATGAGGCAAAATGTTGTCACTCACATTGTCTGACACTGAAACCACAGAATGAATGCCCTGCGGGTTGATACACATTGTGATTGACACTTCAAACATAAAAAAGGTTGATGGGGCATGACCAACTGTTCTACTCTGTGTTTGTGACTTTAGTCTGATTATTTCTTATGTATTACTTACAAAAACTCTGGAGAGAAAGTTAAATGTGTTTCTGGCCTATGTCTAAAGAGGAAATGGTGTTGAAGTTTACTGTTGCCTCCAGTGAGAAGAAAAGTATCACCAAGGATTAGGCAGAGCAAAGTTCAGTTACTGGTTACAGACATGCAGACTACCAATGATGCTATTTTGAATGTTCTACATACTGGTTTATGGTCCTGTTGCACAGCACAGTTCTGGATTTAGAGCAGCTAGATGTAAGAATATTGATGTCCACCTTCAGCATTGAATACTAAAGATATTTAGAATGGCTAACTGACTTTGTAGGAGCAGCATAATGACTTTTGTGTTTTGGAAATGGTAGAACAGTGGTTTAATATAGTCTTCTGGGCATTCTGCAATTTTCGGGGTGTTTAAAAATAATTTTAAAATGAAGTTACGCTCTACTGGTAGATATCTTGTCAATGCATAAATCCTCCAATAAACTCTTCATTGATAAAAACTTGGTAACTTAGTGCACTCAGTTACGTAATCATAAATTTCGATCCCCCATGTAGTTAGCAGTTTAATCCTCTAGTTTGTTCTTCAAATTGTTCGTACAGTGTTGGTATAGGTATTTCAAAACGACAAAGTTTCCAAAGAACCCATTTGCTTCCTGTTTAATGTAAATCTCATGTATTCCCCAACATATTTGTCATTCTGATACAAATGAATCTACAATTGATAGATCTATAATCATAGGAATGACCCCAAATCAATTTTGGTGCGGCAACTTGACCACAAGTAGTATCTGCCTCCGGTACCATAAAATCTTTATAAAACCTTGTGAAGGTTTTTGTCCTCATTACAGAATCACACTTTACACAGGACAGGTATTTTGTCGTACATATATGTGGTATATGTAGGGTGAACGAAATTCATTTCAATGTTTTTAGTATGCTGTAGGAGTCCGCTATGGTCTACAATAATCATCATAAATCAACCCGGATGTGTGTATGGTATTAAACAGCAAAAGTTCACCACATACCTAGCGGAATGTGTTTTTTTTTCCATTGCAGCTTCTTACTAGGACACTACCATTCGTTTGCAAAGAAAACACAGAATGGCGGTCATCTTCATGATCTCTTTTTGGAGTGGTAAGTTTTAAGAACTCCTGTTTTCTATATGTAATGCTCAGTGTACCAGAAATTGTACTGGTACTCTTGCTATGAAAGAAACAAATTGATATATTGATAACAATTTGAGTAATTGACACATAGGTGATAAAAATGTCTTTAGTTGGACTTGTATGTAGTACCGAAAATAATTCTACAGGAATTAGGAACAACATCAGATCAAGTCCACTGCAAATGGTAGAAGATGACACAAAGGGAGGTTGGACTAACACCAAAGAATTTTACACCTTTTTTCTTGACCCTACGTTTGCTGGTATTAGGACTTTGTGCAGCGTGATACTGCCATTCAGTGCCACAGAAAGTGGGTTCTGCCGCTAAATGTGTGCAATAAAGCTGGTTTCAACCAGTAGTGTTTTTAACTCTCCAGTAAGGTTATTATAAGTTGGTGTAGAAATGTCACCAGTTAGGTGGAAGTTAAATGTCATATGTAGCTGCGATTATTCTATACACCACCACCAAATACGTAAAAAATCTATGGTGCTAGGTGCATTATTTTGCACTAGCTGGGTTTCAGTTTAAAAAATAGTGCATTGACACATGGCATGGAAAAGTTTGTTTGCCATATAAGAAACCTAGTTTTATATTTGAATAAGTCACCTTCAAATATATCTTATAAGCCCGTAGGGTTGGGTGCATAATATATAATAAGTGGCAGACTAAATATTATGGATAGTGTGCCCCCAAATATGCTTTACTATGTAGGTTTGGACAGATTTTCCACGAACAGGCTTAGGTGTGATGAAAATCCTTATTCCATATCGTTACCTGTAAAAATGTTATAAATATGTATCAAAGTTATTTTTCAATTAGTATAAACAATCTAATGAAATGGTGAAAGTAGACTTTGATAATCTTAGTGAAAAACAAGATTTGCATAAGTGTAATTTGAGCTGCCTGAGCCAAAACTGGTTTAGGACCAGGCGTAATGCAGCCCCACTCCAGATACTCAATAAACATTTCTGACTGAGAGTTAATGACCCTTCTCCCAGAAGACAATGGTTTCAGAGAGCATCATTGTGCTTTTGCTGGGCTAAAGCTTAAAACTACTGCATGTTAAAGAAAAGTGCTTTTACAATATAACAAAAACAATTTTTATATTAAATAAACCACCTCTAAATTGTGTCTTATAAATCCAAACTATTGGGTGTAGGGAAGTGCCCCTTTTTGCATGGTTGTCCCCACTTTTTGCCTGATGTTTGATGCTTCTTGACTAAGTGTGGCCTGGGTTCCTGCTAATCAAGTACCCAGGACCTGTGTTCTTTCCCCAAAACTGTACCTTTGCTCCCACATTGGCACTCCTCTGGCCTACAAATAAGTCCCTTGAAAAAGGTGCCAGGGGCACCAAGGGCCTTGTACCCAGAAACAGTCTCTGAGGGCTGAAGCATATATTTTGCCACCCTCAGAGACTCCTCCCCTGGCTCATACACACTGCCAGTGCAGTCTGTGTGCCACAGGGAGACCCTAAAACCACAACTGGACATGACACACATCCCTGGGTGCCATGCCCACCAAAATACTGTGGCATAGGTCAGTCACCCCTCTAGCAGGCCTTACAGCCCTAAGGCAGGGTGCACTATACCCCAGGTGAGGGCACAGTGTCATGAGCCCTGGGTTCCTACAGTACCTGTGCCATTCATAGGTATTGTAAGTGCAGTGAAGCCATGTTAGACCATGGGCTGGGAGTTTGGCACCCCGAACTCTGCAGCTCCATGATGGCTTTACTGAAGCCTGAGAAGTTTGGTATCAAACTTCTCAGCCCATTAAACCCACACTGATGCCAGTGTTGGATTTAATATAAAATGCACTCAGAGGGCATCTTAGAGATAGCCCCTGAAAAACGACCAAACTCTACTGTCATGGCTGAGTGGCTGCTCACCAGCTGCCACCCCCAGACATGTTTCAGGACCCAGGAGTCAAGAGCCTCCCGCTCTCGGGGTCCTAAAACAAAGCACATCCTGGGCAGAGGTGCCAAGCCTCCTCCCCAGGATGGGCAGGGTCCACGAAGGGGAAACTTCAAAGGCTTGCCACCTTTGTTAGCTGACCCTCCCTTTTGCTGCTCCCAGCAACTGGCCCCCACCAGTTCTAACCCCCATTTTGGGAGGAAGGATCAATGGGAAAACCAAGATAGGAGGCGAGGCGTGCCCACCTTTGCCAACTCCACCCCTAAGGGGAAGGAGGCGAGGCGAAGCACAACTCTCAGTCCCCGCCATCTTGAAGATGAGAGGACCCAGCCAACTAGAGAGAGACTTATGCCCCCCTTCAACTGGAGGGTGGCATAATAGGCGGTGTACCCACCACAAGGAGGGGACCCATTGGTTCTGACCTCTACCTACCTGAAATGCCCCTAAATTTAGTATTTAGGGGTGACCCCGAACCTTGCCTCCTCAGACAAGGAAGAAGAAGAAGATGGACCGAAGAGCCATGCTGAAGGAAGAAGAGGAGGCAACCAACTGCCTTGGCCCCAGCCCTACTGGCCTGTCCCGACCTCAACCTGCTCCAGCGGAATCCTAACGTGTCCAGCCGCCCCTCAGAACCCGGAGGACCTACCCTGCCTTCCCTGCAAAGACGCTTTCTCCTGTAAGCACCTGACGTGCTGAAGAACCAGACTCTGGCCGAATTCGCGAGTCTCCACCCGATGCCCACGGCCCGAGATCGAGTGGCCCAACACCCCGAGGAGGTCCCCCCAGCGAACCTGATCTGGTGATCCCTGACCCACCTCAAGCCTCCCGACGACGCCTGCAGCCTCTATCTGGAGGATCCCCCTGACCGCGGCTGGAGCTGGTAAGGAAATTCGACGCCTAAAGACACCACTGCAGCTGACGCCCCACGGCCTTGGGTGGCCCAACTGACATCACGGCCTTGGGTGGCCCAACTGACATTGTTCAGGCATCCCCCTGCATCCCAACTTACCTCTCCAACCAGTGGTTGCCTCTAGGAAGCCTCCCAGACCGAACCTGCAGTCTTTGTTCCTACCGGAGATCTCCCATTGAAAACAACGGCACCCAACGCCAAATAAGCACCCGGCTGCCCGTGTGCCACTGTGGGTGCAGCTTGGGTGCTAACTAAGATCCCCCTTTGCCCTGAGCTTAACCCTAGGAGCTTTGCTCCCTCAACCCTGTGGCTTGCCCTAGAGCAGCGACCAACCGACTGCCCCCTAGCCTCATAGGCTAACATTGAGCCTCAGCACTTTGCACACGGCTGCCCTAGTGCCGCTGAGGGTGCTCTTCGAGTGTATCCTTGACCCTGGGGGAACCCTAGAAACGTAACCCTAAAGACCGATTGCTTACCTGCAAACCGATAACCAAATTTTTCTCTATAGGATTGCATTGACTGTTTTTCCTCTGAAAAAGTTCTGTGTTGAGCTGTGTTTGTATGGAAACCTAAGCAACTGTGTTTTAATGTCCAAATACTTTACCTTTGTCTAGGAAATGTCCCAGTGTGATATCTAGGCATACCACACTAAGTAATCTAAAAAGTAATCCCACAGTTTTTACAAGTATCAACTGTTTTTAAATGTTTTACGAATCTGTAACAAAGTCAATTTCATCCAGCTTGCATATTCTGAACAAACTGTTTTTAAAAGTACAATTTTATTTACCTGTACCAAGTCCTGCTTGGTTCTAAAAATAAAATACAACTAAAGAAATATTTTTTATACAAACAATTGGTCTGAGTTCATTCTTTGAGTGTGTGACATTGTTTCTTGCCTGTATGTGTACAATAAATGCTTAACACTACCCTCTGATAAAGCCTTACTGCTCGCCCACACTACCACAAATAGAGAGTAAGGTATTATCTACTTTTACCTCTGTAAGCCTTTGGGGATCCACTGAACTCTGTGCACACTATACCTTACTTTGGTTTAGTATATACAGAGCCAGTTTCCTATACTGGCTGCTTAATGTATAAAAATGTGCCATGCTTCATTGTAGTAACAGTATGCCCTGACAGTGAACAATTGACCACAAGCTATTTTCATTGTGCAGGTAAAACATTTGTTAATGATCATGCCTAGCTATAGATGAAATCATTATTGCATATCTATGCCTGGGAGAATGCTAGAGAAATGATTCAAAGTTATTTTTCTCTTTAGTTTTAATAACCTGCCTCAGTGGTGAAAGCAGATTTTATGTCAAGACTAGATACTCCTCTTATGCCTCACTTTCTTTCTATTTATAGTGTAGCAGCCAGAAAAGAACAGAAAATAGACCAATAGAGAAGAAATAGTACAATACCCACAAGCCCTGGAATAAAACTACCAAAGTACATAGCACAAGTATCATCAGTCCAGAATGAATATGCTTGTACAGATAGTCTCTTCTCTTCATTGCTGTTCCTAGGAGTCCCAAAAATGTTTCATTCCTTCCTTTTTCTGTTTTCTTGCTGCTTAAACATTTTTATTGATTTATTTGACAGCTAACCTCTATCAACAAATGCCTAGTTTTTTTCTATAACAGGAGCGCATTTGGCAGCTATTTACCCCTGAGGCGCACAACTCATTTTGAGTTTGTGATCATTGTTTGCAGGGCCATCATATGCTCTCGTGCTCACTTGTGGTCCAACCCTTACCCCTCATATGAAGTGGTTAAAGAGTCACTCCTAGACTTTCTGAAATGCATGTTGGAGGCTTCCTTCACTTTTCTTCACAGCACCATTGAAGTTCTTTAGAAACACGTTAATTTTTACAGACTCCAGCTCCATGAGTGTTCCATTGCATTTGCTTTCTGAGAAAGTCATGAAGGCAGTTTTCCATTAAAATATCAAATCAGAAATATCGCCTGACCAGAAATTCATGATCAAAATATTGTGACTGCACAAATATTGTAGTCCAAAATATTGAAGGAAAGTGTTCTGTTTGCTAGAATATCAAAGTTTAATATAGTGTTTATTTAAAGGTTTTATTGTATAATTTTTTTCATTTAAAATGTTATTTTTAAAATATTATTGTAATGTGTGTTCCCATTGCTCGATTTAGTATTGGGTGGCTAGTGTTTTTAAATATATATATATATATATAATGTCATGTTTTTTTAAATATTTAATGTTTTTAAATGTTTTTTTAATGATTTAATGAAGGAATTATTTTTTATATTTTTGTTCTCTTTTTGTTCTATCTTTCAATGTTTTCAAAAAATAAATTATGTATTACATTTTAATTTTTGATTGTATAAATTGATAATTGGCTTGGTATTATTTTTTAATTAAATTTTGATTAGCGTTACTTGATTAAGATGTTAATTTTGTTATATGTTTTAATAATTAAATATTTGTTTAATATACTTTTCAATTAGTTATTATATTTAAATTTTGGGTTGTGGGTTTGTTGAAGAATTGGGTGGGTAGTGTTTTTTAAATATGTATTAATTATTATTATTGTCGACTGCATGTGTTATTTTTATTAAATTGCTGTTAAGTTTGTGTAAAATAATTACAGTCTATTACATTTTACATTTAGATTAATTCATATATTATGTTAAATGTTAAATTTGCATTCGTTTATCTTAATAATTTAATTGAAAAATATTTTAAATATCATTTTTAAAAGCTATTTTTGAAAAAATGGTTATGGTGTATTGGGAGTCTGGTTGACTTTTAAAAAAAATTAAGACTGCTTTGTAATTCTATTTATATTATAATTAAAAAAAGTTTATAAGTAATTAGTATATGTTATTTTTGTATTACATTTTTTTGTTTTTGCAAATAAACTTTACTAATTTTGGGTAGTGTCACATAATCAGCATATTGTAGGAGCATTGGTTTAGTACATAATATCAATTTCCACTGCTCAGTCTCTATGAGCATAGATCTGGATAGATTTTTCAAATGCAGTACTGATGAATCCCATGTTATTTGCATCAGAATTCAACAAATTTGAAGTAATCGAATAAGGAACATGTTTTACAGGATCCATCCTTACACGAACAGGTAAGCGTGATCTTAGGATGATATCAATTATAATTACATCTGAGCTTCATTAGGGATATATGCCAAACAATTGTCCATGCAACAGTGCAAAAAACAAGAAACTAACCCCCCTCCCATCCTCCCCTCCTTCTCGTGCAAAGGCCCTGCCGCTGATACAAATTATAAAGTGGAGTGTGGCTGTCCAGTATACAGTTCAACAATGTTAGGGTGCATGTAGTACCTTAGATGGACCCGTCTCCGGGGGCGGCCGGATCCTGTTGCTCCCTCAAATCGGATAACATGACCGACCAGGCTCTCAGGCCGTCATCAAGCTTATATTTACATATATGTCGCAAACGTAGCTCCTCTGCATTCGCCCACTCAGAAACATCTTTCAACCATGCCAAATACATAGGGGGAACTGGGCTAAGCCATCCTATTGCTATACGGTGTTTTGCCAATACCAGGCTGAGGATTTTATGGTTTTTGCAGGAGAAGGAAGCAGGCCCAGTAAGACCTGATGGATCTCTAGCAGTACCACCCAATCTGAAGCCCTATTTAGATTGTGTACAACTTCCTGCCAGAAGGGGGAGAGAGAGGGGTACGACCATATCATATATATGAAGTCTGCTGCCAGGGCCCGCAGCGTGCACAACAGCCAGATCGAGTGGGGTATATGGCTTGTAAGGTCTGCAGGGTAAGGTATGTTTGATGTATAACATTATATTGCAGGAGTTTGGATCACACATTGGAACTAACTGTTTTCACTCCCTCATGTATTTTAACCCATCCCTTAGCCGCAAGGGGATCCCCCAATACCTCCTCCCACTTGGTCTGTACCTTGAGTGGCTGAAGTGGCAGGTCATCGCGGAACTCCCTATAGATGTGGGAAATCAGTCTATGGCCTTGGGCCATATCTAGGAGTGTCATCAGGGTGTTGGATCGAGGTGGTACCTCGGGAAAAGTTGACTACACCATGCGGACTGTAGTCAAAAGTTTTGTGTATTGGAGGTATTGTCCCTTACTTAAAGAAAAAGAGGCTATGGCTTCCTCCCTGGTAATGAATTGCCCACCGGGATAAAGGTCCCCCATAGTATCGCATCCTCCATCTCTGTACTGACATGGTATCATTGATTTGCTTAAAGGGTTGCACTACCCAGAGTGGCATATCCGGGGCATAGAGGGCGCGAAGAAGCACTCTTCGAACCACTCCTTCCCAAATACCCGCCACCAACCGAATAATGTAGTGCCCTGCAAAAGTTGTTTTTCCCAATCGTTGTCTGGGTCTAACTAATGAATGGTGTGTTGGAGGTGTGCTGCCATATAGTAAAGTTCCAGATGTTGAACCTCTAGACCTCCCAGACCCACTGTTCTTTGAAGTGTGGTTAACTTGACTCGTCTACGTTTATGGCCCCAAAGAAGATCTACTATAAGACTGTCCAGTGTGAGAAAATAGTGCCTAGGAATTGCATATAGGGTACTTTGGAGTGCATAGAGGCCCATGGTAAGATGATCATTTTTACAATGGCTATCCTGCCCATGAGGAAAAGCAGTAAATGCCTTTTAAAAGGGATGTATAATCGGATCCCCTCTATTACCCTTCCTATGTTTAGAGCTAGATAAGATGGGGCCTTGTGTGTTAATCTGGACACCCAAGTACCAAATAGCGTCAGCTGTGACAGGGAGTCCCATTTCAGGAAGCTCCTCTATTGGAACCCTGGCCAGCCTTCCCAGTGGAAACATTTTGGACTTCTGCGGCTTGAGGCATAGTCCAGAGAGTTCTCCAAATTCACACATGATGTTGAGTAGGGTAGACACCGAATCAGCCGGACGCTACAGATATACTAGGGCGTCGCCAGCATAGAGGGAGACAAAATGATTGGTCGTCTCCAGTGTATCCCCCAGGGACCCATGTACATCGCAGGGCCACTGCCAGTGGCTCCCGGAAAAATAGGTGGGGGAAAGAGTACATTCCTGTCTGGTGCCAATTGGAACGGCTTGGAGACCACGCCACCTGCTCATACCTGGGCATAGGGATCAGAATAGAGAAGATGGACCCATTGAATAAATTTAGGTCCTAAGCCCACTTTATGCAACAATTGCCATAGGTAGGTCCAATTTAGATTGTCAGATGCCTGCTCGATATCCAATAGAGCGAGGGCATAGGCATCATCTTGGAGCTGTGGGGCATGATAGATGTGAGTGAGACGTTGGATGTTGTGAAGAGTGTTCCGTTGTGGAATGAAGCCTGATTGGTCCGTGTGGACCAACTCAGGCAACTACAGAAGTAGGCGAACTACTAGCACACTGCTAAGGAGTTTCAAGTGAATGTTTAGGAGTGATATTGGCCGATATGCTGAGGCTACTGTGGGATCTCTACCTGGTTTAGGCACGGTCAGTGCCTCCCACATGGTGGCTGGTAAGCGTCCGATGCGCAGGGCTTCCTGATGTATCTCTAAGAGCTTATCAGCTATAATCACTGCATACTTGTAGTAAAATTCCGAGGGTAAACCATTGCTACCCGGAGTTATCACGGTCTTAAAGCGCCGGATCAAGGCAAGTATCTCTTCCATAGAGAGTGGGCTATCCAGGGATACTCTGGACTCTGGGGTGAGGCCCGGTAAGGGATTATCCAGCAGAAACTTCTGCAGCTCGACGAAAGAGGGAAATCGTCGCTCAGTCTATGTGTTACATAAATGGGTATGAACTTCACAATTGATAGCCGCTTGTGCACAGAGCAGAGTTCCCACATTATTATGAGGGGTCAGGATAGGGGACCAGGGAGCTTCCAACTAATTGGGCTGATAATGCACCCATTTTATCTATTTCCATATGGAGCCTCTGATGATAGGCCATGTAAGTATTTTATTCAAGTATGCACCAGTCCTCCAGTAGATCAGTATAGACCTCACGCCAAACAGAGAGCTGTTGTGGCTTGGAAGAGTGCAGCACCTCCAGTATTTTTAATCGCTTTTCATGTTTGTCGATGTCACTTACCAGCTAGCAATGAACCCCATAGGAGTTCTTGATACAGACCCCACAGAGAACAACTTTCATTGTTTTCCAATCTAGGGCTCTAGGGCTCATCAAGCCCCAGTTCTCAGCACAATACTGCCCCAGTGTCTCATTCATGGTTTCTGCAAACAGGGGATCAGAAAAGAGCTCAGCACAGAGGTGCCAGAGAGGAATTGCCGGACGTCCGAGTGGACCTTCGAAGCTCAACAGGATAGTGGAGTGTTCTGAAAGTTAACGGGCTAGATTTGAGACTTCTCTAACAGAAGGTGCCAGATTGGTGGAAACAACCCAGTAATCAAGTCGAATATGTGTATTTGTCGCAGCGGTGTAACAGGAGAACAGCCTCTCTGTTGGATGTCAGTCTCTCCAGACATCGCGTATGAGCAAGCAATGCATCAGATCACAGAGCGCTACTGTTAGGCTGGGCTTTGTGCGGTGTCGGGGGGCCGTCAAATAATTAGCATATGTTATACAGACATTTTAGATATGTGTTTGTTTTAGGGATGAGTTTGATGGATACTAAATTTGAAATTAGATTATATTATATTACGTTTGTACCATATTTGAATTTTTTTAATTGCTACTTAGTTTATAAAGGTGTCGCGAATATGATCCTCAAGTATATTCACTTTCCTCAATGTTTGTCAGATTGGAGATAGAGCGGTAAATTTGATCCATAGGTATGTGAACTTTCCCTAGTGTTTGTTGGAATAGAATATAGCATATAGTATAGAGAATAGTAAATATAACTCCCTCTCGCTCCCCCCAATGTTTGTACTTTCTACAATGTTTATTAGGCTGGAGTTAGAATTGTACATCTTACCCTCCTCCCCCAGTGTCTGTTCTTTCCCTAATGTTTGTTGGAGGGAGTTAGAATAGTAAATCTCCCCCACACGATTAAATGCGCTTTTTCAATGTTTGTCAGATTGAAGTTAGAATTTTAAATCTCCCCCTTGCTCCCCCCCCCTCCAGTATATGCATGTTCACCAACATTTGGTGGACTGGAGTTATAATAGTAAATATGACCCACCCAATGAATGCATTTTTCTCAATGTTTGTTGGACTGGAGTTAGAATAGCAAATCTGACCTGCCTCCCCCAGTGTATGCACTATCCAGAAGTTTTGTTGGATTGGAGATAGAATAGTAGATTTAATTCCCACCCCAATGTTTATGCTGTC
The DNA here is from genome assembly GCA_963921515.1 of Calotriton arnoldi. NCBI lineage: Eukaryota > Metazoa > Chordata > Amphibia > Caudata > Salamandridae > Calotriton > Calotriton arnoldi. The sequence goes on from CAWUFW010002753.1 coordinate 922,287, forward strand.
TTCAATGTTTATTAGACTGGAGTTTGAATAGTAAATGTTATGCTTCCCCTATGTATGCTGTTTCTCCAACATTAGAATTACAATAGAAAATCTGACTCTCTGAATGTTTACACTTTTAACAATATTTGTTACACTGGAATAGTAAGTGGCTGATTATGATGGCGGGCGGATCTTATCGGAAAAGTGGACCACCCGACAGGGTGTCGGCAGTCCCAACATAGGCATTATAATGCGACTGCCACCACGCCGGTCGCAATGCCTATATTTTGTATTGTGGCGGGTGCTGCTGGCTGCAGCACATGCTGCAAGGCAAAAAGGGGTCACTGCACATAGTGCAAGGATATGTAGGGGGGCACCATTGGTGCCCCCCTGTCCCCACAGCTTAGGACCAGGGCGAGGGGGGTTAACCGCCATTGAAAGGCCGGCAGAAAGGGACATTGTAATCCCTACAGCAGTGCCCTGCACTACAACCCCCTCTGCCACACCGGCAGGCTCAAGGAGTCCGTCGGATGCATGGCGGTCGGTCTTTCTGCCCGCCACCCTTCCGCCCATCATCCTAATGTGGCGGGCGGTGAAAATGGTTCCGATGGCTGTGAGACCGCCACCGACAGCCTGTCGGTGGCGGTCTCACGATGCCCTAAGTGTTTACCCCCAAGGCATGCACTTTCTACAACGTGTGAGAAACAGGAGTTAGAATAGTAAATCTGACTCCCTGTAATATTTGCAGTTCACCTGATGTTTGTTGGACTCGAGTTAGAGTAGTATGTTTGATATCCCTGTAGATGCATTTTCCCTAAATTTCCTTTGATTAGCCTTACTTTTTGTTGGATTGTTGTTAAGTGGTGTATTTGAATAGTTTCTTATTTTTTTCTTTTTAGATTGGAGTTAGTTATTTTTTATTTATTTCTGTATATTGTTTTCGTAATATTTTGAGGGTATTTTATTTAAAAGTATACATTTTCAAACAATTATATTTAATTAATTTTTTTAATTGTGTTTATTTTACATTTGTTTTTATATTTTTTGTTATGTGTCTTCGGAATTGATAATGTTTGATATGTTTATAAATTTATTCAAAATGCCTTATTTATTATATATATTCCTATTGTATTTTAGTGTTTTCAATGAATTCATTTTTTGTGCAAGAATAATATTTATTAGTTAATATTTGGAATTCATAATTTAATATTAGAAATGTATATATTTTTTATTTTAAAGTAAAACAAAGAAAGGAGATACTATTTGTCCCAAGAAGCCTCCCAGAGGTGGACAGTCCTCAGGGATTGCTAGTGCAGGAATTGGGATGGACGTTTGCGCAGGGGAAACCAAGGAGCACACTCAAGTCACCTTAGTATCCGTGGGTGGGGTGGAAGATTAGATCCTGCCTGTCTTACCTCCCAACAGGGTGAAGTACAGGCAATGGGCGAATATCAACAGACATAAAGTAGAGGCTCTGTGAGACACTGGAGCCAGCATGACCACTGTGATGGACAGGTTGGTTTCTCCAGAGCAGATAATCCTAGCTCTGTTATACAAAGTGGTCAGTGCTGACAATGAGGTAAAGCTTTACCCAATAGCAATGGTAAACTTTGAATGGAGAGGTGTTACTGGCTTAAAATAGATAGCTGTGTCCCATGCCACCCCAGTGGACTGTCTGTTGGGGAATGATCTTGAAACATCTGCTTGGTCAGATGTGGAGAAGAAGACTCATTCAGAGATGCTGGGTCTCTCTGAGTGGATGTGTGTGATCACCAGGGCCCAAGCAACACGTCAGGGGATCCATGGCAGTCTGGTGCCTGGAATATTTGTCCAGGCTGTTACCAACAAGAGGAAGGGCAGGAAGTATAGGAAACCAACTTCAGAGATTTCCTAGACCAAGTTTTGGTGTCTTTTGTGCATTATATTTTTCCTTAGTTTTTTCTGAATTGGTTTCTAAGTTTATTGTGTTTTGTTACATTTTTTTTACTTTAAAATTGTTGGCACTGCTTGAACTTAACATACATTTTTCTGGAGAATTACCTGTTGCTTGTGTCTCAGTTACCAGGTGTTGAGCGTAGATTCTCCTAGGACAGTGTTTTGGCTTAACATGCTTGTGTTTATTAAATTACTTAGGGTACCCATTTCTCAAATTAAAAACACATTTTCGAACATAAGGGATAATGATTCTGGATGCAGCAACGAAATCTGTGTAAGCTCCATTGTTAGACCTGACATCGTTGGTGTGGTATGCCCCTAAAGTTTTTGCCTTCATTTCCTGATTTTTGGCTGAACTTGGTTTTGTTGACATTAGGACTTTGTCCACTTTACTACTGCTAACTAGTGCTAAAGTGCTTGTGCTTTCTCCTAAAAACATGGTAACATTGGCCTACCCCTAATTGGCATATTTAAGTGTGGCATGGATTTGAATTTACCTTAAAAAATGAAAAGACAAGAGACGTTTGGCAAAAAAGGAACAGGTTGGTTTAATCAAATGCAGCGGCTGGGCGAGTATCCACAAAATAGCATCTGAAGAAAGTCTCTCATTGTACAGAAGCTTCGGCCAACCATTTATACCGCTTGTGAGGTACAATAAACTGATCTGGCATTCTTGGCCTATAGGGGACTCCAGGAAAAATTACTTTGAAACTCCTGCTCAGGAGCACCTCCCTCCTTCTTCATGTCTGCAGGTAGACGATGCAGTGCTTGGATGACAAGAGCGAGAGTTCCGTTCCCGAAATCATTTCCAGGGATAAAAGTACAACAGGAAGCAACAATCTTGGCACACACCCTACCCTCCATTGCGGTCATCAAGTCCAACACGTACCAATGTTGCATCACCATAAGGTGGATGGCTCTCAGTTCTTCCTTGATAGCGTTTAGGTCAAGCTCAATGTCATTAATCTTTTTCAACATCTCCCATCTGGTTATTTGTAACCAGCGGGTGTTCGCCTTTGTTTGCGCAGTGAAGAAGGGTATGGACCCTCCTGCATTTACTTGAGTTTCTAAAAACAGTCTGAATTCTTCAAGAATGTCCTTGTAATGAGCCCAGCCAAAATAATTAGCAGTTCTTCTTCTTCAAGCCTGATGCAACAGAGTTGTTTTCTTCTGTGGGCGATGTTGAGACAACTCAGACAGATCTTCACCAGGGATGACCAGCGTTGGGGTGTGTATGGTCACGAGGGTGAGAGGCCCCAGCATCCGTGGATTAGCTGTGTTTAGGTAAGCAGGTATGGTTCCTTTGCCTCTGAAACAAAAGGAATACAGTGAAGTTCCCGTACAATTAGGAGTTGCCCCTTCCCCTCCAACCATGTGTACCTTCCCCTCCAACCATGTGTACCTATTAATCTCAGTATACCAGATTTCCTGGCAAGGGGCGTCTATACTGGCGTTTGACCCGCTCTCATGAGATTCATTTCCCCTAGTATGATCGAGGTGAACGGCCCTGCACTGGAATTTCTTATCCGGGGTCCACTTGTAATTAAAAAAGGTGCCCCAAATATGTTAAGGGCCACCCTGAGACCATAGACGGAGGCAGGAGCGGACGCATTTGTGCACTGGTGTAGTGGCCTTGTTACCTCCAAGAACCTCTTTTCAACGAAGTCCTGGGGCCAAACAGTGTCCTCCCCTGTAGTGCCCTTTTTGCGCATCCTGTCTACCTTGGTTTGGATGTCGCTAGGTTCAATGAAAAGGTACAGTGCTGTGGTGTTGGTCTTGTACTGGGTGATGTTTACGATTTCTCTACAGGGTTCTACTCTTTTGGGTTGAATCTTAGCCCTGATCCTGCATAGATACAGATGGATGAGGCATTTTTCTTTTTTGGGGGCTATCTCTTGGTATAAGTAAAGCCTGTCTGTGCCTACTGCGTGGGGTATCAGTGAAAATATGTAGCATGACCTGTTCATGGTTTGAGTGCCAACAGTGTCATATGTGATACCAGGTGTTGTGTACGAGTGCGCTGTGTAGTGCGTGAGGAATGCTAGAGTTTGGTTCAGCATAGGTGTAAGTGAGGTGAGAGAGGTCCTTGCGCATGCGTTGCAAGAATGTCGAAGTAGATTTCATGAGACTAGGCCCATTTCTGGCTCTGGAGGGGTGCAAGAGCACCCAGGCTAAGCAGAGCGTGTACAATAATACATAAATATATAAATTAAAAAAACATTTTTAAGCTGTGGGATGCTCTTCAGGAGAGATGTCTGTCATCTGGGTGCCCAGGGGTGTCTTGTCTTGGTTCAGTGCAAAAAGAGTCTTTTTATTGAAAAAAAGATTGTTGTAAAGTCAATTGTTAGTCTGTGTTCTTGAGCTGTTGGCCTCGTTGAAATTCTTTTAGAAGCTTTGTTCGAAGGGGCGGCGGACCGCGGCAATGTTGGTGCACGTGCACCTCAATCGCAGACCTGTAGGATAAGAGCTGTGGGTTGTAGGTGAGCTTGGAAAAAAACACATTGTTAGACAGTTTTCCGGAAAATTCTTGTGTTTACTTTTTACCGATACACTCTATGGCTCCACTGTGAGCAATGTTTTCTAGTGAGGTACTGGAAGGAGGTGCTAGCATTTTTAGGGAATGGTGAGTTTAAAGTAGTTTAGTGATATTTATACTTTGGTTTCACCCCTCTCCTTCCTACGGTGGGGACAGTAAATTTCCTCTGTGGGCTGCTTTGTTCAAAGGTGTGTCATTTAACCGGTGTGTGGGTGTCCTCTTGACCTGCATGGGCTACATGCAACTGCGAGGGAAAGTGGATGTTGCAATTTTTAGGTTTATGCTTTCGTTGACACATACGCGTTCCTCAGGTCTCAGCACATGGCGTGTAATGAGGTTTTCTCTAATGGTGTTGTGTTGTTTATTTACGCCCTCTTTCTGAAAGGTTTGGGGATTTTGGGCTACTTTTGGGCTGGTTTGTGCAGGTCCTGTTGGGCTTTTACCTGTGATTTGGACAATGCTGCTTCTAACGCAGCATATCGGAGGTAGTCGGGGTCGTTTGTGGCCCGAGTACGGTCCTGAAGGGGAATGGCTGGAATCGTGTTTGTTTGCTCTGTTTTCGCTGAGAGTATGGTGTGCCATTTGGACTCAGCCCAATGGGGGCAATGCTAATGGACTCAATGGATTTTTTCTCTGTGGACTGGGATCATGTGGTTGCTGAGAAGCTGTTCTGTGGCCCCTGTGAATCGGATGTAGCCATGACTGGGATCTGGCCTGTTGCTTCCTTGGACGATGTTTTATGAGGCCCTGTGTATGCTATTCGACAAGCTGGTTGCGATGGTGAGCCTATCCATGCACCTTGTGCGGGGGGCTGCGATGGTCATCTGTGGAAGCCCTTTCCCTCCCGTCACTCTCCTCTCCCTCTGATCTAGGATGCTTTTGGGTCTGCTGCCCTCGACGGGAATCAGGGGCTTTTTACCTGATGACATACTACTCCGACTGCTTTGGAGGGGCATGATCTGATGTGCAATCTTTGGATGCGTTTGGAAGCATTAAGGGAGAATGTCCTGCTTATGGTGGGAGCCAGGTGCGCGGCTGGAACTTGTTATTCTGTGAGTAATGAACTGAGATGGCTGATTGCCTGGCTGAATTTTTGTAATGGCTAGGTGCCAAATTTGTGCACGGACTAGGGAGTTCTATGGGTCAACTCAACACCTTAAGTGCATGGAAAACCTGGCTTCCGGCTCTGGAGCGTCATCTCATTTTGGAACCAAAAAGGGGGCTTCCAGTTGCAAAAATGTTGAAGAATGGAGTCCTTTCGATCTGGGGTGTGCCCTAGTGACTTGGGCGAAGGGACCTGGGTGCTTGCTTTTATGCACCAGTTGGGGCCACCCTGCTCCCTCGTCAGACTGTCTCCCCCACCCCGGGGGTGTGGTCAGCCAACCCCACCCCAGGGAATCCACAGCAGTGGGAGCCCATGCCCCTGCGGCACCCAGATGGTGAATTCTAGTGTGAACTCCCGGTCGATATAGTAAAGCAGCCCTGAGGTTTTCCTGAAGGCTCGAGTTTTCCCTAATGCTGTGCCACTAGTGTTTATGGTTGTAGTGAGTTTTGTGTAGTGGGTATGAAGTGGATGTGCTACTGAGGAGTTGGATTTACTGCGTGTTGGGATTGGGCAATTTGCATAAAGGTATTACCTCCACAGGCAGTTACCCCTCCCTGCAGTGGCTTTGGCCCTGGTGCTTGTCGGGATGAGTTCCCTGCCTGCTGCGGTTGCCATGTGGTTGGCCAATCATCTGGTCCTTGTGTGTTTGTGAACTGATTTCCTCGTGGCTGAATATGCAGCATGCTCGGGTTGATCTGGGGTTGGTTTTGTGCATGGGTATTCTGTGGAGGCTGTCCTGGAACTGTTCCTTTCCGCTCCTGATATATTATTAGGCCGCAATGGTCAATTCTGTGGTTTCTTCTGTAACAATACTGGCATTCTCTAGTCTTTGGAGGTTGACAGTTTTTTTGTCCTCTGGTGGGGGCACTCTGTTGGATCCCTCTGGGGTTCCGTGGCTGAGTCTTCTTCCAGCCAGGCACCACTTGCCCGCCCGTGGTCGCTGCGGCCCCTTTGGGGATGCTCTCACCTGCTTCTTGGTCATTCCAAATGGGCCACTGCATGGGAGAACGCACCACTTGGCACGGGCCACCTTGTCTGTGCTGCTTCTTCACTTGAGGAGGTGCCAGGGTGGTGACAGAGCCTGAACTGGGTAACCCCGGAAGTGCGCATGGTCTGGTTGCTACTGCCATTGTCCCTATACGCCTTGGGCCGGCTCCCCTATTAGCCTTGGGGAATGCAGTGGGCATATGTGTGTCATGATCTTGAGTCTCTCTGCGCACCCTACATACTATCCTTTTTGGCCAGCCATCTCTACCAAGAGGTGGTGTGCGCGGCCTGTCCACTGCCGGGCAAGTCCGTACAATCCTAGGAGGCTTCCTGGTAAGTCCAGGACTACCCTCTTGAAGGGGGCTCAATGGACCGGGATCACCCTTTCTGGCATCCCTGTGGTGTGGGAGAGGTTTGCTGGTTTGTACTCTAGGAGGGAGGCTTCAGGGAAGGAGCAGGCTATAGTCCCATTCTCTGTGAACTAGATTGACATTCATAGCTTGAACAGTAGGTCCCGTCCTAGTATATTGGTCGAGGAGGAAGGATAGTACAATAGTTGTTCCCTTATCCTATTCTCCTCTATTTCCATCTCAAGGGGTTCCGTGAGGGGGACCTCGGCCATGGAACCCCAGATTACCTGTATTTTAGCAGTGGTTTTTGATATGGGGGCTGATCCTTCCCGCAAGCATGACCTTGTCGCTTCATTCATCCAACAGAAAGTGATATGGTGTTTGGCCTTTTAACATCGTGACCAAGCGGCCCTCCTCAGGGCTGTCCGGGGCTGTCAGTGGGAGAGTACGTTTTTAAGTACCTTGGTGGTCTCTGGCATGTGCTCCCTGTCTTCCCCCTGGGTTGGTGGGCCCCGCCCTATGCTTTTGCCCTCGCTGAGGCACTGGAGCTTTCGACTCCGATGTTGCTAGCTCTGTAGTCATGTATGTTGCGTGCTGGGGCCACCCTGCGGCTGGCCCATAGTCTTAACAGAACCATTCGCACTGCCCTCTCGTGATCCGTATGTCTGGTCTGAATGTAAGTTCTTGTGTGTTCTTGTGTGTTATGTTGGTATCAAATGTTCCCCCCTCAGGCCTGGGGAATGTGTAACGCCTTGGTATGGACGTGCCACTCGCAGCAGTGATTCTCTAGTTTCCGAGCCTATGTGGGGAAACTAGCTTGCATGTGTTCTAGTGGAGTCTCCATGATGGATTAGGGAACTTGTTTAAAGATTTTACAAACTTTTGATTGTCTCAAGATTTTTAAATAATTACAAATTCTACTGTGATTGTGGGGAAACTATGTGCATGAGATTGTACCGAAAACAATCTTCTGGTTATGAGCTCTATAAAAATTGATGCATCAAAAACGTTTAATAATTTAACAAAGACAAATGCAATAAAATAATTACAACCTGTAACAAAGTGCAATGGTTAGTTCAGAACAGTACAAGTTGATTTTTAGCAGTGAAATAGCAAATATGGAATTCTGACTTGTAGAAAAATAGTTATAATTTCATAAACGCACTAACATGACATAACGTTTAATCATGAAGCACAACTGCAAAATTTAAACAGCACCACAACATCAATAATGCATAAATGGAAAATCTAAAAGAAACTAGAAGAGAAAAGGTAGACAAAAAAATGATTATTTTGTCCAAAAGACCTTAGCCCCTTCCTAGCGCCTACAGCCCAAGGAGAGAGGTTGCTCCATGTAATACACAGGGCTAAGTGAGCCCGATAGTCTGTCAATATCGGCTCGGTGGACAAAAATAGCAATGATTTGTGCAGAGAAAAAAGGAATAACCTGACAATTATCGGCCCCACTGTACCAGACACAAGCTACATTTTATTCACCAAGGTCCGAATTTTAGTTACCAAGGTCCCAATTTTTCCCTAACTTCCGAATTACACCCTATGTCACACCCAGAGGTCGTGCGTACCATCTTCCTGACGCCCAGCGGTCCAAGCAAAAAAATCCACCTCTTCACTTCTTTTAGACACTGCCAGTGTTAAGAAACCAGCAGTCCCTAACAAAACTCCTTTAACTAAAAAATAAGATCAAGGTGGTGACCCTACATAACACAACAAGGACCTAAGTGTACCAGTTGTGTAGAGCTTAACGATTCAAGCAAAATAAATAAGAACAACGGTGTATCTCTCAGCGGCCCAAATGAGAAAAACTGGTAGCTACCTTCACCTTCTCTAGCATAGCTACTAGGGAAAAATGTTCTATGCGCTTGTCCTAGTTTGCTACACACCACATGCTGGGGCTAAGGATCATATGTAGTCTGTTGCCCTGTGACGGCGGCCTCCCGACAGACCTCCGCACCATGGATTCAGCAGAACTTCTAATCAATTATGGTGTCTGCTCACCGATCTTATTGGGCAGATGTGAATCCGTTCGGGCAGGGGTCCTTGTCCTTCAGCAGCAGTTGGGCTCGATAAACCGATTTCTCCTGGCTGGCTGGCTCGCCAAAATGTTCCTTGGGTATGAATTTACCTTAAAAATTGAAAAGACAAGAGGCGTTTGACAAAACTGGAACAAGTTGGCTTAATTAAACGCAGCGGCCGGGAGAGTATTGACAGAGTAGTGTCTGAAGAAAGTCTCTCATTGTACAGAAGTTTTGTCCGACCATTTATACCGTTCGTGAGGTACAGTAAATCGATCTGGCATTCTTGGCCTAGTCATAAATAACAGGTACAACCATCTGAGAAGGGGGACACAGGTGACTCTCGACCTCTGGGAGAGCTAGTGTGGGCCAGTGTGTATGTGTCCAAATGTCTGGCTTGGGGAGCGCATGATCACTACGTGTGGTGTGTATGCTGTGTCCTGATTGGCTGAGTGTTCCTAACTGTATGTGGCATCTATCTTTGTGCTTTTTTTGGAACACATGCCTTTGGACAAATGTGTTTTATTGGGACCAATTTCCTCAGACCTGTTTCTGGTGTAGCTGCCTATCTGTGGGATCGATCAATGTTTTCCCTGGGTGCTCGTTTGTCTTTGGCCTAAGTGTAACCCCCACCCGCGACCTGTCAATGAGAGGTTCAGGTTCGGTCTCAGGGCCTGTCTGACCACGTATTTCTGACTCAGGGTTGATGGGGAGGTCACCTTGGGTGAATTTTGACACCAATGATATGAGTTTGTTAAAATGTGTACAATTAACATGGCGATCTTTGATATCATTTTTACTGACATCCTCAGTATTGTGCGTACAGTGGTCATAGCTTACATCGATGTTGTCTTTACTGATATTGACATTGTTATGCGTGCATAGATTACGGCATACATTGACATTGTTTCTACTGGTATCCGCATTGTTATGCAAGCACATTTTATGGCGTGCATCGACTTTGCATTTATTGGTATTGCGTGGTCGGGCCTGCATGTATCATGTTGTGTAATGACATTGTATTCACGGCTATTAACATAAGTTACTTGTTCCCTAGTAAATGTTACTCCATGTACCCAGGGCCTGCAAATTAAAGGCTACAAGTGGGCAACAGCACGTATTGTTCAACCCTCTAAAGTAGCAGAATAAAATGTGTCTCATGCCTGCCACTGCAGCCTGTAGAGCAGTTTTAAACTGTCAGTTCGACTAGGCAAAATAAACCTTTTGCAACGCCTAAACTTTCCTTTTTAATACTTATAGGTCACCCCTAAGTTAGGCCCTAAGCTTCCCTAAGGCAAGGTGCATGGTATTTAAAAAGTAGGATATGTGTGTTTAAGCTTTACATGTCACCCAAAAGGCGTTTTTCAGTGCTGTAAGCCCGATCTCTCCCATACCCTAACACTGGGTTACCTTATTAAACTTACTAAGTGCTAATTTCAGGCTGGGACCAGATGCAAAAATACTGGTTGCACTCAAATGAATTGTAATTTAAAATCCTCTTTAATGATAAAGTCAGAATTTAGATTTCAATTTTGAAAATGCCACTTTTAGAAAGTGTCTAACATTTCTGGGGCCTTTCTAGGAGTTGCCAGTTGCCTAGAGATGTTAATGGTTTCCCCATAAGCTATGTGTATTGTGCCCCAGACAGTGAACAATGGCACCTGGGTGTAACTGGGAGAGTGTCTTCCTGGCAAGATGGCTGGTGAGGAGATGTCCCCTACCCTGATTAGTTTTCAACTGATCTCGCTGCAGCACACACAAAGTAACATGGCACGAGACCTGCCCAGCCTTTGTCACTCTAGACCATGGGTACTTGTAAACATTTTCCAAGGGGCCAAAAAGTTTGGTCTGTGGTGTGACCGAGGTCCTCATTGATGCCAGCAGGGTGGCCGTCGAGTGAGCAGAGGATGTTAAGGTGGGTGTAGGATAAACGAAGCATGTACATCTAGTGACTGGATTGCACAATGTGAAACCGGAACATCTGGATCAATCCCTGCTTCTCCGCTTGAACAAATTGTGTGATCCTAGGCAATTGTTTTTTTTCATTTGCCCTCCTTTATCTTGATCACATATAAGAAGACCTCCAAATACATGACTTCAGGATGTGTGTTGTACAAAACCTTCTCCCTGTGATTGATTTAATAAACTATAATGTTGTTTCTGTATAATAGCAAACCAGGCCACCCAAAAGGTGCACATAACAACTGACATGCCTCTTAGTTCACTATTGGCATTGTTGTCTGGGGGAGGAAGCATGAATGTTTCCAAATTCATGTTTCAAACTATTGCTTCTCAATGCACAGATATAATCTGATGTACTAAGTTAAAACAATACTGCATGTTAATGAAATACACTTTTTTAATTTTGAAGAGACTTTATCATATTTTTACACGTTTGCTGCAAGATGTCTCTAAAAATTAAGGTGTTCCTAAAGTTAAGCGGTGCAGGACACCGTAGTTGCTTCCTTTCTTTAACTTCAATTGAAATTTTAAGTTTAGTGCTGATTTGAGTAAACAGCAGCCCAGTACTGCTGTTGACCAGGGGGCCGCATTTAATGGTCAGGAAGGCCGCATGCCGCCCCTGGGCCGTCCGTTGAATATCACTGCGCTAGACAGTTTGAAGTCAAGACCAAGGGACGTGGAAGAACTGACAAGAACCAGTTGTGAGTAAAGCAGGAACTTTCTCCACATAAAGACTGGCACCAGGTATAAAAATAGGACCTTCAAAACCACTCATCAGAACACTCGTGGACCTGTGGAAGATTCAGAAGAAAGACTGCCCTGCTGCCAGAAGGACTGCCTTGCTGTCTGAAGAAGGAAGATTGGACCTGCTTCCCAGGATATCCAGAGTGACTCCATGGGGCAGTTGGCTGATGTCCTGTGTGAGCAACAGGAACACAACAAGCTCCCAGAGGCTTCCCTGCAACTGCCCAGCTGACCAGCACCAACTTGCATGGACCTGCGTGAGCGCTACTGCTGGCCTCTGCTGGAGTGTTTCCTGATGCCCAAGAGGTGCCCCCCAGCTCTTCACGCTTCAGCAATGACCGCCTATTACGCTCGTCTTCACACCAAAAGCCTCCATTTTGCTGCCTTCTTCAATGCGAACGTAACTCTTCATGCTGGACTTGAGAAGGTAACTCTTTAGCCATACTAAGCTGGGCCCCGCATCGGACCCAAGCTCCGCTGTGGTTGGCCTGAACTTGTGATTGTCCACGTCTGCGGGCTAGCATGACCAGATAACGGCGAGTAGCACTTTCCGCTTCTACACTCGATTTTCACAGAAAACTTTAGAATTCAATATTTTCACTTCTACTGGTTTGATTTTTGTCATTCTGGTATCATTTTATTTATTTCTAAATTGGTTTGGGATTTTTCTTGTGCGGTGTTTTCACTTTATCAGTTTGTGTGCTGCATAAATACTTTACATATGACGACTTTTGTGCCAATCTACCAGAGGACTATGCACGGGTTAATTTAGTGACCTTTGTTGTTCACCCTGACAAGTATTGTGGTTGTTGCTTGAATGGGTCTCCCACCCCTCCCAACCAATAACCCAATTTCTTACATCCATATTGCTAGATCTCATGTAAAGTTAGGGGTTTTTATTGACCTTCCTTGAGATTAAGCTCATATAAAGCTTATCCTTACAACTCATATTAACACTGTGATTAAATTATGACACTATCAGTTTAAGATTTTAAGTCAAGTACTCCCTCTGCTTCCCGATAAACGTTGTCATCTGGTTTCTGCTTCACTGATCACCTTTTAATTAGATTATTGTAAAAGACTGTACCCCGAGCTTGGTAGAATTCAAATGTTTCCTCTTCAGAGGATCCAAAACATATTGGCACATCGGTCACCGCTACTAACCATAGAGTGTATATCACCACAGAGTTAGATAAATTGCTCTGGCATCCTGCTGAATCCTCACTCCAGTTTAAGGGCCTGATTATGAGTCTGGCAGTCCACGGACTGCCAGACTCACAGTGGCGCGGCGGTGGCATTCCGGCCACTGCCGCACCGGCGGTATGACCACCCTATTACCAGAAGGGCGGTTGGACCACCATTGCACCACCACAACTGCCAGGGATCAGAGATCCCTGATGGTGGTGCAGTGGTCTTGAGGCCGCAATATGCTTGGTGGTGTCCTGAGGCACCGCCAAGCATATTACATCTTTCCTCATTGCCAGCGGTCACATGGAGGTTCTTCCTCCATAAAACTGCTGGTGGAGAGGAAAGAAAAGGGGCTCTACAGAGCCTCCTCTTGCCCCTGTGCACGGGGGTGCATGCAGGGGGGCAAAACCTGGTGCATTCCTTCCCATGCAGGAACGTGCACTGCGGTCTCGTGACTATGAGCCTTTAAACTGCACTGCTGCAGGACCGCCACGTCGCCAGACCACAAAAATACTTGTAATCTAGCATGTGGGCTGCGGTGAGTGTTGACGGTGCGGCAGTAACGGCTGCAACCGGGGAGTAGTGGTGTGCCGGGGGTGGTGTTAAAAAAAAAGAAAAGAGGGAAAAATAAAGAAAAACCCACTTGCCTTCCCAGAGGCCGGCCCTCCTCCGTCCTCTTCATCCACGTCCACGACAGAAGCAGGTACAGGAAGCACCCAGACTCCCTCCCTGTAGCCAATCACAATGCTGCAATGCAGCATTGTGCTTGCTCTGAGTGCCATGGTTTGGCGCTCAGACGGGGAATGGGAGTCTGGGCATGTTCCTCACCAGGCTGTGTAATGCAGCCTGGTGGGGAACATTCAAAATGCGCATGACTGTTTGGCCAGGCAAGACGGCCGGCCAATCAGTCATGCACACTTTAGAGTGTGCTCTCCACTCCTCATCCTGCTCTGCGGCCGGCACAGCCCCGACCGCAGCTTTACAGCGCACCACAATAGTGAAAAATTAAATGATAATAGCATTGTTATTATCAATTTATTTTTCCTGTGGGGCGACGCTCCTTCGCCTTAGCGGGGAGCCGCCACTGCAGTACGAGAGCGCGACGGTGCCGTGCCGCCACTCCTGCACCAGAAAAACCCGGAATCATGCCCTAAAAGTACTTGATCAATTGCATAAATTGGTCTGATGCAAAGTTATTTCGAAGCCCAGACGAAATCCCTAGAAAAATGAAATTTTGCCATTTATGGTTTCCGTCTCTTCGCCATTGCCAATTTTTAGGCAATTTGTTGCAATCTGCATCATCTTAAGTTCTCTTGTTGTGCCAAGAGGTAGCTGTGTACAATTGAATTAATGTAGCACTGTCTCATTACATAAAGCTTACTATTTACAAGTCAGTTTTGTCACTGCTGCCGTAATCAAAACTTTTGATAAATGTATGATCTAGTCAAGGCTAGGCAATAAAACCAATTTCCCCTTGCTAAAATTATGTAATGTAATAACCAGAGTTCGGAAGGTAGAAAACCAACGTTACTCCAAAAAGTAATTAAAGGCCTTTTTTTTTATTCAAACATTTTATTGTTTTGTAGTCAAGAATAAGTAAAGAGGAACAGATTTTAGGTTCAAGACACTGCACACTACAAGATAAATACAAATTTTTTAAAAACGTAGCGAAGTAGAGGTACATTTTGGATCAGTTTTAAAGAATGTCAGTCATACAATGAATACTTCCATGACATAAATTCTTTGAACGATGTAGCATTACATTCTAGATCCAAGGCTCAGGAGTGTACAAAACCAATTTTTTTCCAAAAAGTAATTAAAGTTCTTTTTTTATTCCCAGCATAAGCTCTGTGGTTGATTACACAGTGCCACCCATTTTCATTTCGCTAGCCCGTGTCATTATTGAACGCAATGTAAAATAAGGTAACTCAGTCTAAAAGGTATTACAAAAACAAGTAAATTGGTAGTATTGGTGTTAAAAATAAATTCCACTCACCACCATTTACAGAAAAGCGACTCAGACATAAATTATTTGGAATATTTTGCGGATCTTAGCATAAAGAGTACAATATGAAAATTAGACTATTAAAACAATTGCATGTATTCTTTCTTTACCCCTGCAGGGCTGAGAAGTATGGTCCAGTTGTGCGTATTAATGGTTTTCATATCGTGTCACTGGTTATAACCAGCCCCGAAGCAATAAAGGTAGAGTAACCCGCAAGTCTGCACAGAGGTACAAAGATTTATGACTGGCTCCTTGTGAAATGGGAAAATATGTATTGTGGTCTTAATGAGTAAAGTGCAGTCTTCAACCTTGGAGACCTCAGGATCCATCAAGAATTCTATTGTGCACAGAAACTTTAATTCCGGTTGTATATTGCAATCAATGCTGTGAAACAACAGGATCAAACCGGCAGAATTCAAAAGAGAAATGAGAAACTTAGAAATAATGCTAACAGGATTCTGTCAAAAATTAGACAAACATTCCCTACACATAATCTCCATCAGCATTTACCTTTTCCTTCGAATAGTTTGCTTCGTCAGTAAGGTTTAAAAGAGCCGTATTGTATTTGTTTTAATACACTACACTAAGAATTAAAAAAAATATTAATTTACTTGAGGTTTTATGACACTTTACATGCCATTAAAGAGTAAGCTAGGGCCTTTTACCCACGAATATTCACACACGCTTTGTTGCATTCATCCCAGCAAAGTGTAGACCTAGAAAAGCAGGTCTAATTATATGCAGAATGAAATGGTCATGGGTTCTCTTCCGTAACATTTTTCATAGCTAAGCCACCCTGCACAGCACAGTAATACTTCCTCGAAAACATATTTTCCACAGTGAAATACACAGGTCTTGATGTGCCAGTAACTAGAGAGAAGCCGGACCTGCGTTGCTTGTATTCTGGTTCAGGGAGGACCTGGCTTGGCAAGTTCGGGCTGGACTGTTCCCATGAGGAGCAGGGCCAAGGCTGATTTGCATATGGCTGGGTCCAAACTGAGGTGGCATGGTGAGCGAAAGAACAATGGATTGAGATGTTACCACGAGCAATTGCCAGTGGTTATGCAAATTGCAATCATTCCTTCTATCACCTTTTGTGTGTTTCATCCACCTTAACATTTTGCCATCCATTCAGTCTCTCATCCATCAATCAATATTTCACCATTCTAACCATTCACTGGCCATTTCATCCATCGATCCGTTCACACAACCATCATCTATGCATTCATCCATCCATAAATCCATACACCCATTATTTGACTTACACAATCATCAATAAAGCCATCCATCTAGCCATCTTCTGAGATATCCATGAACTTTTTCATCCATCCTCTCAGATTTACATTTTATTTTTATTTTATTTATTTATTTTATTTTGAGAGTTTTATATAGCGCTGGCTAGACCCAGAGGTATCAGAGCGCTTTACATGAGAAGATAATATAACACAAACATGGCATACAAATAGAAAAAAAGATAAAGAAACAACGTGTGAAGTATACAAAAACAAAATAAATATACAGGTGCAAGAGCTATACATTTCAAGTAACTAGGTATATGATGTTCGGGGGATGGACAGATAATACTGGACAAAATGTAACATGGTGATTGGAGATCAGGTGCAGGTCACAGGTTAGGACCCCCAAAGATAATTGGGCCAAACATGGCGTATAAGTAGATAAAAGAATAATGACAACAACATGTGAAATATACAAATCAAGTAGATAGACAAATAAAACAGTTAGATAAACGAATCAAATAGATAAACAGGGGCAGGAGCTATACATATCAAGTAATTAGGCCGATGATGTTCATGAAATGGACAAATATTACTGGAATAATATAACATGGTGAGATTGGAGATCGAGTGCAGGTCACAAGTTAGGAACCCCAATAATGATTGAGGAGGTGAATTTTGAGGTCTTTTTTGAAGCTGAAATAGGAGGGGTTGCAGCGCAGGTTTTTTGGGAGGGCATTCCAGATGATAGGGGCATTCCCAGAGAAGGAGCGTGATTGTGTGGCTTTCATTTTATGCAGTGGTGGTATAAGGAGGAGGGAGTTGGTGCTTCTCAGGGGTCGTGTGGTGCCCGCAATGTGGAGTTTCTTGGAGAGGTACTGTGGAGTGTTTTGGTGGAGGACTTTATGAGTGATGCAGGCAGTTTTGTATGCAGATCTGCCTTCAATGGGGAGCCATTTAAGAGATTTGAGAGCCGGGGATATGTGATCGAAGCGTTTGCAGTCTGTAATGAGCCTGGCGGCAAGGTTGAGCACAGCTTTGATTGGAGCAAGGTGGACCTTGGGGATTCCGTTGAGGATGGCGTTACCATAATCAATCAGATTTACATTTACTATGCCATCCTTTTACGCACCCATCCATCTGAGACTTCCTTTTACTCAGCCATCCTTTCACCTACCCATCTCGTCATCCATTTATGCATCCTCTCATATTTCCATTTACTGTGCCGTCATCCATCCATCCATCTACATAGATTTGCATTTACTCTGTCATCCTTTCATCCGCTCATCCACCCATCCTTTTACCCAGTCATCCACTCATCCTTCCACCCACTCATCCATCCATTTATCACCATCTATCCTTTCACCCACTCAAATTTTCACACACCCATCCATCCTTTTACCCACCCATCCTTTCACCCACCCTTCCATCCTTTTACCCGCCCATCGCTTCACCCAGACTTCCATCTATCCTTTCAGCCACCCATCATTTTACCCACTGATCCATCCCTCCTTTCAACTACTCATGCATCAGTTCGCTCATCCTTCTTCTTTGCTTTTTCTATCTGCCAAGTTGCAAATAAGAGGCACTGAAAGAGTGCCACCCCCTCTGTAGCTGCTAAAGCGGGGTGTTTACAGCGCCCAGGCCACAACTCTTCATGTGGTCCCAGTAAGCCCATGACCAATGAATATCTGTGAGATATGCAAGACTCCAGGACCCCTAATCACATTCTGGTGAGAGGGGAGCATCATTATGCCTTCCGCTACTTAAGCAGTTGTAATTAAATTGCCCCGTGTTTGATCTTGTGGTAGCAAAATCGGACCCCAAAATTTGGACTCCCCAAATCCTTAATCGGTTCTCCCAGTTTACTGGATCAGAGATGATGTAAAATTCATTTTCATGAGGCAGTGTTTCCCAGTGTTAAGGCATCTCTCAAAACATTAATTAGCATAGTAAAAACAGTTCATTAAATAATGGGTCCACTCAATATTCAAGTTCTAGATCAATGAATATTTAAAGGGCTAGATTAGATTACAAAAATTCAAAATAAGCGGTACAGAGTCAATGCCATGAAGGCTCTCATATGCAAAGTTATACAGAGCACGTATGATATATAAACTTAAAAACAATCCCACAATCTCTGAACCTTGCTGTTCCTGAACTATCAGCCACAACTAGCAGAGCAGGTAGTTAGCTAGTATCTGAGGACTTTCTATGTGTCTATCGTGTGAGTGTCCTTGCATGCCTACCCAGTGAGTGTGGCTGAATGCCTGAGTTTTCTTGTTAATCCTGTAAATTGTTGCCTGCAATGTGACTGATTGCCTTCCCTTTGTGTGATATCTGTGTGTTGGTGTCTGTAAAGCATGTGTCTGTGATGGGTGTTTGTTAGCATGTCTTTTTTATGAATATGTATCTAGGGTGTATGTCATGGATATAAGAAGTCTTGGGGTTAAGGGTTGTGGTGGGGGTGCGGTCTTGGATTGCTGCTGCCCATCCTACACCTGTGCTGTTTGTGTGACAGAAGTTAAGACTGCTCACACACAGATGTTAGCTTTTCTATGTGGCTTACTAAAGATTAAGAAATCTTTCCGTTATACAAGAGCCAACGCGATTGGCACTGTCAAAGTTTTTTTTAGCATTTTCTTTAAACAGTTGATTTTTCTAAATTAATTTGTTTAGACTTTACGGATGTTGTCAAGAGACAGTGCAATGCAGAGTACTTTACTTGTTTGTTGCCACATCTGTTTCCTTTTAGGAATTCCTGATGTCACCAAAGTATTCAAAGGTTCCAATGATCTCTAAAAGCCTCGCTTCAGTCTTTGGTGTGAGGTAGGAATGCTATAATTTGCAAATCTATTGCTGCATTATTTTGTAACTAATGCCCAAGGAAGTGTGGAGTACCCCAAACACTGTTATGCTCATGATATGGGTTTGGGCAGTTTTGGATCCTAACTTTTATTTTAATCAGTAGAATATAGTTATGGACGCCACACAGAGATCCTGGGGATAGCATATCTTAAAGGTTTACTGTAGAGCCTTTTTAGAAACGTAGAGCCTTTTTAGAAACGTTAGTGTTTCTCAATTACCTTCACCAACCCTCTATCCACTTCTGAGCACTATAATAGTGCACCCCGTGTCTGATCACCAAGGGCTGAACTCCAAACATTGAATCTGTAAATCAGTTGGTCTTAATATGTAACTTAGGGTGTGATTTACAGTTTGGCAGATGAAGCACATCAGCCATAAGCCCGCAGCACAAGCTCCCATTGAGAAATGGAAGTTTGTAAACATCCCAGCACCGTGTGGCAAGCACCTCACGGTGCCTGCCTCACGGTACAGGGATGTTTAGGGGGGCACCATAGGTGCCCTCCAGGGCCAAATGCGGAGGGCCAAGGGGGCCTTGCTAGGGCCCCCAAAGTAAGTTTCCGACAGCCAATCCATGTCGGAAAGGCCGACATGGATTGGCTGTCGGAAACTGACATCATAATCCCGACGGCGAAAACTCCGTCCTTAAGGGATTATGAGGGCTTTCCGACTGGCCGATGGGCTCCTTGAGCCCGTCGGAACCATGTCAGATTCCTCAGCCGGTTTAAACTCCAACCGATGTCATCATAAAACGGCAGTCGGACTTTCAACCTACTATGTCGGTCAGAAAACCTCTGGCCAATATCGTAATTAGGCCCAAAATAGGGTCAATGGGACATCTATCACTTTTTGCAGCGCCCTGCATATGACAAATGTTAAACCAGGCCCTCCTGACCTGCTGAGAGTAAGACAAAGTTACACCCAGGCCTCAAATAATCAGTGCAACTACTGTAGACCCAATAATAGAACTATGTTGGTGATAAGAACCAGGTGAAGGGGAAAGCATTATGTATGTTTTTTGGGAAAAACTTTATCACATGGTCCTTATATGACCAAGGCTCTTATTTTATCTGCCATAAAGGGTATGAGATAATCATCGCATCTGGTGAAATTCTATACTACGGGAGTTCTGAATTCAGCAGGTGCAATAACGACCTGTAATTGCCAGTTTTGCCCTCACAAATGGGGCATAGCAACCAGGTTTTGGTGCTTGCCACACCATAATCATTATGGACTTTCTGGGCTCACCCACCTATTTTGGCAGGTTTGAATTGCTGAAATGGAAGTGGGCAAAATTATGGTGGCACCTGCCAATCCCTTTGTCCCTGTGTACATAGGAGCCTGTGCAGTGGTCTGAGTTACCTAGCCCACATGGTTTATTAGACGTACCATATGGTGGATTTGACAAAGGGACATAAAGAAGTCTGTGTTACTATCAAATGCCAAGCAGTGTAGCCAATAATGCAAAACAAAGGTGATGAAAGGTTAGCCTCCCTACATGCCAACCCTACCCCTGTTTCCAATTGCCAACACCATCCAACCCTTATGGTATTTTTATCTTTGTATTGACTGATACACCCCAATAGAGCAGTAGACTGGAAGGAATATTCCCCTCCCTATGTAGTTTGTTCTTTATACATTTGATACCCAATAGAATATTCAAACATCTGATACAGTGTGTTATTGAGCGAACATCAATAAGGGGATGTCATCAGTGAGTCTAGTGAAACGCAGGTCCTTCTATGTTTAGAGGCTCCTATTAACCACATATCAAAGACTTTAGCTTTTCTGATCATTTAAATGAGTAGTGAGCACAAACTAATATCTGCAATTCTAGGATCAATCACAGTCCTTCAGACTTTCAATGTAGAGTACATTTTTGCGTGTGTTCTAAGAGATTTTTTTCTGTAAAATAAAAGTAAATAAGGATATGTCAAAGGGATCAACCATGCCATGTTTTAGACCAGGTAAAGGACTCTTCTTTTAGGGCCTATCTGTTGGCCATTGTGCAAAAAAGCTCTGGCTTAAGGTTTTGATTGAGTCTGAAAAAGCATGTATTAAAAAGGTTTGTAAAGCACTGAATAAAGTAACAAGGGGATCCCCGAGCAACGGTGGTCAAGTCAAGCTCCCCAACACCAGGCAGAGCACACATTTTTACTCAAACACAGAGACTTCTAAAATCGGTCACATCTAACGGATTTCCTCCCAGTGCAAGCAGATGCAGGGTGAGCTCACAGTATCTAGAGCAAATGATGGTCAAAAAATACCAACGTAGGGGGAGATTATCAAAAAGTCGCGCAACGCAGTGCAGCCCCCCGCGAGGCTGCACCACGTTGCGCGACAGGGACGGAGCAGGAGAGCGCCATATCTTCAGAGATATGGCTCTCTCCTCCCATTTCCCATGCGCCGGCACTGATTCCAGCTGCCGTGCGCCATGCACACACCTTAGCGCCACAGCGCTAGGGTGTGTGCATGAGTGTAGCATAGGTTTTGTACAGGAAGGGTAACCTTCCTGTACAAAATACTATGCAAGGCACGATGCAATGCTTATCCCACTTTGCATACGTGCTGCACAGTGCAGCACGCATGGAAAGTCGGAAGAGCATGGAAAAATGAAAGCATTTCTCCTGTTAGCACCTCCTTTGAAGGGTGTTAACTTTTGGCGCAAAACCATGTTTACAAATATTTGTAAATATGGTTTTGGGTCAAAAGGCATGGGTGGATGCATGGGAACGCCCATGTACCACCCATGTAACGCCCCCTCGGCGCAAAGTAACGCAAAGGAGTGCTTTGCGCTACTTAGAGTGCTTTCCGTCACAAAACAAGTTTTGCACTGGAAAGAAAATAGCACCAAAAAAAATTTGCGCTGGTTTGCGTCACTTTTGTGACGCTAAACAAGCACAAACGTTTTGAAAATCTCCCCCATAGTTTCTAATGAACAAGTGAAAATGTAACATTGTTGCATCAGGTGTCATGGGTGATTCATGTCTCGGTTTGCAGATGGGCACTTCCATTTAACAGAGTTACCATGAACAGGAAATACATGACAGTTGCGGGCTACAATAATCAAGATGATACATAGGATAGTTTATTCGTTCTGACACCATCATCATTTTGGCAGCTATGTCGTATGCCAGCAGTTTGGAAGGATAAATATCTATTGTATTCGGCTACACTAAGGACAGTGTTCTTATTTACACTGTAAGTATTTTCATACGTCATCTGGCTTGACTCCCATGCAAGGAGAAATGGAGGAACTGAGTGTGTGGTTGATAGTAAGTTACTGACGTTAATGAAGCCAGAACATATCAAAATAACTATGTTTGACATGAATTATTGTAGAGTTTGTAGGCCAGATAGCTTTCTAGGCTTTTTGTTTCACCTAGGTAACTGTGGAAAGGTGAGTACTAGAGATGTGGCAGGAGCAATGATCAAACTAGTTCATAAAAAGGAAAATATTATGCTCTTGGTTGGATGTTATAGTGAACTTTTACACTACATTTTTGTGACCTACTGTCACAAAGCTGTCTTGTTGGCCACTGCAGCTAGTAAGATACATTGCACCCCTTGGTATTTGAAGGTGTCAGATTTGCAATGGAGTGAGGATAATGCAAGTGGTTGAATTTCACCTCTGTGATCGGTTAATGTGGATAAAGGCAGGATTTCTCTCAGTTCGTTTTGATAATCAATATATCACTAAAATATTTTAGGGAATTCGTGACATTTTGCAGACATTTTCGCACATGGCGCATCTTCAACAATGTGTCATCTGCATAGATAGATATCATAGGGTGGATGTTCCACAGCTGTATCCCAAAGTCCAGGCCCTTTGTCTTAAATAAGCTTACCAATTGTTCAATGGCTAAAGAGAACAGTGTGCGCAATAGCGGGCAACCATATCTGTGACCCATTGGGATTGAATTTTAAAAGGCTAATCCAATCTAGGGATTTAGTGTCTAACCCCATTTTTATAAGAACTGTGAATAAATATTGCCACAGAAGAATATTGAAAGCTTTTTTGATGTCTGTGGCCGCAACCATTGTTTCTGGTATGGTGGTGAGTACTCCACAATATGCAAGAGTTGCCACAAGTATTGCAGCCTGGAAAAAATTGTTTTTAGTCATGGTGTATCAATGTAGAGAGTATTAATATCAATGCACTAGCCAACACCTTCCCTAATATATTGATAAACTATATAGAGCATGGAGAGGAGTAGGTCTGATTTAATTTCTATGGGGATCCTGACCCATATCAGGAAAATCCATTATGACCACTTCTCTTTTGGCTTGGCATGGGAACCTCTTTGTTTAGCAGCTTCATACATAGATATCGGGAGTTGGTTTAGTTGTGCAGAGTATGTAGAATCGAATTCTACTGGTGACCCATCTGAGGAAGCTGTCTTCTTCCTGGCGAGCTGATCTGTAGTTATTTGAAATTCTTCTGGATTCAGGTTGTATTTAGCACTTGTCACTGTTAAATGCTATTGCACTTCCGTCAACAACACTTTAAGTATGTCCTGGACGCTAAATGCATAGATTGGGTAGGGAGCAATAAAGCTGGCCATAATACTCAGTGAATTGTTTATTTCAACTTGGGTATTCACTCTTGTGTCCATTGTAGTGTGAATAACAGAGATTGAGGATCTTGGTTCAGACAAGGATATTAACCAGGCAAGCAGTCTGCTGGCCCATTCACCTATTGTTTTATTGTAAACTGTTTAAAGTCACACATGTATCCTATCCAACAGGGCCTTGAATTCAGTTCTGACATTGTACAAACAGTGCCACGCCTGAGCATCCCTTGGTACCTCTTTCTCTAGATCATGAATGAGTGCTTCCTTTTTAAGGACTGTGTTAATCCTACCTGATGTCTTTTATGCAGACACCTCTTAGAACTCTCTTAAAGGCATCCCATTCAGTTACCATGTCTTGATGATGATCCCTCATTCTCTTGAACGTAACCATCTACATATCTTTTATGGTGCCCCTGAATATGACATCTTGCAGTGCAGTAGGCTGAAGTATCCAAGATGGTATGGCAGTAATCCTTCTCCCCATTCTAAAGTCAGCAACAGGGATTAAGGTTAAACAACATGCATCCTAAATAGTCTGAGTTGTGTATGAGGTGCCGCATCTTCGCTTGCTGGTGGAACATGTCAGGGGGGGTGCAAGTCATTGACTTATGATTAGAAACAATATTTACATTTCTAGGAGTATGTCCCATGAGATATCAGAGATTCGCCAGTGCTACAGCCATGTATAGAATCTCTTGAGCTTTTGCAGCTCTGTGCATCCTGCAGCAGGGGTTAGGCCAGTCCAGGTCTACATCATATTCACAGCTGAATTCTTCTCCCCAGTTTTTTGATGTATCTTCCCAGTTGAGTAATTTGTTTAAAGATTTGGGCTTGATTAATGTGGGGTCATAAATGCTGGTCAATGTCAGGACTCGGTCTCAAACTCTGGGATCTCTAGGGGTAAGGCTTACAGAAATATATTCTCAGCTAGTTATGCCATTGCTTTCCAGAGGCTCTAACAAGTTACAACAGTGGCAAAAAGGTACACAAGCCTTGAAACTCTGGAGAATGGGTAGATGGAAACTGAGAAGACCTTTTAGGGCCGGGGCTGAAAAGCTGATGCCTGAGGGGTCAGATATTGGTTTCACTTCCAGGTTACAACAGACAGTTAAAATAACTGCAAACATGAAATACTGTGCTTAAAAACAGCCTTTGTTGGGCTTTACCCGCTTCCAATCCAGTTTGATGCTGCTAGGTGTTCCCTCATGTTTTCTGTGTTTTGCCTTAACATGAGACCCTCTGTAGTTATCTCCCTATTAGGCAGGGCTCTACCAGTTTTCCCCCTTCCCTCCATTCCCCCGTACTTCCTTGTGACTTACTAGCTGGCATTCCTCCATTGCTGGTGCTGTCTTACCAATATCTCACCGTCCGAAGCTCCTCTGGACCGAGGTTTTCTTCCTATTTGGTTCTCTGGCTCTAACTTGGTAGCTGGAGGCAAGTTACAGAGCTATACTTATTTTATTCCAGCAAGCACCCTATTGAGTCTGAGCTTTGGAGTGATGCATGCTTGCCAAAGACTTCTAATGTATTTTGTGCTTTTTGCTACAGAAACCCGAAGGTTCTAGCAACTCTTGTTGAAGTGCTGAGCAGCATTACCATTGGACCTCGCCTAACTCTCTCTTTCGTGATCCCTCTTTTTTTCGGGGTAACATTATCTTCAGGGGTGTTCCCTCTCACTCTAAGAGTTTTCTGTCTTAGGGAGAGAGGCAAATTATTGCCGCTCCTGAGAAACCACTACCAGTCTTGAGTTTTGACGTTTGCCAAGCCAC
This sequence comes from Calotriton arnoldi, assembly GCA_963921515.1. Classification (NCBI taxonomy): domain Eukaryota; kingdom Metazoa; phylum Chordata; class Amphibia; order Caudata; family Salamandridae; genus Calotriton; species Calotriton arnoldi. The sequence continues at coordinate 947,554 of CAWUFW010002753.1, forward strand.
ATCATAGTGATTCACATGGAGTTGAAGGTGAATCAGTTTCAAGTTAGTGTATTTGTTGTAACTTGATTATCGCCCCTTCTTTCCCTTGTGCATTTCTTCCCTACTGCTCAGCCAGGATGAGTGTTGGAATGTGTGGTGATGTCACGGAATGCTTGGTTGCTTGGTTATGTGTGGAGTGCCAGTTGGTGGATGCAGGCTGAGCAGTAGGGAGGCTGCTCCTGGTGGGGCTATTTACCATCTTACTTACCATCTTATCTACAAACTACATCTTCTGCAACTTGATAAATAAACTACCTTCTTGGAACCTACTACCTGGCTTCATTTGGACTTCTTTATACTACGACATTTTGGCGACGATTTGAAGTAAGAACCTGCGTCTGTTGTACTACTTTGGAATACCTTTAATACTTCTGTGGAAATCTGTTTACTGTTACAAAGTATACTGAAACTGGATTCTTCAAATTTGAAAGAACTGAACTTTTGGAAACTACTAAGAAATATATACTTTACAAGCCTATAATTTTTAAGGAGAATAACGCTCTTACAAGCCCCACCAGTGTCCTTTTCTACCTGGACAGCCTGCTCAGCGCGTTTATTCCTTCCTTAAATTAAGATATTTGCATCTTCATTTTTTCATTGATCTGCTGTGATTCTCATAACATAATTTATTATCTACAGAGTCCGGCAAGACATCGAACATTCTTTATACAAAGTCTGTCAATGTATGGTTAATTACTGAACTGCATGAATTTGACATCCATAAAGTTTGGCTCCGTATTTCATCTAATCCTTCGTGATTGTGGCTCTACAGACTCTTCAGTTATTTGCTGTGTGAGCTTCATAAGTTAAGGAGTTCATTAATGATAAATGAAGCGCTTGCTTTGAGGGACCAGAAGCAGCCTCCAAGGTCAGCATTGTCTTTGTTTTTCGACAACAGAGGCTATTTGGACCAGTTTCTGTGGGGCAAAATACGTCTTTTATTGGTGAGTGGCTCTTTGTTTTTTTTTCTTCCTGAGGTTTGCCGTTACTCTACGCGGCATTTTAATTGGCTGCGCACCACGAGCCCTACACAATTGCCAGAGCGCACAAATCTTACCTTCTTCTAGTGTCGCGTGAAGCTCCAGTGACGTCTCCTTCTACTTCTTTGAATTCTGATGCGTCTTCCTGCGATCTCTTCCTACGTCATGCTTCCACGCAGCTTGGAACTGTTGAAGGACGCCCAGCTGCACCAATGCACCGTGAGCCATCCTGCGCAGCGTGAAGTACGTGCCGCCATCTTGGGATTGGATGTTGCACATTTCATGCTTGGCGGCTCTCTTTCCAAGTTCCCAAGGCTGCGTGTGTTCAGGAGGACAAGTTGCGGCGTTTGCTTTTTACAATTTATGCAATTGGTGGTACTGGCAGCTGATGGTGAAATAGCAGTTTTCATCCGGATTTCGTCGTGACCCTGGATTGTCAGCTATTGTGTGGAGTCTTCCTCCTATTTATTGTCACCCAATTTGTCACCACCTACGATACTACCATGGACATTAATCCACCTTTAAGGATTCAAACATTGCCTTCTGCCACCCTAAACGGATCGGGTGAGATACCGCTCACCAGAGTTACTTCATTGTCATCTGGAGCTGTTTATTGATATCAATTTATTCTTCTTTCTGCAGTTTCTTTCTGCTTATTTTCTAGTGTGCTGTTATTTAATTTACTTAGACTAATTCTTGTTTTGCAATTTATTGAAGACTTTGGTTGCTTTAGCTTACTTTCATGGTTCTGTATTGTGTTCAGAATGTCGTTGTTTTAGGGTCTTGCTCCCTGTTACTGATACTGAGTGATTACTTTCCTTGTGCTGCATGAAGAGTGTATCTTTTTTAGTGTGCTTGCCTGAGACATTGCGTCTTCACTGGTTTACTGTGCAGTTGTTGCATTTTACGTGGTTACTCCATCACTGTGGGTTATGGTTTTCATTACAGTGTGTGAGGGGTTATAGTTCCAAGTAATTTTTTTTTTTTTATAGATTCTTTTGTCTGAGTCCTTTTGCTTACTGCATTTGCCTGAGACTGTACTCGTCCTGTCAGGCGTACAGCGCATCCTTGCGTTATTGGGTTGACTTCTTAGGTTTTCTACGTACAATTATTTTGCTTTTTACATTTTGTCCAGTCAGGTTCACAGTGCAGGTTCACTGTGTGCTATTGGCTGGATTGCTTGTATACTACTTAGTCTGTGTTTAGTCTGGTGCACAGATTGTAGGGGTGCCTGAGACGTCAGGTGTACTAGAGTATGTTACGTGTGTTGCACAAGAGTATTTACGTTATGACTCCATAGTGTCCAGTGTGCTTTCATTCTGATTTACTTATAGTGCGTATGTGTGTTGCCTGCAGTGGTATTTCATGGCATACGTACAACACTGTGTGCGGCGTGCTTGCTTCCTTTCCTTTGTGAGAAAAGGGGATGGGTAATAGTGTGTTTAAAGCATTTAATGCATTCTCATAATTTTAATGCTTTTATTACTTCAGGTTTGTTCTACCTGTTAATCAATGTTTTATTGCATTTAGGACATTTTAATGTTATGTCTATGCTTGATGATGTTAGTATTTTTATAATTTTTTTGCTACCTTTTAATTTTGCTGTATTTTCTATTTGTTGAGTTTACATCTTCGCATTTCTGTCTTTTGTTGGTGTAAAGAAAGGGGATATGTTGTAACTTGATTATCGCCCCTTCTTTCCCTTGTGCATTTCTTCCCTACTGCTCAGCCAGGATGAGTTTTGGAATGTGTGGTGATGTCATGGAATCCTTGGTTGCTTGGTTATGTGTGGAGTGCCAGTTGGTGGATGCAGGCTGAGCAGCAGGGAGGCTGCTCCTAGTGGGGCTATTTACCATCTTACTTACCATCTTATCTACAAACTACATCTTCTGCAACTTGATAAATAAACTACCTTCTTGGAACCTACTACCTGGCTACATTTGGACTTCTTTATACTACGACAGTACGCTATTAGTAAAATACAAGGGCATATGTGTTAGACTGTATTAACCCCTACAAGTTCCCCCACCAGTATTAGCATTAGCACTCCTATTTCCCTTACATCCTCAATAAACTTAAACCCATTGAGCATCGGAGGGAAGAGCATTGAGGGTTCAGGATTTAGTGGCTGTACCAGATTAGCTGAGTGGAGAACCATTTAGGTGGTCCTCCTACCTTCTCCACATTTCTGGTCCAGTTTAACCTCCATTTCCTAGCTTGCCTGCAAGCGTTTACAACAGATGAAGCTAAAGTCTCATTTCTTCATTCATGCATTGGCCTCAGCTACATGCTGGCCCTGAATTAACATACTTACTTACAGAATTATCGCTTGTTTATGAAAGATTTCAAGACCATATTTATTAAGAGCCAAGCCAAGGAGGTTGCTGTTGTGGGTTTCTAACCTTCAAACAGGATCGAAGAGACGCGATTTCTTATAATGGTCTGTTTAAGCAATTTTTGGTGAGACGAAGAACGACTCGTCTTTTTCAGACTAATTTTAAAGAGTCTAGTCCTGTGTCTTCTCCTGAGACTTCTGGAAATGATCCCATGCAGATTGGTAATATGAAAAGGCCCTGACTCATGATGACAGACAACAAAGAAGACAAGAAGGATAGTTTCTCCATTGTAGGGAAGGCAGCGACTTTTTATGTACCTGCCCAAAGAAGCTGGGAAAACCTTGGTTTCGCCAGTGAATTGCAAACCCAAGTCGAATCCTAGTACAGATAAGGGGTTTTCTGAATCCAAAACTCATTATATATGGCAGTGGAATTAACAACTCCGACAGGCCCAATAAAGGTGTGGGCCTTACTTGATTGTAGAGCCTCTGGTTGCTTCATGTGTATCACATTTAAAAAAACTAAGATTCCATGTAACAAGAAAAGAGTTCTCAAGGTGGATGGCACCCTTTAACATCAGGAATGGTAGAGTGGTAAACTGCTCCTTTGGGAATTTCCACTAAAACTGGACACTTGGAAACCATAATATTTCATCTGATTGTGGCTCCTGCTTTCACTGTGATTTTAGGTACCAACTGGCTACGACTGCGGAAACATAACCATCAGATTAAATGGGCTCGTATTCAATTCACAGACCCATTTTGTGAAAGTAACTGTTACTTGAGAAAGGATCTGCTCAAAGAACAATATCTCTCCTGTTTGGCGATGATCCTAAGCTCAAACCTTTCAGAAATTACAGAGCCATATAAAGATTATGAAGGTGTCTTCAACAAGAAGGGCTTGATACACTACTTCCACACCAAAAGTACGATTATGTCATCAAGCAACAGTCTAAGGTGCAGGTTTCTGTTGGACTCATTTCTAGAGAATAGGTTTATTAATCATTCCACCTCTAATCCAGGAGCTCCCATTTTGTTTTGCATCCAGAAACCTTGAGGAAATTACTGACCGGTTACCCGTTGACCTTTATTTATGTTTTATTCGACGACCAGCAAGGGGCCAAGATTTTCTCAAAATGTAATCTGATTGGAGCATATAATCTTGTCCGTATCCAAGAGGGAGATGAATTGAAAACTGTTTCTAAGACCCTTTATATGCTTTTTGAATATCTAGGGTTGCCCTTTGGCCTGTATAATGCCCCAGCAGCTTTCCAGCATCTTATTAATGATATTTTTCATGATTTAATAGACTCCTTTGTTATCACCTATTTGGATGACATACTCATCTTCTCCAACTCTCTCAAGGAACATCAGATTCATGTGAAAACCATATTGGAATGACTCATGGCTAGCTCTTTGAAAGCAGAAACATGCCTATTTGAAAGCAAGAAGCCACCTTTTTTAGGTTCCATATTTCTGACAAAGGTATCCACATGGATAATGACAGAGTTAATGATGGCAGAGACTGACCTGCTCTCACCACAGTCAAATAAATCCAAATGTTCTTAGGCATTACAAATTTCTATGAGCAGTTTATTAAAGTTTCCATGATTGTTCTCCCTATTACTCAGCTCACCAAGAAGGGTGTTCCTATTTATTGGAGAATTGATCAGTAAAAAGCCTTTGTATTACTCAAGGAGGCATTTACAACAGCTCCAACATTAAGACACCCTGATGACACCTTACCCTTTTTCGTAGAAACAGATGCCTCCTCGTAAACAATTGGAGCAATTCTTTCGCAGAGGTATTCCAAGACTCAAGAGCTTCATCCAGTGGCTTATCTTTCTCAGACATTAAATCCAGCTGAAATAAACTACACTACTAAGACCATGAATTGTTGGCCATTCGGGAAGCGTTCTATCGTTGGAGACATTATTTGTATGGAGCAGCTTTACCCATCATGGTCTGCAATGACCATTAGAATTTAGGGTACCTCAAATCAGTGAAGTATATAAAGTCTCCACATTCATGCTGGTCTCTCTTTTTTTTTTTATGGTTCTAGTATAATATTTAATATTGGCCTGGTGATCACCATAGAAAAGAAGATGCATTGTTTAGGACTTTGGGTGAGTCTATTACCATTAACAGAACCTCCTCCTTCTACTTAAAACGGACAAAAGTGACACGTAAAAGGGACGTTGATGCACTGTCATACTAAACTCATCATTAACAGAGAACGATCCCTAGGAAAGAGTGACTTCTAGAACAACCAGAAAAGAGAAAGCATCACCAGGGGAATTGAATTCATTACTGTAGACAATTTATGCCTGATGTTGCTTCTCAGTAAAACATTTTACAATTGTGTCATGACGATCCAGTATCAGGTCATGCCAGATTTTGTAGACCTAAAGAACTGGTTCAGAGACATTTTTGGTGCTTCACAGATAAATCAAGACATTAAGACTTAAGTGAAACTTCGTAGAATCTGTATTGAGAACAAAAGTGTGGACACTAAAACTGCTGTGGTGGTACAACCATTGTGTAGTGCAACTAAGTCTTGGCCTCAAATATCTATGGATTTTATTGTGAAACTTCCAGAATCTTAGAGGAGAACAGTTATTCTGGTGGTGGATGCCTATTTTTACCAAAGCTGCTTATTTCATTCCTCATCACAGATAGAGGGGCCTAGTTTATAGCTCATAGGACGATGGAAGTTTATTTATTTATATCCACTAGTTAACACCCACAGACAGATGGTCAGCTAGAGATTTAATTAAACATTAGAACAATACTTGAGATTTTATTTCCTGCACCATCAAATAGAGTGGGTACACTGGTTACCTTTAGCAGCGCTTGCTTACAATAACTCAGTGCACTCTGCCCTAGGATACTCTCCATTTTACTTTTCCTATGGCTTCCATCCTAGCATTTGGACTGACGATCTTACCCCCTCAAAGAATACCACAGTGCCCTATTTTCTGAATAACCTTCACACAACTCTGAAGAATGCTTTACAACAGCTTTGGAAAGCAACAGCAGCCTATACAAGATTTGCAGATCGCCACCTAAAACCTCACCCCAGTATACTGTAGGAGACCTAGATTGGCTATGCTTAAGGAATCTGTTGATCCCAGTGTCCCATCCTAAGTTCAGTCCTCATTTTGTGGGTCACTTCAAGCTCACAGGTTTGGTCGCTTCTAGAGCCATCAGATTAACACTTCCCTCTCTGGTATATTCATCCTATGATTAATGCCTCCTTGATCCAAAAGGCTCTAACATCAGCCACTACACCATCACTCCCAGTAATGATTGATGGGTATCATGAATATGAAGTGGAGGAATTGCTGGATTCCTGACAAGTTCAGGGCCAGTTACAATATTTAGTGTCATGGAAGGGTTTGGCACTTCTGAACAATCCTGGGAATCTGCTTCATTTGTAAGAGCCACTAGACTGATCAAGATGTTTCATAAGAGATTCCCCGTGATACTAGGACTGCAACACATAAAGGGGGGACCTTTGCAGGGAGGTACTGTCAGGAATCAGACTCTGGGTTCTCCAGGGACCAGGCATACAGAAATGGATTCTCTGCCAGTTAGGTCACTGTTTTTCAAAGGCCCTAACAAGTTACAACAGTGGGTATAAATATACATATGCCTGGAAACTCTGGTGAACATGTACCTGAAAATTGGAAGTGCCTTTACAGCTGGGGATCCACAGCTCAGACCTGTCTCTCTTAACTCGGAAGTGAAACCTAAAACGGACCGTTTTAGGTTTTACTTCCCAGTTAAGAGAGACAGTTTAAAGGACAGTAAGCATGGCGTAAAGTTCTTGGTAATACCGGTTGTTTAGTTTGATCTGCTTGTGACCCTGTTTGCACCCTTTTGGCTTCCCCTGCAACTGTTCCTTTATTATTTATGTCCCTGTCAGGCAGGTCTCTTCATTCCTCACTTCACTATGTTCCCCTGATGTTCCTTGTGATTTACTTAGTTGGTATTCTTTAATTGTTGGTGCTCTCTTACCGAAACATCTACGACCAAAGCTACGCTGGACCGGTGATCCCTTCCCTTTGGGAACTCTGGCTGAAACCTGGTAGCCGGCGAGCTAGATACAGAGCTATCTTTATTTTATTCCAATAAGCACCATATTGAGCCTGAGTTTTGGAGTGATGCATGCTTTTTAAAGACTTGCTTCTAATGTTTTATGTTCTTTTTTTGCCATAGACACCTAAAGATTTAGTGAGTCTTTATGAAGTGCTGATCTGCATTACCATCCGGGCCTCAACTGTTTCTCTCTCTCTCTCTCTTTCTTTCTCTCTCTCTCTCTCTATCTCTCTCTCTCTCTCTATACCTCTTTTCCCCTGAGTAGCATTATCTTCAGGAGTGTTTGTGTTCATTCTGAGGGCGCACTGTCTTTAAGAGAGGTGGATTCTTGCTTTTCCTGAGAAATCACAACCAGTCTTGAATTCTGATAGTCAGTGACACCACCTCCTCATCAAGTGAGGCTTCCTCTATAATGGATCTATTGTCTGTATAGATGTGTTTCAGTGTGTGGATATACAGGATCCTCTGTTCTATCCTGATTAGGGTACCCTTTGCTCCCTCCATTTCATGTGCAAGCTAGATATCTCCTTGTTTGCGAGCTGGATTTCCTGCAGCAGTGCCAAGTGTTGTTGTTGTCTGCGATTCAGGTATTCATGTATCCTGTGTTTTGGTGGAGTGGCCATACCTTGTACATTCCATTTCATAAAGTTATTCTTGGGTTGTGCTATCATTTATGTGAAAGTTCAGTGGTGAGATTGGGGACAATCTACTGAGTCTACCATTATCATAAGGGAGCATACAGTGTGTGGTGTTCCCCAGGAATCTCCTGGTAACCTCCTTGAGCCTGTTCCTCAGCCATGCCAATGATCAAACTAATAACTGTACCCTACTCTTCTTTCATAGAAAAGACATAATCGAGGTTCCATCCAAACAAATCATAGTTTGAAATTTGTATTCCCAACTTTAGGGATTATGTGAGAATGGTAAGTGTTTGTCAACATTTGCCCACCCCACTGATCAACAAATCGTTATCCTCAATAAAATTGCCTGCACCATGTGCAGAAAACACCAGGTATCAAATGATTTTGTGTGTGGTCATGGGGGTGAAGACAGGTGACATAACATCTGCTAGTAATTCCCCTAGTCCTGAGTTTGTGATTTCTACCATGGCAATCTATCATAGTCCGGGTTCTCAGGTTACCGACGGTTCTGACTGCTGCCTGCCACCTATTTTGCTCTGTCAGCCAGGCCTGTTTTCGTGGGGCTATAAGTGGACCTGCGTTGTTCGCATCACCTAGATCAGCGAGGACCCGGTTGCTCACCTTTCATGGTATAGAATCTCTTGTTGTTCCACCTCTACTTTTCATCCAGGTCCACACATTCCCCACTTCTTTGAAGTAGTGGTCTGTGTCCATCTAGAGAATTTGTAGTTTGGCTGGGAACATCAATGAGTGTTTCAGTCCTAGGTAGAGTAGTGTTTCTTAATATTAGAAATTCATTTCCACTATAAAGTCACTGTATAATCAGAAAAATAAGTACTTTGCTGTTCTCAGCTATCCCTGCTTCTTGTTGGCTGGTAATTTGTAGTATGTTGTGTCCGTCTCTGAAGATCGGTAGACATGCTACTATTGGCCTGGGAGTTCCTGGAGCCAGTGGTAGGGCAGGTGCTCCATATGCCCTTTCTACTGAGATGACTGAACTTTTACCTCAACCATTCCTCTAAAAAGAGCTCAATGCTGGGCTCCTCTGCCTTTTCCAGGGCCCCCACAATGCAGATGTGGCGCTCTGTGCAGCCCTCTGCATCCTCTGTCCTGCATTTAATGGAAAACATTGTGTCGTGGAGATCCATTAGTTAGGTTTCCATTTCAATTGCCATGGGTCTCATTGCAGAAACTGTTGATTTAAATTGTGCCACACTATTTGATAGCCTTCTTTGATCCACTTGAAGTAGGCTGACATCTAAGGACATTGTGTCTGTCTTGCCTCTAATGCTTTTTTTGTCTCTCATGTGGCTTTTAGTAGAGCACTGAATTTATCCAGGTTAATGTCTAATATAACTGTGTCATTATTCAGGGGCTCTTTGGCATCATGCTTGTTTTGTCGTGTGTTTTGGGTGGACCCTATGAGGCAGATATTTTATTAGACTTGGGCTTCACCATGAGCATAATATATGTGTACTGGTGTGAAGTGTCTGCTCGAGGTGAAGACCCTTTTACTCTCCCACTGCACCCAATGACGATAGTCCATGCTGGGTATGACACGAATGGCATGGGGGTTAGAAACTGACTGCACAGCAACACTCAGCTGAAGTCCAGTAGGAGCCCAGTTTGGGCCAACAAAGCAGCTCCAGTGATGTTTGGAGCTGCCACCGTCACCGTCATGAGGACCCGTTGCCCTATGCCATGTTCTGTTTCACACCACTCCCAATCTTTCGTATAGCATCTAATGTTAAGCGGAATAGTGTTGTCTCTGGGACATAGCATTGGAGCCAATATGGGACCACTGCAAGCTTAATTTGTCTTTTGTTCAATACCACCAGCTTCCGCAGTAACTGTTGCCAGTAGTGGGGTCCTCCCACTAAAAGTGCACTGAGAATCCACATCCTGTCCTTTCAGTCTAAACAGAACCTCTGCTCCCTGCTTCAGCCTAACAGCTGGTGCCTGTTGTGCATGTGCTCACTCCAGGTGAGTCTGTCTTCATCCCTCCCTGGGCCACTGGCCCCCAAGAGCTCTTCATCCAGGAGGAGTCTGACAACTGTGCGTTCATGTGGATCTTGTTGAAGCTCACATTTCCGCTGTATTGCACAAAGGGGAGGGCGTCACACCTGGCAATCACACCATGAGAAGAACATTGCTCTTGCGGCCCCAGAGGTCCACAGTCTTTGGTCCTTGCTGTGCCAACTGCGATAACCCAATGGCATGTCCCACAGTGTTAGCAGTGATGCCTCAAAGCTGCTGTATTGCAGAACAGTACCATCTTGATTTCGCTCGTCAGATGCACACTCCAGTAACTTCCACCATCTGAAATGACTCACCTAGTATATTTTGGCATCTTACCACAGCATTCTGTCCCTTCTTTACTCATCTGCCTGGTGATGTTGGTATTTCATTTGTGGTGATCTGGATAAACCATAAAATGGGTCATTGGCCAGAGAGCTGATTCATTTCATATCAGAAAATCAGATGTGTGCAAGTGCACAAGGGATTTAAAACCTTTTGGTGTAAAATATTATAGAATGAAAGGGTGGTTCTTTTTTAGGGTTGATACTTTGGAAGATAGCTAGGGGATCATGAAGATATTGGAGTGATGACCCCGAAAGAGACAAATACAGAATGTGAGGCTCCTTCTGAGCCATCTTTTCACCTTGTCATTGGGCTCTACTGTAAGCAGCCATGGCCTGTTCTCTTTTGTGTTCTGTATACATGATTGAGCCTGAGGTGAAACTGAGGTATCTTACTTTGAAGCAGCAGTATGAAAGATGTTATTAGATTGGTGAGCATGTACTAGTTCTCAATCTGAAGACTGTTCCAAAGTCTTCATAGAACCATGCTGTAGTCCACATTGCAATGATTGTATTGTAGGGTAAGCTCTTTGCTCTCCACAGCATAACGGTTCAAGATAAACATTGAAGCTTGCAGTCTGGCCCTCAGCTTACAACAGGTAAAGCAAAGAGACCTATGATAGGGACAAAAAGTGCTTTCCCTTCCAGTATCTTCAACTTCCTGCAAGATGGCCAGACAGGAAGGCATAGTTACCCAAAACACAAGACACTTACACACTCACCACATATCTAACTAAGACAATGCAAACGCAGTGTTTCCATTGACCACAATGACCAAAAGTAGCAGAATGCTGCCAACTACTTTGCAATAGACAAAAATAGCAAATAAATGATTCCATGGGAAATGCAAACTTCATAGGTTTACCAACACATACATTATTTTGGGCCAATTGTTTCTGCTGCGATAAGTACTGTGCTGTGATGTTTATGCTGAGCATAGAGCATAGTATCATATATTCCATGCACATTGCAAATACACAAACTTAGGAAGTTCTGTCACCCTTTCCCTTTTCTCTCACCTGATGTATATTTAACCTCTGTGAAAAATATCAGTCTTCAAGGCTAGTGGATTTGCAGCATGCGCCACAGATTGGATTGTGCCCGTTACAGGGCGCACCCAAAGTCTAACCCCGGCATCATTTGAGGGTGGCTACTGCTCCCTTATTTATAAAAGACTCAGTGATCCAGACCAAGCAGACATTTATCCAGATTAAGATTCCTTGCTGCTATCCTTCTTCATCATTTGGATGCAAATCCTATACTTTAAAGAGAATCCTGCCTCCATGTTCTTATGAAAAGAAAACAGTGATATCTGCTGAGATGAGAGAGGCTGAGCTCCTGACTAACCAGGCCAACTGAGTGAAACCTAAATGGAAAAGGACTTAAAGAACTTAAACACCCAGGAGCCAAGAGGAATCCCGCCCACCAGAGTTGACAATGGAGCAGCTGAGTCACCACATTACATCTTTGTGAATGTGGTGAATAAATCTAATCTTAGAGTGGTGCTATACCTGACTGCATGGAAAACCTTATCTGACGGCGTCCTTCCTCAGAGTTCCACAGAGGACTTTTCTTCTCTTGTCCCAAGGCCTGGGATAGTTTCCCACTCTCCGTGTTCACAGTCTGTTTAGCCCTTACTATTCTGGAGATGCAGGCACTTAAAAAAAAAAAAGTAATTCGTTTTTTAAGAAGTCAAAGGAACAGCTCTCAAACAAATTCACCACTGCAGCAGACTGGGCACAAAGTAATCCAATGTTTATGACAGTAAGAATCCACAGCATCTTCAGTTGGGTGAGCAGATATGATATATCACCAGGAACTAAAAAGACAGGATACTATTCATCTATGGCATATCTAGAGCATTACACTTCATATTGATACTCATACTGATGTCCCGCAATCAATCCAGTTAGCATATCTTGCCATCCTGAGGATCAACCAGTAGTTTGTCATCAGTATGAACTCGTTTCATGCATGCATCTGCAGGAACCATTCATTCCTCTGCATCCTTCCTCCACAGTGGATTGGAAAGTCTCGCTGGCTGTAGCCAGAAAGCCATATGCCAATTTTCTAACAAGGCAAAGGCTATAGATTCAAATCCTATGTTTCCTTGCTTAAGTCTATGGTGGAGTAATGTATAGCATTTAATTGTATGTGACCATTTGGCCGACACCTTCTTTCAAAGCATGTTTCCACAGCTGGGCACGGCCACACCATTTGAAGCATGTCATTTTTTACCATGGCTTCACCTCAGGCAATTGCCAGAATATGTGCGGTAAAGTTTACCCAGCAAAGTGGATGTGAGATGCATTCTATGAAGACATTTAAATTGTATCAGGTGAAGACTCACGTTGGATGTATTTTTTCATGCAAAATAATACTTAATACTATTCTTGGCATTTAACTGACTAGCAGGGCACCCTCTCATTGTTCCCTGACAGCTAAAGGAATCCTTTTTTTAGTCAAAGCTTTAAAGGGGGCCAACCTTGTTCTAATTTTGCCAGTTAACCAGAGTCTCAGTTAGCTGGTCTGCCAGGAAGACCCTATCAGATCAGTCATGCTTCTTTCGATAACATAGCATGGAACAGAAATTACCCCACCCCCCCTCGATATTGAATCTAGTTCTAGCTGAGTACAATTGTTCTCGTGTATGGCACCATCCTCAACCCATCCCATGTATTCTGCTTTCCTTCATAAATTAAAGAAATTCATGTAGCCCCAAACGCCCATGCCAGGTAGAAGCAGGACATGCCCAAAAACCTTTGTGTCAACAGTTCCTGATCTTCATCATATGAAGAATCAACCATATGACCAAGCCAGCGTCTTTCCAGATGATTTAAACTAGCCATCCCGCAGAGTGCCTATGTGGCAACCCGGTGACAGTAGTTGGTCCCAGTTAGAGGACTGAGACATCCACTTAGAAGGATGTTGGAGTTGTGAGGTTAAGTTAGAACATTTAAAATAAGAGTGTGCCAGTGAGTCCATGTTAAAGAGGCGTTTGAGTGTGTACAATTTTCTCCTGGAACGTGTCCCTGGCCTTCGATCGGGGATTAGGCATGTTATCCCCTGAAAAATATATAGATACCTGGGTAAAATAAACATTTGTCACCAAGGCCACATGCCAGTCAACGAGAGGAGAAGTTTCTTCAGTATTGTGAGTAAACATAATTCTGAGATATTTTTGACTTTCTGTGTTGCAATTGTAAGCCCAGTTGCAGGAGCAGGATCTCTTCTCAGTGCTCCAGTGCTCCAAGTGGAACTAAACATGACTTGGACCAGACTTTAAGCCGTTTAGTACACAAATATCATCCAATACTTTTGGGACATGTACGATTGATCTGCCAGTGTCTCTACGGATGACCAAAGTATTGTCAGCATTTAACAAAACTATGTACCTATAGTGCTTGGCTTCAATGCCCAATCCATTAAATTATGTCTCATAACAAGAGCAAGTGACTCCACTATCAGGGCCAACTAGTGCTGTGACATAAAATATCCCTTTCGTTTCCATCAGCCAGCTTTTATAGATCATGCAGCCATGTGGATGCTCGCTATCAGGGAGGAATATAGCAGCCTAACAGGTCTACATCTAAACTCCTGCAGTTCCTGAAACATATAGTCCCAGCCCACTCAATCAAGACTTTCTAGCTGTCAAGAGATGCCACTCCATGATTTGCTGTACTTGACATGCAGCAGTGTGCACAAACTCACACCCACATTTCTATTTGGTATAAAATCTTTTTTGTCTTGTTGGACCAACAGCAGAGCACCCTTCGACAGTCCGATCACTATTGCCTTACCAATAGTTTTAACATAGTGTTAGTATGGCCACTATCAATGCCTCCCTCTTTGAGGCCAGAGATTGGCAAATTTTCAGTGCTTCGTTTGATGTTCCCAGCAACTTCTCCAAGAGTAAGTTCAGAGTCATCTTCTAAAATTAGTTTGGGAACCTGCCCATGCCTTGTGCTTTTCCCCCTACATCTCTTTAAGAGAACTTTTCAGCTTTTTCCCAGTCAATGGTGCTTTCAGTTGCTCCCTGGTGTCAGGGGCGTTGGTAATTCAGCCCTGTTCAAAAAGTCCATCATTCGTTTTGCATCAGGACCTGAAGTAGGGAATACTTTTACGTGCACTAAACCTTTCCGTTATCATCAGTTAGATGTAAATTGTGCAACCTGTACATTTTCTTTCCTTCATAACTGTGGCAACATTTTTCCAGTTTGTCCAATTCCCTAAGGAGTCTCTAGGCCTATTCACAAACTGCATTGGATAATATTTAAAGTAGTACTACAAAATGATATTCCAAACCTACTGCCAAACACTTCTGCCTCTGCCATTTAGGGTTGGCCATGCTTCTGGAAACTCAAATAAGATCATTTCTATTCAAAAACTACATGTCTAAAGTTATTACAACTCTAAAGGTGTCAAAACAGTTGTAAATGTACTCGATCCCAGGCTTAGAGTAAATCATTCACCACAGATGGCAACTCACAGATACTACAATACACTCCTATGGAAAACAACGAAGGCAGGGAAATAAAATAATACCCCATATGAACTAATTTTAAAATAATGATATATCAACATTTAAATTATGTATTCAATATAGATGGGTAGATATAGATAGATACAAATATATATATATATATATATATATGTATATATATATATATATATACACATATATATATATACACTCTTCTGAGTAGCTGTGCGCTCTATAAGTACCAATTTAACATAACATAACATATATATATAAAACTTTTCATTTATTTTAATATTTTAAACATTGATAAATTTAATTAAAATATATATTAATCTTATATTTAAAAAAATTACTTCAGTTAATAAAACATAACTAGTATCCAAATTAGCTACATGCTCATTAAAAATAAAAATGTTTGTGAGAGTGGGATTTTTTTTTAAATGTAAATTATTATTTCTAAATTAATGTATTATATTAATTATTTAATAAACATTTAATTCCATGAGTTAGTGTGCTGCAACTTTTATTTTCTTAGTTCTAAGTTAAACATATATATTTTACTTAAACCTATTTTTAATATTTAGAAAAAAAATAATAAACTTAAAAAAAATTCCTATACATTTGCATATGTAGATTCCTGCCATGGTTGGTGGATGGCTCCAGCTATGTATGCAAAGTTACTAGTAGTAACTTTACACTTGTGAATACTATTGTAGGAGGCTATATCCCCTAATACAAGAGGGGTGAATACATATAAGTCTACTCCTAGATGTATGTCAGGTCGCCGTTCAGGGGGGCACAGGACAAGCAGGAGCTACTGGACCCAATCTTGGGGATTGAGGCCTTTTACTCCTGATGTCCTCGGCCTGACCTACTATGGAGCCTGAGCAACTGGATCAAGTACCACTTCAGCACTTGACTCTCAGTGGTAGTGCGGGTCCTCAGTCGGGGCTTGGGCCCCCACAGGTTACCACGTCGACCTCTTCCTCTTGACGACTTTCTGTGCCAGACCATGCTCTTTGCCTTTTGACCTGTGGCCCCAGCTGGTATACGGCATCACTGTCCTCATTCTGAACACAGACTACGGCCCAATTGGTATCGCAGCAATCTTCACAGTGGCCCCACCTGGCATACAGGGACGCTGACTTCACTCCACAGATGGGCTACGGCCTGATCGGCACAGCACAGGAGCAGCTCATATTGGGAAAAATGGGGGCCGGGGAGGGGGCCGAGGGGGCCGAGGAGGGGGGATGGGGGACAACCGAGACCAAAACAAAAATGTACCAAAGAGGCGGGCGGGTGAATGGGGGACAATGAAGACTAAAAAATAAAACTTACCTGCTGCCATCCAGCATCGTGTCATGCTCTTCTGCTCCTCTCTGCTGCTCAAGCCGGCACATGCTCCCAGCCTGCCCTGCAGCCAATCCTGAAGCTGCTCTCACATGAGAGAAGCTTCAGGATTGGCCTGAGCGCCAATGATGTGCACTCCAGGACAGACTAGGAATCTGTGCCTGCTCTCTCCAGCCCCAGCAATGCTGCTGGAGTTGGAGAGGGGTCACTGTGCAAGTGGTTTTTGGCCGGCCTAAGACAGCCAGCCAAAAACCACATGAGCAGTGTAGGTGGAGCCCACCACTCCCCCTCCAGCCTTTCATAAACCTGGCCCAGCCCCAAGCACTGGCGCAAGCTAAATAAAATGATAATAAAACGGGTTTTGCACCCGTTTTATTGCTGTTTAATTTTGAAATTTTTTAAAGTGCTGGCAGGGGGGGCCATGCCACTACAGCAGCAACCATCACAGCGGCCTCATTTGGAATATAAAGTTGCCGGCTTCACTCTGCACATGTGCTAAGGCCTGATCGGCATGGCAGTAACCTTCACAGTGGCCCCATCTAACATACGCGGTTGCTGACTTCACTTCTCACATGGGCTATGGTCCGATCGGCATGGCAGCAATCTTTATGGTGGCCCCAACTGTTATACTGGGTCACCGACATGGCATCGCACATGTGCTACGGCCCAATCAGCATGGCAAAGTTCATGGCTCACTATACAGTGGCCCTACTCTGGCATGTGGGGGTCACCAACATCTCCCTGCACATGGTTAATGATTTGATTGATGCAGCAGCCGTCTCGAAAACACCGAGCAACAGGGATCCATTCTCCAGGATCTTCCACTTGACCTCGATCCCTCCAACCCTCCTCCTCCTCAAAGGGCACACAGGTCTTGGCAAGCAGACAGGCACTGGTGCTCCAGGCTCCAGGGGCAGATGGTCTTGTATTCCCTCCCTAGGTGAAGTCCCCTCACCCAGCTAGGAGACTGCTAGACCTTAGCCTCAATTCCTGAACACAGACAGAAGTCTTGCAAAGCTTCTCCTCTTCCAAGAGCCCGACTGACTGCTTGGCAGTTGACAATTTTGGGAGCCTCGACCTCCCCTTATTATAGTGCATTAACAGACACCAAATTATGATTTAGAGTCTGAGTCTTTGATGTCTATGTTGGTGGCCTGCTTTCTTTTGAAGTGCCCTCTCCTCAGCCCTGCCCTGTCTGTCACAGCAGGAATGTCTCCAAATCTGATAGCCCCACAACAAAGGCCATGAGAGTGATTAGAGATTTACACCTGTATGTCAGTTGCAGTGATATGTGTATCAAAAGGTTATCCCAGGGCCTCAGCCCTCCTCTTTATGATTCTCTTATTAGCCCCATCTCCTCCCTGAGATGTGGCCAGGACCCTTCCTAGTGCCCTCTCTCTGACTCAATGATCACCCTTTGAAGTATACTGAAGAGCATGGCTTACCCTTCCTCCAGTGTGTCCCACCCAGCTCACAGGAATGCAGCAATCCAGAACTCTGTCTGGGGTAGATTCCTCTACCTCCTCATGTTCCTCACAGGCTCTGCACAAGGGGAGCAGAATTTCACCGTCTTGGATTTTGGCACAAAGGGATACTGTGGGATAATTTGCTGTAATGCATACAGGTAATGCTGCAAAAGTGGGTAAGGTTACCCCTGGGAACTTTAACCGTATTGGTTAGGGAGGGACTAGGATTCATCCATAGTCACAAGCTGGTGGACAGTTCCAATTGGATCTTCCCTGACTCTGCTGGTGGCTTCTGTTGGAGTGAGTCTTGAGCCACAAGTGCTGTTCCTGAGGTCCTGGAACCCTGGGGTGTGTCAAAGTGTACTCTTCCCAACATCTTGAGAAACCTGGGACTTAGAACATTTTTGGCTCCAAAGACCTCTGGAGGACCAGGACAAACATGCTGAGCCGATCAGACGAAGGGGCCTTCCCACCAGGATGAAGACTCAGGTGTTCCCCACTCCAAGCTTTACCACAGCAGCAAACCAGATTTAGGGGGACCTCAGGGAGAAGGTACTCATCTTGATGAGCCCGCCTTGCCCTGCAGGAATCCGAGCTCCAAAAAAGTGACTACGTGCGAATGTATAAATCTTCACCGGACAAAGGCGCCAAAAGTATCGGGTAGTTTAGGGACCTTCCTTGGGTGCAGAATTCAAATTCCTCCCACTTGGTGCTTTCCTATCAAAGGTCAACAGCCTCACCAGGACCTCGTCAGTCTGCTTTCTGACTTCGTGGAGCTCTTCTCAGCCAAATCTTGTTGCCTTGCCCTGCTGAAAATTAGACTTCTATATAAGAGACTAACTCTGAAGGTAAAACTTCTGACCAGGTCAAATCTGGTTTCTGTATCCGACCCGCACTCCATTGCGTTCAGCCTCAAATCATGCCTAGTTCCCAGTCTACCACTACCAGTTGACCTCAGTGAGTGCTATTTTTATCTTAAAATGTAAAAATTCATATTTCTGGTTCCCCTTATTGGATTTTTGATGTTTTGTTGTAATTTTATTTATTACAATTTGTGTGGGATTATTTGTGTGTTGTGTTTTGACTAACTGTTTTGGTATTGCATAAATACTTTTCACATTACCTTTAAATTCAGTTTGTCTGGTCTGTGCTGTAGCTATCAGTTTTTTTTTAATTTTTATTTCTTTTTATTAGCATTTTCCCCAAAAAAAACCAACAACATCAGTTACAAACAGCCAGTAGTCACACCTTGTAAAATCATAGCTGAATCTGCATCATTAACAGTGTACAGATTACATTCCTCCCACATCCTGCCCCCCAACATGATATACAAATCACAAAGTTCGTTTGCAGCACATTGATGAAGTCATAGTTAATCATACGAGCACCCAGTGGCGAAACCGACCGGGAGCGGGGCATATGATGTCCAAAGTATGTAGTCCAGGAGAGGAACTAATGCCTTCAGCCCAACAATTAAATCGTTAGAAAAAGGAGAACCCCATCCCACCCTACAATCCATCCCACCATCCCCTAAGCAACCTGTGTGTTCTCTTCAGTCGCCTGTCTCTCCCGGGCCCAAGTGAGAAAAGGTTCCCATATGTCACACGGTCGTGATGTGGGAGGCATGAGTTCCCAAAAGGTGGTTAACTGGGAGTGTCCATATGTAATGTTCCTGATCCACTCCTTGATGGAAGGCATCCTCTTTCTACCCCAGTGTACAGCCACTAGGCGTTTAGCAAAAAGGAGGAGTAAAGCATGTAGTTTACGAACTTTAACAGGGGTGTCCTTTACATAGCTCAACAGACCTAGTTGGGGAGATGGAGTTGCAGGTACGCCAGTTATCTGGTGTATCAGTGTGAAAACCGTGGACCAGAATGCCTACAGCCTCGGACAGTCCCATGCCATATGGAAAAAGTCAGCTGGACTAAAATGACATCGCCAGCAGCACTCGTCAACCCGAAGTCCCATGCGGGGTAGGCCTATTGGGGTTCTGTAATAGCGATGGAGAAACTTAAAGTGTATTAGGCGTAGTTTGTAGTTCGGGGATAGCTCGGAAAGCTGGCGGCAACAGTACGACCACTGGTCCTCGGTGAGCGGGTCTTGGAGATCGTTGTTCCACACCTGAAGTGCCCTTGGCTGTGTCAGGGCTGCCGTGTTTTGCATATGTGTGTATAAACGTGTGACAAGTTTTCGAGGCGAGGGCGATTTCAACAAGTTTTCCAAAGCAGCCATGGGCGTCGGGGAGCACGGGAAGCTTTCATGTAAGGACCGGCAGGAGGCCCTGAGCTTATAATATAAAAATAGTTCAGCGAAAGGCACTGATTGTCCCTCATCTGCAACTGGTGGAGGGCGGAAAGAGCCGTTGGGGTAGAGATCAGCGAAGGTGCGGAGATTCAGCTTTTGTGCCACAGTCCCACCAATACTATCCCCGATATGGGGCAATAAAGGGTTGTGCGCTAGCGGTATAGATGGGGCATAAAATACGGGAATACCCGCCCTTTTCCGCAACTCGTTCCACGCCCAACGTAGAGCTTCCACGGTGTCTATGTCGTCCCTAAGGCGCTGCCACATCAGTCTCAACGGCCACATGAGGCTGAAAATGGGTCGGGTGTACCCAATAGTGGCAGAACTGGGCCTGCGCACACCAGGCATATAATTGCATATCTGGAGCACCCAGACCGCCCTGACTCAGCGGGAGCGTTAGAAGATCCCAGGACACTCGAGCCTGCCCACCTGCCCACACCAACGAGATCAACAGTGTTTTAAGAGCATGGAAAAAGGCTTGCGTGAGGGGGATCGGGATATTGGCAAATAAATAAAGAAATTTAGGCAAGACTATCATTTTAGCGAGGGCTATTTTCTCCCAGAGAGAGGGGGAGTCTGGCCCACAGTGCGACCTTTTCCTCTAACCACGTGATGGCACGCCCATAGTTTAAGTTCCACACCTCCTGTAGATTTCTACTAAGCCAGATGCCTAGGTATTTGACTGAGTCTCCTGCCCATTTAAGAGGGAATTCGGAGACGACTGGGACAGTGTTATCTGTCAAGGGAAAAATAACTGACTTAGCCCAATTGATAGAGATGCTGGAGAGGCCGCCGGACCTGATGAATTCCCAAAGGAGGGGGTCGAGATTGACCGCAGGATCAAGTACGTACAAAGTGACATCATCTGCATAGAGTGATATGAGGAGACTTCTGGTACTAAACCCAATCCCCCTAGCCATATGATGTTGTCTTATGCGCGCCGCCAGCGGCTCCATAGCGACAGCGAAAAGCAGGGGGGACATAGGGCAACCCTGCCGGGTGCCACGTGATATAGGGAAAGGCTCAGATAGGATCCTAGCTATCAGTTGGGTGTAGAGTAAGCGGATTAGATTGATAAATAGCGGACTTAAACCCTTGCGGCCAAGAATGGCAAAGAGGTATGGTCATTCAAGCGTGTCGAAAGCTTTAGTAGCGTCAAGGAAAACCGCTGCCACCTGCACATCCGGGTGTAAGTAGTGTAAAACCGAAAAAAACGTTGTTAATTAAGGAAAGCGGCCTTTATGAGTCTATCTCGGTGTCAGGCTTCCTGGGTTTCAGTAACGTGATAATTATTGCTTCCCGCATGGAGGGGGGAAGGATGCCATCAGTCTGGGCCTCTTCGTACACTGGGTCCTATAGTGTTATTTTGTGAGTGCAAGCATCTCACAAAAAGTGAAAGACTGGTCTCACACACCACCTGGTGTCATGCTTCATCATTGACCAGTCCTCGCCCTCTAAAAACTTGGTTTGATAGAGGGCGGGCATACACTGGAGACAGGGATGCACTTCTAAAACTAAGTGGGGGCCCTTAACAAAAAATACAGTGAAGTTTAAAAAGCCATTACAGATATCAAACTTTTTAATGTAAGTGGCATCTGTATGGTATTTAAAAGAATAATCGGTGTCTTAGGGATTCTATCGTCCCCCACCGGTGGCATAAGTGATCTTGATATAAGTGGTCAACATGTTTCTGCCTATTTGCCCCGAAGGGTCTACGGCTTTCATCAGGACCTATGTTGTTCAATCGGGCTCCAACCTTACCGTGCTATATTGGCAAGGTTCCACTGAGTGGGGTGATCACTATCACACTCCACCACGGGTTCAGCTAAAAAAAATTCAGCCTGTTTGGAAAGAAAACAAAATGAAATCCAAACCGTAGCTATATGTTCACAGGTCATCCAGTCAGCCACAAAACCATGCCGAACATAGTGAGTGGCTATAAGTGAAACAGACTGTGTCATTCATCTGTGCACTTAAAACTAAGTGGGGAATAAAATCCGCCATGCTTACCCTATCAAATGGGACCTACTAGCCCCATAGGAGGGTGAGGGAGAGAGACCCCTTTGGTCAAGCGCTGAAAATGAGGAGAAAAGGAGAAAAATAATCCAAGAAAATAAATGGATGTTGCAGAATATCCTAGAAAAAACTGAGAACCTTTTACTCAATTGAATGTAGCTTAATAAATAATTGCAAACAACACAGGCACAAACATTCATCAAATGCACCGCACTCATGCTCTTGCAGAATATCCTAGAAAAAACTGAGAGCCTTTTACTCAATTGAATGTAGCTAAATAAATAATTACAAACAACACAGGCACAAACATTCATCAAATGCACCGCATTCATACTCTTACTGTTAGAGGAAGATCTCCCGCCTCTGCACCTACGTCCGTATGCCTCACCTCCTCGCTGGTAATGGAGGAGAGTGAGTCCATGTTATTTATAGGGATCACGCCCTCTCTTAAGTGCTAATTAGCCAATTGATTGTGGCTAATTGGCCGAAATCGGCGTCCTGAACGAGCGCTAGTGAAATAATGCCTGACTTGCCTGATTAGTGTGGAACACCGAGACCAATGTCCCGCTCGAGCGTTAGTAAATAGTTGCCTGTCCTGCCACCTAGGTGTAAAGCATGACTGTGACATAAGGGTAATTTCCTGTGTCACGTAAGTAATCCGCCTGACTTCCGCTATATAGCTCAAGACAGCCACCGCTGCTAATGCCCTAGGCGGTCCCGCCCTTCGAAGATCAAAATAGCGCATGCGCAATGGTGTATATTCTATTCTTTAAAAAAGGGAAAGATGCCTCGCCGTGCCACAGGCGGTTACGCATTTGATGAATGTTTGTGCCTGTGTTGCCAGGCTGAAAATCTTTAGCCGAACCCGTGGTGGAGTGTGATAGTGATCACCCCACTCAGTGGAACCTTGCCAATATAGCACGGTAAGGTTGGAGCCCGATTGAACAACATAGGTCCTGATGAATGCCGTAGACCCTTCGGGGCAAATAGGCAGAAACATGTTGACCACTTATATCAAGATCACTTATGCCACGGTGGGGGGACGATAGAATCCCTAAGACACCGATTATTCTTTTAAATACCATACAGATGCCACTTACATTAAAAAGTTTGATATCTGTAATGGCTTTTTAAACTTCACTGTATTTTTTGTTAAGGGCCCCCACTTAGTTTTAGAAGTGCATCCCTGTCTCCAGGTGTATGCCCGCCCTCTATCAAACCAAGTTTTTAGAGGGCGAGGACTGGTCAATGATGAAGCATGACACCAGGTGGTGTGTGAGACCAGTCTTTCACTTTTTGTGAGATGCTTGCACTCACAAAATAACACTATAGGACCCAGGTTACCACACTGGGAGCGGCAATTTCTGTGTTAAACATTATTGATTGGAGGCCGCTTGCTCCTAGTACCCCGTGCCTCTAGTTCCCTTCCCTAGGTCTCACCTTGGGTTTTTGTGGTTAAACACCTCTTTGTACACTGCCAACAGGTGCGGAGCAAGCTCCTCCACGTAGGCTTTATAGAAGGCAGTGGTTAAACCGTTGGACCCGGGGGCTTTATCCAGCGGCAGGCCTCTAATCACCTGAGCAACATCTTCCACTGTGAATTGGAAATCTAAGTAAACTCTATACCTCTGACTAAACTATATGAGCTCGAGGAGTCAAGAAAGGATTGCATACCTTCAGGGCAAGCCGTTTAGGTGGCAGTATAGATATTGGAGTAAAACAGGGAGAATTCGTCGAGAATAGCTTTCTGGCCCCTAATAACCTTATTGTGTCCACTAGTCAGCTCAGGGATATAGGCCGTGGAGCGAGGGGCACAAACCATCGCCGCCAGTGTCCTCCCCGGCCGATCTCCCTCTCCGTATAGTCTGGCCTCAGCGTATTTACCCAAAAACTTGACCTCACGCTGAGCCTCCTCCTCAAAGTCCAGAAGTTTGGTTTTTAGGAGGGCCAGTGTGTCAGAGTCGTCAGAAGCATAATAATGTGTTTCAAGATCCCTGATTTCCGTTTCTAGGGAGTGTACCCCGAATAGCTTTCAGCACCCCCGCCTGGCGAGCTATGCATTGACCCCTAATGTACACCTTGAAGGCCTCCCTAAGGGTCGCTGCCGAGTCCACCGAGCCTGAATTGAGGGTGAAATATTCTATAACATCTGCCCTGATCTCTTCTTTAAGTGCGTCATCTAGGAGTGCATGTAGTGGTAACTGCCATGTAAACATACGTGGAGGAGAATCGGGAAAAGCCAAACGCAAAAGACAAGGGGCATGATCAGACAGGGACCTGGGCAAGTGCGACACTTCCGTGGCCCAAGTGGCAACATCGCGCGACACTATCCAGAAGTCAAATTGCGACCAGGCTCCGTGATACTCCGATATACAAGTGCCCTCCCGAACCCTTGGGTGTCTGCATCTCCAAACATCGACCAAATTACCGTCTGATATTATGGTGTTCAATGCTGCACTAGCAGCCGGATGTAAAGTGCGGGATGCCCCCTTTCTGTCTAGGTCGTCATCTAATACTACGTTAAAATCACCCCCCCATATGATAGTTTCACAACCGGTCGCTTTAACTCTAGCCCAAATGTCCTGAAAGAAACTGGAGTGTCCACATTGGGTCCGTATAGTGCAACAATAGCGACCGGGGTACCCCTCAGTGTGCCCAATAGAATAATGAAACGCCCCTCCGGATCGGTATGTAGATCCCCCTCCCTCCATTCCAGGCCTCGTCTAATCAGTACAGCAACCCCACGAGAATAATTACAGTATATGGAGGAGTATATCTGACTCCAGCGATTATGTCTAAGCCTGAGGGAAGGTGTGACATTAAGATGGGTCTCCTGCAACATACATATATCAATATTGTGCCTCAACAAATATGCGTGGACCAGCCTGGACTTTCTGCCATCATTTAAACCCTGGATGTTCCATGTTAGAAAACTCAGATTGGCTGCGTGGTGGCTAATCGGGTACCTGTTATCAGGGCAGGGGCTAGAGTGCTACATCTAACAACTTCGAGTAGCTGAATGCAGGCAAACAAATGGCAGAAGGGCATACTCCACCCACCGCCCACCACCCACTCCAACCCCCCAATCAGGTTGCAGAATACCCACCCAAAAAAACAAAAAACAGTCAACAACAATAAGTGTCTCTGTAGGGAGCTCTGTAGGGAGCGTGATGGTGCCGGCGAACTCCCCCGTAAAAGAACAGGGTGGCCGAGAGTGCTTAGGAGAGCACCGCAATTATAACTATTACCAGACCCAGCGGGCAGGGACATCACGTTACCCAGTCTCAAACCATCCCACTTTGTTTACAGTATGCCAGACAACACTGACCCAAGGCGCCCATAACTCTCCCTGTTTAGTAGCCAGGGGTGCAGGCATTGGTGAAAGTATGATACCCATATCAGTTGTTATCGCTGAGTCGGTCAGTCTGCGTCTCTGTAGAGCCGTTGGTCTGCTTACTTCTCTTTCCCCCAACATGTTTGGCAAACTTCAAGGCCGATTTCGCATCCGTGAAGAAGTGGGATGTGCCGTCATGTGTCACTTTGAGCTTTGCGGGGTAGACCAGTGAGTACGGAATCTGTGCCTGGAGCAAAATACGCTTGGCTGGCAGAAATTCGCGCCTTTCCGCCTGCGCGGCCGGAGTAAAGTCGGATAAAAGGAGATGTTGTTTCCTTTGTGTGCAATTGACCCTTTCTCCCTGGCTAGACGAAGGATGAGATCGCGGTCTTGATAGTTAAAAATTTTGGCAAGAATAGGCCTGGGTGTAGCTCCAACCGGTGGTGTCGGACCCAAGGAGCGGTGGGCTCTTTCTACCGCGAAGACAGATGATAGGTGGGGCTCAAAGAGTTCATGGAGCAGGTCCGCGACGTAGGTCTCCATCTTGGAAATGGCCGTTGTTTCCGGGATCCCGGTAATTCACAAATTATTTCTGTGGGACCTCGCTTCCAGGTCCTCGTTTTTGGCACGGATGATACCCAGTACTCTGTCCATATGCAGCAATTGTTCTTTGGTTTCCACCTGAAAATCATGGGAATACGAATTGCGGTTCTCCAACACGTCCAGACGTGGCTCGTGCGTTCCTACTTGCTTCTTGACCGCATCTAGTTGTGAGGTGAGTGTGTCCAATTTGGTATCTATATTCCGTAAACTGGACCGCATCTCTAACATGAGGTACGTAGATCCTCTCCTTGATCCTCAGTCTGTGCGTCTGGCAATGTCCTCGTGCTGGTCTCAGGGTCTGATTCAGTGAATCTCGTAGACCTCTTATTCTCGAAAGTCAGCTTGGGCTGCTTGGCGTCTTGCTTGCCCATTGCGAGGCAAAGAGGCCCACGTGTACCAGGTGCAGAAATGGTCCAACGGCGACGTCTCAGAAGACACCCCGCGTCGGGAATGGGCGTCTTGCACACTCCGAGAGAGGCACCCCTCAGCGGACAGATCCCCAATCCCGTCTGCCTGAGCTTGAAAAATGGGCGAACGTTAGGCTTCAGCTGGACTTCACAGGCATCTTGTCTGCCAGCGGATCCACGTGTTCGGATCCTCCGTCAATTCACCCCACACAGCGCCCTGTAAGCGATGTTGTCCCCGTGCCGTACGCGGGCTCCACCGTGGCAGCAACTCAGCACAGCGGCCCAAGCACCATCCGCGCTGCAGCCGAATACCTCTACCACTGGTGTGCCAACCACTACGCACCAACCACGCCAAGCGCCGCGATTCAGCCGGGCATTCCGTCAAAGCAGACTCCGCCACCAGGTATTAGACAGCCAGGTCGGAGGGGATACAAGGAGCTGCCAGGTGTGCCCCTGCCACTGCGGCGCCTCTGTTGAGCCCAAAGTCTGGAGGGACGGCGTGTAGAACACCAATGCTGCCACGTGTCCAAAAATCGCCGCCAGGCGCAACCAGATGGAAAAGAACGCAGCCCTCACTGTAAAGCGCCTAGGGAAGCCACACGGTTGTGCACCACACCAGTGATGAAGCACTCGTCATTAGGATGACGTCCAAATCCTCAAAGCTCCATTCACAGGACCTCACCGGCCTCCGCTCGACTTGAGCCCACGCGGTTGTGTCCAAAATGGCGCCCTGAGCCCCGGATGAGGCTCGCACCGACCGCCGAGTCGTCTGTACTGTCAGTGAGTGTGCCGGCCCTGTCTCCCCGTACCACTGCCGATCGAGCTGAGCCAGCGCCCCAGGAGTCCCGCGCCAGTGGAGGAAGCAAGAGGGGGCATGGTGACTGGGTGGCTGGGCGGCAGGGAGGCGCTGCGGCGGCCGTTGTCGTCCCACGACCCCTGCGGCCGGTTGGTGCGCCCGTTCAGACTCCGGGGAAAAACTGCAGGGTCTGAGCCTTGTGCCCAGTATCAGCGCTGGTGTTCGGTGGGCTCCGCCGCGTACATACCGCCAAAGTCCTGCTTCTCCGCCACAGTAGCGAGTCGCGGCCTGCTGTTCAATGGGGACCCCGGCCTCGATTTCGGCCCACCGCTGCACTGCCCTCCAGAGGGCAGGAGACCCCTGGTCCGCTCTCCGCAGTCTCGTCTCAGCCAGTCTCGTCTCAGCCCTTCGCTGCAAGATGGGCAACGTGAGCCCCGAATCGAACAGTCGGAGCCTCTAGCACCCGGCAACATTCCGGGTGTAGAATCGCCCCATAGATGCTCGCCCTGTGCATGGATAATTGCAGGATTAATCCCCGGCCGGCGGAGCTCGCTTAGCAAGCGGCCATTCCGCAGCATGGCAAGCTATCAGGGGGTTGAGCTCAGTTTTATATAGTGAATTTAGTGGGCCACCCTGACATGGATTGTGATTATTACTTGAGGTGGATAGTTACACCCTTCAATTAGTACTGCAATTTCTACAAGATGTACCTCTGAACATACCTTTGTATAGCCTGATACACCACAGCCTTATTTTGCCCAGGGATGAAAATTTCCACTTCCTCCTGAGTTAGGTCTACAGGGGTTACCATAGGAGGGCCTTGCAACATGATCCCTAATTAAGAAACAAATCTGGCACTATCCACTTATGTCCCAGTCACCAAATCACCACAACATTATCGGGGGCACTCGGAACTGCCATCCCTTAGGTTCTATAGGGAGGAGCACTTCCTTGTAAATTTGTTTCATGATTATTTAGAGTATTCAGTTATTCTTGCAACCCAAGCTCTGATTGAGATAGGGCATTTATAAGGTGGACAAGAAATGTTTAAGAAAGAAGCAGTGCCTCCCGAAAGGCTGGTTTGGAAGGCAGAGGGGACCGGCAGTAGGTAGACGAGGGAGGAGAGTAACAGGTAGAAGACACCTCTTCTGACGGTCAGGGGCTGTATTACACATTTTGCCCCGGGGCTTCTATGGGCAGTGCTCGCACTTTTTGTGCCTGCGGGGCACTATAGTATTACAGAAGGGGCAGCAGATGTTTGTGGGAGGCAACGCCCTCTCAGGATAGTGCTGGTGCTACATGTGAGACAGCACTATCCTGAAAGGGCATTCCCTCGTTTGCATCCGAATGTGGCCCCATGCAAATTAGGGAACCGCCTTGCCTCTGATCCATATTACCAATGCGGGCACAGAGGCAAACATGCTCTTGGGAGGCGCAATGACAGTGCACCACAAAAAGGAGGCGTACTGTCAATGTGCCCCTGAGGGTAGCCCTCTGAAGGGGGAAAAGGGAGTCTCATGAACACCCCAGATATTCCCTCTGCAGATAGCTACAGCCACTCACTGCACCTGTCTGCAGGGGGATCTCTAACCCTTCTCTAAAGTAAAGGGGTGTTCCTGCCTGCACAGAGAAACAGGGATTGACTTTGAAGCAGCTGCTCCGCATTTCTCTGAATTTGTTGTGCTGGGGGCACCATGAGTTTGCAGCTGCCCTGGGTATAGCGCATTAATTGTAATAGGGCACTGTCCCCATTTGCGCTTGACACACCTGCTTAAAGGTGCACTGTGGTACAGACAAGGACAGTGTAATGCAGGCCCAGAACAGGAGATGGCCAAAGTCATTTTATTACTATGAGATAAAACTGGGAAAGGCTCTGTCTCACTAGCTCCGGTTTATTAGATGTATGTCACAAGTGCTGGTTTATAAAATGCGTGTCACAAGTGCCGGTATATAAAATGGCACCAACACAGAATTATTTAGAAGGGCAGTGCAAGGGGTGAAAGGGAGAAAGGCACAAAGGTCTGAGTAAGAAATCAAGTGGTTTAATCCACCCTAAGCTGACCCCAAAAAATGGCAACCAAGAATAGGATATTGGCATTACAGACAAGTGTCTGTGGCAGGCTGAAACCACAATAAATCAAGCAAATACATTGAAGATAAAAGGTATTTCTCATGGCCGCTCCATGGTATTATTGTTCTTTGAGTTTGATGTTTTCTGTGATGGTGAAACTTTAATATGGCTACTGTTAAAATAAAGCAAGAAGAAGAAGTCATAATCTGAGTCTCTATGTCCTCACACCACATAGTTACATACATTGAATATCTCATATATCTATCTTACCCAGGGGACTCTCCAACCATTCCCCAGTCTTATTCAAGCTCCGCATTGGATCTCATAAACCCCGTTTTAGGTGGCGGATGTCCCCATGGCACCTACGCGACCCAGAATATCAAGAGACCCAAAGTCAGGCTGTTTCGGACTATCTTGCGTCCAACATGGCCTCGGCCCCATCCAAGGTTATCTTGTGGGAAGCCCTTAAGCCCACAATCCGCAGGGTAGACATCAGTTTTCATGCAGGCGAAAACCACAAACGCATCGCACAACTGGTTGAATTGGAAAACCGTCAGAGGTCCCTCGAAGCTCAGCTCATCACAGATTTCAATCCATCCATACAACGCAACCTACTTCAAGCGCAACAGCAAATACAACAACACCTCACTAATGAAGCACAAGAGATCTGGCTTGCGTCACAACATCGGATCTACCAATGGGGGGACAAGTCTAGCAAAATGCTCCATCGACTGTGCCAGGCCGCAAAGTCCCCCGCAGCAGTTCCAACGCTCCGGGGGACAGATGGAGCCCTGTGCTCGTCTCCCAAGGTGGTGGCTAGAGAATTCGCAACATACTACGCCTCACTATATACACGACGGGAACATATCTCAAGTGCCCTGATAGCCTAATTTTTAATGGACATCCCCCCTCAAAAGCTTGCAGACCATGCACAAGATCAGCTGGATGCCCCCATAATAGTGGATGATCTTAGTCCTGCACTGGCCAGCAAATGCCCGGGCCGTGCCCCTGGCCCTAACCGATTCCCTGGGGAATTTCTTAGGTCACATATAGGTAGGCTGGGCCCACATTTGCTAAATGCGCTTCATGGTGCCCTAGATCAACGCATGTTACCCCCAGATTGGCGTCACGCTGAGATTGTCTTGTTCCTGAAACCCGGCCGCCCTCCGGTAGATCCATCTTCGTATCGCCCTATCTCCCTTATTAATTTTGAGCCCAAACTCCTGGGCAGAGTCCTTGCCGACCGCCTCCGTGCGTGTATCCATGAGCTGATTCATCCCAATCAGTCCGGTTTCATGCCACACCGGTCCACCTGACATAACATCCGGTGGGTCCACAACGCCATAGCGAAGGCCCCGGAATTGGGCCGCCCGGCGGCTACTTTATTGGCCAATACAGACAAGCCGTTCGACTCCCTAAGCTGGACGTACCTGTTCCAACTCCTAGAAGCTATTAACCTTGGCCCACGATTCCTGGCATATGTCCGGCTACTCTACATGGACTTATCGGCCTCAGTTCGGATTGCGGGACACCGGTCGGCTTCCTTCCCTATTGGTCGTGGCACGAGGCAAGGCTGTCCCTTGTCTGCTATTGTTCGCCCTGGCTGTAGAGCCTCTGGCGGCCTTGGTGCGACGGGATCCACTGATCCGAGGATTTGAGTGGTCACAGACACACTCCGACCAAATCGCATTATATGCGGACGATGTGCTGTTTTTTATGACTGACCTGTGGTTTTCGGGACCCCGAATTCTTCATATTCTCCGGGTATTCGGAGAGACCTCTGGACTTAATATCAATCCCTCAAAATCAGTACTTTTTCCTATATGCGGGGATCAGGGACACAGACTGATAGTTTTAAATATTTAAGTGTCTTTGTTTCGCCCTGCCCTAAGATCTCGTGGGCGCACAACATGAGCTCACTCCTCACCAGTTTACGAGACAAGACCGCAATATGGTCCCATCTTCCACTATCACTTTATGGACGATCAGCGATCTTTAAAATGGTTTCCCTACCACAAATATTATATCGGCTACAAAATTTCCCATATAATATACGTCGTACATGGTTCGCCCAAGTCAACGCTATCCAAAATATGTTTTTATGGAACGGAGGTGCAGTCTGGGTGGTGCTGAGTACATGTACACAATCAACGTACTGTGGGGGTATTGCAGCGGCGGATGTGTATGCATACTATGCAGCATCCCATCTCCTGATTATCAACGAATGGTGGTACAACTCACCCACGGATCCTGCTTTCGCTCTTGAGCATTTGGCTATGGAGGGTACTCCCCTTCAGCAGCTCTTATACAGTCATGTGAATTTGGACTTTTTACCTCCAGCCAGCAGAACAGTGGTTCAGCTCTGGAGATACACGGTTCCACACATGGGTTATCAGGGTCGTCTGACTCAGACGACCCCGCTGTGGCATGGCACGTATCTACGCCCTGTAGCGGCTTTGTCGGGATTCCGCAAATGGGACCTACTGGGTGTCTCCACCCTGGGTGATGTTATGCAGGGAACCACTCTCAAATAGTTCCAACAGTTACAGTCCGATTTCCAGCTGCACCGGACGCAATTTTATAAATACCTCCAGTTAAGGCACACTCTAACTCCTCTCATTCACTCGCTCGGTGCCCTGCCAGAGTTTCACCCCCTCAAGGGTTGCTTGATAATGGGAGACCTGGGAGCACATAAGATCCGCCAGATCTATCAGACATTGACCACCCACACAACATTACATAAGACCAGGGGGGCATGGATAGAGGACTTACCTGATATGACAGACGACGATTGGACAGAGGCCCTTGCCAGTCCTCTTGGTGCGGCAGTCCCTACACGCTACCGCCTCATCCAATTTAAATATATCCACCGTATATATTTCACACGCTCCGCCTGCGGAGGATGGGTGTCATCCAGTCCCCAGTGTGCCTTAGATGTGGGGAAGAGGAGGGAACCTTCCTGCATCAGTTTGGAGTTGTAGCGCATTGCCGCCATTCTGGTGTAGGAGTGCGTCCTGCCTGGGCCGGGTTTTATCGTGGGATCTCCCATTTGACCCTAGGCTGTTCCTGCTCCATAGCATGGAAGAGATTGGCAGAAACCGTTATAAGCAACACTTACTCTTCCTGGCCCTCACCCTTGCCAAACGTGACATTACCCAAATGTGGAAAGGGACATCCCCCCGGACAATAGGTGGATGGAAGAAGGCTATGGACAGATGTGTGGGAGCAGAGATCGCAGTTTTCCAGGCCCGGGGTTGCCCGCCGAAGCATAAAAAAATATGGTCCCGTTGGGCGACTTACCGGGGCACAGACCCCCCATAAGACTGCTCTTATTTATGTACTAGACTACTGTACAGCCCAAGTTATACAACTCTATCGTCAACGCATACACATACTTCGATATTTTGAGCCCTCTGGGGTCTGGGACTACCTGTGACATGTTTCTGTTGTTATACCTGCAGGTTTTGCAGGCTTTATGGTTATATGCACCTATTGGTACCTTCGATCAGATGTGTCTTTATAATGTATACAGTGGGCTTCGACCCATTATGTGCCATGAAAATGTAATAAAATATGTTTAAAAAAAAAAAATCTGAGTCTCTGGTCCTGACATAGAATCAATGACATCTACAATGGAATATATCACCAAAGGGGGGCATAAAAGCAAACATTAGCCTACTGATCATGAACATTGAGAGAATACAGTGTCTGTGGGCACAGTGAATTTGGAAATTTTGACATGTGGTTAAATAATGTTTGTCCTTAAAGCTAGAGATCTAGAAATACTTTGCAGTCCGTTGAAGGAATTGAGAGAGTAATATTGTAGTGTAGCTCCTATTTCCCTAATAGGCTCTGCGCATTGGAATAATATATCCTATAGGTTTGACATAGGACTAAGGTCGGTATGTCCCTATCGAGTATATTAAACTTAATTACTTGTGCCAGCTAGCTCAGAGGCCACTAGAAACTTCTTGACAACAAGAAGGGAGTAGTTTCTGGCAGCCGCAAAACATGACCACTGTGTTTCCCTTACAGAATCAGGACGTGTCCCAGAGTCGTAGAAACAATAGATAACTATTTCACTCAGCTCAGTTGTGCATGATTCAGTTACTTCTCAAAGTTACACAGAAATAACAGACGGGCGTTTCAATAAAAAGGTTTATTGAACAGTCTTGTTTCTGTTGTAAGTTAGATGTGCTGTTACGATCACAAGACAGTATGCGAGATAAATAATGTACAGGGTGAGCAGTAGAAATAAATAATACTGCGTTAGCATTATCTTTTCAGCATATATGCATTTACATAAAATGACATAGCCTAAAAATGCGAGTACTCATACGACGCGTTTCTAGCCTAGTTCTACCCAGTGTGCCTAACCTTTTCTAGGTGTAGGGAGAAGTAGAAGTAGGTGCTGTATTCCTGACTAGAGTACACTAAGAGTAAGTTACGCCTAGTATGCCAAGAGTCTAGTATGCCAAGAGTCCCTCTAGGTTCTAGTCTGCTCCATACCTGAAGAATGAGAGAGGTAGGAATCTCTTTCCGAACTCGAACTCCAACACCCCGCAAGGGAAGTTAGATCACTGGAAGCTGGACTCTCTGCGAGCAGGAATGACAGCGTCTTCTCAGTGCGTCCGGCCGGGAAACGGGCACCTCTGAAGTCGAGGTCTCCTCTGATTTACAGGGGTTTGGGAAGGTATATTTATACCTGAAAATGTTAGCATTGACGTGAGTTGGGCAGCGAAAGACGTCATGAATGAACCTCTAGGGATTAACGGTTCATGCATAATGTATGAGTCCTTGAAGAAATCAATAGTCCTGGGAAAGGGAAACTCCCGCAGCCTGAGGGTCTGTTTTTTTCATGGACTCGTTGAGACGCTAGGGTGGACGGATGTCGGAATCCATGCCTGTATTTGGAGAGCATGGTCTATGCCTAAATAAGGTCTGGGATTTTATGCTTATATAAGGGCAAGGCGAATTGTGCCTATATAAGGACATGATTCTAGAAAGCCCGTTAATGGACACCCTATAAAGTATACAACACCCACTCCTCTTTTGTGTATACAACAATACTAAAATGCTAAACATTTAAAATGCTAAACATAAAAATGGAGTACTGCATATTAAAACATATCCTAAAAGCATTAAAAGACATATTAAAAATGCAAAGGTTTCCGTACATCATTAAGCAGTGCTTCATATTTCCAGCATAAAGTATGAAATAAATGCATTTGGAACGAAATATAAAAGCAATATTTACATATGACGAAAATGATTGATAAGGTCATTCAAAATCAAAGTCATTTCCTGTCATGAAATTTAAATGAACTGATTTAGACACACAAGATGACTAAGTGTCCCTGGAAGTACTGCCAAGTCTGTATGATAAGGCTAGTTTTACTTTAAGCAGATTGAAGTGCCATTTTCGTTCAAAAAATGGGACAAAAGTTCAAATTTGGTAAAGTTCCAAGGTTTCTAAAAATGAAGGCCAAATTGTTGCTGTTGCACTGGAACAGAGTATGCCGAATCAGAGTCAGTTTACGGGTCTGGTGTAAACATGAGATCATCTACTTCAATAGACAAAACATCATCTATTGCCGCTGGTGTAAGTTGGAACACCTCGTGTAGAAGATTGATCGCACAAAGATGGGAAGCATCGCTCTCAGCAGAGGTCGCCGCAGCAATGTTCACGTCCGTTGTTACCTGTGTGCCTGGAGTTGTTTCTCGTACCTCAGCAGGAGGCGACTGTGAGATCTCAATGAATGCTGACATCAGAATTGGAAGCCTCTGGGGACAACACAGAGCATGGGCCGTTATCGGGACCAGCAAAGTATCGACGTCCTTCGGCGCAGCTGATGGATATGTCAGACAAGCGTCCAACACGCATTCCTTTCC
Source organism: Calotriton arnoldi (assembly GCA_963921515.1). Classification (NCBI taxonomy): domain Eukaryota; kingdom Metazoa; phylum Chordata; class Amphibia; order Caudata; family Salamandridae; genus Calotriton; species Calotriton arnoldi. The sequence goes on from CAWUFW010002753.1 coordinate 982,732, forward strand.
GCATAGCAGGCATCGTAGAACAGGTAAGATGCAATCTTGCCAGATTGGTCTAAATGACAGGAACCACTTGGTATTAAGGTCCCGTAGACGAGTCATGCCCAGTAGCTGTACTATTCGCTCACAGCACTGTCTTTCAAGGAGAGTTCTCTCCATTTCGCTCAGAGTGATGTCGGCGAATCGGCTGGCCATAGCGCAATAGCAGACAGATGAATACAATTCCGGCAACAAGTGCGAGAATTAAGGGTATTCCACCAAACACCGAATGTGCAAAGTTGGGGATGATTCCAAGTATTGCCTGGAACGGAGCTAACAGACCGGAGCAAATGCTCTTAAATACATGTACAATTCCTGTTGTATCTGACATGTTAAAGATACGTGATATCATTTCTACGAAATGTATAGGGCAGTTTGTACGTATTAGAGTCTGTATCTCAGCCGAAGTCCTTGCTACTTGTAGATCATAGGTTTCTTTGGCCGAGGTCAAAGGCACTGTTTGCTGCAAAAGCATGGCTTTCATTCTGCTCAAAGTATCAAATCTTATAAAAGAGACGCTCAGCGAAGGCCATAAAGGCGACTCCCTGACTGTGTCTATTGGGGGAAACAATACTTGCATACAGCAAGTGACCCTGGAGTTGACCGTTACTAGATATGGGATGCCTGGCAACATTCCACAGCAACTCTGATCATTCAACATGAGGTAACTCCCATTAGAAAGTTGTCCAAACGTTGGATTAATCACAGCAGCTGGTGTACCCCGCTGGTGGCAAGACAAGTTTGCCACAGAACCATTACAAGCCCCGTGTAAAGAAATGTCCTGACAAATGAGTGAACCGGTCAGTGCATGTTTACAGTTGGTACCGCTAAGAAACACTTCACGATCCCCACTCCAACATCTATGTGTATACGGTAAATCCCAAGATGTCTTAATGTATTCCTTACCCAACCTTTCATATTTGCCTGCTTGCATCTGTCTGAGGCAATACTGAAACTGAAAAGTTGTCACAGGCAACGTTATTTTGCCATGAATAACCCATTCTGTAGCTGGTTTTTCTGCCACTGTAAATGGTAATTTCTCCAGTTTTTCAATGCTCAGCACTGTATACCTTGCTCCTCTTTGTGCCAATTCGATCTGTTTATCAGTTAGATTGTATTCTGCAAACAGAGACGACGTGTTGATGAAACGCCAAGGCACATAGCCCGCTCGCAATGATTGCAGCGTCCATGTCAATAACACTATAGAACGTAATTGGGATTGACCTTGTTGTAACATAGCCAAATCTTGTTCTAGAATGTCGATAGCAGAGGATACAATGCCATCCAATGAATAAATCCTGGAGGACAAGGTTGTTAACCCATTGTCGACTACAGAGAGTGTTTTCTCTAAATTAATACGATCAAGTTCACGTATTCGTTCTGCAGCCTCTATCTGTGACACTTTCCATGCTTCGTTATAAGCAGCATAGATGCCGGCATATATGAAACGTTTTTGACGCGGTTTTCTTGGTCCAAGCAAGAATTCCCTAAGATCTGCGTCCTCTTTAAGTAAGGTTAAGTGTTGCTTCACATCCTGTAGTGTAGATTTATGCAGCCAATCGAGGCATAATTTACCTACACTGTATGTTGTTACTACCCCCGGATGTTGTCTTTGGACATATCTTGGGTCTGGCCTATGAATAGTAAAGCCCTGAGTTTTGTTCAAGAACCTTTCCTGACAGTTGTTTGTGTCTGTGGGCCAGATCAACCATTTTTTCCAATTTGGATGAGTTCTGTTGAGTTGTAGTATATTGTCAACTGTCACCACTGCCTTTGTATTATTATCACTGGCAGGTGTTGGCACAGAAGGTGTTTTCATCTCTTTGATCTTGGCTAATCCAAGACAAGATGTTTGTTGGACGGTGTCATTCAAAAACAGTATTTGTTCAGGGATAATACAGGCTCTAAATAAAGCTTCTATACCCTGTACTTGCCAATCTTTACTACCCCAGACAGTTTTTGTCTCAATTGTGTCTTTCCATAAGTCGAAACCCTGTATAGACAGTTGGGCAATAAATGCTTCAGAGTAAATCTGTTTCGTATTGGTTAACATAATTTTCAGTCCTGTTTTGTTCACATTTCTATAGTAAAATGTTTCTGGGTCAGATGTATTATAACCTGAAAAATATGGAAATTTACTAGCAAAAGTTTTTGAACTACCTTTGTGGTGGTGTAGGACAATGTTCCCATTGGTTAAACATAAACACATTTCTTGGATATGCAGTTTTGTGCAAATAATGATGACCATAGTGGTTATAACAATACAGTTCTTCATAATCGGATGAACCTTCTAAAACATTATTCTTAGAAAATGCAGCAGATTTTTCTAGATCAAACATTATATTGGTCACAGTCTCAAAGTCCCAATCATCTGAATAGGTACTGGACGTAATTAAATCACTTAGTGAAATTTTAAACAAATGTGGAATGTTCAATTGTTCACTCGGACCGAAGATTTCATAATCTGTTTTGTCCCACACTATACCATCCTGTATAGGAACAGCTGTGATGTTCACTGATGACAAGTCTCTTGCTTCACGATGGGAAGATTTATGTGGTTTCAAAAGTACATTCACGTCTTTTCCTTCACTGTTCACATGGATGTATTTTCCACTTATAAGCATGCTTACTGTTGTTACCAAAGCTAGCCAGAGCAGGAAAACAAAAAGTCCAGATGTAATCCAGAGTTCAATCCATGGAGAAACCAGATAAGTCTTTTTCAGAAAGTGAATAAAGTCTTGTACTTGCTGCTTGAGTTTTGATGATGCTGGCGTCGTTTCAGGTTCACTTGGATCCTCTGAGAACGTATCAAAGTCAATGAAATAGCCAGAAGCAGTTCTGTCAATTGTTGGAATTGCATCAGGATTTGTTGAAATCACAGGAGACCAGTTCTTCACGAGTCACGTTGGTGTAGACAGGTGTATTTGGACGAACTGTTACTTGGTTGTCAAGAGGGATGAGTTCCATAGCTTGGTTGCTTAGTCCTTCATTTGTTACAGCTGAATTCTCGATCGTGATCAGTCTTTCAGTCTGAACCTCTTGAATAGTAGCGAGAGGAGTGCGTCTGCTACTAGGTCGGAGTCCACGAGGCCTACTGCTTAGTATTGGCCACATACTGTGGTTTGATCAGGTCGATTGACACAAATCTTTTCTCCTTTCTTCCAGCAAGGGGCGGCAGAAGTACTGTCCTTGTTCCTTGAACAGCTAGAACAGGTACCGGTTGTCTGTAAGAAGGTCCAAATTCCTTCTTGTCCGCTATTTTTTCTCTGACTAGATCCCCAACTTTTGGAATCCAGACAGGCCTTGCTGGGACCGCCGATGTTTCCCCAGTGGTGGTTGGCTGTAGGGATACGTTGCTTTGTTTCGTTCTTAATTTGTTAAGATCCTGTAAAACAGCCAAACGATCTTTGATATCAAATGGTTTCATGTCCACCACTGTGCCTACGTGTTCTAAGTCTGGAACCCACATTCTTGTCCCAAATAGGACCTCATATGGAGTGACCCCCCCTAGAGAACTTCTTGGCAGGTTGTTAAGTGCGCGCTGAACGCTATTGAGGTGTTTGACCCACCCATCACCCGAGCCTAATACCCTAGCTGTTATAGACTGCTTTATGTCCCGGTTTTTCCTTTCCACAACAGAATTTCCATCAGGATGGAATGGAGAGGAGTACCGCAATGCAACGCCCCCACTGACTGGCCATGGCCTCCTTGTAAGCCCTAGAGCTAAACGCAGGACCCTGGTCAGAATGTAGCGTGCCTATTGCGTATGTGCCGATAAAGGCTCACAAATCTTTTATAACAGTTCGAGCGTCAGCCGAGCGCTGAGGCCATAACCATAGGAACCTAGATTTAGTATTTGCGGGAGTGCCCTTGTCCAGAGGGACGTAGGCGAGTAGATAGCCTAATGCTGTCTAACAGTGGTGTCTGCACTGGGCTGCCGCATTCGCAGCATGGTGTCTGGTGGCTTTCTCGCTGTAATTTACAGTCTAAGCAGTTGTTGATAAATATGTGAATTTCCGTATTCATTCCAGGCCACCAGTACATCTCTTTTAATGTCAAAATTGTTTTAGAGATCCCTTGATGTGTCAGACCCTCCCCCAAATGTGTTTCATAAATCAAGGCTGCTCTTCGTTCCATGTTTGGAATTACCCTATCCCCCACTCCAGGGTTTCGAGCAAAAGGAACGTTGTTCGCATCAATTACATAAGAGTACTTGAGTGGAAACTTTTTGGTAACGCTGCACTGCTGCCTTTGCTTGAAGCATTGACAGCTAACATTATCTCACCGTCTATTTTTGTTTTGGAACGAGTGATCGCAGCTACGGAAGCCGTCTGAACAGCCCCCTTCGCGGCTTCGTCAGCCAATGAATTCCCTGCAACGTGAACGCCATCACGCTGATGACTCAGTGTGTGAATCACGTGAGCCTTTGGTAGTTCGTTTTTCAACTGAACTACTTGTTCCCAAAGCAATTTGTGCTTTATTGTGCCACCCTTCGCATCTTTGAAACCATTTTCAAGCCAGGTTCGTATATAGTCATTATACGACTGAACACAGTAATAGGAATCGCACACTATCAGTGTGAGGAATTCTCGATCCGTACTCTCAAGTGCCAGTTTGAATGCCTGTAGTTCAGCTCGCTGAGCTGTACAATCACCTAGTGACTGAGTTTTTGTGACCATAGGTCTGAAGATGCCATTTCGCATGCGACCTTTAACGATAGCACACGCTGCACTGTAAGCTTGCTTACTCCCTGTTGCGGGCTGTGCGGATCCGTCAGTGTAAATTACGAATTCATACTGATCGAGAGGCAGAATCTCAGTGGGCAGAGGACATTCTTGTTCATATTGGAGAAATGCCTGTGTTTTTAAATCTGGATCAAAAACATATTCAACATCAGTTGCAGCAAGAGAATTAACCCACTGTATCCATCTCGGATGTAAAGCTTTAGCATTTGGAATGCTCGCTTTTGTGAGCGCTTCTAAAGCTGGTACCGGGGTAACGACAATTATGCGTTTCCCTTGGGCTAAGGCTCTTTCTTTTGCTACAGCTGTTTGAACTGCTGTCAGAATTTTTTCAGTGGAACTGAAACGCATTTCCGTTTGTGTATACAAATGTGATTTGTATGCAATTGGTACTTTCTCACCCTCATTAAAGGTTAAGTAAGTGAATCCACATTGACCCGAAATTATTCGAATCACCAAATTTCTTTGACTTACGCGTGTTTGTAAGTGATTTGTTGCTAACATGTTAGCCTGGAGTGAACGCAAAATTTCTGTGTGTTCCTGTGTCCAGTTTTTAATTGAAAAATCAGGTTTGATTAATGCGTAGAGAGGTTTAACCCTTTCTGCGTAGTTTAGAATGTATGTTCTGCCAAAATTGAGGAATCCCAGGATTGATTGTAAGTTTTTTAGCGTTTTTGGAGGTTGGAGCAGCGCACATTTCTCTAGAAAGTTAGCTGCCAAGCTCTTGCCTTCACTTGAAAGCTCATATCCTAAAAATAGGACATTGAGATGGGCAATTCGGGACTTCTTAAAGTTGAACTTGTAGCCCTCAGAGGCGAATCCCAGTATAATGGTGCTCACCCTGTTCAAGTGTTTTTCCAAGTCATCGTCTGTCAGATAGATGTCATCGACATAGGACAATGCCTCGTTGTCATAAATTTGTAGTAACTCCGTTACTCTCGCTGAGAATAAACCTGGGCTGTTCTTGAACCCTTGTGGGAGTCGACAAAAGTGACGCTGGGTCCCCATTATGGAGAATGCCGTTAAGTACCTACTTTCCGGTGCTATGTTTTGACAAAAGAAACCGTTTGAGATGTCTAATGTTGTTTTGTATTTTTTACGCACAATGTTATTCATTAATGCTGTGCTGTGTGCATTTTGCACTGCAAAAGTTTTAGAACAAGTGTTTAAATGTCTGTAGTCCAAAACTAGACGATATGTATTGTCTGGTTTGGAGACAGGAAACAAAGGATTGTTCATGGAGGAGGTGCATGTTTCAATCACCCCTTGGTATTCAAGTTGATTTAAAATCTCCCTGACCTGTCTTTTAGCTTCTTGCTTAATAGGATACTGCCTCTGAGCAGTAGGTTCATGTTTCAGATTTATTTTATGGTGAGGTGAGTCCTCATCCCATCCTACATGATTTTTATATAATGCTGGAGCCTGGGCCACTGCCCATTTTCTGGCATATGTATATTTTAAGTGAATTGGAATATGATTGGAGAAGGCAGGCATAATCATGTCCTCGCCGTGTGGGCACTCCCTGACAAATTGTGGTGGCCAGTCTTTTTCTGCTAGAAGTATGTCATAACCCTTTGATAGTTTTTCCCAAAAAAGTGCTTTAACCTGTCTAGGTTTGTCTCCCTCCATCCGGAGTGTTATTTCATATAACCTTTGTGGAGTACTAACCCTGGTGTCTACAGTCTCTACTGTAATGTACTCATTCAAGTCCACTATCTCCAGAAGCTCCATCAGGTTCTGGCGAGCTATTGTGACTTCTGCTGCACTGTCCAGCATTGTCTGAGCCCATTCTCCGTTCTTGAGTTGTGATCTCAGAATTCTCGGCATGTCGTACTATTAGACCTGCTACTTTCTTTTTGGAGAATTGAGGTTTAGCTTTAGTTTTTGTTGCGTGCTTGTCGTCTTTCGATTTCACGCGTTCTTCTCTATGTTCTGTTCGTCTTCTTCTTTCCGAAGTCTGTGATGAGACCTGAAAGGGACGAGAGGAACGTGTATCATTATCTTGATACCTATCAGGTTTTCTCAAATTATCCCTATTCCTGAGGTTGTACCTCCTTTCAGAGGGCTCCTTTTGAGGAGACCTACCTCGGGATTGAGATCTTTTCTCATTTGAATTTTGTTTAGTAGACTCCCACTTCTTTTTAGAAGATGTAGGAGTTTGTTTAATTGAGTCCTTCTCAGGACTTTCAGATAGTTTTGGTTTAACTGGTCTCCCACCCAAACTATCTCTGCCTAATTCTGCATAAGATTGTTCTATAATTCTGGGTAGCTCTGTTTGATGTTCTGTAACATCAAATTCCCTTAATTTTTGTCGGATCGCCACTGCTGCTGCCTCCCCTTTAATATTTGATAATATTATTGTTGAGACCTGGTCGAAATTTCTCAGTAATTTCATACCTAAATTTAAAGCAGGCTCTGCCCCGTATTCGTTTTGAATTTGTTTTAGGACATCAGGTATTACCGCAATTGACGGAATGCCGTGTGTTTTAGTGTAGATGGCAGCAAAGACTGAGCCCCAAGTGGTGCAGTCTTCCAGTTGTGGTGTGATCCCCATTGGTAAACTAATGGTTAGGATTCTGTGTTTCTCATGCGGGCTAGTATTTGGAAATACTGCTTCGATTTGAGTAATTTTTTGAGCTATCCAAAATGGAATTTGCTCCCGCTTAGTGGGCATTTTACCCATGACTGCGTATAGAGTTTGTGGTGTAATTTTTAGAGTGTTCCCCTGGTGAGGGGTTTGATTTGGAAGTGTTAATGGTGGTTGGACTGTGAAAGTCCGCATGACATATTGAACCAATTGTCTGTAGATTTTTATTACTTCTTGTAGTTGAACAAGTAAGTCCTCATCTGACATTATGTCAAGTACAGGATGAGGTGTGTAGCCGGCTAGAATCGGCCATGTTGCTCCTGGTCTACCTAGTGGACCGAGCCTGGTTATATTTCTGTGATATTTTAGGGCGCCTTTAAACCAGAGCTGATGCTCCTGGTATGTTAATGGAATCTCTATATCCTCGAAAGGAATGTATTCCTCTGGTGTTTCATCATCCTTGTAGAAGTGAAACATTTTAGTTACTGGATTGGATTCAGGAAATATTACCCATGAATAGAATACCTCTGTCTGAAAGGATTCATGTGCCTCAATCACGAAAACTGCTCTACCTCCTCTCGGTGGTAGGCCATGTTTTATAAGTTTTAGAGTAATGGCTCTTCTTAAGTTTGGAGCGATGTCGATGACACCCTCCTCGGTTTCATTTAAACCGGTGAAGTTAAAAAGTGCTGGTTGGGCTGGATCAGCCTCAGCTACACCGTTTCCGGCGTCATTGTCAGTGCCTGACATTTTTCTGCTTGAAAAACTGTAAAACAAGTTTCAAGGAAACAAAGATAAGGTGCACAATATTGTGGAACACTGTATCCTTCAACGTTGAGCAAACCAAACAGCTAATATATAGGGTACTGCCCTATGTAGCCGTGGTGGATACTATCCCTGCCCACTCCAGACGTCTTTTGGAGTATATGGATAGGGGTCTCTGAGAATAAATAGAAGTGCACAGCTGAGTTACTCAGTATCTAACGTTGAATTACTGCCTTACCTAACCGTTGGGCGCCATGTAGTGTAGCTCCTATTTCCCTAATAGGCTCTGCGCTTTGGAATAATATAACCTATAGGTTTGACATAGGACTAAGGTCGGTATGTCCCTATCGAGTATATTAAACTTAATTACTTGTGCCAGCTAGCTCAGAGGCCACTAGAAACTCCTTGACAACAAGAAGGGAGTAGTTTCTGGCAGCCGCAAAACATGACCACTATGTTTCCCTTACAGAATCAGGACGTGTCCCAGAGTCGTAGAAACAATAGATAACTATTTCACTCAGCTCAGTTGTGCATGATTCAGTTACTTCTCAAAGTTACACAGAAATAACAGACGGGCGTTTCAATAAAAAGGTTTATTGAACAGTCTTGTTTCTGTTGTAAGTTAGATGTGCTGTTACGATCACAAGACAGTATGCGAGATAAATAATGTACAGAGTGAGCAGTAGAAATAAATAATACTGCGTTAGCATTATCTTTTCAGCATATATTAATTTAGATAAAATGACACAGCCTAAAAATGCGAGTACTCATACGATGCGTTTCTAGCCTAGTTCTACCCAGTGTGCCTAACCTTTCCTAGGTGTAGGGAGAAGTAGAAGTAGGTGCTGTATTCCTGACTAGAGTATACTAAGAGTAAGTTACGCCTAGTATGCCAAGAGTCTAGTATGCCAAGAGTCCCTCTAGGTTCTAGTCTGCTCCATACCTGAAGAATGAGAGAGGTAGGAATCTCTTTCCGAACTCGAACTCCAACACCCCGCAAGGGAAGTTAGATCACTGGAAGCTGGACTCTCTGCGAGCAGGAATGACAGCGTCTTCTCAGTGCGTCCGGCCGGGAAACGGGCTCCTCTGAAGTCGAGGTCTCCTCTGATTTACAGGGGTTTGGGAAGGTATATTTATACCTGAAAATGTTAGCATTGACGTGAGTTGGGCAGCGAAAGACGTCATGAATGAACCTCTAGGGATTAACGGTTCATGCATAATGTATGAGTCCTTGAAGAAATCAATAGTCCTGGGCAAGGGAAACTCCCGCAGCCTGAGGGTCTGTTTTTTTCATGGACTCGTTGAGACGCTAGGGTGGACGGATGTCGGAATCCATGCCTGTATTTGGAGAGCATGGTCTATGCCTAAATAAGGTCTGGGATTTTATGCCTATATAAGGGCAAGGCGAATTGTGCCTATATAAGGACATGATTCTAGAAAGCCCGTTAATGGACACCCTATAAAGTATACAACAATATGTGTGTGACTGGACTCAATTGTGGTGCCCATCCTTTGAATCAGCATGTGATATTAAAGCTTGCAATTGTAGCACATTTTGCAGTCTTTCTCCTTTCCTGGACTCATGTGCTCCACTCTGACCTCCATTGCACGGTGGCCACTTGTCTTCCCATGGAAAGGCCTATTTTATCTCTTGGTGAGCCAATCAGTTCACATGTACAATATTGCCCGCCATTACATCTTTCTTAATCTTACAGGTCCAAGTTATAAATATTGCACTAATACATCGACCCCCAATACATTAACCCTTCCCTTAAAATGTTTTAACAGTATTTTTGTTCTTTTTTATAAACATCTTTATTGATTTTCAATAGAGTGCTCACTCACAGAAGGCATCAACAGACAAACAAGTGTAGAAGATGATGTGCAGAGAAGTGCATGTTAGTTTCTCCCTTGAATGATATGTATGCTGTCTATCAGAAGGTTATCATGCAAGAAGGATCATTAAACTCCACTTTTTCCATTCTCCAGGTGCCAATACGTCCGCAGGACTGTTAGACTAGTGCAGCACCAGTGGTGGCTCTTCCATTGGGGCGTGGGGGCATCGCCCCACTTCTTTCTCGCAGTGCGAGAAGCAGAAATATAAAATGGTAAAATAACCATTTTATGTTTCTACTTCTCGCACTGCCATTGCAGCATTGTGATTGGCGGAGGGGAGGGGAGGGAGGCTGCCTATGTAAAACGCGGCCAGGAGCAGCAGCAGGAGCTGAGGCGGCGGCGAGTGATCCGGAGTGTAGAGAAGTTGAGCGGAGGAAGGTAAGTTTTTTTATTTTAATTACCGTCCCCCACGCGACCCTTCCGATTCCCCCCCCCCGCTGCTACTGGTGTTAGTATTGCCCGGTCATAAACAGACATGCACCTATTATAATTATTTGTAGGACTACTAATATCAGTAGTAATTTTGAGTGTCCGGTTTATAATTGCATCAGTAAACCTGTGCAGTTTACACTCCAGTCAGCTTGGCTGTATCAATATGTTGCGCGCACGGTATTATTAGAGGTGAAGTCGTTTGTCCGCGCGCCTGCAGGCACATGTGTTTGGGTTGTGTAAATCTCTCTTGCACTCTTGACGAGCTGACCCATCTGTGGAAACCCCCCCATCTCAAGCGCCAGCCCCCCTCCGGTCTCCCCGATTAGTTTGCACATCGAACTTGCATTTCAAGAAGTGTGGTATTCATTTTAAGCAAAGCCAGGTTGGCTATTTTACGCCACAGTGATGCATAATATCTCGCGAGAGATAAGTATCTCCTAGGTGTCTATTTAGAAGTACTGGACGACTTGCCCCGAGGGTCGGCGGGAGTGGAGGTCGGGGATAGGGGGAAGCACTTACTTTAAAACAAGGTGCGTCGAAGAGTCGGTCGGTCAGGTAAAACTAACTTTAAACTCGCCCAGTTTAAAACTTGTGAGACACACACCAACATAGGCAGTCTGACACTGATGCTGTGGTCAGAACTTCACAGTGTGGTGTTGCACTTTCAATACCATTAAAATTGCACTTTTGTTATAAAGTGTTATTAGATTTTTTTGTATGATGAAACTCAGATTAAACCTCGGTTTGTTCAATTTTTGGGAAGTTGTAATACCCTAATTCTAATGAACGCTGCAGAACAACATTATATTCGTAAAATTAAATGTAAATTGTAGTGGTTTCTGTGCAGTGTGTGCTTGTGTGTGGCGTTCAGATTAGGAGATCGTCGTTTATGTACAAATACGTGTGTGTCTGTGTGTGATGGCGTCCCTTACAAACCTCAAGGGAGTAATCAACTAAATCTTTCGTGGATGGTGCATCTGTAGCTGCTAGAAGACATGCCCAATTTGCTTAAAAATGCACCATTTGTCCACTCTTTTTTCAAAATTTTCTCGGGGGGAGAACCTCCCCGACCCCCCCCCCGTAGGTGCTTCTGGCTCGCTCGCTATGCTCGCTCGCTTCAGTGCAGTACGACAATTGTTTTACGCACACCACTTTCAAATGTCACCAGCCGCCACTGAGCGGCACCATATCCCACCTCACACATCCTGTTCAATCTAGGCCGTGGAAACGATTCCATTGACCCGGTATCTTTTTGGTGCTCAACAGCTAACAAACTCCACCCTTTCTGCTGCCAAATTCCCACCCATATTCAAGCACCGGGAGCTGAGCCTCGTGCTGCTTGACTGTCTCATGGTTTTCAAATGTCTCATCTCGTAACACCCAGCCTGTATTGCAGATTCGTTTCGACACTTGTATTCTTATTGTTACTTTCTTATTTGTAATTGTAATTCTTTTTTGTCACTTTGTGCCTGATTACAAGTGGGTTCATTAATTCCAAACCGTGTGTAAACCCCTGTTTATGCAAGGGTTGGAATTACGAGTTTTGTTGTATTAACGCATCCAATAATAATCGGATGTGTTAAATGCTTCAATCACAGCTAAATTTCGGCAGGTCAAATTGGGGAAAAGCATACTGTATTTACCATATCATACGGAGTTTCATGCGTTCAACACCAAAATCTGCATGTTCATCCCCACTAAATCGTAAAAGGTGTTTTGTATTGCACCCGATAAATAATGTAGCCCGTGGTATAGTTATTTAGCAGGTGCGATAAATAGCAACTAGATTCGTAATCAGGTCCTTTGTCTGCATTGAAATGGGTTCTTGGTGGTCGAATTTCAACTAACAAAATATTGTGAAGATGTGTGTGTGTGTGTGTATATATATATATATATATATATGTATAATTCTACTGCTCAACTCAATATCGTCTTACTTTTCAGATATATATCATGAAAGCACATATTTGCTGAGTTAAATGTAGTTAACCTATATAATTTCCTATATACTTACCTTCACAATATTTTTAGTCAATATTCTTGTCACTGTATTTTTGTAGCACAATATATAAATCTCAATGTTCTCGTAGTATACCTATGGATAATAATTTCGTAGTAGTAGGATGCAGTTCCTATGATTTTTGTCCTAAGCATAGAGTTTTCCAAATTCAGCAGCGCTGATCATTGATCACAACTTGCCCTAAGTTTTCATTTAGTACGCAGAAATGTGATTTTATTTAGTTGATAAAGGCAACATAAGTCAAAATGTATAGTGCAATCAAGCTGGTTTGAGTTGTCATAAACCGTTTCTACTTAGGCATTCATTTGGAGCTTATTTTGAAGACACTGCATGCTCTGCCTGTTAGCACAACACAAATAAGTAAATGCAAATATTATCAATTTTATTGTCTCTGCTTTGTCCCCATCCGTTTTTTACCTTAGATGTCTAGGAAAAGGTTTGCTGACAGAAACCAATTATGATTCCTGGCACAAGCAGCGAAGAATGATGGACCCAGCCTTCAGTCGGACGTAAGGCAGATAGATTTATAGACTGAGCCAAAAACATCTTTAGTGTATGTGTTATTTCAAAATCTTAAATAAGATTGGAAAACAGATCATGATCTACCTGCTAATCTTGGCTTTTGAACTAGAAACAGGAGACTGACTCAAGCAGCAATTAAGGACTAAATGTGATGATGGAATGCTTGATTTAATCTCAATCACGGAAAAGTACTTTGAGCTACATTCTACTCTATCATGTTGAACCCATTTGTGCCATTAGGGACCAAGAATAATCTTAGGTGAATTACTCTGCGTCCAGGAAGGTCCTGAGCAGATTTCTAGACAAGATCTCCTCTGAACAGGAATAAAAACAACCCCTTGACTGTTCAGCCTTGTTGAGTCCTATGTCAGTGTGAGCACAAAATAATTACCATTGGCCGATCTTAATTCAAGCATTCCTCTCTGGTGTGATCTCCTAAGTGGTATGGCTAAGGCTAGATGTGGGGCCTGTAGTGCACTGTTCCAATGGCTCAAGCTGCACCTCTGTGATAAGGACCAATAAAGCAGAAACTGGTCTAGGGTTGCTTCTTTTCCCATGCAAAGGGGATTCAACCTACCAGTTTGGGCTGGACTGGTAATGTTAAAGGCTGACTTAATGGATATTGATTACTCAAAATGCCAGAGGTTGTAGAAGTGACACTGCATGCCCATTAGCCCAGTGACATTAAAGGAAGTGACATTATATGGCCTTTGACCCTCGTGACCATGTGATGTCACACATCATTGACCCTGGTGTCATTAACGAAAGTGACATCACTGAAATGTTAAAACCTGCAATACGTGATAATAAAAAATAAAATTGTACACTAACGTAAATAAAAATGTATTATAGATGGAACAGCTGTGATGATGCTCTATGGGTAGAACAACAAAAAACCTTCATCACAGACCAGGGAAACAGATATCATAGGCCAGCTACAATCCTCATCCTCTTACAACTAACTTCAAATGCTCCAGCACAAAATCAAATTCCCTGGCTGAGCCATCATATGCTAATTACAGCCATAATTTGCCTAGACACAACCATAATATGCCTAGACATAGCCTCAAAGGTCAAAATACAGCCTCAAAAACCCAGCCAGAAATTCCACTTGCCAAGGCAAAACTGTTAGAAGCCCAGGCATAACCCAATATGCCTGTGCTGACTCATAAGAGCAAATAAGTTAAAAGCTGACCCTGGGAGGTAACCATGTGTAAGCTCCTTATTTAAGCCATTTTGCACACAGAATGTCCCTACCCATTCCCATATACAAATATGCCCACTAACAATGCAATCACTCTTCTCACAAACAATTTCCAATCCTTTGTTCCTCTCCAGTCACAACTGACTATGTACACAGGAAATCTGGATGCATGTCCTGGGAAGGGCATTTTTAGTTGTGTATTCTCTACCTAGCTATTGAATGCTAATAATACAACGTTTAACACCAGGGGATTCCAACAAAGGTCTAGGTTTTCAGGATAACCCCTGGCTCCTAAAATGAAATGCCTTTAGATGAATGCCTTGTAAATGTAATATATGTGGATATTATTAAAAATCAGCCATGGATCTGGCCTTCCCTACCTGTTTTGGACTCCCCGACTTAAATTAATGATGTTAAATGTGTATGCCTTTTAGAGTTGTACTAAGAGAGGTTACCCAAAAGAATAACTTTTTAAAACTTTAAACATGTTTGCACCCAGCCTCTTCTTGCTTGTGTGCACCACCATGTGTGCATGTAGACATCTCATCTGTGTACAAATAGTGCTATTGCAGGTTTTTTTCTCTAAGTCACATCTCATGTATATGTGTGTACTGTTTCCATATTGTATGTGCCCAAACCTGTATGAACTAAGCCATATCTTGCCAGCATGCACCTTACTCCCACCTCCCGTCTGTACACCTTGCCCTTTTTACTGTATTCAAAAATTTATATCACCTGCATCCACATAACACCTCTCCTCTGTGTGCACCCAGAAATCCTTCTTTGTTATTTGCCTAAATCACTGGAGGGCACCTATCCAGGGGCAGATCCTCTGCTATGATGGAGGAGCATCACTGCACTGAAAAGAAAATGATAATAAAACCATTTTATTACCATTTTATTTTTCTTACCTTATTGCCAGCCCAGCGAGTAAGGGCAGGGTCAGGTCCATGCTGACGAGCATCACGTCAGCAGTAGGGAAGAGTGGTAGCCACTTATAATTGTGCATGTCTAGTCCTTAGGGGGTGTAAAGGGACCAGCTTCCCTGGTCCTGGGGAGAGCCCTACTGGTCCTGAAGGTAACTGTAGTCAGAGTCTTTAGTCCAGATGGAATAAGGGGGTTCCTCCTTCCAGTTGTCCATGGCTGCCCCCCCAAGTCCCAGTGTCCAACAGAGAGTCACACCAAGAGAGAGCTCTCCCCCTTGCGCAAGACCTCTTAAGTGGGGGGGGGGGGAAGGTTCCAGAAATGAGGGTGCCACATCACCTCTCTGCCCCCGATCCAACCTTCCTGCACAGCCTGTGACATTTCAAAATGGCGTCACCCAGGAGTCACTTGTCAAATCTGCTCTGGGGGCCTCAGCTTCAGCCCTCATTGACATCATTGCCAGGGCCTTTCCCTCCAAATCTTCAAAGGCAACCCCCTCCTCTATTGACTCCAGAGATCAGGGCTCCCTCGTTTCATCAGTGGGCTTGCGCTGGGCCATCCCTGGTACACTGTGACAGCTGATTGATTGATGCAGATCCTGCATCCTCACCCCTTTCCTCCTCAGGAGATGAATCTAGCACTGTTAATTGCTCCCTTTCTTTGGGGAGGCCATTGTTCCTGCTGCCTGAAAGAAATGCAATTAACTTGGCGTAGCAGGGTAACAAAAGTCCTGGGCTCTGATCCTGAGCTGAGCCAGATAAGTAAGACAATCCTGGATGACCCATAAGCTTTACAGATATCTTTTTGGAACATGCAGACTTGATTTTCCTGCACAGGTTGCACCTGAATTTTAGATGTCACTGATCTCTTTAGGCCAAAGGGAAGCGAAGCGGAACTCTAAGGCAGCCTTCGCCATAGGTGTATAATGGAGTGTTACTGCAGACAAGACAATAAACCACACTGACTTTCCCTATGAGTGTACACTAGCATTATGACACCTACTCCATGTCATTATCCAATTCTGCAGAGTTCCCTCTGCGCCAGGCTTCGTGTGCGCTGCTACCCGGCTGTGCACGACATGAGTCTCCCACGTGCAGCCCTTACACGTGTGCACATGTGTGTATACACGTGTAACCAGCCAAGTGCCCCTTACCCTAGCAGCATCTCAGCGGCCTTATCTTAAAACGCAAACACTGGTGTAAACATGCGCAGTCCATTTATTGTGAGTTTACTTTGGTTGAGTCACTGGTTGTGAGGCTCACCCACAGTAAATAGGTCACATACCACTTGGTCAAAAAGCAAAAAATCCCAGCAGATTTGATGGGCAGAACCCATTTCCTTACAAAGGGTATGCTCCCAGCACAAATCCTATGCTAGACAGCACACGCTCTCCTTTCCACCATTAGGGAAGCTGTGTTTTGCACAAGGAAGACTTCTTTTGAGTACAAGAGCAGGGGGCTGACACCAACTGCTGGACAATCTCAGTAGACATGGCTTCCCTGCTGAATTTTCTCCCTTGCACAATTCAGCTAAGCACATTTGGATGACGTGCTGCAGTGCATGAAAAGTTAGTAAATCTGAGCCTACACCTGTTAAATGCTGGAATGCAATTGGAGTAAACTCCACGTATAAATCAACCAAATAAGGAAGGAAAAATGACCATTACTCAAGATCTACAGAACATTTTTTCCCATTTTTGTCTGAGATAAGATCTCTCCCCTCACTCACCACAGTGACCATCTGCAATATCCAGCGTTGGGCTACCATCCTTCTGAAGTTGATGACATTTATTCTGTTGCCCAACTGAATACATTTAATCAACTTTAGTAGTATAAAAGGCTGATCTAGCCTATGATCAGCAGGATGCAAGCAGATCTTTCTATCAAAGAAAGCACAGGTATTTCCTGCGTTTCTTAGTATTCCAGTGGTGCCAGCAAGTGCTGTTACCAGCTCTATCAGAATTAAGTGGCTGGTTCCTGTGGTACAGTGTACTATTACATTCACTCCCGAAATATTTGTTTGTACACATGGCCACAGGTTTGAATTGCAGTGGGCCAACTCAGTCTTTCATACTCAGTCATATTTGGAGTGCTTTACAAATGCAAGTGTTATGTTAATGAGGGCCTTGGCTTTTAGTTGGACATGTAGGTCCAGCAACTCTTATAATAGCTATACAGCTCTTATTTCACAGATACTGTCATTTCATTGTTATCCTTAGCTCCAATATTATTTTCCTGAGTAAAAAATAATAAATTAGTTCAATCCTGCATTTCAGTGGAAATTTCAGGTTTGCTCAGTATTTCCCTGCTTCAGAGGTGACACTAATTGTACAGTTACCATCCCACCCATTTGTAGACGGCTCAAGAGAACCTGGTGGCCAATTCTACATTGAAAAAATCTGGATAACTATTAATAACAACTTAAACATTTTGCTCGTGGGCGCCAATCCAGTCCTTATCTGTAGAAAATATAGATGCAGCTAGCCAAAACATAGAAAACGCATTCAAACCCTCAAGTATCTAATCAAAATCCCTCACATGAATTCATTCCAAATCTCATATAAAGGAATTGTAAAAGACACCATTTTCACCAGCATCTCATCTTTAGCCAACTCCTACACCATATCTATGATAAAAGAAAATTTAGAAACATTTGTCGTTGCTCGCAACACACCTAAGCACAAGTATCAAATGAAGACTCACTCTCCTAGCCTAAATGAAGCATTGATAAACATTTCTATAAAAACATGCTGTCTCAGTTGAAAGATACCAAGTGATTTAAGAGCAGAAGTCAACCTACCTTTCTTCAAAAGTCATAGAGAACATATTCAGAAAACACCTTCATATTGTCTTGGATGAAGAGACCAATCTTCGTCATTCACAATTAGAGTTTCTCCTCATTTCATGGAGAATAAACAACACAACTTGTAGTGAAAGATGCCCAGTACAACAGAATAAGCACTGCAACATTCAATAACCTGGACTGCTCCATACTGCCAGAGAGACTGGGGAGTAAGAGACCAGCACTATTACAAAAATGGTTCTCAACATAGCTCTCCTTGGACATTTCAAAAAATAAATATGCAGCAGGTTCACCCACAATAAAACACAGGCAACCTCAGAGATCACCTCCTGTTTCAAATTGTATTCTGCATATAGATGCTTCCTTTCGTTGCAATCTTCTCTGTGAATTGGAGATGGGCCGCCACATAAACACACATGAAACTTGGCTATACTTGAGTTTCTCTAGAAATTGCAGGCAACCTATAAGTTACAAATACAGATTTTCTGGCTGCTAATGGTCACTTATGATAAACATTCCTTTGTTTGCATGCTTCTCTCTGCTTCCTGTTACATTTGAAATATTTTCTTTATTATCCTTGATGCTGCTATCTCCTTTCTGAACCTTTTTTATTCTGTTTGACACTCTTCATCCACTTCCTCCCTTCACTCCTTTCTAACACTTTAACTCTGCTTTTCCCTGGATGCTACTGAAGAAAAACCCTTGTTAACTCAAACCTCTTTGTTGCTGTTTCGTAATTCTTAGTCACCTTTGCTTTATTCTCTGCTTAAGTTCTTTTGATTTGTAATATTATCACCACCTCTGCTTCTTCAAGACTTTTGCTATTCTCCTTTTTAGGTCGAGCCTAGCGTTGCAGCGCATGTGTTGCTCGTTTTGCGAGGCATGCAGTATTCAGTATAGCGTGGAAGCTTCGTGGAAGCTCCGCCCACTCTTGGCCCATCTTTTTCATTGGCTTAGGTCCTAAATGCTGCCTTCTGATTGGTTTTAGGCTTGTTAGTCCCTCCTTATGACGAGCATGTCGTCATTTGTATCCTTCCATGGCTACTGGCCCCTTTAGTTTCAACACTATTTTCTTCCCGTGTCTCCTCCCCTCCCGCAGTCCATGACTTCTCTGCCCCCGCACTCCCGTTCGTGCCTTTTTGCTCTCCCGCAGTCCCGTTTCCAATGCAATAGGTCTCGCGTAAATGTGAGTCCTATTGCATTGCAAATGCTTGTTTAAATGCGCTCCCGATTAATTTTACCCAAACAAGCGAAACGCTCACGGATGGCAAAAACAAATGGAAACAGAAGGTCCACTGAATACTGATGCTTACAGAAATACAGTATAATTTGACAATTTCACAATGTTGTGCGTGCGTTTTTGGTGTTCTTCTGTTGTGCGCTCCGCAGCAGGCACAATACTATCAGTTTTTTCGGTGCATCTGTCATATTTTTTCCCTGAACGTCGCCTTCCCTCCCCCATCATCTATCACGCAGCTGCTGGGATGTTTGATTTTTTTTCTTTCTTTCAAAAATTGCCTTTCTCGTTGCTCGGGGTGGATTGGCAGCAGGGGATATATCTGCCGTTAGTGCCTTGTTGGGCTGCGAGGAGGAGGGTACGGGCCTGGGAGGCGGCCCCAGCTGACGAGTGCACAAGCTTGAAAGGCAGGCACGCACTGCACAAGTGGCATGGTTGCACTTTTTCTAATACCCCCTTCAAAGCTGCAAGAGCACTCCGAGACTATTTACTCCAGCCTTGAATACAGGCTGCCTGGCATTTCCTACGTACATTTTAGCACTTGCTTGTCATGACTCATGATCCAACGGAGTGATGCCGTTTTTTGGAATTTTCCACCGAAAACTTGGTTGCACCTCAATCCAGCTACACACGGATGTCAGGAAAGGAAGACGGTGGCCCATTCTTATGGCTCATCGTCTCTAACAGGGCAACATATAATCTAGCCCAGCCCAATGGCCATCAGCATAGAAATGCCTGAATAAATACCCTGATGACAGCTGCCAGATGGTTCAGCTATGTCATCGAAAGATGTCTTCCTTCCTTCAGAATTATGTCTGGAAATCCCTCAGCCAAAAATCTCCACAGGAGAAAAGTATTGTTGGAATCCCTGAGCTCCTAGAGACACCAATTGGATATGTACCTTTCTCCATGTACCAGGTTACTTGTCAAGAAATAGAGGGGGTACAGCTCTTCAAAACGCTGTACATGGCCCATCAGGGAATGGGATGCAGTGATCAAAATGATTCAGCACTCTAAGAATGCTCAGTCCCTTGATCAGTGTAATTTGTGGAGGTAACCTCTGTAGGTCTAGAAGGGTGTCTGAGCACAGTTCTATACGTGAATAATTCACACAGGCACCCTAGTTCTGTTAATAGCAGGGGAGGCTCTCAGGACATCACCTGTATCACTGTCGATGACAAGTGTAAGCAAGTAAGTGTACATACAAAGTCAATTTAGAATAAACAAGCAAAATAATAAAACAACTGAACCCCTTTAGGGGGAAGCTGATTTTTCTGGGACTTTTCTATAGACATTTGAAGGAATGCCATATATATTTCTAGTATTCACTTGCTTGTACACCCCTGCATTTGCCAAAGGTTAATGTTCCGAATAGAGGTGGATAATTAAGGCTCCTGTACATTTTGTGTTGGCATCAGGTTATTGGCCAGGCTACAGCATAAGCATGGCAGTTTAGCTTGGAGACAACACTTCACTGTGGAATGATGTGATGGGTATGATACTGGAAGGTTACTCGTGTTGTCTTTTTCTATGCTCCGAGTCGGGATGGACTGTTCCCATTGGAGCAGGGTCAACACTGATATGCATCTGGCTGGGTACAAACTGAGGTGGCCTGGTGTGCAAAATAACGAGGGACTGAGATGTGACCAGAGTAATTACCAGTGGCTTAGTTTTAATTCAAGCATTCCATCCCTCACTTTTTGTATACTTCAGTGTTTTGCTAAGTGGAATGGCTATGCTCAGACATGGGCCCCATTCACCCTATGTGACTTGAACCAAGCTATACCTGCTGATGAGCCCTAATGAGGGCGAAACTGGTCATGGGTTGCTTGTGTTCGGGTTCAGGGAGGACCTGGCCTGGCAGTTCGGGCTGGACTGTTCCTATTGGAGCAGGGTCAAGACTGATTTGCATATGGCTGGGTCCAAAGTGAGGTGGCATGGTGTGCAAAGTAATGATGGACTGGGGTGCGGTCTGAGCAATCACCAGTGGCTGAGATTAATACAAGCATTCCATCCACCGATTTTGTGTATTTCAGTGTCTTTTTCTAGGTGATGGGAAGCTCTCCTCAGCTGTGTAGTGTTTGCACATGGGAAGGGGTTTCCTGCCTCAGCTGTCTAGAATGTATTGAAGCCAGAAACTCATAAGCAGGGATTGAAATGTTTCTTTAATAACATTTCTTTTTAAACAGTTTCAATATTTGCTAACTAAATATCGAATAATTGTTATGTAAATGAGGTTAATATTATAAGTGCAATGTTTCACAATGTTAATGAGTGCTTTTCACAACCTCTTGTACTGCTGCTTTTACATTTTGTGCAACAGATATGCTTGTGTGGCCTGGTCCAGCCTTCCTGTCCACCCTGGTCGTCTACTGGGCTGGGGTCTTCCTGGCTGCAACACCCTATGTACTTCGAGGCTGGCCACTCTGACTGGCTGCACTCCTCTAGTACCAAGGTCTTCATCCACTTAAACGGTGCCTGTGTGTACTGCTGAAGCCTGTAGTCTCAATTCCAGTGTGACCTGTTATGTACATTACTTGTCCACAAGGGTCCAGTGAAATCCAGTTCATTAGTGTCTCCAGCAACCACCCTCTCTAGTGGCCCTGAAAAGGAACAAAGTGGCTTGTGCTACTAGCTGTGACAATAGAGTCCCGAAAGTCCCAGCAGTACACATCAAGGGAGGCTCTGCTCTCAAAGTCCATTTATGGGTTCACATGCATGTTGGTCCGTCATCCTCCTTCTGCTCCCCTTCTTTGCAGCCTCTCTTTCTTGGCAGGAGTTTAAAAATAAATGGATCTGAAGAGTTCTAGAATGAGAGAGCCCCTCCCCAATCCAGCACTGCCACATCACCCCTCTGCACCTAACTCCCTTCTCTCCCCTCCCCGCGCCCGCACTCCCATTGTCCGTGCTCCCCCCTCCCGTTGTCCGTGATGCAATGCAATAGGTCTCGCATAAATGCGAGTCCTATTGCATTGCAAATGCTTGTTTTTTGTTACATCTGGGCGATGCCTAAAGGATTAGCTTCTACTGGCCTGGGGTGAGTTGTCGAGCACGGGCTGCTGCCCCCGGGGTCAGCCATGGAGAGGTGAATAATGAAGCAGGGCGGTGCTTGTTCCGAAAGGGCACGTCTCCACCCTTCTAGGCAGGGCCCGCAGCTACTGCCGTGAATGCGCCCCTTGCCCAATCCGGAGTAGCACGCCTCCCACATGCAGTCCCTTCCCTGCTTGTGCTCACAGCCCCATTTCCTGAATATGCCTTGACCTCCTCCCGGGGTCGTCCGGGAGCTTCCTGCTCTCTCCCCCAGGGCCCGTCTCTCCTGGCTAGAACGGGAGTGCGCATAAAACGTAACAATTGCCTTTTGAGCCACCTCAGGGCTGTCACGCAGCGGGGTTAGCAGTCCTGCTAAGTATCACGCATCAGGCGTTAGACTAACGCATTTCAGTGTGGTACTCCGCTTTACTGCACTGAAATGCGTTGTCACTCATAATGCATAGTGTCTCACAGCTGCCACTGAAGTGCTGGCTGGCTGTTAAAACTGTTAAGTATGGCAGCGCGCCATGCCCCCACTGCTCTCACAGGCTTGCAGTTGAGCTAATAATTAAGGCTGCTGGCAGGGTGAAGGCTCACACTGCTACAATGTATCACCTTGAACCCCCGCGTAGCGGCCGACCAATCAGGTTGTGTGCTTCAGGCCGGGCCGCGGGGGACATCACATCCTGCTGCCAGAGCGGGTCTGGGAAGTTTGTGAAGAAATGCGGAGGCCGGTTAGTGTTTTGCGCGGCTCCGCAAATGTATTCAAATATGGCGCTTGCAGCGTCAAGTTGCCTGCTGCACGCAGCTCGCACCGGCCCGTTGCCTGCCGGGCACTATTAGCCGTTTAGCTTAAACCCCCCCAATTCAATAATGCTGGGCCCGAGGAAGTCTGAGAAGAGTGAGTGACCCGGGTTTGCGGCCGCCAGGACAGAGTCTGCGTGTCACTGGACGGCCCTGCCTGGGACTCACTGGCTGGAGGGTGACTATTAACTGAGGGGGCCCGGGCCGGCAAACCCGAATTACCACGGCGCGCGGTGGCTCGCAGCCTAAATGAGCCTGCAGCCACTACCTTGCAGAAAGATAGTGTGTCAAGCAATTCTTGAAGCGGAGCGTCACCGCCAAACTCCTCCAGACTCTGCAGCCACTACCCAAGTAAGTGCCACTAGCCTCTGTGTGATTTACACAATGAATGGCAGCGCGCGGTTAGGCAGCTGCAGCCTGCTGTCAGTGCCTGCCTGTGTTAGTACTAAGGTGACACTGCGGGATATTTTCAATATTGCTGGCCTGGACCCCCAGTTGCTAACTTCATATTTGTGCTCGATGTCTTGCAGTACACCAGGCAGAATGCTTGTGAACACTGCAAAGCACTTTAGTTTCATTCCAGACTATTGCTGGATGGATGAACTACCTATGAAAACACTTCAGCTGTTGTAAGGGGATATGTGCTAAGAATAACATTTGCTAGACTGAAATACCCACGAAAGAGTCATTGTGTTGGTATAATGTGTGTCTGATGTAAAGTGCTCTGACAACCTGCTCTGGTATGAGCAGCACTATAGAACAAATGAACTGTTTGTGAGAGAGGGACCGAAAGAGTGCTTTACAAATGAAATAGATGATATAAGGCATATAAATGATACTACACAATGGTGTTGGGCCATATATGATAGACAAAGAGCATTACAGTAGAAATTACAGCAGTTTCAAATATTGAGTAACAGCAAAGCCATAGGTCAATTGCAGAAGTTTTAAGATCTTCTTAGAGTTTCTTGTTGCTCAAATGGGTGCAATTTTCTATATTTATGTTTCCCTCGTCTTCATTGCTCGACTTTGCTTGCGCGAAAGTATCACTCATAGTCATTGAAATGTCACTCATAATTAAACTGAAATTATGAAAATGTCACACATAAGCAATCTGAAACCTTGGCAGCTATGGGTTAGATATTCCTCAGTGGGAGGTAAACGGAACAATGAAACAGTGCCAAAGTAAGTGAGTCTCCCGTCCCCACATAAACAGAGACCGTCTGGTGTAACTCTCCATTTTCGCAACATGCACAGGGCACACGGAGCACAGGGCAGTCTTTGTGAAGTGCGCAGGTGGTGCGCCCCACTCCGGAGCACTCTGCCCCTGGGACTCTGCACTCTCTAGCCAAAGCCCCCTTTCACTGATGTGAAGCCAGGTCTGACGTCTCAATTGGCTAATGCACACACTGCAGGGGTCTGTTTTGTTTTTTTCCTAGGTTGGAATATCGGTGGGGACGTCCAGTCGTTCATCCTTACAAAGTTAATCAAATGTATGTTTTGTATATATGTTGGCGTGTGCCACTAAATCCTCGGGGTAAATGTGCACTTTACAAAAGACACGTGGGCACATATTCACATTTACAACCCCATGGTGCAGCGCACGTCCCTTCCCCCTTAAGTTGAAGGGGGCCCAAAGACCGTGGTTGAAAGTCACTCCGGGTTCAGCGATCTCCCTCTTTCCCTTCCTTGTAAGTGGATCATAGCTTTCGTCACACTCCTAAGAGCTGACTTTCGTTAAGGTCTACTGGAGATGCTCCCCCTCTTCTGTATTTAATTAAGCTGCCCTGAGGGTTTGCATTAATCCGCACAGCAGGCCCCGGCCCCCCCTGAGGGCACATGGCTTTAATCGGAAACATGGGCAGGGGAGGGGGACGCCCATTCCAGCTCAGGGGCTTCTTGGCGCCAAGCAGAGCATTTAAGTGCACTTTATTACCTCCCAGAATGTTCATTGTTTCAGTTTTAGTTGATGTAATTGTATTTTGGTGGGGGTAGGGGCCTGCAAAAGTCTCTAACCTTACCTACAAGTCGTTTCTTTCTCCCCTTCTAGTGAAACCTTGTTGCTTCATTAATTGTTATTTGTTTTTCGGTTCGGAATGTTACATCGCTTTTATTTTAACTTTTCATTAATCTGCGCCGCTGTTATTCATTGTTTGCCTTTGTTCAGGAGTTGAATTCTTGTGTTTAGCAGGTTAATGTGTCCGGTGTTTGCTGATCACAAACTTTTCTGTGTCGCCATCCCCATCCCCCCAAACAAGGTGTGCTATATCCGTTCCCCCCCACCCTCTGCTGTGGCTTTTGCCCCCATCCCACCCACTGCTCTGGCTAAAACCCTCCATCACACTGTCTGTTTTGGGTATATCCCTCCCCCATCCTGTCTGTTTTTAATATATCCTCCTCCATTCCACCAATTCCATGTATGGGCTTTCTCCTTGTATGCCACTCGTTACTTCTGTGCGAGGTGCTTGCCAGTTTCCTTCTGTGCTGTGTGACTTTGAGCCTAGTGCCAATATCGGCAACACTCCCCATCCCTCCCACAGCAATATCCTGGAGAAATAAACAGACAAGACACCTTTTTTGTGGAGAAAATTGCTGCAGGTTTATTTGTATAACAAACATGCTAACATGGTGGGTTATTTTACGGGCGATCCCAGGGCAGGCAGCCCCTCGCCGCCTGCCCACCTGATGAGCCAAATTACACCGTGGCCATAGCCAATCGGTGTTTGCCAGATTTGGGGGAGGGGATAACCCCTCCCACCGGTGGACCGCCAGTCCACCCCATTACTCACGCCCCCAGAAGGGGGCGGAGCGTTCCAGGCAACCCCCGGTTGCTCAGGTCCACAACCGCCCGTAGGACTAACGGGGCACCGTCGCTCCTCCAGGGTCCAACGCGAGGACCTCCCTGGGGATATTTGGCCTTTGCACTCTTGTTGTGCTCGTGCAGAGGGTACCCTCTGTACCTTACAGCCTCTGGATCGCCCTGTAACTCCGCCACAGCTCTGGGTGTGGCCACCGTCACAACCAGGGCCCCCCCCCACCAAGGTAGGCATCTTTACCTACACCCTGCTGATTTCAAGGCCTCTCCCAGATCAAGCAAGAACAGGTCCCCTCCAACTCTGGACAGGTGTAGCCCATCTTCATCAAAACACCCTATGGACTTTGCATGCAGCAAACCATGCCTGATGAAGCCAAATCCCCTTTGCTCGGTGAATTTACGCTTGGCACTGTAAACTCTCCTGCGAGAGGCTTCTACGGCCTCCCCTGACTGGGCCCCTCGCCAGTCTAAACGTGGGGTTATCTCCGACCACCATATCTCACCTGCCCCCAATTGGTTGCTTAACTTTCACATGGAGATTTCATTTTTATCAGCAGTGCCTTCCTACCCATGAAAGTCAAATCATTGCCTCCCAGGTGTATGACCAGAATGTAGGGAGAGGAGACAACCCCCCCTAGTCTATGCTGCAGCTTCTTAAAGTAAAGCAATGCAAGGTTGCTAAACACAAATGTAGAGCACTGCACACCTTTCTATACAACTAACCAAGCTAGCACATAAACCACCATAACACTGCACCCCACCAAACATCCGGTGCAGCCGGCCATGCCTGATGAACCAAACCCCCACTGTTTAGGGAATCTGCGCATGGCACTGTTAACTCTCCTGCGTGAGGATTCTCCGTCAACCCCAGACCAGGCCCCTCGCCATACTCACAGTGGGGTTATCTCTGCCCCTGATAACACCCATGCCCACAATTGGTTGCTTGAATTACACCAGGAGGATGTCATTTCTGGCCGCAGTGCCCTACTATCCAGGAATGTTAAATCATTGCCTCCGAGGTGTAGGACCCCAATGTTGGGTGGGGAGACACCCCCCACCGACCGTGCCACAGCTACCACAGCAAGCTGTTCCAGCGCATGCCTGGGACCCCCAACCCCACTATCTCAGTAGTGTGCCGCAGCTTCTATAGCAAGCTGTCCCAGCGCATGCCTGGGCCTCCCACCCCACATAACTCAGTGGTGGAAAAACCCCCATGCCTCCATCTCTGAATTCTGCCCGTCGTGCCACTCACGGGACGCACGGACGGCCCTTCACCCAGGCCATTGATCCTGGCAAAGTAAAGAAATGCTACGTTGCTAAAACTCTTCATTGAGCACTGCACTCCATATTATACAACTACTCCAGCTTGCACCTAGTTGTACAATAACACTGCACCCCCTCAAACCTCTGGTGCCTAACAGGGTGCCTTTGGAATACAAGTTCGCAAAGCTCTTTGAACCTCCTGTCCTCTGTCTGAGTAGCAAGCACCCCCCGCTGTTTCCCCCTAGGGGCTCCCGTTAGTAGCAGAGGGTGATAATTTTTGCTAGCTTGGCCACCACAGGCTAGTATACCTTTGTAACCATCCTCCCTAAAGTACGCGCCTGCCCAGCTTCTGGTGCTTCTAAACAAGAGGCCTTAGGGAATGCCTGTCACGTTAACAATATGAGTGGTGCAGAAACATTACGTCGAATCTAACGTGCAGTTTCATGTCCTGGTGCAGCCCCCATTTATGTGATTCCCCTGGACACCTCTGCCTAATGTGCGTGACCGGACCTAGTCCAGATTGCTTGGCGGCCTGCCTGTGAGTAATACAGCAGTCCCAACTGGACGTACTGCTGCTGGCGCCCAGCACCCAGATGGGAGCGTCGCTGGGATGCAAAAGGGGAAAAGTAGGATAGCTTTAGTACACTTGTCAGCAAGAGTCCTCCCATAAGTGTACCCCGCACCTTAAGGACCCTTCCCCATATAAGGCCGACCACTCCTACACCCCCTGGCTGGACCAGCTATGGGGCAGGCAGTCTCATAGCCATAGGTGGAGAGTCCTGAGGTACCCACTGGTTGTTCTGAGGGACATTCCCGTCAGCTGGATACCAAGTTTGCCCTTCCCCCGAATAACTGATATAACTGTATTGTACCAATGTTGCGTCATAGTCCAGTACCCTTAGGGAATTGTCTTTGGTGCGTCACCAAGTCAGTCCCTGCGCATTTGAACATCTGAAAATTCTTGAGTAACTATCTGCTTTTTATGAAGATAGTTTGATAAACCCAACAGGTTCTGATCCTGTGACCGAGGTTGAAACCACCACCACCCGCATCCGGTGAATCAATCCAGGTTTTCTTTTGCCCTGACCCCTCCTATGCCCTTAGAAATCACCATAAAACCTGCAAGTGGCCATGTGGCAGGCACCCCGGCAGGACCTACCCGTCCTATTTAACCTACATATCCTAGCAGCAAAGCGGCACTCACTGCTGCAAATGTCTTGGTGCATCTGTTAATGGAAGTCGCACCTCTCCCCAAACTCCCCTTATTGTGAGTCTTAATGCACTTGGAGGACCGGGAAAGTCTGTGGCTGTCATGTCCTTGTTAAAGTAAGAGTTGACCCCTACTTCCACCTAACCTGATCACAAGTCATCACACCCCCACTGGTGACGATTACTACATTCTTGCTGGGCCCTCCCGGCCACCGCTGATCAAAGTGACGCCAGGTTTCCACTCGTGCAACACCGGGAGATACATTGCCATGACAGAACAGGTCATGGAACAGAAGAAACCTATGTTCCCCGATTTAACTCCGGCGTCATAATGATACGTCTTTGCACAGGAGCCGGGGGGTAGCCGGCCCAGTGAAAGGCATTGGTCTGACATGTTCTCCTCTGAAATCTCCGCTATAGGGGCTCCAGATAGTATCAGGTGTGCTTAAGTGTCTATAACATGGACCCAATGACCGCTTAACGTTGGTGACAGTCCCCGCTAAGTTCCGCCCTGTCCAAGGACTAGTGCAAATAGGAGCATGGGGCCTAGCAATGGGTGTCTTTAAGAAAAGTAAACAATGACTGGCCACGCAATGAACCATGGACAGACCCTTAGGTGTCTCTGCGGTGAGGAGTTGGGGAACACCAGACAGGCAATATGCAAAAGACTAGAATGCCGTTAAGCATCAATATACAGGGATAGTGACTTGTGTTTTCAACATTGGAACACAGCAGCAGCTCACTAATATTACTGCAAATAATATCTGTGACACCCACCAATTCTCATTTTTGATATAACACCATCATCAAACCACTTTATTCGGCTAACCAAAGCCATAAAAGTACACCACAGTGAATAATACATAAAAACATATTTATACATTTTGCTTAAAATATACTACATACAAACAATAAAATAATACCAATAAAAACAAATGACCTATAGTTCATTAATCATGCAATAAAAGCAATTATATCTATGTATAAAATCAATCAGCACTTTAAAATATCTAGCCCCCTTTTTTCCTGTCTGACTGCCGCCACCAAAAAGTTTGCAACATTAAAAATCTCCCATGGGTTGTTTAACAACTGCAGATATAGTAGGGCTGGTCTGACTTGCACAAATCCCTTCCCCTTTAAAATGCGTCTTAAAAACGTTCTCCTCATAGGGCTAAAGTACTCACAAAACATTGTAAAGTGCATGGTGTCCTGCAAAGAAAAATTATCACATGTACAGGGACCTAGGTCTTTTACCCTGCTCCAGCCCAGTACATCTGCTAAAAGACAATGGATAAGATTAAAACGAAACTTAATTAGAAGAAATCGATGAAAAGGTTTTGTAACGATTAACAAATACGGTTCAATCCGTGGGACTGTCTTTAACAGCAAATGTGCTCTCACCGTGGGTTTAACAATCTCCAATGCCTCTCTCTCGACAGACAACATATTTAAGAATTGGGCTTTAACCCATGCCACATCCCCTTTCACTATCTTTTCCGGAATAGCAAAGAGTTCCGGTCGTCCCAATTTTCCAAGCATTGACTTGACGTATTGTAACCATTGGATTTTACCCACGTTGTCCAATGCTAAGCAGTCCCTAAGGATTTCTCTGTTCAGTCCCAGTTCGGTATTAATCCATGTCTTTAGCCAACAAATCACAGGACCCATGCCAATTTGATCCTCAACAAAGCCACTGCCCAGCTCTTGGTGAATAGCAAAAGTAGAGGTAGATTTGGGGACCGTCAGGAGATATCTCATAAATGTATTTTCAACTTGCTGAAGTACTACTGCGGGTTTATATCCCCAAATCGCAGACCCATACGATGCTATTGCAATGCTTTTAGAGCCATACATTTTAAGCAAGGCTTCAAAAGGCCTCGCTCCCAATCGGGAAGCAAAACCTTGAATGGCAGCTACGGACCTCGACATAACAAGTTTTTTTGCCCTTAACTGGGGAATCCAAGAGCCTCTTTCATCAAATAAGACTCCCAAATAAGGGAAAGAGGAGACCCTTGACAGCTCAACTCCTTCACAATAAAAAGTTTTAATTTTTTTTGGCTTCTGCCCCATTGTCATCGTATGCGATTTGGTTTTATTGACAATAAAGTCCAGGGATTGCATAAAAGATCCAAAGGAATCCAAAAGTTTCTGCAGACCAACTGCAGTGCGGGCCAAAAGAACCGCATTATCCGCGTAAAGGAGAGCAGGAATAACCCTGTCCCCTATACGTGGAATGTCTAAAGTGGCGGTGCTAAGGGAGGTATTTAAGTTATTTATATATAATAAAAAAAGCAAAGGGGCTAAAATACAACCCTGACGAACCCCTTTGTCAATTTTAAAGTGCTTCGTGCATTTTCCATCTTGGTTGACTCTGACCCTAGCATAAAGATCCTTATGGAGCTCTGCTAAAAAAATAGACTAGACAGCGGTCCATCCCCATATCCATCAATATTGACCATAACTTAGTTCTATTTACTAGGTCAAAGGCCGAAGATAGGTCCATAAAGGCCAACTGCAGCGTACCTTGTTTCGCCACTGTATATTTCTCTACCAAAAGGTGCAGGTTTAAACATTGATCTATTGTACTTCTACCTTTTCTAAAACCATATTGACAATCTATTAAAATTCCAGAGTCGTCCAACCAATCAGAAAGTTTATTGAAAATAACTCTACCTAAAATCTTCACCACTGAATCAATCAAGGAGATAGGTCTGTAGCAACCTGGGTCACCTCTCTGTCCCTTTTTAGGTCTCGCCTATGCAGCGCGCATGCGCTGCATAGGCAAAAAGAACTTTTGGAATCGCCTCAGCTTTTCAGTCAAAAACGTGCACGCGTTCCATTGCCTTCAATGGCAACGCGTGCACGTTTGGCAATTCACTTGCGGGAGCGAGCAGCTGGCGCCATATGGTAGCAATTATCGCGCCTTGCTGCTCGCTCCCGCAAGGGAATCGCGCAGGCCCCCTCCTTCCTCCCCTTGCTGCCGCGCGAGGCGTGCGTGCGCGCGCGCTTGTGCTTGTTTAAACTCGGAAATGCACAACAGATGGACGAGCAACGACAAGGCTTGCAGAGCTTCCTTGAGAAGTAAGTGTGCATGACATTCAGGAAGGCAACTGGGGCGCTACAAACCATGGTCTTGTATGGGAGAGCCATCTCGTGGCTAAAGGCATGAATTGAAAAATAAAACCTGCATTCACTTCATTCCTTTTGATCTTGCCTCAGCGGTTACAGACAGTTTTGCAAACAGATTCGGACACTTCTGATCGTTTCTGAAATAGTGCCGCTCACATTTTACACACTGTTCATCCCTCTTCAGTTTTAACGTGAGCCTGATCTAAAAGCCATTCACGCTGACAGTGTTTCGAAAAGCGTTTTCATTTCTTTTTTTTTGTTAAAGCAAAACATTCCTGTGATTTGATAACGTGATTTAGTGATATTTTTTTTTTGTAAAAAGCTGTCATGTTTAAGGTGGTGGACTGAAAGGGGCGGGGGCGGCGCTAGATTACGTAAGCCGCCCGTGCTACAATTCCTCATATGTTTATAAACGGAAATG
Organism: Calotriton arnoldi; assembly: GCA_963921515.1. Classification (NCBI taxonomy): domain Eukaryota; kingdom Metazoa; phylum Chordata; class Amphibia; order Caudata; family Salamandridae; genus Calotriton; species Calotriton arnoldi. The sequence goes on from CAWUFW010002753.1 coordinate 1,014,567, forward strand.
CCAGATTGTAAATCCTGCAGGGCACCAAAACAATGTTGGAGCAATTTTCAAGGAGCTGTAGGGTGGTTATTGACTGTACTGTGGTTTTTGACTCGGCGTTTGTTGAATCGTCATCTTATTGGGTCATGCCCATTACTGCAGTGTGGGTCACGCAATAGTATACAAAGAGCTGTGGGAGAAAGAGGTGAGCGAGCCACAAAATTAACGGAGAGCAGGTCCAAAGAGCCTGTGAACGAGCCGAGGCGTGACCATATTTGGCATGTAAATCATGCAGCAAACGTACAAATATGATAGTCTCTTCAAAATGCAAAAAAGTGTATTTCATTAACGTTCACAGCATTTACCCTTATTATATCTAATTATATGACCGCATTGATAGGTATTTATATTAAAAGTGATCGTTTTTAAACAGAAACCTAGAACATTCATGTAAACTAAGAGGCAAGTCAGTCGTCATATGTAATGTAAATTGTTCCTAGATTCTTATGATGTGTAGCACACCATTATATACTTTTAAATCAAACGTGAGATTTTGTACAGCTCACATCCTGAACTCACATATTTGAAAGTGCCCTCATATGTGACAATGAAGAACAAGCATTGGCACAGCCTATAGGTCTTGCCTTTGGGACCTTATAAGTATTTAGTTATGCAGCACACTATCCCTGGTGCAACAACATCAACTGTTACATGTCTAAACCCTTATATGGTCCCAAAGGCGAGACCTATTGGCTATGCCAATGCTTGTTAAATACTGGGATAATGGTCGAGCGAGACCAGGAAGGCGGAAATCCGTGCTTACTAGCCGTGTTTAGAAGATTAGTTATAATTTTCGCCCAGAGCTGTGGCCTTATTTTATATAAATCGGCCGGGACACAATCAGGGCCAGGGGCCTTATTGTTAGTCATTTGCACAATAGCTGCCTCCACTTCAGTTTCTATAAAAATCAATGATGTGTTGCCCTGGGCTAAAACAGGAGTAGCTGGGAAGACCATCTCGACTTGTGATGCTCCATAAACAGTATTAAAATGGGAGTACCACTGATCCTCAGTAATATTACATTCGAAGGGAGTGTTATTTAGTCCCGTAAAAAATGGTTTATTGACTATAGCCCAAAATCTTGCACTATCCCTATTAACCTCAACCGAAAGCAGGTCATTCCACGCCTCTTCTTTGATTTCCCGCTTGCGGCGATTAATCGACATTTATAGGACTGTCTCAATTGGGCTACAAGGGTACGATCTCTAGGGACCTGCTTCAGGGCAGAAATAAGCTTTTGATGTGCTTTCGAACACTCTTTATCAAACCATTTCTCCCCCAAATTAATATAACTTCTGCTCGGGATTGTTAGGCCCAATGCCACCTGTGCACAGATCTCTTCAAATGCCAATAAAACCTCTGGGCCCTTATCTCCAGGATTAAGACATATATTAAAACTCTCATCCGCTTTAAGCAATAAATCTTGAAGGAAAGACTCCGGGATTATACTAGTCCATTTTAGCCTCCGTCCCTGGTCTGAGGTCCTTACATATATCCTGGTGGGTAATTGTCCCTCTTTCTCTTTAAGGCCAATTGACTCACATAACTCAAGTGTAACAGGATTATGGTCACTATAATCAGACCAAATCGTACCATACTTAATAGCTTGGGGTGATAATACCGGAGAAATAAAAATATAATCAATTATAGAATCCTGCCCCCTTGCCTTAAAAGTAGGGATCCTCCTCCCCGCAATGTTTGTGTTTGGCTGGCACAAGTCAACTGCCGCCAGGAGATCCTCCAGGCATTCTCCTTGTGGGCTATGCTCAAAGTGGCAACTAAGGGGATCCTCTGGGCCTAGATAGTCTCCCACGAAACAATCCTTCAGACACGAGTGAACATTAAAATCTCCCAAGATAAAAATAGAATAAGAAGTGGTTTGTTTAAGTCTATAATGCATTAAAAAACCTTTTAGGCTAATTAAATGCTCATTTAAAAATCCGATACAAAAGGGGGATGAAAAAGGGGATGATGGACGGAACGTTTGAGCCAATCAAACACTCACCCCCAGTCAACTGATCTGGGTTTAATCCATCATCATTCTTTAGCTCACTCCACCACCCCAGTTCAGACATGGCCATATGCAAATCAGTCTGACCCTGTGCCTCATGGGAACAGTCCAGCCCGAACTGCCAAGCCATGTCTTCCCTGGACCTCCGGTGAGTTGTAGAAATTTACTATTAACAATTTCATAGAATTAACATTATTAATTTCTACAGCCAAACAATTGGTAGAACCGGTATACACCGAGCAATGTTTTCCCGTCACCTTTAGTGATATTTCGGTCAAAAGTACCCCCTTTGCTCTCCCCGAGGCTGAGGGCCGCGCTGACACAAAGTATGATTTATAACCGTCCAGCCAGAAATTATCTTCTCTTTCCCACGGCTCTTGTAAACCCACTATATCATAGGCTTTAAGAAAATTAATCCATTTGGGTTCCCTACTTTTCGCAACATTCCAACTTAAGATCTTACAATTCAAATTCTCCTCCACCCTCTCCATAGGGGGTGCTTCTCCCCACTCCCCACCCACTGGGACAGGGGGCTGCAGTCAATCGTTTTCATCCAAGCGGCTTAGTGGGGAAAACCTGTTAGAGCACACTAGGCCATTCACCATTGTGTCCTCATTAACATGTTTAGACAGTAGTTTGGGGGTAAATGGACCTCTATTTTGAGTCAGATTATCAAGCCCTCTATTTTGAATCAAATTATCAAGCCGTTCATCCCAGCACCCCGCCCCGAAGATGGGTCAACCTTCTTTTTCATTTGTGATGAAGTCCCCAACGGGGTCCTACCCAAGGTCCTAACCAAGGTCTGATTGCTCTCTGGGGGTGGGTAAAAAACAAAACAAAGGTAGAGCACTTATGCCCCCTGGGCCCACATTATATCCTCCATTAAACAACAATCCCGCCACCCCTATTTGAACAAAGTTAATAACAAATCAGTCACCTTCGCCTTCTTTAATCCTCTGTCCTACCCCACCAACACGTCTCACCATTATAATGTGAGCAGAGGCCTGTGCCCCATTTGCTGAGTGTTGTTTGCACCAAAACTTTGTTTTACGTAAGAGGTCCTCAGTGGTTTCTATCTCATTCATTTTAAGTGGGGGTACTCCTGTAAGCACTGCGACTAAAGGGGTGGCCTCAGGTGGGAAATTGAGTCTAAAATTGTGATGTCTTTTACAATCCCCCCTACTACCATGGGACTCCCCTAAATTCTTGGGTTGGTTATTCACCGCCGTGACAGTCAGGTTGCCTTCGCACATCACCACCCCTTATATTCTGAATGGCAGTACCCCTGGTTGATGTACCCTCCTCCGCAGTAACATCGGGGTGTGTGGTGATATTACTGCCACTTTTATTCTGTACGCCAGTTCCCCTGGGTGTTGTACCCTCCTCTACAATAGAACCAGATTGTGCGGTTATGTTCTTGCCACTTTGATTATTCTTCACAATATCAGTCCGTTCCAGTTTTTCAAACTACAGGGTACATTTCCTATCCATTAGTTCTTTGAACTGGGCTAGTACAGTTCCCAAGGCGCTCTCCACAGCAGAAATAAGAGCAGAGTCACCCGTACTGTCCCTGCTTAGTAATGGGGGAGGAATAGCGTCGTCCGTCTGTGTGCCAACAGAATTGGTTAAAGATACTACATGGTTAGCTGCATGGCTTACAGATTTGGCTCCCTTGTTACTTTTAGTTTTTTGGGTGCTAACACCCTGTTTTCGTTTAGCAGATGGCTCTTTCACTATTGCCTCATCCAATGGTTTGGAGACCCGTGCTCTGGTGGCTATCCCTAGCCCGTTTGAAACAACTATGGAGGGTGTATCCGGTGTTGGCAAGAGGGGGGTTGTAAGCACATTACGGGGTGTGATAGGTAAACACGTTAATGGAGAGCCTCCCTGATTGGAAGAACCTAAAGACGAGCGTCTTGGGAGTGTTAAACAGTCTAAGGAGAGTCGCCGCTCGGTCATCTCAATTTCATGAGTCAGCAACGACTCTGCCCTGACGATGAAGGCATCTAATGTACCTGTTACTCCTTTGCGTTTACTCATAATTAGTCCGTTAGTCCGCAGTTCTCAAGGACCGTATTATACTGAAGGGGATGGAACACGGGGGTTATTGACAGGGATGGAATTAGCTGTGGCAGTACCTTAAGACTAATAGGTGCACACGGATGCCGATGGTCAGAAGTCAGAGCGGAGGCCCAGCCCAGCCTCTTCCGGGCTCGGACGGGCGCAGACGCTGCGGGAGCCCGCTTCAACTTTTAAACAAGCGCCTCCTGGCGCTTGACAATGACGGTGGGTGCGCGCTGAGTCAGGGGCGCGAGGCACACTGGGGCAGCGAGTCCAAGCCCCGTCCGGTCCCAGGAAGATCCACAAATGACGGGCGTCCCCTCTCCTCAGCGCGTTAATACCACAGCTCTATCCTGGAGAGGGTGCCCCACAGGAGAATGAGGGTCTCAGGCCCACCTCCTCAATACAATCAGGCTTGATGGTGAGCCTCTTCAGAAGCCCCCCTTTTCCAATATGGGGAGGGGGGGAGCACTCCACTATCCGTGACACTATCCGTGACACCCAGGGTCTGCCGCCAGCATCACTCTCCAACCCTCAATCTTGCATGCATTCAGTGCCCGCTCCCTCCGGGGTGCACCAGTGCCCCCCGTCCGCCGGGTCTGCCGCCTGCCACCGATAATACTTGGAGCTTCTCACAGGTTGCAGGCTCCCCTGTTGGCATCACATACGGTCCAGCGCCTATGGCAGCACTCACCGTCTCGCTAGCGTGAGCAGTCCCTCACCACTCCTCACGTGTGCACCGTTTTCTGTCCCCTTTAGTTACGGTGCTGGGACCTGCTCGCAGGGTCCTCCGTCTTCCGCCGAGGCGGCGCGCTGCTTCTTTGCTGCCACAGGAGTCTCTCTGTGCCTCGCGAGGAATCGGGATACAGCACCCCCCGGTCCTCTTGCTTGCCCCAGTCCGCACCTAGATTGATTCTCCTCTGCGCACACACGTTTGGCCTCTGAGCCGGGCAGCCGCTATGTGGAGCCTCTGGCCGGACCCTCCACTCTCAGCTCCTTACTGCGCCGCAATATAACACTTATACTGATCTGTAGATAAAAGCATGACCTAGTCATCAATGTACCTCACAATGTTAATCCATTTAAGGGGCAGGAGACCCGGGATGCATTTTATACCTTTACATTCCTATGAATTATGGGTCTCCACTTTGTGTTTACTTCACTACACACGTTTGTCCGGACATCCACGTGAGTGAGAAGCTCCGGATTTTGGACAACCCCACAATTTGAACAACCATCTTATCACAAATTGGCCTATTTGGTGTAAACATTCTAAAGAATTCTTAATGTTGTCCGCACAATGGAGCAAACTAAGCTGGCGTTATGTAGGGACCGTATCAATAAATTCCCAGGCTGTTTGTGTTGTTCCAGGCCGCGCCCCAGAAACCACCCTGTCCAATATAGCACAGGTAAACTAGCTGCTGAATATAGCAATAGTAGCCATTGCAGCACTTTATTAAAGTCCATGGGCAACTTCCTCAGTGTGGTATAAAACAAAAGAGGCTGTAAATATAAAGCCTGGGTCGAATATGTAACGTGTGCCTCACTGTGACTTTTTGTGGCAGGGTGAAATATATGTTTGTGTCCCTCCCTCTGCATTATTCAATTCCCAATTGATATCAACAAAATGATCTGAAGCTGAATGAATGTGATAGCCATCCTTGTACATCACAATGCAATCCAATTAAGGGACAGGCGACTGAGGATGTATTTTATACCTTGTCTGAGCCCTAGAAGTGCTGACCGCATTCCTTTTTGAGCTGATAGCCTGCACGGGGCGAACCTACGACCATGGCGGTGATGGAGCAAGGTTTCGCAAATGAAACTTGCTCGGACGCAATCTTCCTCATAGTATTAATGTATTAAAACTTGTATTGTCCCTATTAATCCTTGCACACATTATACGAATAGAGAGGATGCTTGCCTATGTGTTTTACTAACGAATAACGCTTGTTCCTAACCTAAAATGGCCGCTTAAGCGCGGGAACTACTCTGCGCATGTCGCAACCTGATCACATGGTGTGACATCTTTCTTTGCTTGGTGGGAAATTTCTGCTTCTGTGCAGTGTGTCTTAAAATGGCTGCTCTATGTTTTCACATGCTTCAGCTTGCTCTCGTGTCATTACTAAATTGTCGTTCTTAACGCAAATAATGCGGGATAGGATTTTATAATTAAATGGGATTAGAAATAAGATAAGTGGGTATACAGTGAAACGTTTTATTTGTGATTTTAATATTTCTTCTTGCACTTTTAGTAATTCGTAATCTTGGGCCTGGGTTGGTGACTTGAAACTCGAGAGACAGAGTGTTCTGCGCATGTGTCCTGAATGACTGCCAAAATGAAGTCAACTTGGACGTCTCACAAGGCCATAACCTATTGGCCGAAGATGATGTTTCCATTGTATCCGGCGGATAAAAATGTTGCTCTTATCCTGTAAAATGTATAATATTTGTCGTGAGAACGGGTGGGAAATAAAGTGAATGTATAAATTTGAAGGGGCGGGAACGCAAATACAATAGGCTTCACAAATTAAGCCAAATTTGTCATGGTGTGAGAACCCACCTCCTGTCCCTGTCCAATCAGAAATAGTGGTCCCATATTTTAGCAACATTAATGGGAGGTACATGGGCGTAGAAGGGTATAATAGAATATAGCATTAGTTAATTAGTTAGAGCGAGAATCCACAAGCTACGAGTTCCAGGCTGGCATGCTGTCCGATTGCTGATCGAATCCCTGTCCGGAAGAGGTCCTCAGGAGGGGGCGGCGGAGTCCATTAGACGGGGAAATCGAGGAGAAGCTGAGTACCAGAGAGGGGAACGGCGCAGGCGTCGTTATAGAGAGGTCACCAGTCCTTTCCTGATCCTGAAGGAAGTCCTTGCTCTTCATCCTTCCTGGGTCCCAATATTTCCAACTCCTTGACTAAGGGGTTTGGTTCTCGCATTTAGGTAAATATATGCAACCTTTAGTTGCGCTGCTGTTCCTATCCTCTTTTTCCTCTAAAACACCGTCATTTTATTAGAAATAATTATTCTAAGCTTTCACATGGGTATTCTGATCAAATACCGTGTCTTTCCTGTATTTTACTCTGCTAAAACTTTTAGATAAATATTTTAAAACTTCCTGATTCTGTGTTTTATTTCAGGATTATGTATTATAGTGAATGTCACTCATTTTAAACTTCCCAATTAGCGAAGGATCCATTGGTAAGTCATTACTCTTCGATCAGAAGGTAATTGGTAGCAGGGATTTTTGATAAAAGAGTATATCTGACACCCAGCGTAAGTATTAGCGTAGTATGAATGTATGGGCCCAAGTGAGTATGTGTATGAATGCTGTTTGCTAATATCGCGCTGGATCAGTTTTCTGGTAAGCAGAGGACGGTTAGTGTTACTCATTGTTAATTGGGTAATGGGAATTTGTATTTTATGAACTAATACCCGTTATTCTTGAGTATTGTTTTATGTTGTCCAGAATACCCCGGGGAAAAGAATAGTGGGTGGCAAGTAGAAGCCATACTGCAGTGAGGTTATCTGTCAGGCAGAAATAGTACTGAAAAGTTAAGCAGGGCTATCGGTACTCGTTAGGGACTCTATGTGCGTAAGTATAGCAGAAGGAGTACGCTGATGAAAATTTGATGTTATATCACCTAGAAAGGGTAACATTGAAGAAGTAACAGGTATTTCGGAAGCTTGTGTGAAGAGTAAACGGAAGGGTTTTACTCGTAGTGTATGTTTAGTAAACGGAAGGGTTTTACTAAGTGAATGAGAGAGACTATCTTTCTGAATTAGAGAAACTGGCACGATAGCGAATGTTTTATGTTGTTACTGAATTTTAATTAAAATTTGTAGAAGAAATAAGTTTTGCGTAAGATTTTTGTAAAGGGAGGGTCAGTTGCCGGAGAGGGAGCTGACATCACAAATGCCGCGCTGAGATTGGTCGGATGCGTGGGAAAACCCTTGTAAAGGAGGGGTCAGTAGTCAGGAGTAGTACTGACATCACAAGTGCCGCGCTGGGATTGGTTGAAACAGCGAGGGACAGAGAAGCGCAGATTGTAAAGGAGGGGTAGACAGGAAAACGTCACCAAAAAGGCAGCGCTAAAAGAGTTAAAAGTTAGCGGACATTTGATGGGTTAGAAATTTAAAAGCGAAATTCTTAGTGGGTAAAGGATTGCATGTTAAAACGCGATCCGACTTTAATAGAAAATCGTCCAGATAGGAGATATTTAGGCTTTACAGAATATAATTTTATACATCGGTACTTGCCCAAGATGTGCGGAGAAAAGAAAAAGATGTCAGTTTTACAGAAGATTAAGAATTATTTCAAAAAGGACAAACCAATCAAGACTAGGGAGGGAATTATTATTCCCCCAGCCAAAACGCCCGCATCATTCATGATGATGGAGAGAGGTTATCATACTTGTGTATGGATAGAGAATTGGAGAGAATATACCAAAAATGATGGAATACTAGTATTCCCCGAGAATGGCACGTTCAATGGCCGTATTCTTCAAAATTTGAGACAAAGGATGAATGATTTAGAACCTAGACCCAGATTAACTCAATACGAAGCTTTAGAAGAATGGGAAACTGAGGCATTTGAGCGTGATCGATCTAGAAGTAATGGAAGGTATCCAGGATTTTTTCCCAGATATTTACGTGAAACTAGGGAAGGTCAGATGAAACAATGGAGAAGGGCAATGCTTGTTGAAGGATTATATCCATTATTCACAGAAGGAGAGAAATCAGGAGGCAAGTGTACAGAAAAGACAAAACATTTAATGAGACATGAAGATTTGGAAGATGAGTTTATGGAGGAAATGTTGAGAAATCCTCCACCATATCAGGAGGGATCAAGTGGACTTACTCCTAGTGCTCCACCACAAACACCATTGGTACCTCAGGTACTGCATGAATTCACCCCGAATAGAATACTCCATGACAAAGAAAAGGAAGCCCTAGAAAAGACCAGAACAGAATTAGTACAGAAAATAACCCAGATAAAAACGCATCCTGATTCATTGACTATTCCTGTAACGATTGGTCCAGTGGTGCCATTATATGGTACGCAAGGAAATTGTCCTCCTCTAATACCTGTACCTTCTCCTATGAATACTCCTGAAAATCCTCAAAAACCTGAAGCTCTAGTTATAATTGAAGATCAATTTAGTGATTGTGACTCCACAATATCTCTCATGGATCTGCCTATTAGAGGTCCAGTAAAGGGTACTCCCAGAAAAGAAATACCTGAAAGTTCAAAAGATGTAAGTTTAATAACTTCATCAGGAGCAAAGAGTGCCACTATAGTAACACCTGAAGATTTAGAAAGGTGGATACAAGGATCAGATAAGCTGTGTACACCTCCGAAAATATTGGACATTCAGAAATTAAAAGTCGAATTAGAAGAAATGATAGCAGGAAATGTAGGAGTAGAACGTTTAAATACTTATGATAAAGAAGAACTGTTGTTCTTATGCAGGAGTATCACTAGAAATGTAAGGTTATTTCATGAAAAACTGTCCAATTTGCCCTACAGATGGGAATCGAAATAGGGAGATCAAAAGTATTACAGAAGCCCTATAGAGCAGATTTCTCAGACAAAGACTTGGAAAACATGAATGCTTCTGGAAAAAGACTGCAAATACGTGAATTAATGTTAGTTTTACAAAAATGGGGAGACCTAGATAAGTGGAGAACTAGATGGGCAAAGAAAAAGGAAGAAGCTCGCTCAAGTCGAACAGCTTCTGAATATATAATGAAGGAAACAGAAAAGGTTGACAAAATGTACCCAATGCGAGAAGTTGCAGGAGGAGGTTATGTGCATGTCCCTTGGAGCAGACAAGATATTTTATCATTTACGAATGATTTCCCAAAGCTGAGAGAAAAGCCAATTGAATGGTACAAGCAGGTTGAAAGGTTTGTGAAAGTGTCAAAGGTATTGTTGAAGGATTTGGATGGTCTGTTTGACATAGTGGTACCTGCAGATTTATGGACAGATTGTAAAATAACAGTAGATTGGCCAAGTGATGAATATCCCAGAGATCCAAAGACAGGTGCCCCGTCAAATGATGTGATGAAAAAGTACCAGCAGGTAATAACTTACCTGAAAGGGAAAATACCACCAAAAGAAACAGATTGGGTGAAAATAGATCGAACTACCCAAGAAGCTAATGAATCAGTTCATTCCTATTATGAGCGCCTCTTACAGGTGTTCAAGCAGTACAGTGGATTTGAGGACATTGGAGACAAAAACATGAGTCAATTTGTGTACAGATTCGTGTACGGATTGAAGCCCAAGATTTGTCAGATGATTAAACAGCATATGCTTTGCTGGCAGGGAAAACCCATAGATGAAATCCTGAAATATGCAAAATATTGTGCGGACGACATTGAGGACAGGCACAAGAAATTGCTGGAAAAAGTAATGTGGGCACAGGTAAAAATGGCTGAAAAACAGGGAATTAATTTAGACAATCCTAATGAAACTCAAGGAAAAGACTCTGGAACGAATGGTGATTCTGGGAATGGTGGAAGAATGAAAGGACGAATGAGCAGAGAAGAGGCTAAAAAGAAATTTCCTTGTCATGGTTGCGGAAAATTGGGGCATTGGAAGGACGAGTGTAAAAAGGTTCGGAATAATAATGGCCCAAATCAAAATTTAAATTTACAGATGCAGAATGACTCACAGCAGGGGGTAAATCCTCAGAGTCAGTTGCCACCTCCACCTGTTCAGGGTAATGTAAGCAGAGCAAAGCATGGTACAGACATCGGATACCCAGGAGGAAGTGGTAAGAATGATTATATGACCTCACAGTTTCTTTTACAGGATGATTTTTGCAGGTTTGACGCATGACGGTGCCTAGGAGAGGGGGAGAAGGAATGCGTACTTGGCGCATCCCTGCAGGTAGATCAGTCAGGTCCATATGTTGAAGGAAAAGTGAGAGGTAATGATATTACTTTTCTTTTGGACACTGGTGCTACCAGGTCTACTGTAAGAACAGCAGACGTCCCAAACCTTCCTCTCTCTGGTGAAGATATCCAAGTGGTAGGTGTTGCTAACCAAAGGATTAGAACACCTCTTACTGAACCAATGGAAGTTAAAATTGGAAACTTCAAAGAAATGCATCAATTTGTAGTATGCGATTCTAGTCCAGTGAACTTACTAGGTAGGGACTTATTGTGCAAGATGAATTGCACAATTTTCTGCACACCGGATGGTGTGGCAGTGCAGACACCAGATGAAGACCATGTATATAAAATTATGGTTGCAAAACAAGGTACAGAAGTAGATGAGATGTTTTCATTACTAACAAAGGATGAGTTGCCTGAAGAATTAAAAGGTACAGTAAACCCTATAGTATGGGATTTTACGGGAAAGGAAGTAGGACTCATGGCTAAAATAGACCCAGTTAAAATCACTGTAAAGGAAGGTGCGATTTTCCCAAATACTAAACAGTACAAAATGAGTGCAGAAGTTAAAGCAGGTGTCATTGAAGAGATCAACCGGATGGTTGAGCAAAACATCCTGAGAGAAGTAATGAGTAGTCCATGTAATTCACCAATAATGGGCTTAAAGAAACCTAGCGGAAAATATAGGATTGTTCAGTATTTAAGAAAGATTAATAAAATTGTGGAACCATGTATTCCTATAGTGCCAAATCCTGCAGTAATTCTGTACCAGATTCCTTGGAGTGCAGGATGGTTCACAGTAATTGATTTGTGTCAAGCATTCTTTTCAATTCCATTACATCCAGACAGCCAATATCTATTTTCATTTAAATTCGAAAACAAAGTCTATGTGTTCCTCAGGGGTACACAGAAAGTCCTTCCATTTTTAATCAGATATTGAAAAAGTGCCTTGAAAAATTAGTGATGCCAGGAAGTTCAGTCTTGGTGCAATATATCGACGACTTATTAGTAGCGTCGAACACCAGAGAGGACTGTGTTGTTGATACCATAGCACTCTTAAATCTTTTGGCAGAAGAAGGGCATAAAGTCTCACCTGAAAAATTACAGTTCTGTACAACAGCTGTTAAATACCTGGGACACCAAATTGAGAGAGGAAAAAGAAGAGTAACCTCTGAAAGAGTAGCATTAATAAAAAGAATGCAAATGCCTGTAACCCAAAGACAAGTAAGAATGTTCCTAGGAATAGTAGGTTACTGTCGACAATGGATACCAGGATTTTCCATGTTGGCTAAGCCCTTAATTAACATGACCAAAAAGAAAGCAAAAGATCCTGTTGAGTGGGAGGATGAAAGTGTAGAAGCATTTGTAAAATTGAGAAACGCTCTTTGTTCAGCACCTGCCTTAGGCATGCCGGACTTTAAAAGAGAATTCGCATTATTCTGTCATGAGAGAGAAAATTGTGCACTTTCAGTTGCAACTCAGAGACACAGACTGGACAGACGTCCTATAGCATATTTTTCTGCTACGTTGGACCCTGTAGCATCTGCGTTGTCAGGGTGTTTGAAAGCAGTGGCAGCTACTTGTCTGAGCATTGAACAAAGTGAGTCAATTGTGATGGGACATCCTGTAAAAGTCTATGTTCCACATGCAGTTGTGATTCTGTTGACAAGAACCCGAACTCAGCATCTCACTCCTAGTCGGCTGACTAAATATGAGAGAATAATAATGGGTGCTGAGAATGTGACCATGGTAAGGTGTACAATAATAAATCCAGCAACCTTACTACCAGATCCATATCATGAGACAAATAAAGATGACGAAGAAGATGAACATGATTGTGTACAGATTACAGAATTATGCACAAAACCACGCCCAGATATAGAGGAACAGCCTCTTAAAAGGCCAGACAAGGAGCTTTTTGTTGATGGTTCATGCCAGAGGCATGTAGATGGTAAGCTAACTGCTGCCTATGCAGTATGTGAATTAACTGGAATAGTTGAAGCATCCTATTTACCAGGAGTAAAATCTGCACAAGTAGCTGAATTGATTGCATTGATAAAAGCATGCAAAATTGGGAAGAATCAGAGAATAACCATATTCACTGATAGTCAATATGGTTATGGGGTTGTGCACGATTTTGGCCAACTATGGATGCAGAGGGATTTCATGACTTCTTCAGGATCCCCCATTAAAAATGGACAATTTGTAAAGGAATTGCTAGAAGCAATACAATCACCAAAGGAATTGGCTGTGGTGAAGTGTGCCGCACACCAGTCAGGAGATGACTGGGTGGTAGTCGGCAACAGATATGCAGATCTGGTAGCTCAATATTGCGCAAAGACCAGAACGTCTGTCAATAAGAGGGTGGAAAGAATGGGAATCAGCTGCCAACTTATGCTGTTTATGCCACCTGAAACTTGGAACGAAGTGAAAAGATTGCAAGATGAGGTTGATGAGGTTGAAAGAAACTTGTGGATCAAAGTGGGTTGTTCTCAAAGAAGAGAGGATGAAGTATGGGTCAGTACAGATGGCAGACCAGTCATGCCAGATTGTTTACTCTCACAAATGGCCAGAATGCATCATGGAGACACACACATAGGGAGAGATGCAATGATTCGGCTGTTTAACAAAATTGGTACAATCCCAAATTCAGAGCTGTTGCAGAGAGTCTTTGCCAGAGATGTCCAACTTGTCAAATGCACAATCCAGGCAGGAAAACAATAATTGGGTTTGGGAAGATTGGGAAGGCGGAGGGCACATTCATAAGACTCCAGTTTGATTTCATACAGTTACCACCATGCAGAGGGTTGAAATACGTACTAGTTATAGTGTGTCTGTTTTCAAAGTGGGTGGAGGCTTATCCAACTAGAAGAAATGACAGCATTACAGTTGCCAAGCTGTTACTAAGAGAGCTCATACCTAGGTTTGGTTTCCCAGTATCTTTGGAATCAGATAGAGGAAAACATTTTAACAGCGAAGTGATCCAGATAATTTGCGAAGCATTTCAAATCAAACAGAAACTGCATTGTGCATATCGTCCAGAGGCTTCTGGAGTGGTTGAACAATTAAATGGCACTATAAAGTCGAGATTGGGAAAAATGTGTGCATCAACATCATTGGAGTGGCCTGATGCATTGCCACTTGTTCTGATGGGACTCAGAAGCATACCTGACAGAACGACAGGATTGAGCCCACACGAGATTATGATGGGAAGAGCAATGAGACAAACACATGTTCCCACAAACAAACTGGTGAATATTTCTGATGATATGGTGCTGGACTATTGTAAAGGATTGGCTGACCTAGTGCGTTCTGTCTCTCACCAGGTTGGAGAAGATGCAGTATCCAGGCAGCCTGAACTAGAACATGATTTGAATCCTGGTGATTGGGTGGTAGTGAAAAATCACACCAGAGAAACGTGTCTATCACCCAGGTGGAGCAAACCTTGTCAAGTCATATTGACCACGAATACAGCAGTGAAGTGTGCAGGATTTCCGAATTGGATTCACGTAAGCCACACCAAGAGAGTACCAGACCCTGAAGAAGAGAACACTCAGACGACGCCAATCACTGAAGAAGCTGAAGGTTGCCAAGCTGAAGAATCTCAAGCTAGAGGTTCAAGAGAAGCTGACGGAGAACAACCGAGCACAAGTCAGGATTGGACACCAGTGGTCGAAATTCCTGAGGTTTTCCATCGAACAAGAAGTCAAAAGAAATTAAGAGCAATTGAAGAAGATCAGATAGGTGAAGAAGAAGAAGTGGTTCAGGATCAAGAAGACAAGCCAGTAAACGACCCTGAATCAAATCAGATAGGGAAAGAAAACTGGACTCAAAACAGTGAAGATTTAATAGACTTTGAACAAGGAGAGACAGGTTTAGAAGAAGCAGGTCAGGCTGCAGAAGTACACAGTGCAATAAGCCCTGATCAGAAGCAGTTAGGTCAAGAAGAATACACTGAAGAAAAAGAGACTGATAAAAATGAACATGAAGAGTTAAAAACAGAAAAAAGTGAATTATTGGAAGCTCACAGTGGAGCTGCAAAAGAAAAACCAATAAGACCTGAAAAAGAAAAATCATATAAGTCAAAGATTACAGAAAAACAAACAGTGCCAAACAGTGAAAATAAAAAGACATCTGAAGAAGAAAATAAAGAAACAGTACAAGTAGAAAAACTAAGAAAAGGAGATCATTGGCCAAGTTTCATCAAAAGAGTGAAATACCACATAACAACCAGAAGTGAAGATCCAGATCAAGTACCTGAAGTGACAAGTCAAACTGAACTAGAGGAAAAGTCCGGGAAAGGAAAAAGTAAAAGATTAAGACTTGTGAATAACAAATTTAAGGGCCCTGACTGGACTTATATCATTTTTGAAGATTTTGAAAGTTCAGAATCAAGTGACAGTGGTGGTGAAGGAACAAGTACAGAACTAACGTACGAAAAAGAAACAAGACCACCCTGACTAAACAAAAGAATCCGTTAAAGAAAAGGAATAGAGATAAGAAGAGCAATCTTCCTTGTCGAAAAATGCCTGATGATAGAGTTACTGGGAGACCAAAGAGAAAATGTTGTAGAAGATGCTGTGCAATTTGCATATGTAGTCTAGTATTGGTACTTATAGTATGGTTAGTCCTAATTGTAGCAGTTCCTTACCTGATGATAATAGATAAAAAGATCAATAATGAAACTATAGGGAGGACAGCAAACATGAAGGGCAATAGAGTAGAGCTAATGGCAGAAGATGACGCAGAAATTCATCATGTGATAGCTGATAACAACACTAGTTTAAATGTTTTCACAAAATTATTATTTCAGTATGTAGACACTATGGAAGTTAGTAATTGTTATGTATGTATGAAGTTACCAGAATCAGTAGCAGAAGGGTTAACATACCATCACTTACCACTGACATATGGCATATCATGTAGTGTATTAACAAGTTTATTTTATAGTACAGGTAGATTACAGTATTATTATTCAAACATAGATGTGATATTTTCTGAGGTTCCAATTCGCAAGAAAATGAATCCAGTACTTATCGCTTTAGATGCACAGTTTATGGGAGAGTTTTTCTTAACAATGAAGTCCATAGACATAACACATGCACATGATAACAATCTAACATGTTCTTTACATGAAGAAGAGAAGGTATTTTTGAACTTAGTAGAAGATAGAAGACAGGATTTTCAAAAGAAAGCTACAGAGCATAAGAATCATTTACCACCTTGGGCAGAGAAAGAGGGAAGTTATACACCTGGCAAAGCTCAAGCTGCTATGGCTCTGGATTTTGAAAAGACAGGGAAAATATGTCTTCATAGGTTAAAGACTGATTATAACAATGTTTTCATCGGTACCAGTGAGTGTGAGCACAATTTTTTAATTATTGGAGGTTGGGGACTAAAAGGAGGAACAGATTCAGTTTTTCCTGGAATCTATTATGTCTGCGGGAATAAGGCTTACTTTAGGCTTCCTGCACGGTGGTAAGGAAGTTGTTATTTTGGCAATAGTTTTTCCAAAGATATACCACATAAAAAGAAACACTGGAAGCAATGAAAACAATGGCGAATTAACACGTAGTAAAAGAGCTAGTTTTTCAGAAATAGTAGGTGATATATTTGGTGCATTGATACCTTCAGTGGGAATAATTCTGAACTCAAGGAAAATATGCAAATTGTCTACAGTGGTTGATCGTTTATCAACGGATACTGCTGGAGGGTTTCTAATGATTAATGCGGAGATGGTTGCGATTAGATCTATGGTGATGCAAAATCGACTTGCTCTTGACATTATATTGGCCAAAGAGGGCGGAGTCTGTAAATTCTTGAAGACAAAACACTGTTGCACTTATATTCCTGATAAGAGTGCAGAAATTGGAACATATATTCAGAATATAACTAAACTTGAGAAAGAACTTAAACCACTGGAAGTTGATAGTGTATGGGAAAGATTGACAAATAGTATATCGTCAATTGGAACCTGGTTCACTAATATAGGGAAAGGACTTATAGGTCAAATGCTAGTTCCCTTAGCAGGGATAGCAATAATAGTTCTGACAATAGTATTTTGGTGCAAATGCTGTAGAAAGAAGGGAACGTATAAAGCGACAGAAAAAGGAAAGAAGAGAAAGAGAGACGAAATCGAACTGGAAGAGTGGAAAAGTGAATTATACAAAAAGATGAAAGGAGATTGTAAAAGTAGAAAAGCTAAAAATGAAAATGAGAATGAAGTGAGTTGCTAGAAGTTGTCATCTGATTGAGGGTAGTTTTTTTGATGGCTCAGAAACGCCATCAGAGAGGGGATTGATGGAGCAAGGTTTCGCAAATGAAACTTGCTCGGACGCAATCTTCCTCATAGTATTAATGTATTAAAACTTGTATTGTCCCTATTAATCCTTGCACACATTATACGAATAGAGAGGACGCTTGCCTATGTGTTTTACTAACGAATAACGCTTGTTCCTAACCTAAAATGGCCGCTTAAGCGCGGGAACTACTCTGCGCATGTCGCAACCTGATCACATGGTGTGACGTCTTTCTTTGCTTGGTGGGAAATTTCTGCTTCTGCGCAGTGTGTCTTAAATTGGCTGCTCTATGTTTTCACATGCTTCAGCTTGCTCTCGTGTCATTACTAAATTGTCGTTCTTAACGCAAATAATGCGGGATAGGATTTTATAATTAAATGGGATTAGAAATAAGATAAGTGGGTATACAGTGAAACGTTTTATTTGTGATTTTAATATTTCTTCTTGCACTTTTAGTAATTCGTAATCTTGGGCCTGGGTTGGTGACTTGAAACTCGAGAGACGGAGTGTTCTGCGCATGTGTCCTGAATGACTGCCAAAATGAAGTCAACTTGGACGTCTCACAAGGCCATAACCTATTGGCCGAAGATGATGTTTCCATTGTATCCAGCAGATAAAAATGTTGCTCTTATCCTGTAAAATGTATAATATTTGTCGTGAGAACGGGTGGGAAATAAAGTGAATGTATAAATTTGAAGGGGCGGGAACGCAAATACAATAGGCTTCACAAATTAAGCCAAATTTGTCATGGTGTGAGAACCCACCTCCTGTCCCCGTCCAATCAGAAATAGTGGTCCCATATTTTAGCAACATTAATGGGAGGTACATGGGCGTAGAAGGGTATAATAGAATATAGCATTAGTTAATTAGTTAGAGCGAGAATCCACAAGCTACGAGTTCCAGGCTGGCATGCTGTCCGATTGCTGATCGAATCCCTGTCCTGAAGAGGTCCTCAGGAGTGGGCGGCGGAGTCCATTAGACGGGGAAATCGAGGAGAAGCTGAGTACCAGAGAGGTGAACGGCGCAGGCGTCGTTATAGAGAGGTCACCAGTCCTTTCCTGATCCTGAAGGAAGTCCTTGCTCTTCATCCTTCCTGGGTCCCAATATTTCCAACTCCTTGACTAAGGGGTTTGGTTCTCGCATTTAGGTAAATATATGCAACCTTTAGTTGCGCTGCTGTTCCTATCCTCTTTTTCCTCTAAAACACCGTCATTTTATTAGAAATAATTATTCTAAGCTTTCACATGGGTATTCTGATCAAATACCGTGTCTTTCCTGTATTTTACTCTGCTAAAACTTTTAGATAAATATTTTAAAACTTCCTGATTCTGTGTTTTATTTCAGGATTATGTATTATAGTGAATGTCACTCATTTTAAACTTCCCAATTAGCAAAGGATCCATTGGTAAGTCATTACTCTTCGATCAGAAGGTAATTGGTAGCAGGGATTTTTGATAAAAGAGTATATCTGACACCCAGCGTAAGTATTAGCGTAGTATGAATGTATGGGCCCAAGTGAGTATGTGTATGAATGCTGTTTGCTAATATCGCGCTGGATCAGCGGCACCGACAATAGCCCGATAGCGCGATTGACGGCCCAGCCAGAAAATTAACAGTAATGTAACTGTCACGCAATCCTATGCAGAGACCCCGCGCCGCAGGTATCCTGATTCAGCAACTTAGACATTTTTCCACACACCCCTCCAAGAAATGCTATTTGTTCAGCCCTTACACTTCTAGCTGGTTCTAGCAGTGACTCACGAAGAGACAAAGCTCATGTAAGTAATGCGTAGCAGAACAGGAGAACAAGGAAACCCGTTTGCTGCCCCCACATGCCACGATGCTCAATAGAACCCCCAACTCATTCAAGGTCAGCTGGAGCATGTGAGTTCTTTCACTGCACTGAGGAGAGCGAAGTGGTAAAACTTCCATTTATGTAAAGTTTTGTAAACCCGCGAGAAGTCATATTCAAGTTAATATAAGAACCCCCAACTCATTTAAGGTCAGCTGGAAATGTGAATTCTTTCACTGCACTGAGAGAGGAGAGCGAAGTGGTTAACCTTCCATTTATGTAAAGTCTTGTAACCCGCGAGAAGTCAATTCAAGGGAATATTAGCTTTAACAGAAGGCATTTGAGACTGCCTACAACACTACTCTCAGCAAAACCCTTCTATCGCAAACCGTAAGACTTGAATCACAGGAGATCACAGCCAGTTCTACCGTAAATATTTCTAAGCGATGCCCCCCGTACGCCTTAAAATGAGTTGTCAGAGTGTGTGAATCGCAACGGTCTCCCAAATAACACAATTTCAGTAAATATTGACCAGCTAACCGGGTCTCTATGCCCAGTAAAAGTGTAACGTAGTTCTTACAAACTTACGCTAGTGACGGACGTCAAAGATCCAAACTCAGGAACTCCCGTCCGGACCCCCTTCGCATCTGTAAACACCAAATGATCGCAGGGAGCCGCAGCCACTTGACTACAGCCTGCAGGGCCAATGTCCCCTTGAGGTTGCATGCAATCACCAAACCAATAAAACTACAAATTCCTGCAGATAATTCCGTGCACGCACCCCGAGCATACACCTCGACAAGGCCACCTGAGGCTGCAACAACGAGGGTGGGACTCTGGTCTGGCCCTGCCGCAGCTGTGACGGCAGTACTGGAATGACCAGATCACCGAATTTAGTGCGCCTGCTGCAACACTGCGCGTGCCCCCTGGCCGAGGCACTTGTATCTTGAGGCGCGTTATAAATTATCCCCGTCTCTGGTCCAAGGCCTTCCTCGTGTACACGATTGTAACCCTTCCCCGGAATGCATCCCACTCAACTTCCCTTCAATGCACCCAGAGCGCGTAGCAGGCTGAAAGCTGTTCAGATGCATGCAGAGACCTGGACTGACTATGAGGCAAGACCTGTTGTTAGAATTGAATGCATTACAGAGGTAGGTACACTTGTATGTGTCAATAACAATACACCTGAAACCAGTAAATGGACATTGCATTACATCGGGGGGGCCGGCAACACGAGCCTCTGACACATGCGAGAAGAGGGGTGTGGCAACATACAGACCTACAGACGAGGCAGTGCCAACCATACCTCGATTCGCTAGGTGAGCCCGTGTCCAGGCAACATCACCTGACCACGTGGGCCCCTGCTCCCGTACCCTCGGGAGGAAGCAGCAGAAAGCAGTGAGGAGGGCCGAGGGAGGGCAGCAGCGGGGGGGCCTGGCCCTGAGAGTGCACCGCTCGCTGCCCTCCACCCCCGCACAACACAACAGGCCCCCGCGGGCCAAGGCCTAATAACAAGCACCGCCTATTGGTCAGCCGCGGTGCGGGAGCCAGAGCGCCCACCGTCCCCCCTCCCGCGGCTTCAATATTTAACCTTTTACCCACTGCCCCAACCCTGCGGGCGGAGGCCCTGCAGCCGGTGGGCGCACAATCGACCCCTGGCCCTGTGGGAGGAGGAGCCTGCATGCGGACCCCGCGGCCAGGGGGGCCAAAGCCTAATCACAAGTACCACTGATTGATCAGCCGCAGGGAGGGAGCCGGAGCGCCCGATGCCCCCCCTCCCGCGACTAGATATTTAAACGCGACCCGCTGCAACAACCCTGAGGGCGGAGGCCCTACAGCCGGTGGGAGCCCCAATTGATACCTGGCCAATGGTGGGAGGAGCCTGCATGCGGACCACGCCGCCAGGTTGTTCCTACCAGTATCGCCGGAGTTGTCCACCCCCGAGCGGGAGCACCGTCGCACCACCGTCCCCTCTCCCTCAGCCCGCGACTTAGCCAAAGAGGGCCACCTCAAAATAAGTAGAGTCCCGCAACAGAATCCTACGGGCAGGGGCCCTGCAACCGGCCCTCCACCAGGTGGGAGCACTAAACGACCCCAGGTGAAATGGAGGGAGGAGCCTGCCCTCGCAACGCGGCGACAAACCCCAGGCCGAGTGCCAGCAACCCGGAACCCTCCAGGTAACGCAGAGGACCCGCCGTGACGGGCCCAAGAGAAGGGAGGAGCAGCACTGTTTGCCGCCCACCCCCCCCCACCGGCCACCGCAAGCCCACGCGGGGCGAAACCACGACGGCTCCGGTAGGAAGCGAGCTGCAGCGCCTCCAGAGTACAGTATGCTCTGACTGTTTCCGCCGAGAGGAAGCAGCCCCAACGCTCCCCCGGCGGGAAACCCCCAACGCTCGATGCCCCCCCCACCCGAGGCATCGGGATCACGCGGGCATGAGCCCCCAAGCAAACGGCTGCAAACCTGTGGGCCCAGATCGGGTCCCGGCCCGCGCCGAACCAAGGGGTGCTCCTCTCGCCCCTGTCCGCAGGGCTTGCCTCGACCAGGGCAGGGGTGCCGCTGCCCTAGTCCCCTGGGAGCTGTCCTTCCCCCATGGCGGACCACTGCCACGGCAGAGCCGGGCATAGCCGCCTAGCCTCAGGGGAAGGGGGGGAAGATGGGCACTCACCATGCTAGAGCAGCTCCCGGGGACACGACCGAAACGGCGTCAGGGCAGCAGAAAAAGAGCCGGTTCGGAATGTTACACCGCTTTTATTTTAACTTTTCATTAATCTGCGCCGCTGTTATTCATTGTTTGCCTTTGTCCAGGAGTTGAATTCTTGTGTGTTTAGCAGGTTAATGTGTCCGGTGTTTGCTGATCACAAACTTTTCTGTGTCGCCATCCCCATCCCCCCAAACAAGGTGTGCTATATCCGTTCCCCCCCACCCTCTGCTGTGGCTTTAGCCCCCATCCCACCCATTGCTCTGGCTAAAACCCTCCATCACACTGTCTGTTTTGGGTATATCCCTCCCCCATCCTGTCTGTTTTTAATATATCCTCCCCCATTCCACCAATTCCATGTATGGGCTTTCTCCTTGTATGCCACTCTTTACTTCTGTGCCAGGTGCTTGCCAGTTTCCTTCTGTGCTGTGTGACTTTGAGCCATCTGCGTCCTTGCAGTGTGTGGTTGTTTGGCACCCTGTTTCTATGCATTGTGCCTGTTTGCTACCTTTTGTCTCGTCCTTTGGGGATTACTGCTAGACCACTCCTGTGCATAACTCAGCACCAACTAAGCACCAGCATCTCCTCAGCATCACTCAACACCACCACAGCACCACCTCAGCATCACTCGGTACCACCTGAGCACCATCACAGCATTACTGAAGCACCACCAAAGCATCACTCAGCTCCACCTCAGCATCACTGAACAACACCTCAGTATCACTCATCACCACCAGAGCACCACCTCCGCACAAGCACACCACCACCTTAGCACTACATCAGTATAACTCAGCATGACCTGAGCACCAGCGCAACACCACCTCAGCACCAGCGCAGCACCACCTCAGCACCAGCACAGCACCACCTCCGCACAAGCACACCACCACCTTAGCTCTACGTCAGTTTAACTCAGCATTACCTGAGCACCAGCGCAGCACCATCTCAGCACCACCTCAGCACAGCACCAGTGCAGCACCACCTCACTACCAGTGCAGCACCACCTCACTACCAGTACATCACCACCTCAGCATCAGCGTAGCACCACCACAGCATCACTCAGCACCACCTTAGCATCAGCACAGAATCTCCTCAGCATCACTCAACACCCACCACCATAGCACCACCTCCGTATCAGCACAGCACCACCTCCGCATCAGTGCACCACCAGCAAAGCACCAACTCAGCACCAGGGCAGCCCCATCACAGCATCGGTGCAGCACCACCTCAGCACCAGTGCAGCACCTCTTGAGCATTAGCGCAGCACCAGCACAGCACCAACTCAGCATCACTCAGCACCACCTCCGCATCACTGAGCACCACATGAGCACCACCTCTGCACAAGCACACCACCACCTCAGCACCATGTCAGTATAACTCAGCATCACCGGAGCATCAGCACAGCATCACCTCAGCACCAGGACAGACAAACTAGAAGACATTGTATATGTTAATTCTTTTTTTAATAGGGTTGTTCATAATGTTTACTTGGTTATATATAAGGTAACAAAAATGCTTATGACACTTTATTATAACTTTTCAACATGCTGTACAGCAGCCACACTGCTCTACAACATAGCTTAAACCTATTGGCAAAGCCAATAGCTCTGGCAAAACACTTATAAGGTCCCAAGGGCGAGACCTATTGGCTATGCCAACGCTTGTTATACCTTCCACCTTCTTCTCCGACGTCCTCTGAATGCTCCTTCCATCTCTGAGTTCTATCCACAAGGAGGTCTTTTTAGGACTCACTGCCTAAATCCAAACTGGACTTGTGAAACACCTATATCTTGTGGGAAGGTTCTCAAAGTTTTGAAGGCAATTGTTAGGTTTCGCCTGAGACAGCGCACAGCTGGAGAGACATTTTGGGGCATATTTACAAGGGGATTGCGCCATCGGAACGTCACTTTTACCAGCATTCCGGTGGCGCAATGCCCTGCACCATATTTACAAAGTGATGTTAAGCCACTTTTTGTGACTTAACTTCGCTTTGTAAATATTCTACCCTTTCACACCGTTTTTTGCATGAAAGGGGCATGCAATGGGTGTTGCTGTGGGCATTTCACTGCAACACCCATTGCTTTTTGACGCTTCCCCAGATTTACAAGGATCTGTAAATCTGAGGTAGCGCCAAAACCTAACACCATGCAATAGCAGGTGTTAGAATGGCACAACGAAGAGAAATAACTTTATTTTTCCTCGTTTTTGCTTTTGCTGAGTGTGCTGTAATCTGCAGCACACATAGAAAGAGTAAAATGCCATTAATTATTGTTTATGCGCAGGAAGGTGTCCCTTCCTGCACATAAACAAGCATTAAATAATGACGATTTGCTACTCCTAAGAAGTAACAAATCACCATTGTTGATTGTTTATGTGCAAGTGCAGGAAGGGACACCTTCCTGCACATAAACGATCATTAATGGCATTCCCTGCAATGCCAGCACCCTTGCACTATGGCTCAAGGGTGTCTGTGCTGGAGCTATTGTTAGCTCCAGCGAAAACACAGGGGTGCACCATATTGTAGTAAATACTGTGCATCGCTGCATTTTTTAAATGACGGAGCTCGGTGCTGCGAAATTTGCCGCAGCGCTCTGCAATTTCCTTCTAAATATGTCCCTTTGTTACTTTGCAGTGGGCTTAGAGCCCACCCCTTTCTTGCCATTGATTGGCTTCATCATCACTCTTATTTGCTTGCTTCTGATTTGTTATAGCTTGTGGGTTTCACATCCTCTTCTTCTGTTTGAACCTCCCATGGAGCACGGCCAAAATAATTGTGTCCCTCCACTGCTAGTGTTTTGAGTGCTACTTTTGTTTTTTGGTTGGAGCACTCCATGAGAGTGGATGTGTGTTCCGGTTGCTTGACCTCATCTGTCCCCTCCATGCCCCTGTCCTTAATGTTGCTTGCCTCCATCCTTCTCCTCTGTGTCCACTTCCTTCCCATTGCTTGCACCCCACTATCTGTGCTGTTGCTTGCCATCTCCTGCTCTCTGTGTGGCTGCTTGCCCCCTCCTCCTTCAGTGTTGCTGCTTGTTCGCTCCTGCTGTACATGTTGCTGCTTGTCCCCACCCACTGTCTATGGTGTTGCTTGCCCCCTCCCGCTGTCTGTTGCTGCTTGCCCCCACCCGCTGTCTGTTGTTGCTTGCTCACACCCGCTGTCTGTTGTTGCTTCCACCTCAATATGACTGTGTTGTTGCTTGCCCCCTCCCGTTGTTCATGTTGTTGCTTGCGCCCTCCTCACAATTTCTGTGTTGTTGCTTGCCCCCTATAACCCTCCTCTTGATGTCCATGTTGCTGTTTGCCCCCTCCTCTTCTCTTTGCATTGTTGCTTTTCCCCTCCAGCACTCTCCCACCATCTGTGCTGTTGCTTGACCCCTTCCACCTCTGTGTTTTTGCTTGCCCTTTCTGCCCACTTGTTGTTGCTTGCCCCCTCCAGATTTCCGATTTGCCCCCCCACTCACCCGCTGTAATAAAAAAAGTGATATGCAGCAGCCAGCGGTGGCCACGTCATAGCTTTTTGTGTTTCTAACTTTCAGCCATGCACCCGCCATCTTCCAATCTAGTTGTCATTGCTTTCCCCCCACTCCCCATTGTCACTACTTGTATCAATCAGCCCACTCACCAAAGCAAATAAAGTGCTGTGACGTGGACACTGCTGGCCACATCATGGCACATTTTTCCCCACACCATCTGTGTTGCACGCCCTCCATCCATCCATGATGTCTCCCATGCCACCCTCCCGCAGCAATATAAAAAAGTGCTATGACGCAGCCAGAGTTTGCTGAACTTAAGAGTTTTTTAAAACTTTCCGTCATGCTGCTCAGCAGACGCGCTGCTGTACAACGTGACTAAGAAACATTGACAAAGACAATAGCACTCTTGTAGGTGAGAGCTGTTGGCTTTGCCTGTGCTTGTTTTTATTTGATTCACCTAAAGCTATTAGGGAAAAAGAACCAAAACCAAAAAAGGAAAACAAATTAAAGCAGCTGGTATCAATACCGTCTGAGATGCATTTCATAATCTTTGATCTTGTCTGGACCTTTACAAGAGTGGATCAACTGTAGGCAAATGAATCTGACCCTCCCCATAATTAACAGTTCAGCTTAACTGCTGCGTCACTTCTCCTCTATGCAGGATAATAAATGGCCTCATCAGAGTGTCAGGTGTCATCAATGAGTTGAAGCTGAAGTTCCTAAACTTAGCAGTGCAGGAGTTTCACACCAAGAAATACCAAAGAGCCCTGTATGGAGACTGCACCAAATATTCATCATTCTGTCACAAAATGAGATGGAGGGCATTATTGCACATTATTTATCATAAACATTCTTAATGTACAGAAGGTAATACTAACTATTTTGCAGCTACCTCAAAGGTTTGATGGGGACATTCAATGAAAAAGCTGAGGCACTTATGGAAAAACTAGAAGAAAAAGCAGACGGAAGAACAGAGGTCGAAATTCACAATTTGATGTGCCGAGTAACACTTGATGTGATTGCAAAAGTAAGACTTGTTTTATTTGCAAAAAATATTAAAATATCACAGCTTGCTCGTTTTGTTGTCTGCGGATGAAAAGAAAACCTGCAGTATTTCCTGAAGAATAACTATAACATCTTTCTCTACATGGCGCTATCATGAAAAGAAAGTAAATTCTGTGGTGTTATCATTTTGGTGAGTCAATTTAAGCTTCTTCCTCCTGATTGACATTTATAAATTCATATTAAACTGTAGCAGTCACCACTGTGTAGTTCAACTTAGGGACAGGTTTCCATAGGCAATGTATTTTTTGGTTTGCTAGTGACTTTGGCGCCGTTTGATGGATCTTAACGATACTTTCCAAAAAAAGGTTCATCCACTTCAGCTCCTTCCTGCAAAGTTTCACAGTAATCCGTCAAGCGGGGCCGGGAAAAAGTGGAGGTCCCAAAACCTGTTTTCTCCATGCAGTTTCCCATAGGAACTTTAGACATAGCTACAGCCAAAATGGCTGAACGGAATTACACCTAATTTTCCAAAAACCTAAATATTTACCCAGAAAGTGTGTTTTGTGAGATTTGGTGTAAATTTGGGCAGTAGGTTTTGCAAAATGAAGGTTCAAAATTAATCGATATTTTGGGCTGTGGGACTGATAGAGCCAAAGATAAATTCTGACCCAGATCTGTGACTGTGGGTAGGTGTCTGAAAGGTTTCAGCGCTCTGTCCATCATCTCCTTGCGTTTGCTTTGTACAGCATGATAAAGGACTATTAGCTTCAATGAGGGCAAATGGATGTGTTTTAATTCAGTAGAGGAGTACGTCCATACCATGTTACTGGCCATGCTGCTAGAATGTCTGAGAGAAAACGGGCAGGGATCATGGTTTCTGGCGTTGTACAGGCACGGACGGGTGCAGACGGACTTGCCTTTGGCACGCCGGCAGCGCATCCGCACCCTGGAGCTGCTTAAATGCGGCTTACTGGCAAGGGCAATGTGTCTAGAACGCTGACCTGCCCAAGATGGCGGCGGTCTAGTGGCCACCCGGAAGTGAGGAGTGGTTGGAACTGACACTTTCCACAACAAACAGCACCGAGCAACAGCAGACCAGAGAGCGGTAAAAGCTTGCAGAATTCTGTGTGCATTGAGATTAAAAACTAAAACCAAGCGGCGCAAAGAAAGCACAATATGACAATAAGGTAAAGTGACGTTTTAAAATGTTGCCCCATGCCTGAGCAGCACTGCACATCCGTTTTCTGCAGCTGCTTAAATGCGACTTCCTGGCAAGTGCCCTGCGTCTAGACCGCCGACCTGCCCAAGATGGCGGTTTAGTGGCCCACTGGAAGTGAGGAGTGGTTGAAACTGACTCTCTCCACAACAAACGGCACCGACACGCAGCGGACCAGAGAGCGGTCAAAGGCTCGCAGAGAGCGCAATGAGATTATAAACTAACAGGAAGTAAGCCACACAGGGGATTCCCACTGTACCCTGTCATTTGGTCTCTTGGTCCCGCGGGAGCCCCGTGGTATCTATGGGAGGTAAAAATTTAAATAAAATTGATATCAGCAGTTGACAATTTGCAAGACACTACTGAATATTCACTGGAAAAACTAAGCATAAGAATGATGTTATGCTTAAGTATGCTAATGAGATGCTACTTTATCTAAAAAAAAAAGACTCCCAAACTTCACTGAAAAAAACGAAGGTTAAAGTGATGTTATAGATAGGTGACAATATCATCCATAACATAATATTTTAAACCCCACCCAAAAACTAAACTTCACCAATAATACTTCAGCAAGCTATCTGTAATTTGCACCACCTCGCCATGCACTGCTTATAACCTCATGACATGTTAAGCAACACCATTGATGACAGAAAGCGTGGGTCTACCAGCTGCAGAATGGATCTGGCCTCCTGAACCCCGACTGGGCTTGAAGCTTCAAATGAGCACTCATTGGGGCAGCGCAGGGCAGCTCAAAATTCTGAACATTGAGTTACATGAAGGAAACAACGTGTTTTGTTTATTTATTTTAAGTACAAAATGTCACCAGTGACATTGGCGTGGCACATTTAGCACCCCCCACCTAGGCATGGTAAATGACCCACGATTATAATTTCACACAGTCCTAGTGGAGCTCAAAGCTGTGTCTGGCTGGCTGTCTATGCCCAGAGCATAATTCAAATGAGGCCTGTTTGGCTGGTGACGTTGTTTACTGCGTTGGTACAGCCATACTTTCCATTGGCTGGTTTTTCCCAACACGAAGCTGACAGCTAACTGTTGGACATCTTGAAACCTTGGAAATCCTTGATGGTGGGGCAACACCTTCCCTGGGCATGCTAGAAGACTCTGACTGCTGACTTGCACCACCGGCCTGCAGGGACCGGCCCTCCCAGGCAAAAGCTATGACATCACCCGCCTCTCACAGATATTGCAGGAGCCGCAGGAGCCCTCGACTGCTCCACAGTCTGAAAACACCTAACCCTGGGAAGGGAATGTAGGCTTGCCCAGTGCCTGGAGCCCTGACCTGTGGATATCAGGCCTCCCAGGTGAAATCCATGGCTTCGCCACCTCTCACTGGGGATTACTGGAGCTGTTGAGCCAGCAGGAACACCAGAATCCTTCCTGGTCCGATGCCACCCTGCCAGAGGTAAAGAAGGTGCCTGTGCCCAGTTCTTGGACCGTGGCCTGTGGGACTTGGACTCCCAGGCAAAAGACGTGGCTTCCATCACTTCTCATTGGGATTTACTGGAACTGTGCAGCCTGCAGATGCCCCAGACTACTCCCCAGTCTGAAACCACCCTGCCCCGGGATTTTCCCAGTGGCTGAGCCTTCACTGGGTCACATCACTGCTCCACACCCCAATGGGATATGAGAGTCCTTCCCAGCCCATAGCCAGCATGCTGTGGTTAGGTACTGTGACCCCAGTCCATCGGTTAAGGGTGCCCCAGGTCTGTGCCTTTCACCTTCTTGCTGCCCAAGCCTGAGGAGCTAAGGAGGTATCAGTTAGCTGCACCAGCCGGCCCGCCAGTTATCTGGTCAGCCAGCTGGCAACCAGATGGCCCAGGTCGACCCTGCATGCAGAGTGGCCAGGCCCATTATGACCAGAGGCTGTGCACCGGACCAGAGGCTCATAACGGTCTAAACTCAGATCACATTCCCTTTTAATAGGTGAACAATCCAGTGCTTGGTGAATTTTGCTTGCACCCCAGCCTGACTAACCCAGCCAATCCATATCCCGAAGTTCCAGATCTAACTTGTGGACTTCCCTTGCCTGCGTTGTTCCAACATGCTAGAGGCTGTTCACCTTGGAGACCTGCTGCAGCTGTGGGTACAGTCCAGTGCCAGGACCGGGAATGGGGGGTCCTGCGATGGGTGAACTTGGGGGACTAAGGGAGCAGAGTCGCCTGCTACAGCCCCAGGTACGCCCAGAGAGAGCCCTAGGACAATTGGCATTCAATTGACCCTCTGGCAGGTGAAGCCCTAGGAGGAAACCGGGCCACAAGGTGCATTCCATGATCCATGTGTCCCACAATTCACACTGATTCTCACAGTTCGCTACATTCTTCATGAAAGCGCAAGCTGAGTGATTCACTGCCAAGAGTTACAGGCAACTTTCACAACGTTCACCCACCTGCGGGTGAAGGAGAGGCAGGAAGGAGGTAGTCCCGCCCGTCCTCTGTCAGTGCAGCTAAACAGCCCACCACCCTTCAAGCGTCCTCTCTGGGTGTCAACCCCCATGATTCAAAGGGGGTTTCCATGTTTGGGTGCCCCACACCACCACAGCAGGTAGGCAAGAGACTCCCATAGCATTCGAGGCAGACAGCTCCGTTTCCAGCCCTCCCAGAGGCCAAGACGGGACCTCACAACTCTTCATTCCCCAGCCAGGCCACACGGGACCAGGAAACCAGGTACCTGGCAACGAGGAAGGCTGTGACCTCCCTGTCCTGGTGGGAGGTGCCGGAGAAGGTGAGTGGGTTTTCACCCAGCACGTCAAAGTGACTCCATCAATTCCATTAAGTTTCAGCTTTGCAACAATACTCCCCCCTTTGGTTTCCCTGAAGCTGCTCGACGGGTCATTGGATTAAGATTGCCGGACTGTTAGTCAGCATCATTTATGGTTGGAACTACAACAATATCTGATCATCTCTGAGCTTCGTTCTTTCATTCTTGATTAACAAAAACATTCTTGGCAAATGCTTTTGCTTTGGTTTGTCTTGCTCCGGTCCATAAATGTCACCTCTAGTGGCACAATTCAAATGCCTCAGCCGTCTCTCTTAATCATAGCCCCCATTTCGAAAACCAACAAAATAGAATCAAATTCCTGCTTAATTTTTCTTAGCTGCAGTAGTCAAGCAAAAACCCTGCTTTGAATACTCAAATATTTTCAAAGTAAACACTTTAGACACCCAGGATACTCAGTCAAGAACATCAAGGGTGCGCTGAGAGGCAAGGGCTGGGACATGTCAGACCGCCAGCATGATCCCAAGACCCAACTATGAGCTTTTTAACTGTAGCAACTTTAATTACTGTGGCTGCTGGCACCAGACTTGCCCTTCAATGGATCCTTGTCAAAGTGTATAAAGTGTACTCATTCCAATTACAGGGCCTCATAGTCCTACATTGTTAATCTTCCTCACTCCATCTTTGAGTTAGGAGTGGGTAATTTCCGTGCCTGCTGACTTCCTGACATGTGATAGCTGGTTCTCAGTCTTCTCTCTGAAATTTAACCCTAATTCCTTATTAGCTGAGGTTACCATGGTGAGCACAGAAAGTACCATCGAAAGTTGATAGGACAGACATCTGAATGTATCATCACCTTCACAGGGTCAAGTGATCGTCCTGAGGTTATCTAGAATAACCACAGCGGGCGGGGGGCCCAAATGGTCTTGGTCTGATAACTGCATGCATCCCGAGAGGTCAGTACTCGTTTGCATATGTTAGCTCTAGAATTACCAGAGTTTTCCAAGTAACAGATGGTGCAATCAAAGGAACCATAACTGACAATGATCCATTCGCAGTTTCACTGTACCAGCCATGCTTACTTACAACTGCATGGCTTAATCTTTGAGACAAACATATGCTACTGGCAGGCTCAACCAGGTAACCTCACTTGCTGCTAAGCAGGAGGAGCTGTATGCCCATCGCGGACTGACCTTCACACCCCTTGGGACCCTGCTGCAGTACTTCCCTGCTTGTCTGCAGAAGGCTGGGCGGACAGGGTGGTCACACGGGCACCTGCGGCCTT
Organism: Calotriton arnoldi; assembly: GCA_963921515.1. Classification (NCBI taxonomy): domain Eukaryota; kingdom Metazoa; phylum Chordata; class Amphibia; order Caudata; family Salamandridae; genus Calotriton; species Calotriton arnoldi. The sequence goes on from CAWUFW010002753.1 coordinate 1,046,086, forward strand.
CACCTGTTCCGCAACAATGGAAGGGAGAGACGGGCCAAAGCACAGCCTGATAGAGACTCAGGAGTGGCAGCCTGGTCGTCTGGTATACCCTAGGGACAGTCATTCTGAGCTGCAGCAAAAATGCATTGGATGGAGAAGGACAATGGCTTGACACACGGGGGCCGGAATGCCAGGGGGCATTCAGGATTGGCACCACCGACCCCATCTGCTCTGGTCAGACCACTGGGAGTTCAGGGTGCAAGGCTGCTTGGCCTTCATTCTGGTGGGTGGGGAGGGCCTCTGTGCAAGGCAGAGCCTCAAGTTGGATTGTCCCAGGCAGAGTGCAAGCTCGTTGCTTGAAACAGCCGAAGCCTGCCAAACAGTCCATCCTTAGGGCCATGTGTGCTCAATTGAACAGAGCATGGTGCTGCCCTGCGCAGAGATCTCAGCTTTTTATCCCTGCCTGCTCTCCGGGAAGGCAGGCTAGGAGGAAAGCTCCTTCAGAATGGGCTGGAAGGCAGCCAAGGACCTGGGCTCCTGGGGGCATGCAGCATTCCAGCCTGGGCACTTAAAGCACTTGGGAATAATGATTGGCTTACAAGGGGTTCCATAGTACCTTGTCACTGCTAATCCGGAGAAAGGCTACCTGCCTTTCTTGTAATCCACGTCTAGTATAATGGGGTAACCCAGTGCCCCTCAGAACCTGGGTGTGAAGATATGAAGTAATGCTGGTTCTGTTGGGAAAGGAACTGCTTTCTAACTTACTGAATACAAGACAAAATTAGCAAAGAAAAAACACTTATTCAAACATTTGTATCGTCACAGTTAATGGAAAAAAAGGAAAACAAAAGAACACACCAATCAGAAGTCAATCCAAGGAGTATATTGAAAGCATTATTTTTTTCTTGTTCCATTTTATAGTGTATAGATGACACTAATAGGCTGCCACAAGTAATAAACGAACAAAACGGCGCAAGTGCTGAGGTGACAAGGTGCAAAAAAGTGCTGGTTGTGAACAGGATATATACAGTGCTGCATTGCTGGTTAAAAATGATAATTTGAGATGACATCCATCCCTAGATGCATAAATCTCTGAGCCACTTGGGATTTGAATTTCCTTATGACGTGGAGCAGGGAGAATAGGGTCAGGATTATGAGAAGTGTGTCGAAGTTTCGACCCAAATGTGTGCAAATTGTCAGTAGTCAGGGAGGGACTTCCTCAGGACAGAAGGAACACAGGGACAAGCCTGTACAATTTAAAGGGAAGTATTAGATTGGTGTGATGGACAATGAATGAATGAGAAAGGACCAACCCGGTAGGTGGACAATGACCTACCCGAATTATGGTAATGGAAACCTCAACCATCTTCAAGGTATGATCCACCGTATAGTTGGATTCATAAGAGGAATGAATCATGCGAGGTCCTAGTTTGGATGAGTGAGTCTGAGGTAGTGAAGAATCACATCAAGAGGCGGCATGGTTGAAAGCTGTAGTGAAAATGGCTAAGCATCAGCTGAGTTAAACATTCTCACCGCGTGGCAAAAATCCTCGTGGGGTGCCTAGAACAGTAGCAGCCTTGCATGCAACAAAAGGGCCACAGTGGATGCGGGCGAGGAGGTAGTGGCAAATGTGGGGTCTTGGTTGTCATGGGACCGCCATGGTGCCTTACAGAGAAAAATCTAAGGTGAACTAGACAGTCAGCCCGCTGGTGAATGAGAAGCGCGGTGGCATTTTTAAGGAATCAGGTGACTTGGCATTTTGAAGAAGAAGACAGGCGCGATCATGCAGCTGTGGTGCCTAATCTAGAGACTCCTTGTCATTCCTAGTGTGTTTAATGTAAAGAAGTGATGCGAGCGCATGCGGCTTCGATGCCTTAAAGAGAGGAATAAGTTGAACTAGAAGCGCGGTGGCGATTTATAAAGAAGAAAATAATCTGGTAAATTTGCGTTAGAATGAAGACAGGCGAGCTCATGCAGCTGTAACGTGAATTCCAGAAGCTCTATTTAAGTAAAGAACCGGATGAAATAAAGCCGCACGAGTAAAAAGAGAGTGGTGTGGCCGGGCCAACACGTGCTGCTGTGGTGCCTAATTATGAGACCAAGTGCAGGCTCTTTAAGCGAGGAGCACAGTGGTGTTTGAAAAGGGGGAAGAAGTCGGACCAGCACATGTTGCTGAGGTGCATTATGGATAGAACGAATTGACCAAATCTGGAGGAAGTGGCAAGCGAGCGCGTGAATTAAATAACTGCCACGCAAGCTGAACAGAAAGGAAAGGTGGTGGTTTTAGAGACGGCAACCAAGCGCGTGATTGCTAAGACTGTCAGTGCCTGTGATTGCCAATTCGGGTGAAAAAGTCATGGGACGGCATGCGAGCGCTTAAGTGCTAAAGTTATACAATGCCTGTCAAAGTCTTTGGGGGAAAGAACAGCATGAAAAAACGTCTTACCTCTCCTGGTGCTGCTCATGTAATGAACCGAGAGCGCCCGGGGCGGTAGACCGGTTAAGTACGCTGCAGCTGCAGGTGATTAGTTCAATTGAGGCTACCTGCAGCCCTGACACGTGCTGCCAGCAGTGTCATTGCTGTGCTAGGGGAGTGTGAACAATTCTCAGTGGAATTAAAAAACGCACAGAGTGGTGTGTTTTGAGGCAATGTCATTGCTGTGCTAGATGAGTATGAGCAACTCTTTGTGGAATTGCAAAGCACACAGAGAGGTGCGTGTAGAGGGGGTTGCGCCCTAAGTAAGAAAGTGACAGGCAATTGCTTTTGATATTGTCATACGGATAAGGCACGTGTATGCCAAGATATTTCATTTGATATTGTCACATGAAAGACACACAGAGAGGATTGTGGGGAAGAAATTACGATCTGAGCCCCAAACATTGGCAAACAATTGCTGTAGATGTTATCACATGGAAAAGTCAATTATGCACAATAATTTACAATTTCTGGCAAAATAACTGCATTGTCCTTAGGGTTGGCCACATTGAATGTCAAATTATGCACAATAATATACAATTTCTGGCAAATAACCGCATTGTCCTTCGGGTTGGCCGCATTGAATGTCAGTGTACATGTTAACAAATGTAAGGCACAAAGCTAGGTCAATCTATATAATGAAACTAAAATAGGTGCAATTTTACACATATGTCTCATTTGAACAATCTAATGCAGTATGGAATAATATACAAGTGGTATTGTTTTAGATGCGGACACCTAAATGAATCTAACAATTTGTTAAGCCAGTTTGACATAAGCTAAAGATCTCTAGTACGGTACTTTTTGGAAAAAACTAGTTTGCCAAGAGCTAAAGATCTATAGTACGGACAATGAAGTATATGATATAAACACGTGTTGGTTTAGACACAGTCTCCTAAATGCAAATTCCTTTTACATATCGTAGATGTGTTGTGTTGTGTTGTACAGTTGTTTGTGGTGTTGCTGGGAGTCCATATATATGTATAGATGACAATGGATCGATAATGTGATACGCTGTGGGTGTGTATAGGATTACCTTCTAATTAGGAGGCCAAGCTGTCTACTGGTCTCTTTCAGTTCGTTCAGACCATTGTTCACAGTATCGAGTAAGTGGGTCCACTTGCATTCTTTGAAATTGAGTGAAGAAGCTAGGTCACCACCCCTCGACTGTGGAAGGACCCTTTCAAGCACCACCACCTGATGTCGTCTGATTGGTGGTTCTTTTCAAGAAAGTGTTCTACCAAGGGTGCTCCCTGGGACTTGCAGCTCAATCTGCTGCAATGCTGTAGAATTCTGTTCTTGACTTTCTGTGTAGTCTGCCCGATTTAGAGTTTGTCACAAGGACACTTGACGGCATAGATGACGTTGGTGCTATTGCAGTTGGTAAGATGTGAGAGTTGAAATGTACGTCCTTGGTACATGAAAGTAGCGCCTTCAACTGTGGTTTTGCATGCCTTGCATCTACTGCATTTAAAGTGGCCTGTGAGTGCAGGTAGTTGCAGTTGTGTCCTAATGTCAGGAGGACTTGGTGGTGCCAGGTATGCGCTAACAACGTGGTCACGTACATTTTTCGCTCTTTTGAAGGCAAAGACAGGGTCACAGGCGGTGTTGATTTCAGAGGCCACCAGGTTCCAATATTTTTTGATTATTTTCTTGACTTCCTGTCTTCTTGTGTTAAATGGAGTTACACAAACTAATTTCTCTTCCATGTCCGTTTTAGTTCTTACTTACAGCAGGGTTTCTCTGGGACAGTACCAGGCCCTCTTCCTTGCGTGGTTCAACAAGCCTTTGGGGTAGCCCCTCTCTCTCATCCGTGTGATCAAGATGCCAGTCTCTTTGAAGAAGTCTGATCTGTGCGAGCAGTTCCTCCTGAGCCCGAGGAACTGACCGTACGGTAAATTGTCCCACAGGCTTCTCGGATGGTGTGAAGAGTATTTCAGGAGGGTATTGTGTTCCGTTTCTTTTCTGTACAGGGTAGTGTAGATCAGCCCCGCTTCAATCTTGATGTGAAGGTCCAGGAAGCAGATAGATTCTCTGCCGTGATTCATGGTGAATTGAATATCAGGCGATCTTTCATTAAGCCAATTGAAGAAGTCCATCAGGTTTTGTTCGGTCCCCTTCCAGACCATGATGACATCATCAATATATCGCTTCCAAAGCGTGATGTTATCGATGTAGGGATTGTTCATGTCGTATATATGCTTGTCCTCATATTGATCCATATACAGGTTCACCAGGCTGGGAGGAAACCCTGCTCCCATGGCCACTCCCTTGCATTGTAAGGAGAAGATGTTTTGGAAGATGAAGAAGTTCCGCATCATGGCGATCTCAAGGAGGCTTATCACAAAATCAGTGGGTATTCAATGTGGAGTCGGTCTCTGGTTCAGCACTTTACGTATGCAGGCGATTGGTCTTGGGGAATGCTGGTGTATAATGAGGATGCATCCAGAGTGACAAGGAACTGTGTTAATGTATCAAACGGCTGGTTTTCCAAGATCTGGATATTATGCATGGTATCACGTACATAGGATCTGGTTTCCATGACCCATGGTTGTAAGAACCAGTCAATGAATTGGTTCAGTGGTTCTAAGATGGAGCCACACCGGCATATAATGGGTCTTCCTGGAGGATGAGTCAAGTTTTTGTGAATCTTCGGAAGAGTGTAAATGGTTGGTGTTCTGGGGTGTTTTTTTATTGAGAAAGTTGTATTCGGGTTCACTCAGATATCCATCTTCCAAACCTTTCAAGGTGAGTTGATGGATCAGATCTTGTGTTTCCTTGGTTGGGTCTTTGTTCAGTTTGGTGTAGCTATCCTGGCATTCCAATTGGCGTTGTATCTCTGCAATATAGTTAACTGTGTTCTGTACCACCACTACACCTCCCTTGTCGGCTGTCTTTATGACTATCGCTGTATTATTTTTCAAGGAGCTCAGGTCTTGTTTTTCTTCTTTGGTTATGTTGTGGCGAATGTACTTGCTATTATCCCAGAGGGACATGACCTCCGTCAGTACGAACTGTTCAAATGCCATTATCTTCTGGCTCATCATGTATGCAGTAGGGGTGAAGGTGGAGAGTAGTTTGAAGCCAGTGGCAGTTGGTTGCTTGACAGTTGGGTCGTGGTTCCGTAAATAAAATTTCATTCGAAATATTTCTGAAGAATTGCTCTAACTCAAGTTTCGTTTTGAAGGAATCAGGTGGTGTGGTGGGTATGAAGGAGAGACCTTTTGCCAGGATAGAACCTTCTGCTGGTGATAAAGTATGATGGAAATATTGATGATGGGGTTGGATTGATCCAAGTTGGAATCAGGGGGGGTAATGTCATCAATAGGCAATTGTCCGGCATTTTGATCGCCGTCAATGTCTTCTTGCACAAGCGTGTGGTTGTCTTCAACGGTATTTTCATCACGCTTAACCAGGCCTGCGAAGGTGTTAGTCGTGGTGGGGTTCAGTTCCATTGGGCAGTGTGTTTCCGGAGTAAGGGCCACAGCAGGCAAGTGTTCTACCACCTGTAGGTTTGCCTTCTTGTTTGGATCTCCCTGTGGCTCTCCTGGGGGTAGAAGTCGATCCTGTTGTTGCCTCTTTGTGTGTTGCCCTCTCTGTTCCATCTCTTTGGCCTGTCCCATCCAGTCTCTTGGTTTCGGCCTCTGTTGGATGGCCATGGTCGGTCCTCTCAAAAAGGGGAGGAGGAAGAAGCAGAAGAGGGACCGCTGTATGTGTCATAATATCTTTGGCCTTGATTGTATTGGCGGGGTCCTCCACTTGTGCTTGGTGGTTCCGATTCACTATCTGAGTTGCTACCAATTGATGAGTCAGAGAAGGTGGTGAACCTTCTCGGGCCTTGTCTTCCTCTGTGTGTAAAGAAGCCTTGACTATCTTGCTGGTAGTAATCGTCAGCCAAGTATGGGTACGTGATTTTTTGTCGTAGCCCCTGACGTCTTTGTTCAATTTATCCAATTTCTTATTCAGGGTAATAGTGTTGAATTCGGCAATCACTTTTTCAGCACATTCCAGGGCGTCTTTGGTTTTGGTGAGAGCCCTATCCTTTAGTATCTCTTTCTTTAAGTCTGCGATCTCTTGTCCAAGCTTTTTCACCTATTCTAGAGCAGTTTCCACGCCTAACACCATCCAGTGTCTGGAGCAATTGTTTGCAACAAAGCTGAATCCTTCTCAAAATGTTGGTAGGTCTATGAAGATTGCTGGTTCGTTTCTCACTTGTAGACCCTTGGGGATAATGTTAGCCTGTAAATATTTTGCATGGAGGTTTCCGTGTAGGCGTGATCTCACCAATTTCTTTTCCAGTCTCTCTAGTTTGGCCAATTTCTCACTGAGGGTGTTGTCTAGTGGAGGAAGCCCGGGACCCAATAGGTTGAGTTCAGTCTGGTCGTTGATCAATTTGGCGATATATTCCTCACTGTAGGATAGTGTTTCTTTGTCTGACATAATCAAAATGAATCTATGCCATTCACTTAATGAAATACAGACCCTCGCAGGTATGCACCTGCACCAATATACGTCTAGTATAATGGGGTAACCCAGTGCCCCTCAGAACCTGGGTGTGAAGATATGAAGTAATGTTGGTTCTGTCGGGAAAGGAATTGCTTTCTAACTTACTGAATGCAAGACAAAATTAACAAAGAAAAAACACTTATTCAAACATTTGTATCGTCACAGTCAATGGAAAAAAAGGAAAACCAAAGGACACGCCAATCATGAGTCAATCCAAGGAGTATATTGAAAGAATAATTTTTTTCTTTTTCCAGTATAGATGACACTAATAGGCTGCCACAAGTAATAAACAAACAAAACGGCGCAAGTGCTGAGGTGACAAGGTGCAAAAAAGTGCTGGTTGTGAACAGGATATATACAGTGCTGCATTGCTGGTTAAAAATGATCATTTCAGATTACATCCATCCCTAGATGAAAAAATCCCTGAGCCACTTGGGATTTGAATTTCCTTATGACGTGGAGCAGGGAGAATAGGGTCAGGATTATGACAAGTGCGTCGACGTTTTGACCCAAATGTGTGCAAATTGTCAGTAGTCACGGAGGGTCTTCCTCAGAACAGAAGGAACACAGGGACAGCCTGTAAAATTTAAAGGGAAGTATTAGATTGGTGTGATGGACAATGAATGAATGAGAAAGGACCAACCCGGTAGGTGGACAATGACCTACCCGAATTATGGTAATGGAAACCTCAACCGTCTACCATCTTCAAGGTATGATCCACTGTATAGTTGGATTCATAAGAGGAATGAATCATGCAAGGTCCTAGTTTGGATGAGTGAGTCTGAGGTAGTGAAGAATCACATCAAGAGGCGGCACGATTGAAAACTGTAGTGAAAATGGCTAAGCATCAGCTGAGTTAAACATTCTCACCGCATGGCAAAGATCCTCGTGGGGTGCCTAGAACAGTAGCACCCTTGCATGCAACAAAAGGGCCACAGTGGATGCAGGCGAGGAGGTAGTGGTCTTGGTTGTCATGGACCGCCAAGGTGCCTTACAGAAATCTAAAGGTGAACTAGACAGTCAGCCCCGCTGGTGAACGAGAAGCTCGGTGGCGTTTTTAAGGAATCAGGTGACTTGGCATTTTGAAGAAGAAGACAGGCGCGATCATGCAGCTGTGGTGCCTAATCTAGAGACTCCTTGTCATTCCTAGTGTGTTTAATGTAAAGAATTGATGCGAGCACATGCGGCTTCAATGCCTTAAAGAGAGGAATAAGTTGAACTAAAAGCACAGTGGCGTTTTATAAAGAAGAAAAGAATCTGGTAAATTTGCGTTAGAATGAAGACAGGCGAGATCATGCAGCTGTAACGTGAATTCCAGAGGCTCTATTTAAGTAAAGAACCGGATGAAATAAAGCTGCGTGAGAAAAAAGAGAGTGGTGTTACTGGGCCAACACGTGCTGCTGTGGTGCCTAATTATGAGACCGAGTGCAGGCTCTTAAGCGAGGAGTACAGTGGTGTTTGAAAAGGGGGAAGAAGTCGGACCAGCACATGCTGCTGAGGTGCATTATGGATAGAACGAATTGACTGAATCTGGAGGAAGTGGCAAGCGAGCGCGTGAAGTAAATAACTGCCACGCAAGCTGAACACAAAGGAAAGGTGGTAGTTTTAGAGACGGCAACCAAGGCCGTGATTGCTAAGACTGTCAGTGCCTGTGATTGCCAATTTGGGTGAAAAAGTCATGGGACGGCATGCGAGCGCGTAAGTGCTAAAGTTATACAATGCCTGTCAAAGTCATTGGGGGAAAGACCAGCATGAAAAAACGTCTTACCTCTCCTGGCGCTGCTCGTGTAGTGAACCGAGAGTGCCCTGGGCGGTAGACCGGTTAAGTACACTGCCGCTGGGTGCAGCCCGCACACCTGCAAGTGATTAGTTCAATTGAGGTTAACTGCGGCCCTGACACGTGCTGCCAGCAGTGTCATTGCTGTGCTAGGGGAGTTTGAGCAATTCTCAGTGGAATTAAAAACCGCACAGAGCGGTGTGTTTTGAGGCAATGTCATTGCTGTGCTAGATGAGTATGAGCAACTCTCTGTGGAATTGCAAAGCGCACACAGAGGTGCGTGTAGAGGGGGTTGCGCCCTAAGTAAGAAAGTGACAGGCAATTGCTTTTGATATTGTCATACGGATAAGGCACATGTATGACAAGATATTTCATTTGATATTGTCACATGAAAGACACACAGAGAGGATTGTGGGGAAGAAATTACGATCTGAGCCCCAAACATTGGCAAACAATTGCTGTAGATGTTATCACATGGAAAAGTCAATTATGCACAATAATATACAATTCCTGGCAAAATAACTGCATTGTCCTTAGGGTTGGCCACATTGAATGTCAATTATGCACAATAATATACAATTTCTGGCAAAATAACCGCATTGTCCTTAGGGTTGGCCGCATTGAATGTCAGTGTACATGTTAATAAAAGTAAGGCACAAAGCTAGGTCAATGTATGTAATGAAACTAAAATAGGTGCAATCTTACACATATGTCTCATTTGAGCAATCTAATGCAGTATGGAATAATATACAAGCTGTATTGTTTTAGATGCGGACACCTAAATGAATTTAACAATTTGTTAAGCCAGTTTGACATAAGCTAAAGATCTCTAGTACGGTACTTTTTGGAAAAACCAGTTTGACAAGAGCTAAAGATCTATAGCACTGACAATGAAGTATATGATATAAACACATGTCGGTTTAGACACAGTCTCCTAAATGCAAACTCCTTCTACATATCGTAGATGTGTTGTGTTGTACAGTTGTTTGTGGTGTTGCTGGGAGACCATATATATGTATAGATGACAATGGATCGATAATGTGATACCCTGTGGGTGTGTACAGGATTACCTTCTAACTAGGAGGCCAAACTGTCTACTGGTCTGTTCCAGTTCGTTCAGACCATTGTTCACAGTATCGAGTAAGTGGGTCCACCTGCATTCTTTGAAATTGAGTGAAGAAGCTAGGTCACCGTCCCTCGACTGTGGAAGGACCCTTTCAAGCACCCACCACCTGATGTCCTCTGATTGGTGGTTCTTTTCAAGAAAGTGTTCTACCAAGGGTGCTCCCTGGGACATGCAGCGCAATCTGCTGCAATGCTGTAGAATTCTGTTCTTGACTTTCTGTGTAGTCTGCCCGATTTAGAGTTTGTCACAAGGACACTTGATGGCATAGATGACGTTGGTGCTATTGCAGTTGGTAAGATGTGAGAGTTGAAATGTACGTCCTTGGTACGTGAAAGTAGCGCCTTCAACTGTGGTTTTGCATGCCTTGCATCTACTGCATTTAAAGTGGCCTGTGAGTGCAGGTAGTTGCAGTTGTGTCCTAATGTCAGGAGGATTTGATGGTGCCAGGTATGCGCTAACAACGTGCGTTCACATACATTTTTCGTTCTTTTGAAGGCAAAGACAGGGTCACGGGCGGTGTTAATTTCAGAGGCCACCAGGTACCAATAATGTTTGATTATTTTCTTGATTTCCTGGCTTCTTGTGTTAAATGTAGTTACACAAACTAATTTCTCTTCCATGTCCGTTTTAGTTCTTACTTCCAGCAGGGTTTCTCTGGGACAGTACCAGGCCCTCTTCCTTGCGCGGTTCAACAATCCTTTGGGGTAGCCCCTCTTTCTCATCCATGTGATCAAGATGTCGGTCTCTTTGAAGAAGTCTGATCTGTGCGAGCAGGTCCTCCTGAGCCTGAGGAACTGACTGTACGGTAAATTGTCCCGCAGGCTTCTCTGATTGTGTGAAGAGTATTTCGGTAGGGTATTGCGTTCCGTTTCTTTTCTGTACAGGGTAGTGTAGATCAGCCCCACTTCAATCTTGATGTGAAGGTCCAGGAAGCAGATAGATTCTCTGCCGTGATTCATGGTGAATTGAATATCAGGTGATCTTTCATTAAGCCAATTGAAGAAGTCCATCAGGTTTTGTTCGGTCCCCTTCCAGACCATGATGACATCATCAATATATCGCTTCCAAAGCGTGATGTTATCGATGTAGGGATCGTGCATGTCGTATATATGTTCGTCCTCATATTGATCCATATACAGGTTCGCCAGGCTGGGAGCAAACCCTGCTCCCATGGCCACTCCCTTGCATTGTAAGTAGAAGATTTTTTAGAAGATGAAGAAGTTCCGCATCATGGTGATCTCAAGGAGGCTTATCACAAAATCAGTGGGTATCCAATGTGGAGTTGGTCTCTGGTTCAGAACTTCACGTATGCAGGCGATTTCTTGGTCTTGGGGAATGCTGGTGTATAATGAGGATACATCCAGAGTGACAAGGAACTGCATTGATGTTTCTTGTAATCTTGTTTCTTGTAATCCATGCACACCAAATGGAGAACAAAGTCCAGGGCCGGGGCTTCCACCCTAGGCCTGCTGGAGCTCTCACCTGGGGCTCAGTAAGAGCTTCTTAACCCTGGCAGGCAGGTAGGCCTTCCTGGGCCTGCAGATCCCTTCCTGGGCCCCAGTTGACATGGTGGGGGGGGGGAAGGTAGACCAGAACTGGGGGCTTCCACCCCCGGGCCCACTGGAGCTATGAGTCCTTTCTGGGCCTGCAGGACCCCGTACTGGGCACGTTGAGAGACAGTGGGCTGGAGAATGGAGCCTAAGGCCAGGGGTTTCCACCCACAGGCCTGCCGGAGCTCTGACCCAGGTCCTAGTCAGAGCTTCATAATCCAGGCAGGCAGTGGAGGCCTTCCTCAGACTGCAGGATCCTCTCCCGGGCTCCATGTGGCACGACGGGTCAGGTACGGATACCAAGGGCAGGGGATTTCCACCCCTGGGCAAGTCATTGCTCTGACCCATGTCTAGGGGTCCGGTCAGATCTTCTTAACCCAGGCAGTCAGGGGAGACCTCCCCAGGCCTGCAGGACCATGTATCAGGCACTTCGATACACAGCAGGCCGGGAAACAGAGTCCAGGGCCGGGGGCTTCCACCCTGGGGTCAGCCGGAGCTCTGACCTGGGGCCCGGTCACAGCTTCTTAAATGAGGCAGGCATGGGAGGCCTCCCTGAGCAGTTTGCGACCCAGTGACCCACAAAAGAAAGCTGAGGGCTGGGGGCTTTCCCACCACTTCGACCCCAGGACCAGCCGGAGTGCTGGGGCCCGTTCAAAGTTTCTTCACCCCACGAAACCCTCCCCAGGTCTGCGGGACCCCCTCCCAGGCACTTTGAGACATGGTGAGCTAGAGAATGCAACCAAGGGCCAGAGGCTTCCACTTCCTGGCCTGCCAGAGCTCTGGCCTGGGGCCCAGTCAGAACTTCTTAAGCCTGGTAGGCACATGAGACCTCCCCCAAGCCTGCAGAACTCCTTCCAGGGCACTTTGCAACACAGTAGGCTGAAGAATGGAGCCCGGGGTCGGATGCTTCCAGCCCCAGCCAGCTGGAGCTCTGACTCTGGGTCCTTGAGAGCTTCTTCACCCAGCCAAGCAAGGGAGCCCTCCTGGGGCCTGAGTGACTCCGTCCCAGCTGCTTGGAGACACAGGAGCCCAGGACTGGGGCTTCCAAACTAGGTCAACTAGAGCTCTGACCCAGGGCCCGGTCACAGGTTCTTCACCCAGCCAGGTAGGGGAGCCCTCCCCTGGCATTTTGTGACCCGACAGGCTATGCGCATGTACCTGGGGTCCTCACCCTTAGCCTGCCAGAGCAATACCCATTTTTGACGTGTGAGAGGGAGACATTAGAGAGAATGTATCTGGCCTTCCTGAGCTCTGTCTGGACTTGACACTTCAAATGAGCCCACACTGGGACTTCAAGAGCAGCTCAGAATTCTGAACATTGAGTCACATGAAGGAAATAACGTGTTTCGTTTATTTATTTTAAGTACAAGCATCCACAGTGACATTAGCATGGCACATTTTGCACCACCCATGTAGGCATGGTAAATGACTCGTAATTATCGTTTCCAACAACCCTCCATTTAAGGAATGGATCTAAGGAATGCAAAATAGCTTTTTTGCATGTGATGAACACTATTTAAAGGATAGTACCTCAGCATGATAGTAGGACCTAAAAGAAGCGTGATTAGCTTTAAATAAGCAGTTTAGAGAATGATCTTCAGACAAAAAGGCAATCTGTCAATAACATTAAAATAATTTCCCCTCATAAGTCGTATTTTATCATCCTTAGGCGGCATTTGGTTTAGAATTAAACTCACTTCAAGATGAAAAGACTCCATTTCCACGAGCAATCACCATGGCCATTAAAGGAATGTTTGAACAACGCAAACCCTTCGTACAGGTTTGTGGAGACACAATTTCTTCATTCTTCTCTGTTACCTATATGTTTGTGTGGCCCTCAAATCCTAGCAATATGGAATCAACTTTTCTCATTATGTCCTGCTAAAGTGGTACCCTGGAAACCGACAGCTGGTAAAAGATGTGCGGGAGAGCATAAGGCTGCTGCGCCGAACAGGAAAAGAATGCATCGAGCGCAGGAAGAAGGCCCTCGCCAATGGGGAGGAGATACCAATGGATATTCTAACACAGATTCTGAAAAGCGAAGGCAAGCTAAACTTTTATTGTTATTATCTTTGGTTTATAGTGTTAAAGGTGAAAGATTTCAAATGCAATATAAGGGAGACATGAGTTTAGGTGTACTTCAACTAAAGAGAGTGATGGAAACCCTAGCTGGAGTTACCAGTTGAGTATTTCTGTTTCACGTCGGCCAACTCTGAATGAGCCGGTAAGCCCGCATCTTGGGCATGCCAGAAGGCATGGTATCATTATTTTAATGTGTGAGAGTATCTATGCGGGCCTTCTGCATAACTCCAAAAACGGCTGTAAGCAGTGTGTAGCCTCTGAGTGTGGTACCAAGAAAAGCAAAATATGAACAAGACAGCTGTGAGGGTAAAATCGAGCTTTTTAAGAGTTAGTTTATTGTGTGCATTACTGGAATGAACAGTGATCTTAGATCTGTGTGTCAAATCCATCATGTATATCAAGATGCAAATATATACTTATTGGTACAAACTGCCTTTTTTAAATAGGCCAAGCCCAAACCATTAATTGATTTAAAAACCAGCAGGATTGCCATGCCTCTTTACGTCACTGTAGGAAGCTGGCTCTGTATGTACTATACCAAAGTAAGGTATAGTGTGCACAGAGTTCAGTGGATCCCCAAAGGTAGGCAGAGGCTAAAGTAGATAATACTTTACTCTCTATTTGTGGTAGTGTAGGCGAGCAGCAAGGCTTTATCAGAAGTTAGTGTTAAGCATTTATTGTACACACTCAGGCAAGAAATGATTTCACACACTCAAAGCGTGAACTCTGACCAATTTGTTTTGTATAAAAATATTATTGAGTTGTATTTTATTTCTAGAACCAGGCCAGGCCTGGTGCAGGTAAGTGAAATAATACTTTGCAAAAACAATACAGTTGAATGTAGTTGTATGGACTTGTTTTGTATACAGGTAGGTCAATTATTTAGAAACAGTTGAGATTACTTTTCAGTTACTTTGCAGGTACTGTATGATTACTTTTCCGATTACTTTTTGGATTACTTTTCTTACTCAGAGTGATATGCCTAGATATCACACTGGGACATTTCCTAGATAAAAGTTAGGTAAAACAGTATTTCTCAAAACACAGTTTCTTGGGGTCTTCTACAAAACACCCTCCACACAGAAGAATTTCAGAGGAAAACAGTCAATGGAATCCTATGGAGGAAAATAGGGTTATTGTTTTGCAGGTAAGTAAACGGTCTTGAGGGGTGAGTTCCTGGAGCGAGAACAACGGTTCCCCAGGGTCAAGGATGCACTCAAAGAGCACTCTCAGCGGCAACAGGGCAGCCGGATGCAGAGTGCTGAGGCCCAATGTTATCCAAAGGGGGCTAGGGGGCCTCCGGTTGATGGCTGCTCACGGGCACGCCACTTGGATGTGGGAGCAAAGCTCCTAGGGTTTAGCTCAGGGCAAAGGGGGATCCGAGTTAGCACTCAAGGTGCACCCACAGTGGCACAGGGGTGGCCGGGTATGGAAAAGGAGACACCCCTCTAAGGAAAGCTATAGGTCAGGGAGAAAAGGGGGAAATTACAATGAACACAGAGAATAATATGTCTCCCTCTAGACCTCTATTTCTTGGCCTTCTAGAATAAATCTGAGTGGGTTACACATACATTTTGTGAAACATCATGGATGCAGCACCATCTTTTTACTCAAAAAATTTTATTTATTCAATTTAGTTGGTATTTGCATTTACTTGAATTGATAATATCAAAACATAAAGGATTTTTAATCTAAAAAGACATACATAGTCATAAAAAATTTTTTATCGCAAACTTTTCTTTTTTTATACATTTGTTCATAAACCAGCAATTTCATATCTTTGTGTACACAATCAATATAGTGCTCATCACTGAACCCCTATGATAATACCATACACTCTAATCACATGAGCAGAATCACATTCACACTCATTCACACCAATCAAACTGGCAAACAACCCCAAAACAATACATAACCATCCTGGTCAGAAGGGGATATAGATATTATAACTCTCCATGACCGAGTCGTGGGTTGAGCGCATATAGTATGGTCGACGCGCATTTCGGTGGAATGTATCCGATGTGGACCACCTTCTTCAGGACCTTCTCAAAACATATATCCTTCACCTAATGGTAGGGGTACCTAAAAATATTTAAACAGTATGTTTCAATAACCCATATAACTCTAATACATTTCAAATTGATTGGACCAAAATCTCATCCCAACAAGGCAAAGAAAACACAAGGAGACCAATGTGTTTAAGATGAAGTATACAGAAGTAGAAAAGTTTAAGAAAATTAGAAAAAGTTGTAGAACAAGTATTTTAATGAGGTGCAAGACTATTCCATTCTTAGTTACTGGAAGGTTCATGATAATTTACAGGACATCAACGCCACCAAGATGTAAAAAGAAAGGAAATTGGTGCACAGAGACATCGAAGTGCAAAAAGGTTTAACTTCTGGTATTCCGTGTTATGCTTTATCGGCGCCATGTCATGCTTGCCAACTACTGGCTACAAGCGTGCATCCAAAGAGACTCCCAAGTCACTTACAAATACTAATGATGCAAGAGAAATGCTAAAATGGTTGCCGCCTTTCAAGTTGGCCAGCTATTGGTAAATGTACTGGATCAGTTCTGGATGACTCCTATTGGGATAGGGTTCTGTTGAACCTGCGTATACT
This sequence comes from Calotriton arnoldi, assembly GCA_963921515.1. Taxonomy (NCBI): domain Eukaryota; kingdom Metazoa; phylum Chordata; class Amphibia; order Caudata; family Salamandridae; genus Calotriton; species Calotriton arnoldi. The sequence continues at coordinate 1,062,203 of CAWUFW010002753.1, forward strand.
ATTTCATAACAAGAGAAAATAGAGACTGATGTAAGGGTGGGCGAAGTTGGCGGAGTACCACTACGCAGAATTCTAGAGTTGGTCCGTAACATCTCATCCCAATTAATGAAACAGAAACCTCACATACCTTTGGTTAAACAAGTAACTCTATCTTTACATGCTAAAATGCATATAGTCATCTCACAAAAGTGAAAATGAAAATATAGTACGCAGTGAGAGAGGTGATGATTTTGGGGTCCTTCCTAAACTAGGGAGAGAAGAAAGCAGATGCCTTGAACACAAAGAGCACATCACGCTGAACGATTCGGTGGTGGTCCCATCCTCCTAGGACCACCCCAAGCACAGTTATGGGCAAAAATACAATCCCAACCAAAGGCCCTGCAAAGCATTATGGGACGAGATTCTAGAGTGCAGTGAATATTATAGTATCCAATATCAAAACATTCCTCAAGCCAGTGGTTCTCCCGGCTCAGCTGAGAGCTAATACTATAATATTCACTGCATCTTCCAAGTTAAAAGAATCCTGAGCAAAATTCTCATTCAAGAGTTCCTGGCAGAGTTAATCCCTAAGAACTCTTCTTCATGTCTTTTGCCTATCTATTCGGTTGAACTCTATTCAGTTGAGCTGGCAGAACTGGGATTTTATCATACATTGCTTAATCTAAGCCTAGGCCATGCATTTATGCTTGTCATTGACTTCTGGCTGACAAAAATACATATTAATGCATACATTTCCCACTTTTTTAAAAGTAAAAAGATATTCAAAATTTGTAGTCAAATTGATCACTGCCTCCTTTACCACAGATAAGATAGACAATGGTAATCTGTCTATGATTACAGAAATTTGAGGATCAAGTATTCAGTGGGACGCAAGAAGACTATTGTGGGTTTGCAAAGTGAGGCACGATAAAGGAATTATGAGCCATAACCAATTTAGCAACACAGAAAAAATGGAGCTAAGGGGTGTCAAAACTATCGAAGGTATGGAATCAAAATGGAGTTACCGACATAAAAAGACTGAAAATCTTCTATTAGAGCAAAAGAAGCACAGGTGCAGATCCGGCTATGGTGAAAGATATGATTTGTTGTCAATTTACAATGTTTAGAATGCTTGCTTCTTTAGGTGTATTCTTCAGAGGCATTTCTTATTTAACCAGAATACTTATTCTACTTGTAGAACTGGAAGAGAAATGTGATCAGGAAATTATGCTGGACAACTTTGTTACTTTCTTCATTGCTGGTTAGTAGTGACGTCACTTAATTAATTTTTTTAGACTATTGTGTTCATTAAAAGTTTTGGATGTGGCAAATAGCTCTCCAGAGGTTATAACCCATAAAATGTTCAAAGGCTTTTAACAAATAAACATCACCAAAATGTGGAACATTATGTGTAAGGGGCAGCATTGCAAACAGATGTATACAAACTTTAATTTGACATATCTGTGTATAGATGCCCTTTTTTCTTTAGTTACAAATTCACAAAGCATGCAACGTTTATTAGACTGTTGTATGGACACTGAGAAGTTCTGTCAAATGTCTGTCCTTGCTGCTTTCACCATTATACAGCAATATATTTAACACGAAACTGTTACAATTTCATTATTTTGTGTTATTCCACTCTATTTATTGCCCTATGTACCAAACTGTAAACTTGAATTAATACGTTATTCTAAAGAGTACCGGATGTGCAAAACTACACCCATGCAAAAGGAAAGCACAAAAAATTATTTTCAAGATGACTTTTCGAGTGAATGTCAAGAAAACTGTAGTCACTAAAAAATATGTATCTCAGAGGATGAAAATTAGTTTCGCTAGACTGTGTGCTGATTCTACTGTGGACATAACCACCATTCAGTCAGCACTGGAGGTTGAGCACAGAACCTGGACTTTTGCCAGACCCTGCACCAAACAGTTTCTCTATGTATTTTTGGCACATGGCCTGGCCATCAGCCTGGTTCCAGGCCAACCCCTTATAGAGATGCAATCCACTGCCTTTGCCATTGCACAACGGACTTTGAGCATAGGACATGGCCTTCAGCTAAGCCCTGCACCCAAGCCTTTTGTGTACATAACTAAGTGTGTATAGCCTTTGGCCATGCAAAGGAGTGGTTGGGCGAAGAGTCTGGCCTTTAGTCCATATCCTTGTGTTTCCAGTGTCTAGATTTGAGTAGTATTAGCAGGTCTATGGGCTCATCTGCAAATCCTGTGCTGAAGACAGTGAGTGTTGTTGATTTTGTCCGATGTATATATCTCTCTTGGACCTCAGGATATCGTCTCTATGGTAAGGGGATGCTCTCCCTGGAGTATATATCCACTGAAATTTTCCTGTGATGTGGGGGTGGAAGCCATTTGCATATGTCTACCACTGTGTAATGGCAGGAGCAGCAAAATCTGCAAATCTGGATCCTAGAATCCAGATCTTTGAATATATCAAATCTGAATGTGTATCCTATAATCCAGATGCACGAATTCCATGACAAAAATGGAGAGGGGAGAGGGTAATTTTACATTTTTGGTGGCTGTATCTGCCCATCTGGGACAACCCACTTCCTAAGGGAGTCTTCTGCTGCCCCTTATATGTACAGTGTGTTATTTTTTGAAGGATTTATGCTTCTTTCCTTCTCATCCTGTAACACTGCCACAACAAATCTTTTCAGTTGTGGTCAGTCAGTCAGATTGCGAACATCATGGAATCATCCAACGATAACTGAATCCCCTCACTTTGGACAAAGGGAAAAATGTTCTATACTCCAGCAGGATTTTTTTTTCACATTTGCCTGACTTTGCTTCAGCTCTCAGATGTCTCTATTTTATTACATCACTTGACCTCTATTCTTTTTTTTGGTGAAAAAATGCTCAACAGACTTTCTCTAAATCTCAAAAAGATTGTTAGTTGGCAAACTTGGTGAAAATGAATCTACCATTTATTGATATAGTTGTGTCAGTTATTACCCTGTGGAAATAAATAAAACTGGAGGTTAGTACCTCTGGACCTTTTCTATTACCTTCCTACTATTATTGGTCCCTCAACAGATATTGAAAAACGTCTCCAAAATCAAGTTAAGTGTGGGTGAATCAAACTTTAGAAAAGTGCACGGAATACATAAAATGAAAATACCTGGTTGTCTCAACTTCAAACAAGACTTATACTAAATCAGGCAAGAAGATGGACATCTTCAAATAAAAACAAGAATAAGGGCTGTGACAAGAATTCTGCCTTTATCAAACTCTGTTCTTATACATGAATGACCCTCTGGTAACCTCTGAAGATGCACTATATTCTAGGTTATTATTATATATAATAACTGCCTGTTCTGTGCATTTGCACTGGGTCTTCTGGTCTCAAGAGCAAATGTTCTGCCCCATAACCCTAATACATTGCAAAACTATTACAACATATTTATTATCTATTTATTTTTTGTTTTATATAGGGCAACGTAATCCGTTAGGGTGTCAGAGCGCTTAACAGAGATATAGCGGTCCGATTGCGACAGATAGCAAGCATCATAAACTTACGCATGAAGAATAATATGAAACAGTATAAAACAGTGGACAGTAAAAGTTCTCTGTACTTACAATACTATCTGAGACTGACCGCATACGTCAAATTATAAATTATCTTTTACCATCAAAAGACTCAGAGTTCAAAGTTTAGCTGAGCACTCGCCTCAGTAGCTTAACCAGATAGGGGACCCATGAAAAGACTGTATGGATCCCAATACGGAACGATTGAGGAAGTCATTGAGGGGCCCTCTGATTACAAATCCGTAGGGAACGGAATGATGAATCAATAGATAGACTAATTAGTTGATTCTTTGTAAATAGTTATGGTAGGAATTTACCTATTAGGAAGATCTTAGCCTCCTTCTTGAATTTTGAATGGAACGGTATTCTTCTAATGTTTGGCAGTAGCGCGTTCCAGATTCTGAGTGAGGTGCCTGAGAAAGCTCTGTTGTATGTTTTCTTCTTCTGGAAGAGAGTAGGTGTCAGCACAAGATCTTTTGCACCTCCAGGAGTACCTTCCTCCTCCGGATATCATCACTTTCTGAGCAAGGTATGCCGGTTCTTTTGAGTGTAGCGCCTTATGTGTGATACAGGCCAGTTTGAGTTGTACTCTGGCTTCGTATGGTAGCCAGTTCAGAGCTTTTAAGTGCAGAGAGATGTGATCAAAATTTCTAGATCCAGTTATGAGTCTAGCGGCTGCGTTGAGACAGGCTTGTAGTGGAGCTGTTGAGATCTTGGGCAGGCCAGATAGAGTTGAACATCCATATTCGATCCTCGTGCTGACCAAGCCTGAACTGCCAATTTGTGGTCTGGCTTCTCTAGGAATGGTTTCAGTTTTCTAAGACAACTCAGGTGGTACCGGGTGTTTTTAGCCAACAAGTTGATGTGGTTCCGCATGTTCAGGTTCTTGTCCAACATGAATCCTAGTGATTTGGCTGAGTCCACTAAGATCGGGGTGCAATTAAGCGCGGTGATCAGTTTGGTCCATTCCTTTATTTCAGAAGAGATTTTGGGGGGGGAATTAATAAGAATTCTGTTTTTTTGCTCGTTTAATTTAAGCTGATTACTTGTTAGCCATTGAATGGTCATCTTTAGAGCTTCATTAATTGACTTGATCTCCTCCAGTGACGAAACTTTAATGTAAATCCGTTTGTCATCAGCATACATATGAAACAAGATGTTGGCGTGTCGCAGTCTTTCAGCCAGAGGTTCCATGTAGAGGATAAAGAGAGTTGGGGAACGAGTTGAACCTTGCGGTACGCCAATCGTAATAGGGGACGGCGTTGATAGCTTTTGATTTACTAAAAATGTTTGCGATCTGTTCTCCAAGAAAGATTTAAACCATTCGAGGACAGTTTCAGACAGTCCCATCCTGCTTCCGAGTCGATCTAGCAATTTATCTGGTTTACGGTGTCGAACGCAGATGAAAGGTCCAGAAGAATTAAAAGACAAGCTTTGTCTTGCTCTAGAGCTTGCAAGGCATCATCCACATATGAAGTATTGTAGTTTCCGTACTATGGTCTGGTCTGAAACCTGATTGACAGTCGTCCAGAAGATTACATTTAGAGATGTGTTGGCACAGTTGTTGATGCACACATTTTTCTAGCACTTTCGCTAATAAGGGAATATTGGATACTGGCCTGAAATTATTTGGGTCAGCAGCGTTCGATGTCGGTTTTTTTATAATGGGGAAGACTTGCCCAAATTTTAGGCAGTCTGGTATGGAGCCTTGCGACAAAGAGGCGTTGATTATCGCAGTCCAGATGGGGACGACAAATTGGTTGGTAGGTAATTTCGAAGGGAGAGGATCATTGAAGTGGTTATCTGGCTTTGTAGATGAGAGGATTTTGGAAATGTCATTGTTGTCATATAACATGAAGGAAGACCATTGAGCTTCATTTTTGGGCACTGCTTGGAGGGAGTGTGAAGGTTCATCGATTTGTGAAACCGACAGGGAGGATAGGTCAATAGCGGCTGCTCTAAGCTCACTTCCCAATGAATTGATTTTGTCTGTGAAGGACGAGAATTCCTCACAGTTTATAAGGGGTTTAGTCACTTCTTTAGAGGATTTGGCCAATTTATTCAACTGCAGCTTTACCATGTCAAAGAGTTTACGTGGTCTATTTTGAACGTTCTCCAGTTCCAATCTAAAGAAATCTTTTTTTTGATTTGAGAATGCTTTTGTTGTATGCGTTTCTGGTCTTTGTTAGTAGTTTTAGTTGGGGGGATGATGGGTGTTGTCTCCATTTTCGTTCGGTTAGTCTCAGCTTTCTCCTTTCCTCCTTCAGGGAACTGCTAAACCAAGGATTTTTGTCTCTATCCATGATTCTTCTCGGTTTTAGAGGAGCAACTGAATCGATTGCCTGACATCGTTGCGTTGTAGTGCTCCATAAGTTTGCTGACATTTGTAATGTTAGAGGTTGGGGGAAGATCCTTCTCACAAAGCGCAGCCAGTTTCTCATAGTCTAGGCCTTTTGTATCTCTAATCCATCTCTTTGGTTTGACAAATTGTGTAGTTCTTTCCTTTATAACTCCTGGAATTTGGAAGGTAATAGAATGGTGGTTTGACCAATCGCATGGAGAGATCAAGATTATATTGACTGCCTTTTCCTTTGAGAGGATCCAGTCTAGTGTAGATCCTTTGCAGTAAGTTGGGAGAGTGCAGGCTTGGGTGAAATTTTGGTCAGCTAGGAATTCTTTAAAGACATTAACATTAGCTATCGTTAAGATCCTCCCAATGCAGATTGAAGTCACCCAGGAATAAATCATTGGATTGGGGGGAAAGTTTGCAATGATGATTTCCATTAGGTTGTCTATGAAGGTGTGGTTCTTACCTGTTGGGTGGTAAAAGGTGTGTAAAATGCATGGAAGATTTGCGTTGTTTCTTATGGAAAGAGCGCGATATTAGCAGGAGTCAAATGTATGGGAGTTTAATTGCGTAATGGCGAGATCAGAGCAGTGAATGCAGGCAATACCTCCCCCTTTTTAGGTCTCGCCTACGCAGCGCGCATGCGCTGCATAGGAGGGTCTTTAGCCGTCGCTCTGCTCATTTTCAAGCACACACTTGTGCTTGTGGCGGCATCCACCTTGCGGGAGCGAGCAGCAGTGCGCATGCTAATTGGCTGTTGCTCGCTCCCGCAAGGCGGATGGTGCCACAAGCACGAGTGTGCTTGAAAACAGACACCTTGAACTCATTCTCATTTTTAAGCGAGTCACACTTTGTGCTAGTATAGCACACTGATTGCTTTGTTGACAGTCTCGTAGAGCTGTACATAAAGCTTCAGGGAGTTGCTGTTGCTCCCGCTGACCCTGCTCCTCCGCTTCCTCCCTGGTCTGCCAGTTCCACCATATACGTATATGCGTGTCTCTAGGTCCTTGCTTTATTTATTTGCAATTTTATATAGCGCGAACTCGACCCGAAGGTATTGGAGCGCTTTACGTGACTTTCAGTTACATTAGACAAGGACGCATTTATTTTTCAGGCACAGGGAGATTAAATGATTTCCTCGGATCAGGACGCCGAGACTAGAACCTGCGACCACAGTTCCAAGGTAGACAGCGCTGGCCGTGACGCCACATCCCTCTCCCAGTGCCTCTCTGGAGCAGCTATGACGTCACTATACGTGTGACACCTTGAACTTGTTCTCATTTTTAAGCGAGTCACACTTTGTGTTAGTATAGCACACTGATTGCTTTGTTGACAGTCTCGTAGCGCTGTACATAAAGCTTCAGGGAGTTGCTGTTGCTCCCGCTGACCCTGCTCCTCCGCTTCCTCCCTGGTCTGCCAGTTCCACCATATACGTATATGCGTGTCTCTAGGTCCTTGCTTTATTTATTTGCAATTTTATATAGCGCGAACTCGACCCGAAGGTATTGGAGCGCTTTACGTGACTTTCAGTTACATTAGACAAGGACGCATTTATTTTTCAGGCACAGGGAGATTAAATGATTTCCTCGGATCAGGACGCCGAGACTAGAACCTGCGACCACAGGTCCAAGGTAGACAGCGCTGGCCGTGACGCCACATCCCTCTCCCAGTGCGCCTCTGGAGCAGCTATGACGTCACTATACGTGTGACACCTTGAACTCGTTCTAATTTTTAAGCGAGTCACACTTTGTGCTAGTATAGCACACTGATTGCTTTGTTGACAGTCTCGTAGCGCTGTACATAAAGCTTCAGGGAGTTGCTGTTGCTCCCGCTGACCCTGCTCCTCCACTTCCTCCCTGGTCTGCCAGTTCCACCATATACATATATGCGTGTCTCTAGGTCATGGCTTTATTTATTTGCAATTTTATATAGCGCGAACTCGACCCGAAGGTATTGGAGCGCTTTATGTGACTTTCAGTTACATTAGACAAGGACACATTTATTTTTCAGGCACAGGGAGATTAAATGATTTCCTCGGATCAGGACGCCGAGACTAGAACCTGCAACCACAGTTCCAAGGTAGACCGCGCTGGCCGTGACGCCACATCCCTCTCCCAGTGCCTCTCTGGAGCAGCTATGACGTCACTATACGTGTGACACCTTGAATTCGTTCTCATTTTTAAGCGAGTCACACTTTGTGCTAGTATAGCACACTGATTGATTTGTTGACAGTCTTGTAGCGCTGTACATTAAGCTACAGGGAGTTGCTGTTGCTCCCGCTGACCCTGCTCCTCCGCTTCCTCCCTGGTCTGCCAGTTCCACTATATACGTATATGCGTGTCTCTAGGTCCTTGCTTTATTTATTCGCAATTTTATATAGTGCGAACTCAACCCGAAGTTATTGGAGCGCTTTACGTGACTTTCAGTTACATTAGACAAGGACGCATTTATTTTTCAGGCACAGGGAGATTAAATGATTTCCTCGGATCAGGACGCCGAGACTAGAACCTGCGACCACAGGTCCAAGGTAGACAGCGCTGGCCGTGACGCCACATCCCTCTCCCAGTGCGCCTCTGGAGCAGCTATGACGTCACTATATGTGTGACACCTTGAACTCGTTTTCATTTTTAAGCGAGTCACACTTTGTGCTAGTATAGCACACTGATTGCTTTGTTGACAGTCTCGTAGAGCTGTACATAAAGCTTCAGGGAGTTGCTGTTGCTCCCGCTGACCCTGCTCCTCCGCTTCCTCCCTGGTCTGCCAGTTCCACCATATACGTATATGCATGTCTCTAGGTCATGGCTTTATTTATTTGCAATTTTATATAGCGCGAACTCGACCCGAAGGTATTGGAGCGCTTTACGTGACTTTCAGTTACATTAGACAAGGACGCATTTATTTTTCAGGCACAGGGAGATTAAATGATTTCCTCGGATCAGGACGCCGAGACTAGAACCTGCAACCACAGTTCCAAGGTAGACCGCGCTGGCCGTGACGCCACATCCCTCTCCCAGTACCTCTCTGGAGCAGCTATGACGTCACTATACGTGTGACACCTTGAACTCGTTCTCATTTTTAAGCGAGTCACACTTTGTGCTAGTATAGCACACTGATTGATTTGTTGACAGTCTTGTAGCGCTGTACATTAAGCTTCAGGGAGTTGCTGTTGCTCCCGCTGACCCTGCTCCTCCGCTTGCTCCCTGGTCTGCCAGTTCCACCATATACGTATATGCGTGTCTCTAAGTCCTTGCTTTATTTATCCGCAATTTTATATAGCGCGAACTCGACCCGAAGTTATTGGAGCGCTTTACGTGACTTTCAGTTACATTAGACAAGGACGCATTTATTTTTCAGGCACAGGGAGATTAAATGATTTCCTTGGATCAGGACGCCGAGACTAGAACCTGCGACCACAGTTCCAAGGTAGCCCGTGCTGGCCGTGACGCCACATCCCTCTCCCAGTGCCTCTCTGGAGCAGCTATGACGTCACTATACGTGTGACACGTTGAACTCGTTCTCATTTTTAAGCAAGTGCGCTTTGCCTCCTGGGATATGTCAGTCCTGACTCGAAGTTACAACGCTCTTAGACACAAAAACTTTGAAACAGGCCTTCTCTGGGGCATCTCCCGAAACTATGTAAATTCCAGCCCTCTCCCTCAGGAAACTCCCGTTGCTGATACTGTGACGGAAGCCTGGGTCCATAGTTTAAAAAATCTGCAGCTCTTGCCTATTCTGTTAAGCTATTTTGCACTGTCCACACCGATTATTTATATATATATATATATATATATATATATATATATATATATATATATATATATATATATATATATTATCTACTGGCGGTCGCCAGTAGATAGTTATAGTTACAACCTATTATCCATAGGAAATCCGCGACATTCTATTTGAAATAACTCTCTTGCCGGTTGACGTATCTTCGCAAAATTTTCAAACTTTATGGCCCGCTCCGGTCCGCTCCTACCCTGAAAGTCTCGGGGGATTCGTCAAGCGGGGGCCGAGAAAAAGGGGGTCCCAAAACGCGTTTTCCCCATGCAATTTTCCATAGGAAACTTTAGACACGGCTACAGCCCGAACTGCTGAACGGAATTACACCAAATTTGGCAAAGAGGTAGTTCTTGGTTCAGAAAGAACCCTTTTGTTAAATGGTGTAAATCCGTTCAGTAGTTGCTGAGAAAATCAAAAGTAAAAAGATAGTGATATCTATGGCCGAGTAGGGTCCGAGTACCCTCAGCGCACCCTGCGCGCACCGTCCCGATCACGAGCTGCATGTTAATTGGCTGTCAGCTGGCTGTCAACATTCCGATTCAGGAAATGTTGGCAGCCATTTTGTCCCTCGGTAGAACCGAGGGACAGAAACAAGTGCGCAAAGTGCACAAAGGGGGCAGGGTAGAAACACCCTGACCCCCTAGGTTTGCTCAGGGGTCCCACAAGGACCCCTGGGCAAAAAAAAAATTTTTTTTAAAAAATCGGCAGGATGCGCTCAGGGTGCGCGAATCCTGCCGGAAAAATCGAAGCGCGGTCTCCCGTGCTTCGATTGTATTTGCCCCGGGTGGCCCAAGTCCCGGGGGCATGGTGGGGGGTTAATTTATGTGTGGGGGCCTCAAAGGGCCCCCAAGCCCGGGGACCGCCACCCCCGGGGCTTTTTTTAAATGGTGCGGGAGGGCTCTGAGCCCTTCCGCAGCCCCGGGGACCACCACCTCCCGGGGCTTTTTTTTTATAATTCAAAAACCTGTGTGGGGGCTCCAGCCCCCACACGCCCCGGGACCGCCACCTCCCCGGGGCACTAAACATTTAAATATGGGGGTCCGTTACGGACCCCAGAGCCCCGGGGACCACCACCTCCCCGGGGCTGTGACCTGAATGGGAGGGGGCGCGCGGCCCCCCTCCTGGAGCCCTTGATGGCCCTGGGGAACACCACCCCCAGGGCCGGCTCCTGCAGTGTCCCGGGGTGCCTACCCCGGGACACTGTAGTTTGCTATGGCAGGACGGGAGCCTCGCGGCTCCCGTCCTGCCATAGCAAACTGCTTTGGATATTGGAAGAGAGCAGGGAAACCTGCTCTCTCTTCCAATATCCAAAGCACATTGCTTTCCACATGGGGAGCTGCATCTTAGCAGCTCCCCATGTTAAAGCAATGCCGGCTCCCAAGGGACGCGGGGAGCCGGCGGGACTGTGGGGGATTGGGGACCCCCCACAGTCCCCAACGGAGAGGGCCAGCCCCGGTGGATGGGGTCCCCGGGGCAAGTAGTGGCCCGGGAGGGGGGCCACGCGGCCCCCCTCCCCAAAGTTTAAAAAAATAAAAATAAATTAAAAAAAGGGTATGGCCGGCCCCGGGGGATGGGGTCCCCGGGGCCTTAAATGGCCAGAGGAGGGGGCCACGCAGCCCCCTCCAAAGAATAAAAATAAAAATAGAGGCCAGGCCCCGGGGATGGGGTCCCCGGGGCCAATACAGGCCCAGGGAAAGGGGGCCACGCGGCCCCCTTCCCCGTTTTTTTATTTTTTTATTAAAAAGGGGTAAGGCCCTGGGGGATGGGGTCCCCAGGGCCCATAAACAGGAAAAAGGAAGGGGGCCACACAGCTCCCCTTCAGGGGACAAAAAAATTAAATTAAAAAAAAACGATCGGGCCCGCAGGCCTTGCCCCTTCCTTCACCACTCTGCAAACGCGCCCTGGCGCGTTTGCAGAGGGGAAACGAATTCCCCTTGAATACTGGGGGTCCCTGGGGCCAACTAGCCCACCAGGAACCTCCAGTATGCGCCAGGGGGCTGCCTTGCAGAGAGGTGTACAGAGGCCACGCCCTTTTTACACCTCTCTGCAACGCAGCTCTGTGGCGCTTTTGGAGGTATATGGTGGGCTAGTTGGACTCCGGGGACCCTCAGGATTCAAGGGGACTTAATCCCCCAACTTAAAACGCGCCACGGGCGCGTTTGCACAGTGGTGAAGGGAGGGGCGGGGCTTCAGGTGACATGTGTGCAAACAGGCCCCGTGGCGCGTTTTAAGATGGGGAATTAAATCCCCTTCAATCCTGAGGGTCCCTGAGGGCCAACTAGCCCAACAGGTACATCCAGAAAGCGCCACAGAGCTGCGTTGCAGAGAGGTGTAAAGGGGTGTGGCCTCTCTACACGTCTCTGCAACGCAGCCCCTGGCGCATATTGGAGGTTCCTGGTGGGCTAGTTGGCCCCTAGGGACCCTCAGGATTCAAGGGGACTTAATCCCCCAACTTAAAACGCGCCACGGGGTGCGTTTGCACAGATGTCACCTCAGGCCCCGCCCCTCCCTTCACCATTGTGCAAATATTCTTCTAAAATCATCCGAAATACGAATTCCGATTTACTCACCTGTTATAAGGAGAGACCTCAGTGCTGCATCTTTCAGCCCAGTACTGGTCCTGAAAAGTAATTTTAACCGTACTTACCAGTAACTTGAATTTCCTTCCATAGGATATCATTGCCTGCTTTTTGCTGAAAAAGTTTCTAAGTGTTGATTTTTGAAACATACAAATATTCCTCTAAAATCAGCCGAAATACGAATTCCGATTTACTCACCTGTTATAAGGAGAGACCTCAGTGCTGCATCTTTCAGCCCAGTACTGGTCCTGAAAAGTAATTTTAACCGTACTTACCAGTAACTTGAATTTCCTTCCATAGGCTAACATTGACTGGTTTCACTTGGAAATTCTTCTAAGTGTGGAGTTTTGGAACTTTAAAATATTCCTCTAAAATCAGCCGAAATACGAATTCCGATTTACTCACCTGTTATCAGGAGAGACCTCAGTGCTGTATCTTTCAGCCCAGTACTGGTCCTGAAAAGTAATTTTAACCGTACTTACCAGTAACTTGAATTTACTTCCATAGGCTAACATTGACTGGTTTCACTTGGAAATTCTTCGAAGTGTGGAGTTTTGGAACTTTAAAATATTCCTCTAAAATCAGCCGAAATACGAATTCCGATTTACTCACCTGTTATCAGGAGAGACCTCAGTGCTGCATCTTTCAGCCCAGTACTGATCCTCAAAAGTAATTTTAACCGTACTTACCAGTAACTTGAATTTCCTTCCATAGGATATCATTGCCTGCTTTTTGCTGAAAAAGTTTCTAAGTGTTGATTTTTGAAACATACAAATATTCCTCTAAAATCAGCCGAAATACGAATTCCGATTTACTCACCTGTTATAAGGAGAGACCTCAGTGCTGCATCTTTCAGCCCAGTACTGGTCCTGAAAAGTAATTTTAACCGTACTTACCAGTAACTTGAATTTCCTTCCATAGGCTAACATTGACTGGTTTCACTTGGAAATTCTTCTAAGTGTGGAGTTTTGGAACTTTATAATATTCCTCTAAAATCAACCAAAGTACGAATTCCAATTTACTCACCTGTTATCAGGAGAGACCTCAGTGCTGCATCTTTCAGCCCAGTACTGATCCTGAAAAGTAATTTTAACCGTACTTACCAGTAACTTGAATTTCCTTCCATAGGATATCATTGCCTGCTTTTTGCTGAAAAAGTTTCTAAGTGTTGATTTTTGAAACATACAAATATTCCTCTAAAATCAGCCGAAATCCGAATTCTGATTTACTCACCTGTTATCAGGAGAGACCTCAGTGCTGCATCTTTCAGCCCAGTACTGGTCCTGAAAAGTAATTTTAACCATACTTACCGGTAACTTGAATTTCCTTCATAGGCTAACATTGACTGGTTTCACTTGGAAATTCTTCTAAGTGTGGAGTTTTGGAACTTTATAATATTCCTCTAAAATCAACCAAAGTACGAATTCCAATTTACTCACCTGTTATCAGGAGAGAACCCAGTGCTGCATCTTTTAGCCCAGCACTGACCCTGAAAAGTAATTTTAACCGTACTTACCAGTAACTTATATTTTCTTCCATAGGAATCCATTGTCTGGTTTTCAGCAGAAAAGTTTCAAAGTGTCGATTTTCACAAACTACAAATATTCCTAAAAATCGCCTGTATGACTTAAACGCATTCTTTCAACTGTTTACAGGAGATGCACCAGTGCTGGATCCAGGATCCAACACTGAGAAAGAAAAAGTAACGATAACAGTTTTTACCTTCTAAGTGAATTTCCTTCCATAGGATAACATTGGTGATTCTATGAGAAAAAGTTTCTAAGTGTCAACTTTTAAAGTACAATAATATTCCTTAAAAATCACGACTGTAACCAAAACGCTTTTACTCAACTGTTTACAGGAGATGTCTCAGGACTGAATCTAGGATCCAGTCCTGTGGTTAGAAAAGTAATCCATAAAGTAAGTAATTGCATTTAACTAGAAATTCACATTGAGCTGAATGTTGCATTGTGTTTGAAAATGTGTTGCCCATTGCAACAACTGTAACTACTGTACTTAAAAGTCTATTGCCTATGTGCAAAGTATTTAAACTAAAGTAATTCATTCTGAGAAAGTATTTTTTGTAATGTAATGTATAATGTAATTACAATGTAATTTAAAAAATAAAATATGTAAAAAAAATTGTTTCTAAAAATGTAGTAAATCAGTATGAAAAAAATGTATATAACAATACATTTAAAAATTGTCATTTACAAAACCTTTGAAATTCACTGAAAAAACCGTAGGTTTCAGACATGTTATAGTTACAAATTAGCATTTAAAAAACCTTTGAAATTCACTGAAAAAACCATAGCTTTCAGGGACGTTATAGTTACAAATTAGCATTTAAAAAACCTTTGAAATTCACTGAAAAAACCATAGGTTTTAGGGACAGTTATAGTTAGTTGGACATTGCACTCGTACAAAACCCGTGAAATTCCCCGTTATAGTTAGTCCAGCTAACTATAACTCGCGCCCGCAATGCACTGCTGATGACGTCACATATTACATCACTCATGACATGGTCAGTGACATCACTGATGACATCACTGATGACATCTCAAATGACATCACTGATGACATCATCCACGTGATAATCTGATGCAGCTCCTCACACCCTAATATAACCTTTGATACACCCAATCTAAATTACAGACTGCCATTCGCAAAACTATAGACACTCCAACACCAATAACTACATACCCACTCACTGATTCTTAGGTCTACACACACACATCCACTCACTCACCCGTACAGTCACTCATACTTATGGTCACTCAGTACAGGACTATCATATGCACTCTTACTCCTATATAGACACTCAAACACCGCCACTCATCCATAGAGGTACTCACACACCTAGTCAGTCATGCAAATAATTAAACACACTGCCATTTACTCACCTATACAGTTATACACACACCAGCTCACTTAATCATACAAATACTAGCACATTGTTACGCTCTTATACAATCACTGATACAAGCACACACTCATCCATACAGCCACTATCACAATCACTCACTCTCGCTTATAGCTATTTATATACTCCAACACACATATATACTGGCTTTCACATATGTAGTTACTCACACATGTACCACTGGGACATACATTCACTCACTAACACACTCTTACACACACTTACCCACCCATACAGTCTATCACAGATGCACTGTTGAAACCATCCACCCAGTGAATCACCCACTCACACATCTATGCACAGAGTCGCACACACCCCACCCACACAAACACTCAGGCACCCATACAGATACTCAGACAACCAATCAATAACTCATATAGACACTCATGTAGCTATTCACAAACCCATGCAGCCACTTACACAGCAACAGACAGACGGATACAGACATTCACCCAGTTTAGTCACTAACCCATGCATTCAGTAAGATACGTTAAATCACTCACTTATAGAGTCAGTCACGCACCTACTAAATCATCCATACAGACACTTACACACCCACTCATTCTTCAATACGTCTTTTCCTATATATATTAAAAATATTTCAACTTTACAGAAACACACAGTCACTGGATGATGTCATCAGTGATGTCATTTGAGATGTCATCAGTGATGTCATCAGTGATGTCACTGACCATGTCATGAGTGATGTAATATGTGACGTCATCAGCAGTGCATTGCGGGGCGCGAGTTATAGTTAGCTGGACTAACTATAACGGGGGAATTTCACGGGTTTTGTACGAGTGCAATGTCCAACTAACTATAACTGTCCCTAAAACCTATGGTTTTTTCAGTGAATTTCAAAGGTTTTTTAAATGCTAATTTGTAACTATAACGTCCCTGAAACCTATGGTTTTTTCAGTGAATTTCAAAGGTTTTTTAAATGCTAATTTGTAACTATAACATGTCTGAAACCTACGGTTTTTTCAGTGAATATATATATATATATATATATATATATATATATATATATAATCTACTGGCGGTAGCCAGTAGATAGTTATAGTTAGAACCTATTTTCCATAGGAAATCCGCGACATTCTATTTGAAATAACTCTCTTGCCGGTTGACGTATCTTCGCAAAATTTTCAAACTTTGTGGGGCGCTCCGGTCCGCTCCTACCCTGAAAGTCTCGGGGTGATTCGTCAAGCGGGGGCCGAGAAAAAGGGGGTCCCAAAACGCGTTTTCCCCATTCATTTTTCCATAGGAAACTTTAGACACAGCTACAGCCCGAACTGCTGAACGGAATTACACCAAATTTGGCAAAGAGGTAGTTCTTGGTTCAGAAAGAACCCTTTTTGTTAAATGGTGTAAATCCGTTCAGTAGTTGCTGAGAAAATCTAAAGTAAATGTACATATATATCTATGGCCGCGTCGGATTCGCGCACCCTCCCGATCACGAGCTGCATGCTAATTGGCTGTCAACACTCCAAATCAGGAAGTGTTGGCAGCCATTTTATCCCTCGGTAGAACCGAGGGACAGAAACAAGTGCGCAAAACGCACAAAGGGGGCAGGGTAGAAACACCCTGACCCCTAGGTCTGCTCAGGGGTCCCACAAGGACCCCTGGGCAAAAAGTTTTTTTTTTTTTTTAAATCGGCAGGATGCGCTCAGGGAGTGCGGATCCAGCCGGAAAAAAAATCGAGCGCGGTCTCCCGCGCTCGATGTTAATTGGCCCCCGGGTGGCCCAAGTCCCGGGGGCATGGTGGGGGTTTTAATTTATGTAGGGGGGCCTCTAAGGCCCCCAAGCCCCGAGGACCGCCACCCCCGGGGCTTTATTTAAAAATGATGGCGGGAGGGCTCTGAGCCCTCCCGCAGCCCCGAAGACCGCCACTTCCCCGGGGCTTCTTTTTTTTTTTTTTAAACCTGTGTGGGGGCTCCAGCCCCCACATGCCCCGGGGACCGCCACCTCCCGGGGCACTAAACATTTAAATATGGGGGTCCGTTACGGACCCCAAGCCCCGGGGACCACCACCTCCCCAGGGCTGTGCACTGAATGGGAGGGGGCCGCGCGGCCCCCTCCTGGAGCCCTTGATGGCCCTGGGGACCACCACCCCCAGGGCCGGCTCCTGCAGTGTCCCGGGTGCCTACCCCCGGGACACTGCTGTTTGCTATGACAGGACGGGAGCCTCGCGGCTCCCGTCCTGTCATAGCAAACTTGGTTTGCATTTTGAAGAGAGAGCAGGAAACCTGCTCTCTCTTTCAAAATGCAAACCAATAGCTTTTCCACATGGGGAGCAGCATGTTAGCTGCTCCCCATGTGGAAAGCAATGCCGGCTTCCGCAGGAGGCGGGGAGCCGGCTGGGACTGTGGGGGGATTGGGGACCCCCACAGTCTCCAACGTGAGGCCAGGCCCCGGGGGATGGGGTCCCCGGGGCCATAAGTGGCCCGGGAGGGGGCCACGCAGCCCCCTCCCCAAAGTTCAATTTTTTTTTTTTTTTAAATAAGGGAAAGGCCGGCCCCGGGGATGGGGTCCCCGGGGCCTTAAATGGCCTGAGGAGGGGGCCACGCAGCCCCCTCCAAAGAAAAAAAAATAAAAATCGAGGCCATGCCCTGGGGGATGGGGTCCCCGGGGCCAATACAGGCCCAGGGAAGGGGGGCCACGCGGCCCCCTTCCCGTTTTTTTTTTTTTTAAATTAAAAAAAAAATAAAAATGCTCAGGCCCCGGGGGATGGGGTCCCTGGGGCCAAAAGTGGGCAAGGGAAGGGGGGCCACTTAGCCCCCCTCCCATTAAAAAAAAAAAAAAACGGAAAAAAAAACGACCGGCATCGTGCCGGAGGCCCCGCCCCCTCCCTGCAGTACTCTGCAAACGCGCCCCCTGGCGCGTTTGCAGAGGGGAACGAATCCCCTTGAATACTGGGAGTCCCTGGGAGCCAACTAGCCCACCAGGAACCTCCAGTATGCGCCAGGGGGCTGCCTTGCAGAGACGTGTACATAGGCCACGCCCCTTTTACACCTCTCTGCAACGCAGCTCTGTGGCGCTTTTGGAGGTATATGGGTGGGCTAGTTGGACTCCAGGGACCCTCAGGATTCAAGGGGACTTAATCCCCAACTTAAAACGCGCCACAGGGCGCGTTTGCACAGTGGTGAAGGGAGTTGGCGGGGCTTCATGTGACATGTGTGCAAACAGGCCCCGTGGCGCGTTTTAAGATGGGGATTAAATCCCCTTCAATCCTGAGGGTCCCTGGGGGCCAACTAGCCCAACAGGTACATCCAGAAAGCGCCACAGAGCTGCGTTGCAGAGAGGTGTAAAAAGGGGTGTGGCCTCTCTACACTCTCTGCAACGCAGCCCCCTGGCGCATACTGGAGGTTCATGGTGGGCTATTTGGCCCCTAGGGAACCTCATGATTCAAGGGGACTTAATCCCCCAACTTAAAACGCGCCACGGGCGCGTTTGCACAGATGTCACCTCAGGCCCCGCCCCCTCCCTTCACCATTGTGCAAATATTCCTCTAAAATCTGCCTTACTACGAATTCCGATTTACTCACCTGTTATCAGGAGAGACCTCAGTGCTGCATCTTTCAGCCCAGTACTGGTCCTGAAAAGTAATTTTAACCGTACTTACCGGTAACTTGAATTTCCTTCATAGGCTAACATTGACTGGTTTCACTTGGAAATTCTTCTAAGTGTGGAGTTTTGGAACTTTAAAATATTCCTCTAAAATCAGCCGAAATACGAATTCCGATTTACTCACCTGTTATCAGGAGAGACCTCAGTGCTGTATCTTTCAGCCCAGTACTGGTCCTGAAAAGTAATTTTAACCGTACTTACCAGTAACTTGAATTTCCTTCCATAGGCTAACATTGACTGGTTTCACTTGGAAATTCTTCTAAGTGTGGAGTTTTGGAACTTTAAAATATTCCTCTAAAATCAGCCGAAATACGAATTCCGATTTACTCACCTGTTATCAGGAGAGACCTCAGTGCTGCATCTTTCAGCCCAGTACTGATCCTCAAAAGTAATTTTAACCGTACTTACCAGTAACTTGAATTTCCTTCCATAGGATATCATTGCCTGCTTTTTGCTGAAAAAGTTTCTAAGTGTTGATTTTTGAAACATACAAATATTCCTCTAAAATCAGCCGAAATACGAATTCCGATTTACTCACCTGTTATAAAGAGAGACCTCAGTGCTGTATCTTTCAGCCCAGTACTGGTCCTGAAAAGTAATTTTAACCGTACTTACCAGTAACTTGAATTTCCTTCCATAGGCTAACATTGACTGGTTTCACTTGGAAATTCTTCTAAGTGTGGAGTTTTGGAACTTTAAAATATTCCTCTAAAATCAGCCGAAATACGAATTCCGATTTACTCACCTGTTATCAGGAGAGACCTCAGTGCTGTATCTTTCAGCCCAGTACTGGTCCTGAAAAGTAATTTTAACCGTACTTACCAGTAACTTGAATTTCCTTCCATAGGCTAACATTGACTGGTTTCACTTGGAAATTCTTCTAAGTGTGGAGTTTTGGAACTTTAAAATATTCCTCTAAAATCAGCCGAAATACGAATTCCGATTTACTCACCTGTTATCAGGAGAGACCTCAGTGCTGCATCTTTCAGCCCAGTACTGATCCTCAAAAGTAATTTTAACCGTACTTACCAGTAACTTGAATTTCCTTCCATAGGATATCATTGCCTGCTTTTTGCTGAAAAAGTTTCTAAGTGTTGATTTTTGAAACATACAAATATTCCTCTAAAATCAGCCGAAATACGAATTCCGATTTACTCACCTGTTATAAAGAGAGACCTCAGTGCTGTATCTTTCAGCCCAGTACTGGTCCTGAAAAGTAATTTTAACCGTACTTACCAGTAACTTGAATTTCCTTCCATAGGCTAACATTGACTGGTTTCACTTGGAAATTCTTCTAAGTGTGGAGTTTTGGAACTTTAAAATATTCCTCTAAAATCAGCCGAAATACGAATTCCGATTTACTCACCTGTTATCAGGAGAGACCTCAGTGCTGTATCTTTCAGCCCAGTACTGGTCCTGAAAAGTAATTTTAACC
This sequence comes from Calotriton arnoldi, assembly GCA_963921515.1. Taxonomy (NCBI): domain Eukaryota; kingdom Metazoa; phylum Chordata; class Amphibia; order Caudata; family Salamandridae; genus Calotriton; species Calotriton arnoldi. The sequence goes on from CAWUFW010002753.1 coordinate 1,082,425, forward strand.
GTACTTACCAGTAACTTGAATTTCCTTCCATAGGCTAACATTGACTGGTTTCACTTGGAAATTCTTCTAAGTGTGGAGTTTTGGAACTTTAAAATATTCCTCTAAAATCAGCCGAAATACGAATTCCGATTTACTCACCTGTTATCAGGAGAGACCTCAGTGCTGCATCTTTCAGCCCAGTACTGATCCTCAAAAGTAATTTTAACCGTACTTACCAGTAACTTGAATTTCCTTCCATAGGATATCATTGCCTGCCTTTTGCTGAAAAAGTTTCTAAGTGTTGATTTTTGAAACATACAAATATTCCTCTAAAATCAGCCGAAATACGAATTCCGATTTACTCACCTGTTATAAGGAGAGACCTCAGTGCTGCATCTTTCAGCCCAGTACTGGTCCTGAAAAGTAATTTTAACCGTACTTACCGGTAACTTGAATTTCCTTCCATAGGCTAACATTGACTGGTTTCACTTGGAAATTCTTCTAAGTGTGGAGTTTTGGAACTTTATAATATTCCTCTAAAATCAACCAAAGTACGAATTCCAATTTACTCACCTGTTATCAGGAGAGAACCCAGTGCTGCATCTTTTAGCCCAGCACTGACCCTGAAAAGTAATTTTAACCGTACTTACCAGTAACTTATATTTTCTTCCATAGGAATCCATTGTCTGGTTTTCAGCAGAAAAGTTTCAAAGTGTCGATTTTCACAAACTACAAATATTCCTTATAAATCGCCTGTATGACTTAAACGCATTCTTTCAACTGTTTACAGGAGATGCACCAGTGCTGGATCCAGGATCCAACACTGAGTAAGAAAAAGTAACGATAACAGTTTTTACCTGCTAAGTGAATTTCCTTCCATAGGATAACATTGGTGATTCTATGAGAAAAAGTTTCTAAGTGTCAACTTTTAAAATACAATAATATTCCTTAAAAATCACGACTGTAACCAAAACGCTTTTACTCAACTGTTTACAGGAGATGTACCAGGACTGAATCTAGGATCCAGTCCTGTAGTTAGAAAAGTAATCCATAAAGTAACTAATTGCATTTAACTAGAAATTCACATTGAGCTGAATGTTGCATTGTGTTTGAAAATGTGTTGCCCATTGCAACAACTGTAACTACTGTACTTAAAAGTCTATTGCCTATGTGCAAAGTATTTAAACTAAAGTAATTCATTCTGAGAAAGTATTTTTTGTAATGTAATGTATAATGTAATTACAATGTAATTTAAAAAATAAAATATGTAAAAAAAATAGTTTCTAAAAATGTAGTAAATCAGTATGAAAAAAATTAATATAACAATTAATACATTTAAAAATTGTCATTTACAAAACCTTTGAAATTCACTGAAAAAACCGTAGGTTTCAGACATGTTATAGTTAGGAATTAGCATTTAAAAAACCTTTGAAATTCACTGAAAAAACCATAGGTTTCAGATATGTTATAGTTAGAAATTAGCATTTAAAAAACCTTTGAAATTCACTGAAAAAACCATAGGTTTTAAGGACAGTTATAGTTAGTTGGACATTTTACTCGTACAAAACCCGTGAAATTCCCCCGTTATAGTTAGTTCAGCTAACTATAACTCGCGCCCCACAATGCACTGCTGATGACGTCACATATTACATCACTCATGACATGGTCAGTGACATCACTGATGACATCACTGATGACATCTCAAATGACATCACTGATGACATCATCCACGTGATAATCTGATGCAGCTCTTCACACCCTAATATAACCTTTGATACACCCAATCTAAATTACAGACTGCCATTCGCAAAACCATAGACACTCCAACACCAATAACTACATACCCACTCACTGATTCTTAGGTCTACACACACACATCCACTCACTCACCCGTACAGTCACTCATACTTATGGTCACTCAGTACAGGACTATCATATGCACTCTTACTCCTATATAGACACTCAAACACCGCCACTCATCCACAGAGGTACTCACACACCTAGTCAGTCATGCAAATAATTAAACACACTGCCATTTACTCACCTATACAGTTATACACACACCAGCTCACTTAATCATACAAATACTAGCACATTGTTACGCTCTTATATAATCACTGATACAAGCACACACTCATCCATACAGCCACTATCACAATCAGTCACTCTCGCTTATAGCTATTTATATACTCCAACACACATATATACTGCCTTTCACATATGTAGTTACTCACACATGTACCACTGGGACATACATTCACTCACTAACACACTCTTACACACACTTACCCACCCATACAGTCTATCACAGATGCACTCTTGAAACCATCCACCCAGTGAATCACCCACTCACACATCTATGCACAGTCGCACACACCCCATCCACACAAACACTCAGGCACCCATACAGATACTCAGACAACAAATCAATAACTCTTATAGACACTCATGTAGCTATTCACAAACCCATGCAGCCACTTACACAGCAACAGACAGACGGATACAGACATTCACCCAGTTTAGTCACTAACCCATGCATTCAGTAAGATACGTTAAATCACTCACTTATAGAGTCAGTCACGCACCTACTAAATCATCCATACAGACACTTACACACCCACTCATTCTTCAATACGTCTTTTCCTATATATATTAAAAATATTTAAACTTTACAGAAACACACAGTCACTGGATGATGTCATCAGTGATGTCATTTGAGATGTCATCAGTGATGTCATCAGTGATGTCACTGACCATGTCATGAGTGATGTAATATGTGACGTCATCAGCAGTGCATTGCGGGCGCGAGTTATAGTTAGCTGAACTAACTATAACGGGGAATTTCACGGGTTTTGTACGAGTAAAATGTCCAACTAACTATAACTGTCCCTAAAACCTATGGTTTTTTCAGTGAATTTCAAAGGTTTTTAAATGCTAATTTCTAACTATAACATATCTGAAACCTATGGTTTTTTCAGTGAATTTCAAAGGTTTTTTAAATGCTAATTCCTAACTATAACATGTCTGAAACCTACGGTTTTTTCAGTGAATATATATATATATATATAAATTTCTGAACAGCGTCCCTGGTGTTCGCTGTAAAAAAATAAGTAAAATAAGATTACAAAAATGAAACCGACCTCGTACAATGTAATCTGATGGTCGTGTAAAGCACTCCAATGCTCTTAGGACATGTTCGAGCTATATAAAACTGATAAGAGGGAACGGCAAACCTACAAGTCCCAGAATGCAAAGTGATGTTGGCATAAAAGGGCGGACAAGTTTAAAGTGCCACATATATGACATGGGATTACTGAGTGGACTTGCCTAATATGGGCCTCAAAAATTTAGTCTGTAATTCCTCAAATATGCCCCCCCCCAGTCAGTGCCACCAACTGCTCCGGTACCTGCCCCTTTTCACCACCTCTGATGGGCTCTTGCAGTCAAATGAAAAGGGTCAAACATCCCACCACAAATTAACAGAAAACAAGCATTGGCATAGCCAATAGGTCTCGCCTTTGGGACCTAATGAGTATTTAGTTATGCAGCACAATAACCTTGGTGCAACAACATCAACTGTTGCATGGCTAAACACATAAGGTCCCAAAGGCGAGACCTATTGGCTATGCCAGTGCTTGTTTTTATTTGTCTGTCTAGTCTCACGATGCTGTAGTTTGGGGGAATTAGTAGATCCAAGCAAGGCGATGAAGTTTCAGTGAGCCAAGATTCCATTAGGACTGCCACCTCAATTTCTTGGTTTAAAATGAGATCGGTGATGTCGGAGGGATGCTTCACTGCTGATCAGCAGTTAAGTAGAAGACCTAGGAGCGGTTTCAAGGAGTTCTCAGGATTTGAGTCATGATTGGAGGAGGTTAGCGGAACTCTCTTCAGGTTATCGATGTTTAACTTTCTATTTTTTAGTATGGAAGTTCTATTCACGTTGATTTTGACTGTTCCAATTTTGTTTTCGCCTCCCAAGCCCGGGAGACTAGAGGCCTTGGGTGTTGATTTGTAGGATTGTAGTAAGGCTAAAGTTTCTTCTTCTGATAGATACTTAAGTTGTTGACGCAGGCAATACTGCCTCTTTGACAGCGGCACGGCTGTATGGTTAGGGTGGCTTTGTAGATTACGAACGGAATTCTGAATGAGCTTGATTTTTGATAGAGATTCTTCTGTGCGGTGTAAGATGCTCTTCATTTCAAGAATAGCACTTTGAATGCTCTGAGATAAGTTGTCGGTTTGGAGTTTCAGTGCTTCAAGCTCCGTTTGAGTGGCTGACGATGTATGAGTGGCTTCCCCGGGTCCTAAAATCTTTGTGCTAGAGAGCTCGACGCCCTCACGAGTGGGGATAGCTTTAAACCTACCAGAAGTTGTTACTCTATTCGCAGGAGTGACCAAGGGATCGGCTCTAACCGGGGGGATGGCCATGGGGCCATAGGTGGAGTTCAGCGACACCCTCTGGGTTATCTGGGTAACTGGTGCTGATTGGGTAGTAGGTGTAGAATTTATGGTTGTTGCGGTTAGAGGCGCAGGTTTGCTATGTTGTTTAGACCAAGGGTTGACCGTAGACCTGTTAGCTTTTTGGTGGTTGCAACCCAGAGCTATGTGTCGACTGGGCATCACGATTGGAGGTATAGGGACAGACCTATCTTTAAGCATAGGTGTTAAGCAGCTATTGCTGAGATGTGGTTGATTGACCTCTGAGTGCTGTTGTTCGCTAACCTGAGGCTCGAATCTCGTTGAAATGAGCTTAGATAGCTGGATTTCTTGTGCCGTCTTAGTGTCTGTTCTGGTGGGAAGATTGCTTGGTGGTGAGTTAGATTGGGTGCCAGGGCGCTGAGTAAGTCTTGTGGGAGTGTTGTTAAGTACCTGCTCTTTCAGGTTGGTGAAGTTGTCATCGAACTTCTTTAGATCCTTGCTAGCCGCTTGAATAAGTACTGTGCTGCTTTTATAGATTGTTATATTTAGGCTATCTGGTTTTAGGTTTAAACCTATAATAACTGATAAAACCCCACCAAAAGGAAAATAGCCATCATCAGTGTAAACATATAAACACTGACAAAACACCTTCACAACCACAAACAAAGAGCCATTCAAAGAAAGGAAAAGATGAGTGCAAAGATTCATTTTTATTTTTCCTGAAGGGGCCAATACAATGTAACTTTGTTATACAAGGCAGCAGCAAGAAAGACTGGGCTAACATTATTCTGCTTGAATTTTTTTGTTTAGGGATGTCACTAAAATATTCTTTCTTCTTCCATCTGCTTTTTTCAGTTTTGTGGTCTTTGGTCTAAAGATGCAGTGTTTAGAAGCATGTTTTAGGTCCTATTTAATTATTTTATAAACTGTAGAGAATCAGGAAATATCAAAATAATATTTGATATTCTGGCTACATTTGATTTCACTGATAGGTAAAATGTCTGGTTTCATAAGAATCTTTCCCAATATATACCATCAAATTTACCCACAGACAGAGAATAGGTGAAATCCTTTGATACATCAGCCCCCTTTTCTAGCGAGTCATTGATTGTAGATGAATTGCCAAACACTCCAGGCTTTAAACATTCAATGCAAGGTATATGTGAAAAGAGTGTTGTCACCATGCATCTGAGATAGTGGTGAAAACATGACACCAGGCGTTTGGTAAACATGGAACTCAGTGTCACTTGGAATGCTGCTGCAAAAAAGTTCCTACCAAGTTCAATAAAGATTGGAATGATATTGTTTGTATTTGCAGTAATTCAGCTACGTATATGAAAAAGTTGTATGATGACCTGTCAAAATCGATACCTGAGCTGAAGTGCTTCCCTGTAAGAGATCCTTGTCACTTGCTAGACGGTATGCTGAAAGCATCTTTACAATCTTCAGACTTAATGAAGAATTCCATTGACTTTGTAGTCCATTCTGGTGCACTGTTTCGGTATGCCCAGGAACTAAAATGCAAATATTTCTCATTATGTGCTTTGTGTGGCATCAAAGAAAAAGTCATCCTAACTGTGTCCTTTAGCCGGTGGTTCTCAGTCCTAGAGGATGTGAATACTATATTATCCATGTGGCAACCGTTTACAGAATTTTTGCTTATTAATGTTGCCAAAGGCAAGAAATGTGATGATCTTTGGTCACATATTGATAGTGATGTGAAAAAAGTGCAGTCTACTGCATGCTTAGGTTTTTACAGGAATACATGGCTGATGTAGTGGACATAATCAAAATATTAGAGTCTGAAAACATCCTTGTCTACCAAGTGTTCAGCGTAATTGGTGTAGATCGGAAACATCTCCTTGAGAGTAGGCTGGGCGACACTTATAGTGACTTTGGCACTGCAACATGCTGCATGTTGGAATTATTGCCACTTGATAAGCAAAGAAATGTTGAGGAGCAATTCAGGAAATGTTATTTTACAGTCTATGGGAAATGGCTTGCAATGATGCACAGAAATGTCCCTTCACCAACCATGATTATCAAAAACAATGGCTCCTGTGGACTAATGGCAAGAAAATCTCAATAAAATAACGCACTATGGCAATGTAATGGGTTATTGTGATGTCAAAAAGAGGAGTCGAACACACCTTAGATTAGTATTTCATTCATAATTCTTGTTTATATAGTTCTTTGAAGCAAAATTACATTCATGACATTTATACAATGATAAGTGCTGGCTTGTAATGATTCGCTTTGAAAAAACTGTCGACGGCGTTTCGACCCTGTGTGCAATGTAGGGTCTCTTCAGGACCTAAGATAGTAGGGACACCTGAAGGAAGGGTTTGCGCAGCCTGGTGTGGAATTTGTGGCACCGTGAGTAAAGTGAAAAGGAAGGATACTCACATGGGACCCGGCCGGGCACCCATGTGAGGGTAGCTGTCGGCTGGCAAAATTCGGTTAGCACAATAGGAGGATTCCGCAGGTATGGAATAGAAGGGTACGGTGAGTGTGCAGATCAAGCACGAGCCAATAGGGTTTTTAAGTAGAAGTAGCAGGCTTCTTCCATGTGTTATGGCTCTTGATAATTATTTAAGACGGCTATGCGCCTCTTTGTGTCGCCAGTTGATAAGTAATGGGGGGTCTTACTCAAGAATCAGTATGTTCGTGCCTGCATCAAGGATATCTGTGGAGCAGAACAGCATCTGTCCGTCTGCCTTGGTTCAATGACCTGGTCAGTTTTTTCAAAGCGAATCATTACAAGCCAGCACTTATCATTGTATAAAAGCGTGGTTTATATAATATATATCTTTCAATGGTCGCTTTCATGAAATATAGGAAACATTGTATATAGGAAACCTTGTATATATGTCACGAATATGTCACAAATTATTTAGGTTTATTTGTTTAGGTTCCTTTTTTTCACTGGGACACCACTCACTACAATCAATTGATTGTTAAATGTCATGAATGTAATTTTGCTTCAAAGAACTATATAAACAAGAATTATGAATGAAATACTAATCTAAGGTGTGTTCGACTCCTCTTTTTGACTTCACACTAACCCATTACATTGCCATAGTGCGTTATTTTATTGAGATTTTCTTGCCATTAGTCCACAGGAGCCATTGTTTTTGATAATCATTTCAGTACCCTGGTTCCAAGTGAGTAGGGTTCCCTTGTTGTTTTCTCGACCCTTCACCAACCATGGCATTTGAAGTTAATTAAGCCTCACTGAGGTACTCTGCACAAGTTCTAGATCCCTTCTGAATTTTCTCCAAGCTTTGAAAAGTACTGCTTCATTTTTGACTGCATCAATAACTGAGGGCATATGTGCCCAATTCAACGCATATGTTGCAGAACATGTCCTAGAGAATCACAATCTTCAGGTGCACCAATACTGGCATGGAAAGCTATGTCATTGGCCAGAGTTAGCAAATTGTGTACTGGCTATTTTGGCACTGCCCGTCTCAAGTGCCAATGTTGAGAGGGCCTTTTCACAGATAAACATTTACATAGGAAGGAAAGAGCTAGCGCACATGACCACAGACTCACTAAAGAAGTATTGTATGGTGCACTACAATAAGTTTGATTTGCAAAAATGTTTTTGACCGCCTATACCCTGTACACATGCTGTCTATACACATGCACTATCAGTGCAGAAAGCAAGCAATAATTGAAAGCAAAACATTCCATAAACACCGGAAAAACACTGTTTCTATGGTTTTTAATGGCGCGAAAATGTGTAATCACTGATAACCACTGTTTTTTTAAGGTATTGAAAACACTGAAAAAATCCCACCAGAATTTACCAACAATAGAAACTGAAAACAGGAAAGCCTAGTTATATTTAAATCAGCTCTTAGGTCATGTGATGGGGCGATCCTTAGCTTGGTGCCATGCGGAATATTTTTGGTTTCTTGTGTGTTTAATATTTTTAATAAGGTTGCCCGCCAAATTGCTATTTTTCTTGTGAAGAATATCAGGTCATTTACTATGATGCCTTTTTTATGTTAAAGGAAGGATCAGAAATCAGTGTCTCTGGGTGTTTTCTCAATAAATTGTGTTTAAAGGTTTTAGTTGCAGCCCTGGAAAGTTGTGTGGGTATAAGATAATGAAGGAGTTTCTGCCTGCTGTTTTTAAGTATGATCCTGCATGTTGGTGGAATGCGCTTTCGCCAGTTTATAAGAAAGTTACTTTCCACTTCCAATTCCAGACTGTGAAAGTGGACTAAATACCCCCAAAAAAGAAACATAAAACGCCTCAAATAAAAAAAAGACAAAAATCCAGGCTTTCCAGAAAAGATTCTATTGCATGGTCAACAACCGAGTCAATTCTGTACAGAGTCAGTACTGGAATGGAGGACCATCTAACTAAATACTCACAATTTTAATCATTCAACAGTATGTTTTAATCGGTTGCTAGATGTGGTTTCTGACTAGTGGGTAGGTTATTTCAAAAGCCGTTTGCCGTGATGCTGCATTTGTTTGTCAGATGTCGATAGTTGTATAGATTGTTTCAAAATCTGTTGCTGTGATGCTACATTTATTAATCAGAACTAGACTGTCATAACACTGCTGATCTTTATTTTAGGTCAGGACTCCACAGCTAACCAATTAGCATTTGCAGTGATGTCATTGGCACGGGAACAGGAAGTGTTAAACAAGTATGTAGCGAAATGTTACCACTTTCTGCATCCAGTTCTTTTTTAACTAATCAATTCATGAGTCATACATATCAGCATTAATAAAATTGGGGGTTATTTAGAGTTTGGCAGACATTTTACTGTCCGCCAAACTGTCTTTTCATCCTCTCGACTTAGAGTCAGGTGAATAGTTGTGTTTCAGCTGGCAAATGCCCTGGTAGCTCTGCCACCGGAAGCCTTAGACTGATGGACCCTTGGACATCGGCCCACCTGCCTTAGTACCTAAGAGCATCTGCTCTGTTAAGTGCAGACATTCTGACATACTTTTTTTCAGATCGTACTCTCCACACCCTGCGAGAACACTCCCAGGGTGTCAGGGCTATTTTTGAGTGTGTTTTGAAAAAAGGAAAAAATTCTTCTTTGGGAGTTTGTTTCTTAAAAACAAAAGGTTTGCTGGGTGGATACATGAAACATTGAAGGCCGCTCAGCAAACTTACATTACCTTCAGTGGAGCCAGTGTGATACTGGCTCATCAAAAGACACAGAAATCTCTTTTTGACTTTAAAAATAGCCACCATAACACATGATCAATGTTATATTCTGAAAGTAGTGGCTTCATTTGAAGGCAGTTTTCTCCATGTAAGGTTTGCTAAAATTCAATGTTATTCTGCATGTTCCAAAGCATTTGAAGTTGCCTCTCAGACCAAGGGAGGCACTAGTTCCAAACACAGAGACGTGTTAAGTCTAGGGGTGGGTGGAACTCGCAAAGTTTGCCTCTGTGGAATTTCGCAGTTACCTAAAAACTCTGCGAGATTCCGCGGAGTTCCGCAAGTGGCAGAATTCCAGTCCATTTTACTTCTCGTGCTGATTTTTAGCACTAGGAATTTGTGCCGCTGCTTTGTTCTGCCACTTAAGTAGTTCTCCTACTCGAGTGGCAGCTTTCACAACAGGAGTAACAACTTTCTCCTATGTGAGTGGTGGCGACCGCCCATGGCTGTCCGCATTGAGAAATCTTAACGGGAGGGGGTCTAGTGAGTTTTGCCAAACTGAGTGGACAAACCTCAGCGAATTCTGCCGACGGAGTGGAGTTTACCACCCACACCTAGTTAAGCCCTCTCAGTGCATTACTCAATAAATAACCAATAATATGATGCATTAATTGATACAAAATGGTGTAGGGCACAATGAACATCATCAGGTATAGTGCAAGTCAGAATGTCCCTTCCAGAGTTCTATCATAGATGCAAAGACTTCACTGATCACAAATATATGTAAGGTGGTAAGTAGCCTTTCATCCAACCGTAAACTGCTGTAAGATTATTGGTCATCCAATCCCATCAAACCTGGTATAGTTCATGGTAGAATAAGCGAGCGGGACAGAGCGGGGCATTTGTTGAATGGGCTGGCAATCAGAATTTCTAAAACATCCTACAAGCAGGCTTCAGGACCATTAACCACTAAGTAAATTCCACTGGGGACAACAAAGGCTAAAAGAGGCCAAAAGAAAGGAGCAAGAAAGGGGTTGAGAGGAAATTACCCAGTTAGAAGAAAACAAGATTTAGGCTGTGCTGCTGCACACAGACCTACGTGAGAACTCCACTGCTGTCAGGCCAGCCCATGGAAGCACAGGGTACATTTGTCCACAGAACCCACATAATGTGCCATTTTGTGATATCACTGCCTAGGTTGTCACTTTCTGTCATGTGATTCTAAGTGATGTCACTTCTAGTGGTGTCACAGATTGTGTCTTCCCCGCTAAGTTAAGAAGTTCCCTCTTAATGTATTTTGTGAATTTCATCAAGCATCCTTTAAAACTCAGCAATACAATTTCAAGGGATAGCCATTAGTTCTTTAAGAGGTGTCTTTATATTTATATGTAACACTTCACAAATGTATTCACTCAACAAAAGCCAAAAAGAGACCTAATTAAACATTTAAAGATATATAACTAAATGAATCCTCTTTGAATGTTGTTCTTGGAAGTTTTCGTTCATTCCAAGGAAGGAGGTGTATGTGCACCCTTAAAAAACTGCCCTCCCCATCACACTGCAATGCATAGTTACACTGTGTCACGTACAGAAGAGTGCTATCTCTAAGCAGTGTCGCTTACATTTTATTTTATCCTTAGGGTCCGAGCAGAAGTTGATGAAGTTATTGGGTGGAAGAGAGACATTGACTATGAAGATCTTGGTAAACTACAATATTTAACTCAGGTAAAAAAAACAAAAAGTTGTGGATAAGTGCATCGTTGTGACAATAAAGGGAAGGATATAGGACCATCAAGTATTAACCAATATGTGACAGTTTCCGGACCTCCCAGAAAAAATTGAAAGTGGACTTCAGAGATGAACAGAGATTCTCTGGCTCCCTCACATTCAGACCCTTCTATTTCTCATAATTAATTTTAAAATACAATACAATATAAAAATCATCCAGCTCCCCAACCAAATGGGTTAAGGAAGTCACAGTATGTCTCACAAAACACATTTTCTTCACTCACCTCAAAGGGAGTGATCAAGCACTGTTGACAAATAGAGACAGATGTTGAATAACTGAAGCAAAGATCAGAGAATAAGTGGAGATTCCTGTTGAGTGCTGTGTTAGCGGGATCGTATCAGCAAGGCTATTTTTCACCACACCCTTAGTCAATGTAGTTTGAAAATCGACCAACGTAACACAAATTGAGTGGGGCCCCAGGCCAAAAGTCACAGGAACTTTGGCCAAGAACGTAGAGTACACATTACGGGGCATCATTTGCTTCATATAAGACCAACAATTAAAAGGGTATGTCCTCCATTTGTGCTACATCAGGCACGTACACTGCTTTCCTGATGTTGTCCATATGGATTAAATAAATCAGCAATGGTCTGGGTAAATCATGGCAGTAAGTGCGGTTCAAAATGAGGAGCCAATCCCTGTATTTAGATCTGGTGTTAAAAAGAGCTATTGTCCTATATGATGCACAAGAAGTCCTCCCTTTTCCAGGGTGATATATCAGCAGAAGCGTTGATTCTGTCATAACACAAACAAGGCTAGTGGTTTGAAAAGGTTAAAAAGGGTTCCCAATAAGCTAGCTAAAACACACTTAAGTACTTATTAAATGCAGTCAAAAGCCATCATGACTTGGAGTTTATTGGTAGACAAGGGTGAGATAGCTACCAGATCTTCCTCAGGAATGATAGGCAAGTCAAGTTGTTTCCTCTTCTTCACTCAAGGCTTTGGTATAGAAATATTCATGAGTAAGCACAGTGCTTCCCGGAACCAAGGATCCCTCATTAAAACAGAAGAGAATAGAAGTCAAAAAACACACAGACCTTGTGATACTCATGAAGGTAGGTCTGAACCCCATACCCTTCACTAGCCACAAAATAATTATTCCTTTGAATTAGTCTGAAATGCTATGCTGGGAGATGGCTCATCTTATTCCTTTAGTATAATAGAAATGTGTTATGTATAGCAGACCCCTTGTGGCTCACACCATTAGCATGGAGGACAATGTACCTTAGGCATTTTTTCACCTTCATCCGTTTGGCTTTCACCTCCCAATGCTCTGTAAGACCCTCAAAACAAAAAAGCTTCTTTCTTCTGGCAGTGGACAATGATGTCAGTGCACCTCAGTTCACTGCCTTGGTGATTTCCTATGTGGACTTTCAGGAAATTCTTAGAGGGAGTTTTTACTTTGCATTTGTGTTGCTGAATGCTTCACGCATAGAAAGAATAAGTAACTAGGAGAAATAGAGAAAAGTCTCTTCCTTATGCCTAGGTTGGGAAAGGTTACCATTTTGGGAAAATTCCAGATTTACGTAGCAAGGGTGGTTGCATAGGAAGCCCTTGCTCCACCCTAGGAAGGCCTCCACAATGCAAGGGAATGCAAGGGAGTGCTATGACTGTGTTGGGTTGATTTGTTTTAAAAAAGGCACACAAAGTGGTGCAAATTGCCCCTTGTGTGACTTTGTAAATAGATGTCAAGGCTTTGCGTGACTTTGTAAATAGATGTCAAGGCTTTGCGTTGCTTGCTCAATAGGACAACACAAAGACCCACTAAATATGGGCATAAATTGAGTTCCATACCAATTTTTTAAACACAAAAGCATTGTTTTATAACAAACAAGATTTTACAGTTCTAGAGTATTCTTTCTTACATTTCATCCTACTTGAGGTCAACACATGTATTATGATTGTTTTTTTCTTTTACACTTAATCACGTCTTACTGTGTATATACATGTACAATATCTCCCTTCTGCATGCAGAGCTCCGTCCCATGTACTGAAATTCCGCTCTGTGTACGGGGACTCCGCCACCTGTGCATACATAGTGCTATGCACACAGAGTGGAGACTAGTGGCGGGGAACTCTGCCTACTGTAAATACATAGGAAATGGTTACAGGAAGAGTCTGCCATTTTGAATTCATTCTGAGCCATCCTCAACTCAGAGAAGCATTCGCCTCCATTCTGATTCTCCTTGCACCAATCTTGCCCCCAACATGATGGAAGGACTTGAGGAGAAGGCACCCCTCTTCACAGATACAGAATTGAACATCATTAGTTAGGGGGTGTTTGCAAAGTACCTCAGCCTTATGGGGGACACGATATCCAGCTGAGTAATGTGGCACATGCCCAAATATGGAGGGACATTGCCACGCAGTACAGTGCAGTGGGAGTTTACAACTGGCAGGACAAAATGTGCAGCAACCACTGGGAGGACCTGCGTCCTTGGGCCCGTATAAAGGCCCAGGACATTATGGGTCTGTCCTCCCAGTCACATACACAGCACCCCAGCATGACCCCCCTGTACCAGAGGATCTTACAAGCTGCCTGGTCTACCCTCCATGCTCAGCTAGAAGAGTATGAGTAGCAGAGAGATGGTAAGTACTTCTACCTTATTATTTGTCATATAGTTTGACATGAGTGGTGAGAGAGATGTCCTGCCATGTGTTGTTTGTTACGATTAACATAACCTGAGTCATAGCTCCAAAACTTCCTTGCATCAGTTTGTCATTCTGCTCAACTTATTTTACAAGGAATTCTGGGACTTGTAGCTCTCATTACACAAATGGATGCGATTGCTTTACAAGTGCCTTTGTTAAATAACAAATACTGGAAGTGGCATTCACTAGTGACACTTTGATGCTATGTGGAGTTCTTGTCTTTAAAAATGTTTATTGGTAGTATGACAGCTTGCAATGTTACTCCGTTCTAGCAAGCATGTTTTTTGTTTGCTTTGTTTCTCTTTACTAATATTTGTTGTTTGTAATAAAGTCAAGGCTGACATGGTGTAACTTTACCTTACTACATATGATACATAGATATCAATAGTTTAGTAAATGCACACATTTTCTGAAGAATGTCATGTAATTTATTGTAAGGAAAACAGTAGCTGTACCCAGGTAAAATTCTGAAGTTCCCTTGGGTAATCTGTTATTTTTTGCAAAACATGCCCATTTATTGGATTAACTTCTACATGCTTAAAATGTGTGATAACTGATCATTTTTGTGAATTAGTTAATTCCATTACATCTAATTCACAGTTATTATATTTTAGAGCACATTTTATAGCACAGGATATCAGTAGTTGGGACAAGGTACTACAATGTCAGCAATTGGTATTTTGGGTAATTTGTTAGCCAGATATTATATTATTTCATTTAATATACACTCTTCAGTTGACAAGGCTGGCCAAGCAACACCACAGTAGGACCAGGGGCAGCACGTTAGCTTGAGACCAAAAGTGAGGAGGAGGAGGATCCTACCACCAGCAGTGGTAGTGCTCATGCCTGGAGAATTTCTCGATCAACAGCTAAAAGATTCTGGGAGGAGGCTGAACTGGCTCCATGGAGAGAAATGGAAATTGACACCACCAACCAGGGGAGAAAATGTATGGCCTTCTCCTGGCCTAGAAGTGGTATCCCTAGCAACCCCGAACACCATATGAGCCTCCCCCAACCCCTTCCTAACTCCTGAGGCCCCATTCCATCGGGCCTCCTGCAACTACTTCTCCTCCCAGTGTACTCTTAGAAGACCACAAGTCTAGGGAGACACTTCACAGTCCCAAACACCTCACAACCCTCTTGTGAACCTCAATTCCTTCCATATGTGTCTGTTCCTCTGGATGCATTCAAGGTGGCGATGACTGCTTTAGAGAAGGTTAAAACAGTGATCTCTCGGGGCACCTGTGACTTAATGGGAGAGGTCTGGATGCTCCGACAGACACTGTCTGGCCAGCTTGAAACTTTTACTACCGCCATCACCACCTGGACGTTGGCTTCCAAACCCACCCAACCCATCTTCAACGTTCTCTGACTTCACTGTTTCCCCTGCTACCTCTCATGTTGTCTCTTCCCTTGGGATGTCTGGTCTTGCAATGGCCGGCCAAATTTTGTCAATGTTGGAGGAGGATTTGAATATAATAATCAACACTGAGAGCCAGGATGGCCAGTGGATAGCCAGGACCCTGGTTACAAAACTACAAGTGGCTTGGGGGATGACATTATTATTTTTGTTGACTGTGGGATGGTTACCTTGACGCTCACAGACTCTTTTTTTTCCATTGCCCAACTACCCTCAAGTTCACTTTCCCATTGTGCCCGAAGACTTTATTTTTGTTTGTTTTCTCATTCTCGCTTGCTTTGTTGCGACTTATTTTGATATAGCAGTTATTTTAAAAATTTATTAAAAAGATTATAACATTTTATGTTTCAAAATACCACTGTGTTCTTAATTCTGTATAATGTTTGTTGCATTCAATGTGGTTATGTGTAAATGTGTGGGTACTTGACATATGCTTTTAGTATGATGGCTTGTACCAATAATTTTCTTACTGTTCTAAATTTAGTGAGTGCGCAAAGTGATATTGAAAGATACCATAGAAAACATTACTGAAATAATCCAAGTCAACTCAGGTTAGAGGTTGTGCACAGTTCACATATTTTTATTACCAAACAATGGTGAAGATAAAATCATATTTACATTATGTACAGGGGATATCTCCCATGAATACACAATTGTGAGGGTGAAAATCTTTGTGAGAGTATGCGCATTCTGGGTGTTTATCAGTCATCTGAGAGAGGCCTTGAAGTGTGTCTGAAATGTCTGACAGAGTAGATCCTATTGCACAAATATCCTGCCGCATATCACTCTGTTGTAAAAATGTATCCTCCCAGTGGTCAAAAAGAGCCCATCCCAACCCCCCTTCCCCAGAAGGGATGCCCTCTGACATGACCAGCAGATCAACCAGCACCGAGAGGGGTGGAACGTGGGAGGTTGTGGGGCGGAGACTCCTATATAGGGGATACCTGTACCTCACCAAGGGTGTTCTTTCCTTCAGATGTTTGAGAGTAGGCCTGAGATGCATCTTCATGGGATGAGTGTGTAGGAGAATCTACATATCGACCTGAGATGATAGAGTTGTGTGGAGGTGATGGTTGTGTGGGCCTCTGTAGCTGCTTGGGTAAATAATGGGGACTGGCAATCCTCATAAGTGAAGTAGGAGGGAGAATGCTGGCCTGATGTAAAGTGTCCTTCAGTCTTTTAGGCATTGGGCCAGTGATGCCCCCTCTACATCCATGTCCTCCTCCTCGAACAACACCTGCGTATCTCCATCCTCCTCATTCTATTCTTTTTGAGTAATGCTAGCTACAGATATTGATGCTTGAAGGAGGATCGGATTCTATGCTCGAATTTCCAACTGCTCTCGACTTGTAGATGATTTAGCATTAGACGACTCATTGTCCCCAGAACCTGAAAGAAGAAGATTGCAACAGATGAAGTACATCACATACAAGTTTAAATGCTAAAACACAACAGATTAGTGGAATACAACTTCAGGAATGAGATAAATAAATGTGTGAAATGCAAACTCAAATCACCAACTCCAGCCACAGATCTCTTTTATTTGAATAGTCCCCTTGAGGTCAGCTGCTCAACCTGGGTCCTTGAGGTTGGGATGGACCGAGATTTCCTCAATTCAGCAGCTTGAAAATCAAGTTGAAGATTGATTACATTTCTGATTTATTAATAAGTCAACATGAAAAAGCAGAGACATAAACAAGGTAATAAAGGCTATTACACATCACCATAACATGATTTGAAACATTTTCATACACAGTTAAATAATTTCTACAAGAATCAGTTTTTATGTAAAATATGCAGTGTTTCAGTAAAATACAAACATTTGCACATGTACCTCATGGGCGGATGGTAGCGGGCCTAATTGCTGCTGCCAGTATGTCTCCTGACTGCCTAGATGTAGGTATTGTAGATGACTTGTTCCTGCAAGAAGCATAAAATTAAGGCCACCCATACATATTGGAGCAACTCAGTGTAAGTGTTAATAGAAGACCACTATGAAAAAGTTTGATCAACTCCTCTTTAAAAAGCACAATATTAATTACTTTGACAACAGAATAAACATAATGAAAAGTTAGGTCGTACTCGCAAATTGGAGAACATTTGACATTGAGTATGGTGACAACAGGGATGTGTCATAAAACGCATACTGTTAACATGTCAAAGAATAATCAAGAGATTAGTCAATTGTGAAGTGATAAATGAGTCAAGTCATCAGTGTCCACCATCCGCCAGCTGTGTGGTGCCTGACCAGATGTGATCTCATTGTGAGGAGCAGAAGTCGCCCTTGCCTGAGATGGAGGCAGGCCCAATATCACAGGGCCTATGACCACATGAATGAAATTCAAATTAAAAACATTTAACATGTAAAACACATATAGACAAGAAACTGTTAGGTTCAAAACCAAGTACTAGACATGACAAAACATATATAATGAATGAATAATATTTTGGTGCTATATGAGAAACACTTCTTGTTAGTACATGCACTTACCATTTCTTGCTGGTTATTGGTTGTGAACTGGTCCCTGAGGTCGAGCTCCAGCAGGTACATAGACTTCTGCCCCAGCAGAAGTATTCACTTTGGCTGTATGTGGAAAATTAAAATAGAAAGTTAAAAAAGTAACAATAAAATATGTTAACTTTTACATATGAGCATATATATATATGGTGTACATTAAACAATGAAGGTTTGATGGAAACACAAACAAGGATACATCCATAAGCTTTTAATTCTTGATAAATCAAGTCACAGATAGAACATTGATAAATTTCACACGTGATGAGCAAGGAACTTTGTTTTTGCTTTGCAAAGATTTCTGGGATTTGTAGTGTAATAAAGAAAATGAAAAACATTAGAGCACTAATCACAATATGGTGAAGACCCAACATGGAGCGGCTTCCATAGTCACACACACTACAAAGAAAACCCTTTGTCCATATAGTATGGGTGTTGTTGCTTAATGTATTACCTGTCCCCACATTACGGTCGTCTGTAACAGACAGCCCATGTATCAGGTGGGGTGCATAGTGGAGAGGACTTCCTTCTTGAGTGGGGTGAGACAGAGTTGTGATCCAGTTGGCTGGACTAGGGTTACTGGTGGGAATATTTCTTAATGTATTGATTACTATTGTATACACAATTAACTTCTTGATATGTCCTACTTGTCATGCTGACTACACTGTAACTCGTTCTTTTATGATGCCTATTCTACAAATGATAAACCAATTGTGCTTGATGTACTATGAGCATTTGTTCAATAAAAAGAACTTAAAAAAAATAAATTAATGTTTTTCAGGTATCATTTATTGATTTCAGGAGTCACCTTCTCTACCATGCAGAGTTCTCCGCTTCAAGAGTGGAGTCTCCACCACAAGAGCAGACTCTCCCTGATAGTGGAGATTCTGCCAAGAGTGCGGAGTCTCAGCAGTCGTAAAAATACTACTCTTTAAATTATAATCATAGTTTGCAAACACCCAAAAAAAAAAAAAACTTATATAAAAGTGTAAGTTTAACTTTGTGAATCATGCCCTGTGTATGTGTCCCTGTCCTCTATATGAAGGTGGAGCACTCATTCTATACTTCCTATAAAGTGTGGTATGGAGTTGAGAGCTGGAAGTGCAGTGAAATGTGTGCATGGTCTGATGTGGAAATGGATCCAATAGATATATCCTCAACCACCATCCCTACCAATGATCTAGCCATGAATATTTTCAGTTGACCTCTTAGTAGGGCGCATATTTCTGTTCACTAGTAGGAAAATGCCTTCAATCGCCGGAAAAAACAGAGCCCTGCTACACAAGCTCCAAACCATCCAGAACACCGCAGCCAGACTCGTCCTCGGAACACCACGACACGAGCACATGAACCAGCACCTACGGAACCTCCACTGGCTCCCCGTCGAGAAGAGAGTTACCTTCAAGCTACTCACCCACGCCTCCAAATCCCTCCACAACATCGGACCGAAATACCTCAACGAGAGAGTCTCCTTCCACGTACCCAAAAGGAACCTTCGCTCCGCCGACCTCACCCTGGCAGAGACCCCACGCATCTACAGAACCAGAGCGGGTGGAAGAGCCTTCTCCTACGTCACAGCAAAGACCTGGAACAAGCTCCCAGTCAACATCAGGCTCTCCCCCACCCTGCACGCCTTGAGACCCTCACAGGTGAGTAGCGCGCTTATAAACTCCTGATTGATTGAGATTGTCAACTCTTGCACAAAGGCCATTGGAACCCTACCTGGACAAGGCATGTGCAACTGTGCAGTCTATGTGTCAAAAGAGAAGTATGGCATAACATTTAAGTTGCTCACAGTGCTAATTGCCCTTCCATAAACTTAGACCATGGGAAATAATTTAGGAAAGAATGACTTTTGCCCTGCGTTGGGGCATACAGCAACATAGTTGTTACCTCCGGAGCCCCAATATCATTGTTCACCCCAAATCCACTGCCCTCCTTATTCCAAAAGTTGGCAGAAATGTGTAGGTGCTCTGAGGTACCCAAATGATCGACACCCACTGAATTTGATTGTATAAGAGGAATGAAATTGCAGGGGGGATGTCCGAGAGCTGAACTTGTGTGTCCTGGCAGAGAAGATGGGTCTCCTGAAGGGCACCATATCCACACATATCTCGTCCAAATAGTGGGAAAAGATGCACTGCTTCACCAAAGAGTTGAGGCACAAAATATTAATGGTAAGTTTTTTAAGGTGCAACTTAGTGGTGCTCTGTGTGTGTTGCTAAATATGAGGCCACAAAAATAAGAACACAAAGCCACATTACTGTGGTCAGATACTTACAGTGAACTGCAAGACAGCAGTAGGAATGATCTGGTCAAACTGGCCTTCAGAACTCAGTGAAACTTTCTCATGTCTGAGGATAGGAGTTTTGTTTAACTACCCACCACGAGAGGTCTCCTGTCCATTCCATGCCTTGCCCTCGTCTGCATCCTTACCGTCACCTCTGTCTCCACTTGGCTCTCTGCTTGCTTTTTGCTGCTTTTTCTTGTTCACTCTGCTTCGGCCTCTGCTGCCTTAGTCTTTTCACTCTGCATTGCCCCCGTTTTCATCTTTGCTTTCTCACTCCGCCTTTCTGCTGTTGCTTTTTCAATCTACATTGGCCTCTGCTGCTTTAGCTTGTTCACTCTGCTCTGTCCCTGGTTTCACCTTCGCTCTCCGCTTTGCCTCTTCTGGTTTTAGCTTAGCCGTATTCTCACCTTACTTTACACTCTGCTTGGCCTCTCTTTCTGAGCACCTCCGATTTCCTGTGCCCAGCGATTCCCGCCTTTCATCCCTCCCGCCTCCCGCCACCCAGGGTCCCTTCCTCCCCACTACACCTACTTAATGGAGGCAGAAGTGCGACCCCATTGAGCAAGTCCTCGCACCAGCTCCCCCAGCGACAGGTCTCCTGTCCATGCCTTGCTGTGATCTGTATCCTTGTCTTAACCTTAGTCTCCACTTGGCACTTTGCTTACTTTTTGCTGCTTTTTCTTTCTCACTCTCTTTCGGCCTCGGCTGCCTTAGCCTTTTCACTCTGCTTTGCTCCCGTTTTCACCTTGGCCTCTCTTTCTGACCGCCTCCTATTTCCCGTTTCCTGCGCTTCCTGCCTTTCCTCCCTCCCGCCACCCAGCGTCCCTCCCTCCCCTCAGAACCTACTTAATGGAGGCTGCAGAATGGCTGCCTGCGCCCGTACGTGCCCAGTGCCAGGAACCCTGGCCCTCCCGCCACCCACTGCTACACTGCCGAGGAGCTTCAAGCCCTGGACTCCTGATGCCACGACACCAACTGCTACACCTCCTCCTCCCAAGCAAACAAAGGACTGTTCACCTGCCTACACCAGTCTGCACAGTATCCCGCACCACTCAGGCCCGGAAGAACACGCACAACCGGAAACCGCTCTCCAGTGCATCCTCCTCAACACCCGATCCCTCTGCAAACACGCCACAAAAGTATGGGACACCATTGCCTCTCTCTCTCCCCCGACGTAGCCTTCATCATTGAAACCTGGCTCAACCCATGCTCAAACCCCGACTTAGCCACCGCAACACCTGACACTACAAGATGATTCACCAAGACCGCCCCAACAAACACGGCAGAGGCATTGCCATCATCTTTAAGGATACCATCCAATTCATCACCACCGACGACGACCCCACACCTCTCATGGAACACCTCAACTTCCAGCTACAAACCGGCCACAAGTTAATGGTGAAGGGCACCCTCGTATACAGACCCCCAGGATCTCAACCAGCCTTTTGCGACCCTATCCCTAATATAATTGCCTCGCTAACCATCAACTCCAACCACTACATCCTACTCGTGACCTCTATTTCCACATCAACGACCCCAACAATGCCAACTCAACCACTGTGCTGGAGAACATGGGTAACATCAGCCTCACCCATTTGGTCACTGAACCCACATGCAAAGATGGACGCATGCTCGACCCCATCTTCGCCTCCAGCGACAGAGTCAAATTCAGTCACGTCACAGAACTCACGTGGTCTGACCACACCATCGTGCACTTCACCATCTCCGATGCATAGCCATCCCCATGCACCACAGCTCCAACCACCACAGCTGGAGGAAAGTAACAGAGACACAGTGGACTGAGGCCCTCTGCACCTCGCAACCCAAGGCCTCATCAGACCTAGAACAGGCTGCCCAGAACTTTTCCACCTGGATCACTGAACGCGCGACAGAGTCGCCCCACTGAAGCCAGACAGAACCACCAAAATCACAGGACGAGCCAGTTGGTACATCCCAGAGCTCAGAACCACCAAGCAAACCTGCTACCGACTTGAGAATCAGTGGCGATCCACCAGGAACCCTTCGACAGAGCTGCCCACAAAGTTGCCCTTAGAGATTACCACACCAGATCAAGGAAGCCAAGAGAGAAGCCATCCCAGCCGACATTGACACGGCAGCAAACCACAAGAAAGAACTGTTCAAAATTGTCAAAGAATACTCCAACCCAGCACCCATAGAGAACACAATCCACCCCTCCCAAGACTCTGCAATACCCTCTTGGACTACTTTAACAACAACATTGCCACCATCTATAACAACTTCAACCCCCAAACCATAGTTCCCAACCTCAGCAGCTTCGACCTATCGGCGCACACCAGCCCCATTGTCACCACATGAACACCGCTCACCACTCAATCTACCTTGGCCACCATGTCTTCCATCCACTCCGGAGCACCCACCGACTTATGCCCCCTCCACCTGTTCAATCTCGGAACAAACCACATCAGCACGGAACTCACCAGCATCATCAACACCTCCATTTCCACTGTAGTCTTCCTGGACAAATGCAAACACCAGAAATCAGACCCCTCCTAAAGACACCATCCACCGAACTCAAAAATTATCGACCGATCTCTCTGCTCCCATACCCTGCCAAAGTACTCAAGAAGGCCATCAGTCGACAGCTCATAGAAAACCTGAAACAAAACCACCTGCTTTACATCTCCTAATCAGGATTCTGCGCCAACCATATCACGGAGACTGCACTCATCGCAGCCACGGATGACATCAGAACACTCCTCGATCGCAGAGAGACTGCGAACTTGATTCTCCTCCACATCTCAGCCGCATTCAACACCGTCTTCCACCACACCCTCATCAACAGACTCCACAACATCAGCTTATAAAAAGAACCCCCTCACATGGATCGCCTCCTTCCTTACAGGATGTACTCAGAGCATCCGGCTTCCTCCCTTCACCTCCGCACCCAAGAATATCATACGAGGCGTACCCCAAGAATCATCCTACATTGTTCAACACCTACATGACCCCCGAAGCCGACATCGGCAGATCCCATGGTCTCAACATCATATCCTACACAGACGATACACAGCTCATCCTCTCGCTCACCGAAGGCCCCTCCACCACCAGCACAACCTTCTGCAATGCCATGACTAACGTAGCCAACTGGATGAGAACAAACTGCCTCAAACTTAACTCTGGCAAAAAAGAAGTACTGATCTTCGAGGAAAATAAAATCCATATGGGAAAACAGCTGGTGGCCAACCGAACTCAAACCCACTCCAAATGGATACAGACCACATACGCAGCATCAGCATCACCCTCAACAGTGAACTGACCTTGAAGCAACAAGTCAATGGAGTAGCCTCCTCCTGCTTCCACATGCTCCGCAGAATTTTCAGGTAGATCCCGGTCAACACCAGGAAAACCGTCACCTAAGCCCTCGTCACCTGCCGTCTCGACTACGGCAACACACTCTATGCCGCTGTCTCCACCCAGCTCCTCAAAAGACTCCAAACCATACAGAACACTGTATCTTGTCTCATCCTGGACCTCCCCAAACGGGCCCACATAAACCCCACCTCAGAAACCTCCACTGGCTCTCCATCCAGAAGAGGTGCCAGTTCAAGATCCTCATGCATGCCTACAAGGTCTTACACAATCAAGGACCGGCCTATATCAACTACTGACTGAACTTTCACCAACCCGCCAGACACTTACACTCCTCCTCATTAGCCCTCACTCACATTCCCTGAATCTGCCGCAGCAGGGGCCACTTCTTCTCCTACATCGCCGCTAAGACGTGGAACGACCTGCCCCTCCACCTCCGAACAGCACCCTCCCTCGAGGACTTCAGAAAAAAACTCAAGACCTGGCTTTTCGATGGAGAACTTACACCCCTGTGCCCAGTAACCCCTAGGGGTGACAGTGCCGTGCACTACAAATACTGATTGATTGATTGACCCACCAGCCAAAAGACCAACAAAAACAGGGCTTATCAAGGTCGGAGAGCCCACAAGCAAACTGTATAATACATGTTGTCACATACAGAATAGATCTTATGACATACATGACCAATGGAAAGAAAAGCACCAAATAATTTGACAGAGTAGTCAAAGCAAGGACATAATAAATGTGCATGCATTATTTAAGCAATATGTAGGCAAGAGTAAAATCATGCATAATCATGGACTCCCAGCAGACTCACACCTCCTGAAGGTGCACTAACTAGAAGGTGCAAAGAGAAGAAAGACAAAAGGAATTGTAAACAGTAGTTATGGGAGTTCAAATCCGGTAAAGCTCTGAGAAGATATGGACAGACATTTTGTGTTGGATATTGCAGTGGTAATCCTCTGCTTGTTAAATTAATCCACCTGGAGCAAGTTTCCCTTTGCTCAGTCTTATCAGAGAGGCCCTGATGCTGAGATTCCAGTTCTTGAGTTCTAGACCATAATAAGTGCTGCAACACAGCAGTCCTTGTCTCCACACTCCCTAGCCTACTTTACAATACCTGTACACTCCTGCCAGTGTCAGAGATAGAATTGGCCATGTCATCCCTGACGGTATTCAACTACTTTTCAATATAATTTTCCCTTTCCAACAACATGGTGAAGGCTCCCTCACAGCAAGAGGATGAAGTCCAGCACCCAACTCAAATTGGAACCTTGTGTAGCCTCTAAAGGTGAGTGGGAATCATCCTCAGCTTTGGAGAGATGCTGGGCGGTTGAAGCATGGTTCTTCAGGATTGAGACTGGTGCTCCTTAGGCTTTACAACTAGCATATCCACCAAAAGAAAGCAACCCAAGAACCCTGAGAGGACTGCAAAAGTCTGTTATAGAACAAAGCCAAAGCAAGAACAAGGCAGCCCCTTTCCCCCTAATAAGCAGAGCAACTTGCAGGGTCCACAACTTCAAAAGCATCACAGGAAGTCCGTCTGAGCATGTGTGTCTGTCTGAGCATGTGTGTTTTCTGCAGGGTTTAACTGGGCAGGAAGACTGAAGCACAAGCACTCCACCTATCAGCTGAGGTCAGCCTTCAATTCCTGTCCAACCACAGGGCGCCAGCACACCAAGACATCTATAAGAGGACGTGGGCCTCCACATGAGGTACAAATAGAGAAATTAGATGCCGTCAGTAGAGAAGGGTCAGCTGTAAGGAGGTTTGCCTCACTCCCAATTCCCACCCCCATGTAGCACAAACAACACAGCAGAGGTTGTTCACACGGCTTCTGCACTCCATGAGCCACGTTTCATCCAGCTGCAAAGTGAAAGACGTAGCCACTGGGCTTACATGGGCCTAATTTGGCACATAACATGCAAGCCTCACACTCTGTGGGTACTTTGAGACTTGCAGGTCCCAGCTAGGCCCCTACCCCAAGCAGTCACCATATTCAATGGGAAATAAATTTAACACCTGGATTGTCTCTATTAAGTTCAATGATGGAACACATCCAGGGAGATGAAAGGTGTTTATTTCATCAAGTATATGACCATCAAACCCTCGGAGCAGCAGTAACTTCCCCAACCGTCACCACCTCACATGACCGCTCAGTCCACAATGGTGACCACATACATTCCACCCCTGCTGACACCCATAACCTTCTAGTGACATGGTCAACCTTCCAGACACAGAGCTGCAAAGAAGATTAAATCAAACATAGCACATCTTCCCCCTTTACCATATACACAAGATTGGAAAAAACAACCACACAAAACAAAAATAAAATAAAACATCTTAATATAAAAGAAAAAAGCTGTGACCTGCAGAATTGGTCAAGCAATCATGAAATTTGTGCTATACTCAACATTTAAAAGATATACCACAACAATATGTGCATAAATCAAGTTAAAAGAACAATGAATGTGATCTGCTAATAAGGGAGGAGTACAATAACTAAGAAATTACATTACATAATCATCATGCCACTTGGGCTTGACCCGAAGTCTCTTTAGGGCACACTCATCCCCATTCAAATCATCAATCGAAAGATTTCTAACCCACCTATCCTAAACAGTGAAGTTCTTGACATTTACCAATCTAGAAAAACTCCACACATCTCTTGAATTCAACACTGCAGCGTTTTTCCTCACCTCACTTATTATAAAAGGACCCGTGAATTTTGAGAGATCTTTCTTCACCATTCCAGACCTTTTCACCTATACCTTGTCTTCCATTTCCCAATCACCAACACGCCCACATTTTTATCATCAAAACGTTTCTTATACTTGCTTTGATGTTTCTGCCTACGTAGCTTCATTTCATCCTTTTACCTTCTCTTCTCCACTTTAGTGCTTAACCTTAACCAAACTGGGTGGAGCTTGCAATGAGGCTTCCTGCCCCTCAACACAGCAAATGGTGAAATCGATGTCACCTCATTAGGTGTAACATGGTGTGCCCACCAGGTCTCCCTCAAAGCATCTTTCAAAGAAGATCTATTCAAAAGAGAAAGCTGTGCACAACTTTTTACCAGCTTATGCATGCTCTCTGCTAGACCATTCGCTTAAGGCGAAGAAAGGGCTATCTTGAGATGTATTATAGAGAGCTCTCTCAGAAAATCCCACATCTCCTGGAATAGAAATTGCACCCCATTATCCATGACCAGACTCTTCGGAATACCTTTCCAGGAAAACTCTTCCCAAAGAAACTCAATAACCATCTTAGTATTCACCGCAGAGACACACTTCGTGACAACCCACTTGGATGTATAATCCACCAAAAGCATTACCTACCGTCCATTCTGGTTCAACAACTCGAAAGGACCCACAATACCCTGTGCCAATGGTTCATCCAGGATCTCGACTGGAGACAACAGAACGGTGTGAGCTCTCTTTGACTTGTCATTGTTAGCACAGTACCAACAATCCTTGACCACAACTTCCACTTCATGGTCCATCCCTGGCCACCAGTACCACTCATGCAATCTTGCTTTAGTTTTACTCCTGCCAGGGTGCCCTTCATGAGCTTAATTCATAAGCTTCTCTCCCAAGGCACATGGGGTATAGCTCATTTCCCCCTAAATATCTTCCCCTCCACAATGCATAGCTCTTCCTCAACTGTAAAAAAATCCACCTAAAGACATAGAAATGTCTCTCTTGTCTGCCCCCCACAGTAAACTCCTTAAGCTTTTTCATATCAGAATCCACTGTGGCCTCCATCCACTCGCTATCCTTTAGCGCTGGTTCGCACACCCAATTCACCAACCCCACCTCCGGATTGCTAACTTTTTCATTGGCTGCCATCCTGGATAAACAATCAGCTGCACTGTTTCTAGAAACAGGGCTATATACCATCATAACATTGTAATTAGACAAACCTTCAGTCCACCTCCTGATCCTGGGGAAGAAATTCTCTAAGTCCCTGCACATGAAAATTCTTTTGAGAAGCCTGTGGTCAGATCTCACTGTGGAGGGTAACCCCCACAAAATAAAATTGAAATGCAAAATAGCCCAATACACAGCCTACACCTCTCACTCAATGACAAAATACTGTTCTTCTGCCCCCTTCAAAGAATGAGAGGCAAATCTACCACCTTGAGCTCACCATTGTCCACCTGGGCCAGAACAGCACCCAGCCACTTAATACTGGCATCAGTGGACAAAATTGCCTTTTTGTTAGAATTAAAATGTCCCAAAGTTAGAAATTTCGCTGTACAATCCTTTATGACTCCAAAAGCTTGAACACAATCTTCAGTCCACTCGAACTGACTTCCCTTTTTTAACAGGTCCCTCAAAGGTTGGGAAATGCTGGCAAAGTTCTGAATGAATTTCAAACAAAACTCCGCCAACACAAGGAATGAACACACTTGGTCTTTATTCTCTGGTTTGGGAGCCTGCACAATTTGCTAGCCAAATCCAACTTAGGACTTATCCCTTCACCAGAGATGGTATGACCTAATTACATCACAGTTGGTACTCTGAATTTACATTTTTCTTTCTTGACTACTAAACCTGCCTTCTGGAGACGTCTCAAGACCTTCTGCAAAATCTCATCATGTTCTTGCACATTACCACCATAAACCAATATATTGTCCTGGAAAAACAACACCTTATCCAGACCATCAAGGACCTTCTTCATGACCCTCTGAAAACACTCCGCCGTGAACCAAGACCGAATGGCATGCAAATTAAGCGGAACTCTCCCAGAGGAGTCACGAAAGAAGTGAGATGTCTGGAATCAGGAAGTTGCATGACCTGATGGAAAGCTGAAGATAGGTCCATGATGCTAAAAATTCTAGCATCCTTGATCAGCGCCAATGTCTCCAATATATATGGCAGTGGTTGTCTGTAAACCCAAATATACCTATTCAGCCCTCTTAAGTCCACACACATGCAGATCTCTTTCCCACCATCCTTAGGTGCCAAAAATATTGGGACCAACCACTCCGAACATTATATTTCTTCAATCACACCCTTGTTTTTGAAATTGATGAGTTCTTGTTCAAGTGGCGCAAACATCATATGGGGAACCTTTCTTCCTTTGGACACAAATGGTTCTGCACCACTCTTTAACACCATCTTGTGCTCAAAATTCCTTAACAAACACAACTCATTGCTGAACACTTTTGGAAAATCAGTGCATATGCCTTCTGTATGCACTACCTCCGCCATCACTAGCACTTTCTGTTTGGCATTGATGTCTCCAACCCAAAGGTTATCATCCCTTCTGGCCACATACACCTTCCCCACAGTTTCCAGATCACTATGATACTAAAAATAGTCCACAGACAAAACTGAAAAACTGCTGGTGTGCTCACAATATATAGGGGAAAGCTTGACCAATGACCCCCAAACAGTAACCCTCTGGTGTGCCAATCACCATGTAAACATGCAAATCACAGTAAAGGCACAAGACTTACTGGCGTGCCCATCACATATGTCAGTAATATAAATAGTGAACACACTGTGGTTCACCTCCACATGAACACCAGGTGTGCTAAACACCGCATTGCAGACCACAGTAAAGGCACCATTAGAACAGGTGTGCCCATCACCGTATAAATGAACACCTCACCAATGGTATTCTCCAGACTACTTCCTTGGTTCCTATGACTTATCCTTCAGATGCCGATAATAGAAATGTTTTCTTCTCGTCACAAATGAAACACAGGAACGCCGACTTCTCCAACTCTTCAAGGATTTCACCTCCCAAAAATGGCCACCAATGCAACACGTAATGTAACTTACACGGAAAATTAGCCTCGTTTCTAGAGCGTGTGTATGCTGTCTACTTTTGCCAGCAGATAGAGGCTGAAATAGAAACGTTTACACTGCACGTTCCTAAAACCGCACGTCACCCGACGTTTCGGATCCTGACATCAGGAAAGGGGGGGCCGCTCGGCCCCCCTCCTCCCCCTTGCACTCTCGGTGGTGGGGCGTGCCGCTCCGCCGCGTCTTGATGACGCGGCGGGCGCGCCCCACCGCCGATTGGTGCTGGCTCCTGCTTTGACCCGGAAGCAATTTAATTGCTGCCGGGGCAAAGGAGTGGAGCCAGAGGGGCGGACCAGTTGGAACTGGTCTGCCCCAGAGGGGTTAAAAGGCCGGGGAGCGCGGGAGGCGCCCTCTTGTTCCCGCGCTCCCCAGGCTTGCACCCGCGCCTCGCAAAGGCGCCGAATAATCTTTCTTTTGTTTTCCCTCTACAGGCACTGAGCAGCAGCAAGGGGGATCGCATTGCATTGTCGGGCTTGTTCCGTGTCAGCTGTGAGCGGCGCCGGCGTCCGGGTGTAACCATTCCTATACCACAAGCCGGTGTTTATACTGGGGATCGTGCGAAGATTGCATCGAGGAGCGGAGCGTGCTCCCTGCTGACCCGCCCGCACAGAGTCGGAGTATAGCTGGAATACACAGAGCCGGTAACAGGGGGCGAAGCAGGGAAGGCAGGGGCAGCACATGGATGGGAGACCACAGGGGCTGATAGGCAATTTTTAAGGAATAATTGCAGGGAGCAATATTTTGCAAATTAGTACCTGGATTGTGGGGATTGTTTGAGGAGGAGGCAAGGGTTCCAGGGCCATAACTTCGGTTTTGCGAATTAAAAATAAATAAATATATATAATAATAATTTGTTGGTGATTGGCAGGAGTTGTGAGGGGTGGTGGCACTGTTTTGGGAGTGCAAGGTATTTAACGGGGGTGTGGTTGGGCCTTTTTTGAAAGTGATGGCAGTGCTATACCCTAACTGATTTTTACCGTAGGACCTCGGTAGTGCGACTGAACCAGAGGAGAGGCGCGCGGGGGACGACGCAATCCGGGGACACAGGCAGGCCTGCATTTCACTGCTTCTGTTGGGCCGCCGGGCTAGAGTGCGCTCGCCCAACACCCAGGTTAGCTGGTGTGTGGCGGTCACAGTTGCGTGGTGCTTACGGCCAGTCTGTGTGCCTCCATCTCGGAGCAGGTAAACACCAGATAGGCGCTAGTGGGCACTGAGACACAGCAGGGCTTTCAGTGTAGGGGGTAAGGGCAGGTGGTATACCTGTTGCGGGGATGGCTAGTGGTCGTGGGGCTAGGCGCTCCCGCATGGAGCATATGCTGGAGGGCATGATGCGCAAGATGACAGCTATGGACAGGAGATGGGGGAAGGTTGACCAGATAGGCAAGAGCGTGGCAGAGCTCAGGCAAAGGTTCGACAACAGGTTGGGCCATCTGGGAGACCCAAGCGAATCATTGTGCCCCCGCAGCCAAGGGGGGATTTGGATGCGTTGCCCAAGCGGGTCAGGGCCAAGAAGGGTAGCGGTCGGGTCCCCAAGCCACACGAGGAGGGGGACCTTCTGGGGTGGTCCCTGAGAAAGTGCTCGGACCGCCGGTAGCTCCTGTGCCCGCTCCCATAATCCCGACAAATCTACCGGTGACACCGGCTCCGGCCTCTCCGGCGCCAGTACCAAGCATAGTGCCTCAGGTGGTCCCCGCGGTAGTCCCGGTGGTACCCGCGCCGATTCCGGTACCCGGCTCGGGATCCCCCATGCCAGCTACAGCACCCCCAGTGGTTGGTCGGGTACCGCCAGAGCTGGCACCGCAGATAGCGGCTGTACTACCTTGGCTAGGGATAGGGGGAATGTTACCCCCTTCAGTGGGTGCCAGGGAGGTGGGAGAGGACCCCTCAGCGGAGGCTCAGAAAATGGTGGCAAAGATCATGAGGGCACAGGGTGGTGGGGGGGGCCAAGCGCGCCCGTTACTCCACAAGCAGGTTCGGGCAGCGACGCTGGAAGGGACAAGATTGGTGAACCAACGCGACCCACAGAAAGTGGTAAGGAGGTGGCATTACCGGTGCTGGGGGAAGGGACAATACCCTCCAGGAGGGAAAATCTGGCCGAACATGTGACACAAGAGGTGAAGGATTTGATCTGGGCGGGAAAATATGTCAACATGTTTTCCTTGCTAGTTGATAACAGGGAAATGGAGTATGCTAGGAAACAGAAAGACTGGATGTTGCCTAGTGAATGGCGGGGTGAAATGGCGAGATTCAGGGTGGAGGAGACATTGATCAACTGGATTAGAGCCTTTTCTGTGTTTATGGCAATTACAGCCGAGCGCTTCCCGAATTTGCAGGCCGAAATGGCGTGTTACCAGAGTAGGATCACAACTTTCAGCGAGAGATATGGAGGGGACGGGTGGAAGGAGTACGACACTACTTTCAGGAAGGCTAAGGAGTTTGACCACGCATTATCATGGGATAGAGTGGATTCAATTTCATGGTATGGCCAGTTTACGGCAGGGGGTGCGGGGCCAAGCTGGAGCAAAAGCCACCACTCCAATCACCAGCAGCCCTTTCGGTCACCTCAGGGGGGTGGCACAGCCACTAAGACGGGGAGCAATGGTGGGCGAAAAGGGGTGTGCTGGGATTTTAACAAGCGTACATGCTCCAGGACACAGGGCACTTGCAAGTTCAGGCATGCATGTTCCATTTGTAACCATCCTTCCCACCCAGAAACAGTCTGCCGCAATAAAGGTAATGCCTCGGGAACCAGGGGAAGAAAAAAGCAGGAGTAGGGGAGGAGGCCGTTTGGTAGCTCATTCCCCCATTGACATTCTGGCTATGACTCCTTGGCTGAACAGGTACCCCGACCATGCCTCGGCGGCAATGTTACAGGAAGGATTTTGTCAGGGCTTTAGGATCCCAGCGGTGGGATATACCGGAACGCCGGAATGTAGGAATCAACTTTCAGTTAAACACAACCCAGATGTGGTGGCGTCAAAAATAGCTAAAGAGCTGCGCCTGGGCAGGATAGCGGGGCCGTTTAATGACATCCCTGTACCGAATTTTGTTTGCTCGCCCCTCGGCGTGGTCCCCAAAAAGGAGGAGGGCGAGTACAGGCTCATTCATAACCTATCTGCACCCAGGGGCGCATCATTAAACGACGCCATAAATGAAGACATTTGTAGTGTTAAGTATGCGTCTTTTGACCAAGCGGTGGAGATGTTGAGGGCTCTCGGACCGGGAGCCTTGATGGCCAAGTCGGACATAGAATCGGCTTTTCGGCTACTGCCAGTGCACCCCCTAGATCAGCACCTGCTAGGTTTCTCTTTTCAGAACAAATTCTATATGGACATGTGCATGCCAATGGGTTGTTCGGTTTCATGCGCCTACTTTGAGAAATTTAGTTCCTTTTTGGAATGGGCTTTTAGGCAAACGTCAGGGCACCGCCATGTCATGCATTACCTGGATGATTTCCTCTTTCTGGGGTCGGCGGGTTCACCTGAGTGTGGGTGGGCATTGCAGGAATTTTGCGTGCTCATGCGGGCTTTTGGGGTCCCGCTGGCACCCGGAAAGACGGTGGGCCTGGCAACCACATTGGAATTCTTGGGCATAGAATTGGACTCGGTGGAGGGCTGTTTCAGGTTGCCTAAAGACAAAATCACGAAATTTAGAGCAGCTCTCCAGCAAGGTTTGGTCAAAGATAGAGTGACGCTCCAGCAGCTACAACAGATTGTGGGACAGCTGAATTTCGCATTAAGAGTCATACCCATGGCACGCCCCTTCTCCCGCTCAATCTCGCAGGCCATGTCGGGCCTGCGAGAGAAACACCATCACACTAGATTGCTGGCTGAGGTCCGCCAGGACATGCGCATTTGGATCGCATTTCTGGAGGGCTTCAACGGCAGAGTGGTGTGGTGCGGTCCCCCTACTACGTCTGCGGAATTAGGTCTATGGACGGATGCTGCAGGCAGTGTGGGTTTTGGTGCCATACTGGGAAACAAGTGGGTGGCCCAACGGTGGCCGGTTTGGTGGGAGGCGAGCGGCCTGACAGCTAATATCGGTTTCTTGGAGCTATTTCCAATATGGGTGGCATTAACAGTTTGGCCTGATCAGTTGTGTAATCGATCTGTAATCTTCTGGTCAGATAACATGACGGTAGTCGAATGTATCAACCAGCAGGCGGCACGATGTAAGTTTATACTCCGCCTACTTAAGGAGATTGTGTTGGTTTGCATGAAACTCAATGTACAGTTTAGGGCCAAACATGTCCCAGGGGTGTTGAATAATGCAGCCGATGCACTCTCTCGCTTCAAGATGCAGGTATTCAGGGAACACCTACCAGCAGCAGAGGCGAAGCCTGCACACTTCCCAGCAACACTCTGGCAAATTGGTGCCCCCAGCTACAGAACCTCGTGGCAGCTAGCCTAGCGCCCAGGACCAGGACAGCTTACGAAGGGGCGTTTTTGTCTTATTGCTCCTTTTGGGACGGGACTGGGCAGAGAAATGGGAGCATGAGGAGAGTTTCGCTATGTACTTAGATGCATTACATAAGGAGGGGCGCTCAGCGGCGACAGCTAGCAGACACAGGGCGGCCGTGTCTTTCATGGCGCAACTCAGGGGGCCAGAGATCCCACGAATAGTTTCGTCGTGCGGAAGGCACTAAAGGGGTGGCGGCGCCTGCAAGCAACCACCGCAGATTCCAGGCAACCGATAGGTTTAGACCGGCTGGCATCATTATTGAATGCCTTGTCGGACACCTGCAGTTCGGATGGGGAAGTACTCTTGTTCAGAGCCGCCTTTACTTTGGCCTTTTATGGGGCTTTCCGGGTAGGGGAACTGGTGGCTAGCAGCAAGCAGGACATGCTGGGGGTATTCGACTGGAACACACGAAAATATTGGGTGAGGTGCTGTTGATTACCATACGTAAATCAAAAACTGACCAGGAGGCCCGGGGGACGGGCTGGTACTCCATCGGGCACGGGATAATCCTTGCTGCCCAGTGTTCCACGTAGAAGCCTTGATCAAACAGCGAGCGGGCGCGAAGGAGGGAGCATTGTTAATGCATGCAGACGGTACCCCACTGACCAGGTTCCAATTCCAACGAGTACTGTCAATGGCAATGGACAGGGCCGGTTTCAATCCAAAGGATTTTGGGACGCATTCCTTTAGGATAGGTGCGGCCACCGAGGCGACTGCTAGAGGATTGCATGCGAGCAGCGTAAAAAGGATTGGGAGATGGTCTTCCAACTGTTACAAACGTTATGTGCGGATGCACATGCTCTGAGGTGGCAAGTAAGTTACGCTGACGCCTGTCTTGTTGTTTGCTTCTATTTCAGTTTCTCGAGCCTGTCACGCAGGGCGGAAACTGTTGCCGGGTCACCGACTGCAAGTACCTTCAGCTCGACGGTCACAGGAATGGAAGAAGGAGACGAAAGTGGTATGGGTGGTTGGTCACTCATTTGTAAAGCGCGTTAAATCTGTTTTCTTTTCAGGTAGCTATAGACAGAGGGCGGAACAAGGAGGTTTCGAAGTTTCCTTTCATGGTAGGGGGGCCTATGCCTCAGTCAGTTTAGGGGTTCTTTACGGAGTTGCTCAATAAACACACCCCGCCGCCTGCAGTAGTTATCCTACACCTGGGGGCAACGATCTAGTGAAATTGGGCAGGAGGGTCCTGATGGAGGAGATAATATCGGAAGTAAGCTGGCTAGCTAAAACATGCCAAGGATGCACCATAGTGTGGTCTCAGATGATTCCCAGGCTCAAATGGAGGGGGACTCGGTCAGGGCGTTGAATCACTCGGTAAAGAGGATCAACAACAAGATAGAGAAATTATTTCGGTCACCTCAACTACAGAATATACCACATGGGTGTATCTGGGGGAACAGTTCTTCTTGCAAGACGGGGTCCATCTGACTGGGGCAGGTAACCAACTTTTTCTGGAGAACATCTTGGCAGGGCTGGGAGGTTCTAAGTAGGCATGACCTTTCGGAAGAGGAGGTAAAGGGGGGGCCAGATAGTCGGTCAACTATGCTGGCCTGTGGCGGTAAGGTCATGATCGGTGAGCAGTCAATTCAAGGTCCTTAGGGGCGTCACCATTCTGGAATGGGGTCGCCCAGGGGAGGGGCGAGTGGTCTCTCCCAGAACTCCAGGGGCGGTACATCCGCTTGGTTGGATGGGTGCGGGGGAGGGGGAGTCACGCTTTCTCTGGGCTGGTTAGCCACCCCGCACGTGCACGATGACGTCATTAAACGGCGCAGAGTGCAAGGGCCCCCCTTTGGGTAATGGAGTTCATGGAGCGTACGGGGGTAACCGGGAGGGGGAAGTACCCTCTCGGTAAACGGGCCCTCTGCGCATGCGCACTCATACGTGAGGGCGTAGCTGGTTAATAAGGATTTGACACCGGTTAGCAACCTTGCCGTAGGCCCAAAACTAGGATATGCAGAAAAGTAATAAGGATGTTAGATTCGGTTAGGAAACACGCTGTATTAGACATTTGTTAAGGTTAGCCATTGATACCTGTCTACATTGATTGTACCTAATGTCTAATTTTCTGCATATAAATGCTTGTGTAAATATTGTTTATTTCAAATTTTAATTTGTTTTCATGTTTTAATAAATACGGCCGGGGGTCGCGAGACCCCCGCCTTCCAAAGAAAACTCCTCTCATGTCCAATTGCTTTAATTGTTTTAACGGTGGTAATGCGCAGGACAGGGAGGGGATTGGCGGTAGTCCCTGACCATAAGGAAAGGGGGGCCGCTCGGCCCCCCGCACGAATGGCGGGGCGCCGGCCCCCTCCTCCCCCTGCACTCTCGGTGGTGGGGCGTGCCGCTCCGCCGCGTCTTGATGACGTGGCGGGCGCGCCCCACCGCCGATTGGTGCTGGCTCCTGCTTTGACCCGGAAGCAATTTAATTGCTGCCGGGGCAAAGGAGTGGAGCCAGAGGGGGCGGACCAGTTGGAACTGGTCTGCCCCAGAGGGGTTAAAAGGCCGGGGGAGCGCGGGAGGCGCCCTCTTGTTCCCGCGCTCCCCAGGCTTGCACCCGCGCCTCGCAAAGGCGCCGAATAATCTTTCCCACCCACCAGCCCCTGAAGCAGATTCTTGCGTTTGTATGTTGATTGTATCATTTTAGGTCGTTTTCACTGTTAGTTTGTGAGTTGGTGTAGGTTTTCCTTAGGCCTTTTTCCCGTTTACAGGCTCAAGTATCAAGCTATGGTTGCACAGTAAGGTTTTGTGTAAACTTTGTCCTTAGGCCTTTTTCCCGTTTGCAGGTAACATAATTGTCGTATTTATTGATAGTCCTTGGTCAGGCGGTAAGGTCATGATCGGTGAGCAGTCAATTCAAGGTCCTTAGGGGGCGTCACCATTCTGGAATGGGGTCGCCCAGGGGGAGGGGCGAGTGGTCTCTCCCAGAACTCCAGGGGCGGTACATCCGCTTGGTTGGATGGGTGCGGGGGAGGGGGGAGTCACGCTTTCTCTGGGCTGGTTAGCCACCCCGCACGTGCACGATGACGTCATTAAACGGCGCAGAGTGCAAGGGCCCCCCCCTTTTGGGTAATGGAGTTCATGGAGCGTACGGGGGTAACCGGGAGGGGGGGAAGTACCCTCTCGGTAAACGGGCCCTCTGCGCATGCGCACTCATACGTGAGGGCGTAGCTGGTTAATAAGGATTTGACACCGGTTAGCGACCTTGCCGTAAGCCCAAAACTAGGATATGCAGAAAAGTAATAAGGATGTTAGATTCGGTTAGGAAACACGCTGTATTAGACATTTGTTAAGGTTAGCCATTGATACCTGTCTACATTGATTGTACCTAATGTCTAATTTTCTGCATATAAATGCTTGTGTAAATATTGTTTATTTCAAATTTTAATTTGTTTTCATGTTTTAATAAATACGGCCGGGGGGTCGCGAGACCCCCCGCCTTCCAAAGAAAACTCCTCTCATGTCCAATTGCTTTAATTGTTTTAACGGTGGTAATGCGCAGGACAGGGAGGGGGATTGGCGGTAGTCCCTGACCATAATCATTTACTGCTCCTCTTGCGCCGAACACAGAGCTCAGGAAAACCATTACCACTGCTCCTCAATTATTCAACCTGCCGCTCGAAGCAGAAAGAGTCTGGAGTCACTTTTTTCCACCACGTTTCACCAACAGGTCCATAAAAGATATACGAGCAGTACAGACTTCTCCATTTCCACCACCACGTTTCCACGGAACTAGTAAGCCCCAAAAGGTGAAAATGCATGAGTTTGTTGTTTCTGTTTGCAAGTTTGATGGCTCTCCTCGTCGCCAGTACTAAGTTCAATGATGGAACACTTCCAGGGAGATAAAAGGTGTTTATTTTATCAAGTAGATAACCATCAAACCCTCGGAGCAGCAGTAACTTCTCCAACCGTCACTGCCTCACTCGACAGCTCAGTACAAATGGTGACCACATTCATTCCACCCCTGATGACACCCACAACCTTCTAGTGACATGCTCAACCTTCCAGACACAGACCTACAAAGAAGATTCATTCAAACAGCAGTCTCTCCAAAGAGTTCTGGCAGAGGAGCTTCTGTTTAGAAGTTGGACGTCATTCAGGTGGCAGAGAGCAATGCCAGGCATCCCCTCAGCTTGGGCAGGGGGTGGGAGAAGAGAGGAGGCACCGCCCTCAACTACCAAACTCGATATGGTGGTGTGACCTTACCACACTTTTTGGCACAGATTTTTGTTTTGGGTATCTGGGAATGTTGCAATTTGGTGAGTGCCATATTGAAAAAAAAACACCACAAGAGCAGTGAGGATCTAACACTCACCATCGTCTGCTAAGGCTGTGCTTCAGGTCAGCGTTTGAGGTGCTGGAACCACAGCGCTAGCAGCCTCTGCCCCATGGTCCCGATATCTGTGAATTTGTGATACTAAAGACGCTGTGTTCCAGAATCAACTTTTAGTGACCTCACAGCACGCCAAGGGCATAACTTAGAGGCTTCTCGCCTAGGCCAGGCCATAACCACTGTTGCTGGTGTTTTACTGTATGCACAGTGCTTAGGACCGGGAGTAC
The DNA here is from genome assembly GCA_963921515.1 of Calotriton arnoldi. Classification (NCBI taxonomy): domain Eukaryota; kingdom Metazoa; phylum Chordata; class Amphibia; order Caudata; family Salamandridae; genus Calotriton; species Calotriton arnoldi. Next base: position 1,120,813 of record CAWUFW010002753.1, read on the forward strand.
GGCAATGTTAAACGTCCATTAGACATGATCAGTAGACTCGTACCAGATATTAAAATCATTAAATAAAATTGACCAAACTGGAATACCGTATTCATTGTGGGTCAACGTTTATTGTGACTGTTGCAAGAGTTTCTTTACTCCCTATAATGGTTTGTTAGGTGAGTTGACATCATGTCATAGAAACGATTCTCTGTCTAACATCGGTACAGGAGGGTTGGATTCATGTCAAAGTTTCAGGTTCTCAAGAAATTTACATACAGTGAATCAAAATTGAAATCAGTTACACAGTCAGTAGTTATGCTTGTATGGACCAGCCCTTTTTGAAGTAGGTTAGTCACCCTGACGCAGTAATGTGCAGTGGTTTCTTAAATGAATGACTCAAAGACAAATTGAAATAATTGAATACATTTTATTTCCAAAGAGGTCAGAAATGAGAATATCTGCTACAAATACTAAACGCCATGTATTCTAGTGACCCTGCACTGGAGTCCCTAGGATTTAAGCACATGATTAGATATTACATGAAATGTATGCTACCACAAGTAAAATAATGCACATAAATCATGGCATGTAATTTTCTTCCACAAGTCTACAGTGAAAATTGTAGATTGTGATATTTTAATTGCTTCTGCCCTTTCTTTACCCAGGTCCTAAAGGAAACTCTTCGGCTGTATGCTACAGCACCTGTTACTATGCGTCTGCTGGAGAATGAAACTGTCATTGAAGGTGTTAAAATTCCAGCTAATCCTATTTTAATTGTAAGTTTTGTGGAAAACTGGTTTTAAATGCCCATTAGTAACACCCCAGAGTGTCAGATTTTGGGAAGACAACGGATGGGTATGGGTGGTGTTATGCTAGCTCTTAATGAACTAATGTGTGCTCAGTGTGCCAAATTATAAACACACACTCCAAAACACACACACAAACCCCACTGCCATCACCACCACCACTGTGAATTAAGGAAAATATTTCATGGATTCCTAGCAAATATGAGTTTCATCACCATGATAGCCCCCAAACCACTCTGCAGGGCTTTACTATCGTCACGGTCAATTGGGTAATTTGGCTTGGAAGGCCAAATTAGGCTGAAGGGTTATCTACAAGCTTACATGGATTTCTCTTTCTGCTCTTGTGTCTATACTCAGCCTTAATCTTATTTGTATCACCATCATTGTTTCACCCATTACACCTCCCACCCACTCCCCGCCACCATGTGCACAAGTACATTGATAAGAAGCAGTGCAGAAGAAAACTATGGTAGCTCCAATTCTGGTATTGTCCAGCATGCATCTATTTATTTATTAATACTGCACATGGACACCGGAGAGAGACTGATGTTTGTTAAATCCCCTTTCTGTCTAGGAGGAAGAAAGAAACAGTCATGCTCTTAAATTACGCAACCGGAATAAAGGGCAGGAAAACCCCTGCACTGCACTGTTGTTCTCCTTACCAATTCTTCTTTATATACATATGCAATTGTTTAGTTTAACACCCGCTTAAATGTCTCCTTATGGCCAGATCACAGCATTTGTATGGCAAGTGTATGCATCGAAAGAGGGTTAAGGTCTTTAGTTAAGGTGGTGGGTGGCTGGCGAGCGTATCAGTTCTCAACAGGGGAGACCTTGCGAGGCACTTTAGGAAAGGGAACCCCACATCCCAAAGTAACAGGAGGATTTCCTTGAAAGGTGTAGTTTTCAGGTTCTTCATGAAGGTTGGTAGCCTAGTCAGTGCTTTGAAGTATGAGGTCAGTGATGTCCAGCGGCTGGGGCACCATTGACTTGCTGAGAATTGAGATATTTAAATTGGATGACAAGATACTGTAACATATCTTCTCTTCAACACCAATGCATCTTTCAAAAAAGGCACATGGAGTGATGTAAGAATGTATGCTAGTAAACAACATGTTTTTCTTTACTTATAGTTAACCAAATGGTAGTAGGGCATGCCCCTTTATTTTTTTATCCCTAAAATTAATTCACTTATGTTTGTTTTCAGTTCAGTATGTTCACTATGGGAAGGATGGACAAGTTTTATACGGACCCATTTGTATTTGATCCAGATCGATTCAGCCCGGAGGCTCCAAAGTAAGTCTGTATTTAACATATTTTGTTAATACATACATTCATGATTGTTTAACATGATGCAAAACATGAAACATTTCAGACATACAAAACTCAGCGGATTAACTGAACTTTTTTCTACAGCCTCCTTTTCGCATAGCTTCATTGCACTGAACACCAGCACTGCTCACCAGTACATCAGATTTAGAGGTGGAGCTGGTGGTCTCCCAGCTCACCCCCTCAGTACTAATGCATGTGGGCTGCCAACATCCTGCCATGTCAAAATTAGAGTGATCATTCTAGCTACCTAATTCTGATCATGATGGACAAGTTGCGCTGCGGGGGATGGCAAATGTGTGACAATGGGCTCTTCCTGCTCACAGCTGATCGATGTTCCCTTTTATCTCTTACCTTGAATGCAAAGATTCCTAGGTATCACCCACTGGATGTTCTAGAGCACAGGATATGGGGCATGGTTGGTTTCCCAGGGCTATCACATTCCTCTTGGTTCTTCGCAGTGTAGGGTGCTGCACAGGAGCAGCCCATGCAGGTAAGAGCGGTGAGGCGGTGTCAGGGGGGATTCGACAGATGACACTGAGGGAAAATTAAATAAATAATTAATTTTCCCTCGTCTTTGTCTGTTGAATACCCCTACCCCGCCCGATGTTCTTACCTGCACGGGCCGCTCTTGGTGCTCCTACACACATAATGGGGGTTAGCTCTATGATTAAGCATGTTCTCAGGGCCCTGAGATTCACTGGCATTCCTGAGCCCGCATTTCTGCATGTGTACCCCTAAGCAATGGAAAATACCAGGAATGTCCTTCTCCCTGCAAGCCTCCATCTGACTCTTACGGGTAGCCCATTTATGACATCCCACTACTCCAAGATTCGTTGGATTGTGCAATGACAAAGGCTCGGTAACAGAGACACGGATTGCAGAAAATTCCTGTAAAGAAATGAGAATACCCTTACAGAGAGTACCACTACAAAGAATGTCATGATATAAAATATTATTCCATAGAAAACGGTTAAACCCCACATTGTCATTGTTCCTCCATTAAATTAGGGAATTCGATTATAGTTTGGATTAAGATTTGGGTTATTATTGGGGGTGTGGCTAGCGGCCGATGCGAATGGCCGCACACTAGCGCGGCTCCGTAGCCCTCACCCATGATCCGACACTCATCCTGTCATCAATCCGTACCAAAAAAAAAACATTTATGGGTAGATCCTAGCCACGATAGCAGCGGCACAGATAATTTCACAAAATTATTACCTGGAGGTGCGGCGAGGCGCAGAAGGAGCCGAGGGCACGGACGGCCACGGAACGAAACAAGATGGCGGGGATGCGGCTGAGATGATCTTTGGGAGAGTGCGCCAGGAGATGGATGTACCGCGCACTGACTCCGTTCGCCCGCGACTGAGAGCGGAGACGCTGGTGGGCCCGGGGTATCACTGTGGCCAGAAGTCCTGAATACTGAAGAGGGGAGACCAAGCAGCAGCGCCGATGGGAGAGGTGTGTGGTGCCCCGGCGGCCCTCTGATGCCGTGCACGATCCTGAGACAAAGACGCCGGTGTGAAGACCCCGGCGGCCACCTCCCGGTTGCACAATTCACTGGCAATCAGCGACAGGTATTCTGCGACCTGCGGCATAGCGGCGGTGAGTCGAGAGCGGTGCTGGGGGGCCCAGCCAGCGTCGCCGACACTAACAACCCAAGAGCGCTGCCGAAGCGAATAGATAAGGCCGGAAAGGAGCGGCCGCCTTGGGCCTTGTAAACTGCGGCGGCTATCATCAGCGGGAATCGGACCTGACTGACTGCTCCCACGTGTGGTGTGGTGGGGGTGGACTCTCCATTGGCTTTCACTCTGCAGGGGGAGCAGCTCATTTCACCGGCTGAGACTTGGCACACGGGCAGAGATATATGGGATGTAGCATAATCACATTGTGAAGATAGTACAGGGCACTCGAGACTGGCCCCCGTGCTGAGTGTGCCCGCAAAATTGGGGGGGGGAAAGAAAGAAGGACATCTGTCGCGCCACACCGGCCAGAGAATAGTGACCCCCCCCAGACACGAAGGAAGGGGGCGCAGCGTGGAACTGATTTACCGCCCATATAAGACAATTGCAGCGGCTCAGCCCTCATCTGCAATATATCGCCTAATACTTTTAGCCACCTGGTTGCGCTTACACAGGGAAACCCGAAAGGCCGCTGGAGACAAGTGTCACCCAGGCAGGCAGCAGGGATTACCGTGTTGGAGCCTCACTAACCTATAGATTATCCAACAAGCAACGAGTTGAAAATGGCAGGTGGGAAGGGAACCAAGACGGTGGTGCAAACCAAACTGGATAAATACACATGGAATAAAAATGGAGAGGACCAGGAAGTCGCCCAATCGACGGCCCAGGACAAGGTACAGTCCCCCCCTACTCAACAGGACCTATCACTCCAAGATATTATGGCTGCTATCAATGGTGTGCACACGTCCCTGGAGACCCGGTTAGACACCGTAAATATTGAAGTTTCACTTATGCGAGCGGATCTCCGGAAGATGGACACCCGAGTTAAAGAAGTGGAGGATGCTACCACAGAGCTCACCAATGATACCTTCCAACTTAAGAAACAAGTCCAACAATTATGGGAAAATCAGATCAAAATGGAAGCGCAACTGGACGACTATGAAGGCAGGGCGCAGTGAAATAACTTGCGCATTCTGGGGGTACCAGAACGTGTGGAGGGCCCGGCTGTGGACCTCTTTGTCGAGGATCTAGTCACGAAACATTTGAAACCAAAGAGACTCTCTGCTTATTTCTCCATCGAACGGGCTCATCGAGTCCCTGGGGGTCGGCCAAAGCCGGGAGCTCCCCCCGACCGATAATTGCCAGAGTCTTCAACTTTCGAGATCGAGATATAATACTTCAAGCTGCACGAAACAACCCACCGGTCAAAATGGAGAACAGTGAGATAACCTTTTTTCCAGATTTCACCACGAAAGTCCAAAATCAACGGCGCAGTTTCCTGGAGGTTAAAAGGGCTCTGAGAGAAAAAGACATAAAATACGCAATGATTTTTCCAGCTAAACTACGCATCGTAGCGGATGGTAAAACATGGTTCTTTTCTTCCCCAGAGGAAGCGTGGGATTGGCTGGAGGGATGGCGTCGAGTGGGGAAGCCCAACAGAGAGAGACATGCTGGGCTGAGAGGTAGCAGAACAGAGCCCTTCAGTGGAACACGTGGTGACTCCGCAGGCGGAGAAGTAGACCCAGTCTCGGGGAGCTAAAACTCTAAGATACAGAACTCTGCCTATCGATGAATAATACGAACTACAGATAAGTGGGTCCAGTTGTAACAGGAAGTGACTTTGGTGGAATGAGCGGGGGGTCTCCACTTAGAGGGCCTCACTAAGTAACCTCATATGACTAGGTCCACAGAGTGGGGGGACTCACAAGCGCAATACAAATGTTCCAGGATCCATTTCAGGCTGAGGTCTTATCAGATCATACAGTTTTTGTATCGAAATACCCAGGTTTGGGCAAGGGGAGTGGGAGGCCGCTTGCCAGGCACCTTTCCAAAATAGAAGGGGGGTGACCGGCACTCTGCCTTGTTGGGGAGTGGGTAGTTTAAAATCCACTGGCAGGGGGCAGGGTGTGGCGGGTGGTCGAAGGGATGGGGGGGTTCTGGTATGTTCTTTGTGTTTCTTTGTGTTTCAGTCACTTTATAAGCATCAAAGGAATCAGCCACACACTATATCTTGACTCACAAACCACGTAGGTCTCTATCGTCACCTATGACATGTGTCTATATGTACCACCTATTGCCTCAGATAGTACGAGGAGGGCCGGCCTCCGCAAGGTTTGCCCCAGATTATCTGCTCCAGAATTCGTACTTATCCCCTTCAAAGGTGACATGGTGAGGAACCTTGTAGAGACATCACTGTCTGTTCTTACATGGAACGTTAATGGGATGGGGTACAAAATAAAAAGGGGGATAGTGCTGCAATACCTCAAGCGTCAAGGCCCGACTTAGTCCTATTGCAGGAAACACATGTGGTGGGGAACAAGTTTAAAGCTTTGACCCGATGGGGATATAAACTTCTCGTTCATGCTGGATACACTTCTGGATCTAGAGGCACAGGTATATTGGTGAGAAGGAATCTTGCACTGACTCCATTGGGTACAAGGGCGGACCCCCAAGGTAGATTTGCGGTTCTAGAAGCAAGCTGGGAAGGAAAGCCACTTAACATTATTTCACTATATATCCCACCAGCGCTGGGTAAAGAGGCACTGACCGATTTTGGGAAGATTCTGCTGGATCTCCCAGTGGGCACGCTAATTATGGGGGGTGACTTTAACATGACTCTAAACGACCAATAGATAGGCAGCCAGCACGCTCTCAGACGCGTCCCAGCATGCACATGTCAGAGTTTATTACTGCTATGGGCATCACAGGCATATGGCGTCATTTTCATTCAGATCTGACTCATTTCACCTATTACTCAAACGCCCATAAAAGCCTCTCCCGTAAAGATTACTTTCTGACTCATTCGGCGAGTATCGGTGCCTTTCGGAGACCCCACTGCCTACCGTGTGGCATCTCGGACCATTCCCCAGTGTGGGTGGATCTCACACACAGCAATCAGAGCCAGCGAAATACAATGGTAATTAACCCCTGGCTGCTCAAGATCCCAGACACAAAAGAGAGTCTAATATCACACTCAGAAAACTATTTTAAAGAAAACGTCGGGTCCGTGGAATCGGCCCAGAGAATATGGGAGGCCTTTAAAACGGTAGTGAAGGGACAAGCACTGGCACTTAAGGTTGGATATATTAAAAAGAAAAGGAGTCAGGTAGAACAGCTTGAAAGCGAACTTCAACAGCTCGAATCGGAATACACCCGGTCACCTAGCGAGAACACTAGGCATAATTTGACCATTAACTTGAATATAAAACCTTAACCCGAGAACAAGCTGGAGCCAAGCTCATGACCACAAGCCATAGGCTTAATGAGCTGGGAGACAGAGCGGGCAAACTGCTCGCTTGGTTGGAGAGGAGGGAACAAGCAGAATGCTGGGTCCCTAGCCTAACAGTAAATGGCACGCAGACTCTCTCTCTGACCCGCAGGAAATTGCGGATGCCTTTGTAGATCACTTGGAGCGGATCTACACACCCTCGGTCAATACTACCAAAGAGGATTCCCGCCAATTGCTCAGGGGACAGGGACGCAATGGAGGAAGATATCACAGACGATGAAATTCGTGCAGCAATAAATAACATACAATCGGGGAAAGCAATGGGGCCTAATGAAGTTCCCATTGAGTTCCTAAAATCCACTGTCTCACACGTCGCACCCTATTTAAGAGAAATGTACACTGAAAGCTATGAGAAAGGGATCCTACCGGAGGACCAAAGGTTGGCCTCGATTGTCGTTATCCGCAAACCGGGGAAACCCGTTGACAGTTGCGGTTCCTACAGACCGATCTCATTAATTAACGTAGAGGCCAAAATCCTCGCAAAAATCTTGGCCTCTCGGCTAGCTCCTATTATTGCCTCACTGGTGCATGTGGATCAATCTGGCTTTATGCCTGGCCGAAGTACGGCTCTAAATATCCGCTGCCTTCATAATGTTTTGGCCCACAAGCTAATCATAGCAGAAGATGCAGTAGTGTTATCCATAGAATGGCCCTACCTATTCGAGGTGCTTCAGCGCTTAGGGTATGGCCCAATATTTTTGGGATGGGTCAAGTTTCTTTACACAAATCTCAAAGGCCAGGTCAAGGTTAACAATCGTTTGTCCAGGGTTTTTACCCTAAAAAGGGGCACTAGACAGGGATGCCCCCTGTCCCCACTGATTTTTTCACTGATGCTAGAGCCACTGGCGACATGGGTCAGGGGAGATCCGTTACTGAGGGGGTTGAAATGGGCAGAGGGTCAGGAAGACAGGATATCCCTCTATGCCGACGACATCCTGTTTTATCTGGCGTCGCCACAAAGGTCGGTGCATAGAATTCGAAACATTTTTACTTACTTCGGCAAATTTGTGGGATACTCGATCAACTGGTCTAAATCAGTGATCTTTGCGATCCATGGACCGATGCCAAGACTCCCACTGGGATGTGAAGTGGAGGTAGCGGCGGATGGATTCAGATATCTCGGGATCTTTGTAACTCCTGATCCCAATATTTTCTATACTCGAAATTTGGCGGTGCCTCTGGGTAGGCTAAGAAACAATGTTAAATATTCGAGGACTCTGCCCCTTTCTTTATTGGGCCGAGCGGCCCTTTTTAAGATGCTGGCACTCCCCCGATTTTATATATCCTTCAAAACTGTCCAAACAAGGTCCCAGAGTCCTATTTTAGGAATGTTGAGAGCGAGGTCAGGACCCTCCTATGGGACAGAAAGGCACCCCAGATTGCTTTGCATAAATTAACCAGAGGGTGGTATGATGGTGACATTGCACTCCCAGATATGCGTTTATAATATTGGGCCTCACAGCTGGTGGTTGTGAACCAATGGATATACTGCTCCCCATTAGACCCTGCCTATCTTCTCGATAATTATCAAATGGGAAGGGAGGGTTACTTGGGGGCCCTCTACTCTAAAGCTAGGAGGATTCGCTACTTCGGCCCAACGGCTCATACTTTGGACGCCTGGCATCAGGCAAATAGGAGACTCGGCTGGCTGGATGTTCTGACTTCGAGCCACTCCGCTGTGGTCAGCTCAAAAATTGGGAACACTGATCAACCTGGGTTTGATAGATGGGACATCATAGGTATCTCTACGGTGGGCCATCTATGGAAAAAAGGGGGAATACTAAAATTTGCAGAACTACGTAAAGAGTATGATCTTGCTCAGGGAGAGGTCTTCCGATATTTGCAGATCCGGCATGCTCTTAAAGCGACACTCCCGCCGAACAGGGATGTACCGGAGTCGTCCCCCCTGGAGGACAGGATACTTTCTGAACCCTTGCTGAAAAAGGCCGTATCACTAACATATCGGAAACTATGCAATAACTTATCCGATCCACTCCAAACCCTCCGAGAAAAGTGGCAAAATGATGTTGGACCAATCGAGGATGAAGATTGGCAAACAGCTTTATTGTCCCCAAAAGAGGCAGCCATCCCTCTTAAATTCCGCCTTATTCAGCTAAAAGTGCTACATAGAGCCTATTTTTCAGGGGTCACCCTTGCAAATATAGGGCGCAGAGAAGACACAATGTACCTCCGCCAATGTCGCGAGGAGGCAACCTTCTATCATATTATATGGGAATGCCCAGGTATACGGGGCTTATGGGAAGGAGCCACATGCCAAATGCAGAGAGCCATAGGTAATGAGATTAAAATGACACAACAACTGGGGCTCCTTAACATATGGGAGGCAACAGACCTCACAGGGGTGGAACAACAATGGGTCACACTGGGCTACACACTGGTGAAACGCACGATAGCAATGAACTGGGGGGCGACTGGGGTACCATCTTCCGGGAGCTGGGCAAAAGAGCTAGATAAATGCATGATTGCGAAAAAAGAGGTGTTTAAATCCAGAGGATGTCCCAAGAAATAGGATAAAAATGGGGCAAATGGAACATGTACCGAGGTGAACTGTGTACTTTGCCTACTAGTGAGATGGAGATGAAAATGAGACGATGGAATGAGTAAATATAGATGGCTGAATAGAAATTAAACTTTTATTGTACAAGTATTGCAATATGTTAACTGTGACGTGATGTACTAAATGCTGATATATCTGTGACTGCTAAGTTTTATAAAATAATAAAAACATTTATTAAAAAAAAAAAAAAAAAGAGTTGGGTTATTATTAGTAAGGGGTTATTTAAGTATAGGGTTAGGTTTAAGGATAACATACTGGATGATAATTTTAATAATAATAATTCCTATTTGTAAAGTGCAAACATATCACCCCTTAAGGTTTCAAGACGCTAGGGGCCATTGGGTAGATTAAGTGAGCTATTGCCCAGAGTCACATGATGCTGCCCTGAGCTGCCGCTGGGGATTGAACCGTGAGCCCCGTGCTCCAGAGTCAGCACCTCTGGCCGCTGCGCACACCTCTCCCTAATTAGGTCACCAGTTACGGAAAGTGTTAAATTAAGGTACACTAAAGACGTGACGTGATTAGTGTTAGGGCTTGTGTCAGTCTTAGGGTTTGTTTCAGGGTTAGAACAAATGTTAGGGTTTCGGTGATGGTTGGAGTGAGTTTGGATAAGAGTGGGTAATATTGTTTTTTGTTGCATAGAATTTGATTTTAGCAGATTTGTTGTAATAAACAAAATAATAATTAAGAACACATTATAGAGGGTTCAGTGTGGGGGATTCTCCGTAATGTAGTCTCTCGAAGAGTCCTTTCTATAAGAACATAGAACATTAGAGAACTGTAAAGACTATGGGCTATATGTATCATGCATTTTACCGGTCGCAAGCTGCCCGATTTGCTGAATCGGGGCGTTTGCGACTGGTAAAATGCATTTTGGAATGAATGAATTCCAATTTGCGATTCGATAACGTTACCGAATCGCAATTTGGAATTGCGAATGCATACCGATTCAGTATTAGGAAGGGGCATGTTTAGGGCGTCCCTTCCTAATACCCAATCTCAGCGGTAGGTAAGAATGTTTTGCGACCGAAATGCGGTCGCAAAACATTCACATTTCACCACCTACTTTTAGTAGGTGGTAACCCATTCGCAAATGGGAAGTGAACCCCAAGGAACACTTTCCCCTTTGGGAATGGTAGCAAAAACATTTTTTCAGAGCAGGCAGTGGTCCCACGGACCACTGTCTGCTCTTAAAAAATTAAAAAAGAAAACTTTTCATTTTTCTTTTTTAAACACAACCCATTTTCCTTAAAGGAAAACGGGCTTCTTTTAAAAAAAAAAAAGATTGCTTTATTTATAAGCAATCACGGACATGGTGGTCTGCTGAACCCAGAAGGCCACCATCCGCGTGATTTTAGCGATTTTTAATTGGTCGCGAATTGCGATCTACCTAATTAATATTCATGAGGTAGGTCTTGGAACCGCTAAATAAAATTCATGGAGTTTCATACATTAGGAATAGTGATTACCTAATTATAAATCACAGAGAATCGCAATTAGGTAATCGCTATTTCCAATAATGATACATATGGCCCTATATCACTCCTAAAATAAAGGAATTTGCCTAAAGTAAATTTGATATCAAGAAAGGCAGTGTACAAGCATTCATTGTTTTTGAACTTTTATGCATAAACACAGAACCATGTGCAAAAGAAACAATTGATGGACGGAATGCTGGACAATGCAAACATTCACCCCCAGTCACAAGGATCTGGGTTAAATCCATCATTCTTTTGCTCACCACACCACCCCAGTTTGGACCCAGCCATATGCAAATCAGTCTTGACCCTGTTCCTTCTGGGAACAGTCCAGCCCGAACTGCCAAGCCAGGTCCTCCCTGGACCGGAAACAAGCATCCTGGGACCGGTTTCAGGGCATTGCCCTTTATCAGCCACGCTAGCTTGAATCCAGTGGTGTAGTGGGCATACCCTTCCCACTTAGGGCGACATATGCAAAAGAAACAATTGATGGACGGAATGCTGGTTTTGTTTTGCATTTGTCACCCCGAGTGGGACGGGTATGCCCAGACGTGGGTCCCGTGCTCTCCATGCCACTGGAGTCAAGCTATCCTGGCTGATGAGGGGTGAAACCCCGAAACCGGTCCTAGGATGCTTGGTTCCAGTCCAGGGAGGACCTGGCCTGGCAGTTCGGGCTGGACTGTTCCCATTGGGCACAGGGTCAAGGCTGATTTGCATATGGCTGGGTTCAAACTGGAATGGCATGGTGAGCAAAAAAACGATGGATTTAGGCCCAGATCTCTGTACTGGGGTGAACGTATGACATTGTTCTGCATTCTGTCCATCAATTGTTTTTTTTTTGCATTTGTCAAACACAGAACCAGGCATAACATGTACATTCTACGTAAACTGAGGGTTAGCTCTGCTGGCTTAGCATGTTTTATTTGTAACCGTTGGCATAGCTCTACTGCCTGGCGCCTGAGAGCACCATGTGACCAGATAACCTGCTAATGTTTTGTCGACTGTTGTTTGTCTGGCATCTGGTACAAACCTGCGAAACATTCCTTGCTGCTGCTGAAGGAAGAGTAAAACTCCAATAGAGGCTTACTCTGTCTAAAACAGATCTTCTGGTGACTCATAATCCTTCCAATTTGAAAAACGACTTATTATGGAGCCCCCAGTGATGGGTTTATACCCAGCTCTAGCCCAATTATGAGAAACCTTAAAATTGTAATAGATATGAAAGTTCAATTAGATCAACAGGTTGCAGCCAAGTGTAAATCTTGTTTCTTTCAATTAGGGACATTACGTGTGATTTTTCCTTTCCTTTCATTCAGTCATATTGTTATGTTAGTCAATGTCTTTATCCATTGTAGAATAAACTATTGTAATTTGGTCTACCTGGGTTTGTCAATATTTAATTTAGTCAGGGTCCACCATATTATAAAATGCCACCGCCATGCTGATTTGCAGAACAAAAAAATGTTACTCCCTCTCTGGCAATATTATATCTTTGCATTGGCTATCATTTTGGAAAAGGATAATCTTTAAGACTGTGCTTTCATGCAGAAGTTTCTTTCTTGCGTGCAAGCCTCAGTTTTTTCTGAATACACCAAGTCTGCCCTCGAAATTTAAATGATGGGGAAATGCATGCTCCTCGAGTACAATCAACTACCATCTCTTACCAGTACCTAGGCATAGGAAAGCTAGATAGAGAGGCAAGTCTTTTAGAGTTCTAGGCACCTCATGGTGACTTAAAGCTGCTTAAAACACCGGTAACTGACAGATTGCCAGTGGAAAAGTACCCGCCATGCATAGGGGCGCAGTGGAGAAGGGCGTCTTGCCGGATACAGCTAGGGAAGCTCTGATAGTCTTCATCCCTAAGCCCAGGTGCAACGTATTACATGTGACAACATACAGACCCCTATCAAAGCAAAACTTAAGACTATAACATCCTTAGTAAAGTAATGGGCAACCGGCTGACGTCATTGGTGCACCCACATCAGTGTGGTTTTATCCCTTAGCTCAATACCTCCTTGAATATTAGACGATTGTTCAGTGTGCTACATGAAAATCCACCATGGTACCACAATACAGCACTGGTGATGTCTGTGGAAATACGCAAAGCATTTACTATGATACATTGGGGATATTTGAGAGCAGTGATGAGGCACACTACTGTATTCGGGGATAGGTTTCAGACGGGATGTTGCATATGAGAGGCGTTTGCTCTTTGCATTAGCGAAGGAACCCTTTGCCTGTGTGACAAGATGGGAGGATATGGGCAGAGGAATCCCCCTGGAGGACGTAAAGCATGTCATTTCACTATTTACGGACGCTACTGTATCTTAGAGACATGGAGACCGGGATCCCCTGGAGTGTTGAGATCGCGAGAGAACTGGGAAGGGTGTCCGGCCTACACACAAATTGGAATAAAACCTGTGCATTTCCTCTGTGTCCAGACAAACAGTATCCCTCAAAGTGATACAAGTAGGTTTTGTATTTAGGGTGTCAAGGATATCACCAAATGCAAATCCAATCAATTCTAACATTCCCTGTATTAATGCGATAGGTGTCCATCTTATATCAGCTCGAGAAAAGCTTTATAAAATACAAAACTTACCATCTCCAATGTAGTGTCCTACTTCAGGTGTCTGTGCAGGATTTGCGGAAATTGGTTCATCAACATGAAGACACAAAGTTCAATTGAGTCAGACCCATTAGGCGGAATAAATAACATAATTCATAATATAGTCAACTGGATATGTGTCCCACATGGAAGGGTTCCTCTGGAATTCAAAGATTCTCAAAGTGATGAATAATTATAGAACTGGACCTGCTAAGAGAGATTCTGGTGGATTGTTATTGTAGTTCCGTCTTAGTAACAATGAAGTTACTGACAAATATTTAAGGGGTTACGGCAGCTTCAAATCCTTTTTTGATTACAAATAGTTGATTGTTTTCATTCCATAAATCTATGCTTTTTGTAATTATGGGACTTTTTCACACAATCAGTGACTGAATTTTGAATGAACGCATGGTATTGCTTGGAATGCCACCGTGGGAAAAAATCTGTGTGCTTGGTATTTCAACTGATAAAATTGCAAGATGGGGTATATTAAATGATTTCCCCCATTTTATTCCGGATTAACCTCAGAACATCTATTTGTCCTCTTATACTGAGGTACATGATTAAAGTAAATTAAGTAGGGCTGTAGAACTTAAAAAACAATATTTGACCTTTTTCTAAGTACACATTCTTGCTAGGTGTACATTAGTCCTGCGTGTTTTTTTTGTCCTGCATTGAAAACAGTGATGCGTTCCTTTAAGTATAATCCCTTCCCAGCAAGGATAGTCTACCTGAGAGTAGAGAACGAATGAAAGCATTCAACATTTTTGTACAATTTGATGACACCACTTTTGACATTCGTCTTACTTTGAGAACAGTGAACTTTGCTAAAACGCAAACTCTGCTCAGGTTCAGAAGTGATTTTGTTTGCATAAGAACAATGTGGTGGATGAATCGCCTTTTAAAACAGCATTCTAGTATGCCATGTTAATACACTAAGGTTCCTTCTAAAGCACCACATTAAAGGATAAACCTCTTAGGCTTGAAAATAAAGCAATATCTTCATTTTGTAGACTTCCTACATACCAGTGCAATGATGATCTTGGTCAAGTGTTCGTTAATTTATTTTTTACGATGTATTGACCCCAAACAGATACCATAGGTTACGCAATTAGATGCAGGCATACACATATTCATCATACAAAAACAAAAACAAATAAATTGTGCTATGCACCTAAACCTAAAAAATATATCTGAAATAGGAAAAGTTTCAATTTGTTTCTAAAATAGATTACGTTTCGGAGGGTCCATAGCGCATTTACATATGAATACACTTTCCATTATCAGTAATAGAAGCGAACTGTGCACAATTATCATGTTATGGTGAAACGCTCACACACTAATTGAGTAACTTGAAGAATCACAATGTTTTCAACAATACCTGCACTGTTTGAATGTATTGGTCCTCAATAAGCACTAAACCCCTAAAATACTATATTCCCTTTTTAGGTCTCGCCTAAGCAGCGCGCATGCGCTGCATAGGAGGGCCTTTAGCCGTCGCTCTGCTCATTTTCAAGCACTGCACTCGTGGTTGTGGCGGCATCCACCTTGCATGAGCGAGCAGGGGCCCGCCACAAGCACGAGTGCAGTGCTTGAAAATGAGCAGACTGCTCTCCCAACCGATACAAAAGGGGATGATGGACGGAACGTTTGAGCCAATCAAACACTCACCCCCAGTCAACTGATCTGGGTTTAATCCATCATCATTCTTTAGCTCACTCCACCACCCCAGTTCAGACATGGCCATATGCAAATCAGTCTGACCCTGTGCCTCATGGGAACAGTCCAGCCCGAACTGCCAAGCCATGTCTTCCCTGGACCGGAAACAAGCATCCTAGGACCGGTTTCTGGCATTCCAGCCGTCATCAGCCAGGCTTGCTTGAATCCAGTGGCAAAGTGAGCAAGGGACCCACGTCTGGGCATACCCCCGCCAACTTAGGGCGAACAAAGCGATACAAAAGGGATGATGGACGGAACGTTTGAGCCAATCAAACACTCACCCCCAGTCAACTGATCTGGGTTTAATCCATCATCATTCTTTAGCTCACTCCACCACCCCAGTTCAGACATGGCCATATGCAAATCAGTCTGACCCTGTGCCTCATGGGAACAGTCCAGCCCGAACTGCCAAGCCATGTCTTCCCTGGACCGGAAACAAGCATCCTAGGACCGGTTTCTGGCATTCCAGCCGTCATCAGCCAGGCTTGCTTGAATCCAGTGGCAAAGTGAGCAAGGGACCCACGTCTGGGCATACCCCCGCCAACTTAGGGCGAACAAAGCGATACAAAAGGGGATGATGGACGGAACGTTTGAGCCAATCAAACACTCACCCCCAGTCAACTGATCTGGGTTTAATCCATCATCATTCTTTAGCTCACTCCACCACCCCAGTTCAGACATGGCCATATGCAAATCAGTCTGACCCTGTGCCTCATGGGAACAGTCCAGCCCGAACTGCCAAGCCATGTCTTCCCTGGACCGGAAACAAGCATCCTAGGACCGGTTTCTGGCATTCCAGCCGTCATCAGCCAGGCTTGCTTGAATCCAGTGGCAAAGTGAGCAAGGGACCCACGTCTGGGCATACCCCCGCCAACTTAGGGCGAACAAAGCGATACAAAAGGGGATGATGGACGGAACGTTTGAGCCAATCAAACACTCACCCCCAGTCAACTGATCTGGGTTTAATCCATCATCATTCTTTAGCTCACTCCACCACCCCAGTTCAGACATGGCCATATGCAAATCAGTCTGACCCTGTGCCTCATGGGAACAGTCCAGCCCGAACTGCCAAGCCATGTCTTCCCTGGACCGGAAACAAGCATCCTAGGACCGGTTTCTGGCATTCCAGCCGTCATCAGCCAGGCTTGCTTGAATCCAGTGGCAAAGTGAGCAAGGGACCCACGTCTGGGCTCACCTCCTGCTCCCCCTCTCTCTCACAACCTCTTCACGTGGCCAATGCCCTTCCTGTATGCGACGCTTGCCGGGGCCGCGCTTGTTAGGCAAGGGGAGATAAAGTGATTTGCTCAGAATCACAGGAGTCTGCCGCCAGACTCAACCCGGTTATCCAGTTACAAATACGGCCACTCTAGCGGTTAAGCCACATCCTCTTCCTTGCTACATAAAACGAGTATGGTGCATTAGCGTAATATATTCCACAATCACGTTAGGAATCGAAGGCGGATACCCAGCACTGTTGTACGCTACAATTCTTGAAACATTTCATTCGCAACTCACTGTCGCGGAGCAAGGCTTTCCTCCGTTCAGCACTCACCATCTACACCGAAAAACTGCGATCAGCTGACGTGTGCAGCCTAAAACGCTCCCTTCATTCCGTGCACATTAGAAAAGCAATGGTGCGAACTGGCTGCGGCAAACGTCTCTCCACTGTGTGTCTGTCCGCATTGTCTTAGTGAGGGAAGCTTACTCCTCAGCCGATCCTGGTGTCTCAGGGGGCTAATGCACCCACTGCATGAGACTGCGGCTTGACCCCACGACCACAGTTCAGATTCCCAGCAGGTCCACTTGGTCTTTTCGATCTCCCGTCAACAATAATAAGATTGCTACTGGCATGGGTTACAAGCAGCGTCTGTTAGCGCTAAGAAACCTATTCAGGGTGAACGGACGCTTTACAATACACACAGGATGTATTCGAATACCCTCTGTTTCTTGCCTTTCTCCTGAAAGCATGATGCCATATTCCCAAACAGGGGGAGTGAAGCTTGGATTTATGAATTCATGTAGGCTGTACACACGCCTAATTTGAAAGAAACTGGGAGTATGGAACTAGGGCACAAAGTGCTACCCAAGATCACACGGTTTAGATAATCTGCAGTGATGGAATTAGAATTAATGTTTTCAGGGTCATTTACCGATTAAACCGCATTGCCTCCCTACCGATGGAACTAACTGACTCTTCTTTTAGTATCCAAAGCCAAAGGGACAGGGTTTCCTTTCAGAAATCTCCTCAGAGGGCTTACTTACCTGGTATTTATTTGTTATCACTGCGCCTCATTCACACCGTGCATGCGCACACTAAGGGGCTCTTTGATGACAAGGACTGGTGTTGATCGACGGAGATGAGGTGGTAGACGAGGCAGCAGTTCGCACAGAGCATGCGCAGGATCTCAGCCTGTGGTGAGTCGTGAGAAAAAAGAAGGCGCTTTATTAACTGTTCCCGCAGCCGGATTCAAGGAGAGCAGTGCTTGCTTCCAGTCGCTCGGGTCCCACTGGGTCTCAGAGCCGGCAGTAATTTTAAAACTGCTTCATATCAGCCTCCATTTTCAAGCGCTTAACTCTACAATCAAAACAAATGAGCGATTTCTCAACAGCCACAATAAAAAGCGTTAATGTAACCCTTGTCAATCATCCATGCAGTCCCGGTTCACGTTTCTTGTTTTGTCCCAGCTTTACTCTTAAGAGTATATTCATGCAATATTTGACACTTGTGTAGTGCGCACTGTGATCTGGGTCGCCTCAACATGTCTGGGTGAGTTCATCTAGTGGGTGGGTGTTTAGGACAGGGCATGACTGTTTGCGCTTCTGCAGTTTTTCATTGGGGTGAAGTGACATGTTAGGGAGAACTTCAGTGTCTGAAATCAAACATGAAAACATTACAGAACATCACATCTTCATTATATAAAACCCCAGAGCAGCTTTAAAGGACAGTAATGCCGTTATTTTTATTCTCCTGCCCCTACTTCTCTACACTTTAACACTGCTCTACAAACCACCCAGCATCTCTTCACTAATTTCTCTCTGCACATCCACTGTATCTCTTCACTGACTCATCTCTCTATAGTCTCATTAACTTTTCAGTGCCTCATCTCTTTACAGCCCCATGTCTTAATTGTCAGATCTTGTAACATCCTCTGCAAATCTTCACTGCCCCATGTCTTCACAGTCTCTGCATCCCTTCACTGCCCTGTCCCTCTGCAGCCCTAGCATCACTTGAAACACCCCTCATTTCTCCACTGCTCCTGCATCTTATCACTGTCACATCTCTTTATAGCCTCTACATCTCTTCACTCTGCCTATCCCTTCACATTTCCACCATTTATTTGCTGTCCCGTCTATCCAGTCTTGGCATCACTTCACTGTTCAACCTTTCTACAGACCCTGCACCACCTCATTGTCACATGTGTTTACAGCTTGCATATTGTCAGATTAGTTGACCGAGGCACAGAGAGAGTATGATTTGCCCAAGATCAAACACTTTACTAAAGCTGGAGACACAGTACAAATTGCTCCAAAGACTTTAGCTTTACAGAGGGCTTTAAGTGGGCCAGGTCCCGGGGTGCTCAGCACTGGCAGTTCTAAAAAGCAGGTACTGGGATGGGTCCCTATTGGGCTCTCCGTTTTTGCCCTTACCCTCAGCGTGAAAAAAAGGTTGACTCTGCAGCAGTACCACCCTTAACTGCCTTTGATGTAATTTCAAAGAGACTCCTTATAGTTCTTTCACAGTCTCACCATTTCAGAACTGAAGCATTTTCAATATTCTATACAACGATGCCAAAGTTGTTGCTTATTTATCTTATGGAAGTAACAACCATTGACAAAGCCAATAGTCCTGGCTTGTTGTTGGTGTAATGTTACTTGTATTATATGTCTGGATTCAATGACAGAAGCAGCACAATACCAGTTGGGCGGCACACTATGCTAAGCACAGATTTTTTGCTTATGTGTTTTAAAGCCATGCCCTTAATTACATCAGCCATGCCCCTTTGGGAGGCCCCTCCTCTCCCCCGTTTTTTCATTCCACTTCCCTGGTGGCTTTACCTCCTTATTAAATTTTGGTGAGTAGACAGTAAGCCTTGGCACTGCCACACCTTAGGGAATATTAAGTCCAGTTCCTAAGGGAATCAGAATCTATGCCACCCCAGTTGTAGTCTAGTGGGTGAGTTGACAACTATGGAATCTTTCGACTTAGTTTTTAATCCCAGCATCCACATTCGTCCAAATTGTGTATTCTTGAGCAATAATTATTTGAATTACTTTTTTGTCTGCTCTGCTCTGTTTTTTTGTTTTTTTGCAAAATCTGGAGCATTTAGAATCATTCTAATAGCCATTAGTAAGTGTAAGGGTGAAAAATGGGCTGAATATTACCTGGAAGAGGGAGAACGGTACCCAGTCCTACTGTATATTTACCAAAATGCAATATGGTGATACATGTATACCATTTGGTGTAGGTAGCAGTGTGCTGTAGTCTTAGGTCTCCTATTTTAACAAGCTGTTTGAGCCCAGGCAAATCATATTCTTCCTGATCCTCTGCTCACTAATCTGCCCAAATATGAGCACTTTCAAACAGGCTTAATGAAGAAAAACGCCAAAGGTACATTGCCAGTATGGCACAGCTGTCACTCACATATTGGAGGTGGTTTACCAACAGGTGACTGGCTGTATTTGCATTTCTTTAGCTGAAAATGGTCCTGAAGTTGCATTGTGCAGGGCCACTCATGTGTTGCAGCGTCTAATTCCCAGTCACTGACAGGCATCTTTATACAGTTCATAAAGGCCTAAAAGAATGCAAGTTGGACATCCTGCCAGGCAACATTGAGAAGTTCCACCCGGCAGCTTCAATCCTCATCTCTTGTTTATCCTGTGAGGGGTGTTAGGAGGCCCGTGAACCAACATGCTAGTCAATTTGTGTCCTACAGTGCCCCTGTGCAGGAAGCAGGACTATGGAGACAAACCTGCAAAATGGCTTGTACCATTTTAATTGAATTGAATTTAATTTGTAATTTGTAAAGCGCAGGAATCCCCCCCGAAGGGATATCTCCGCGCTAAGGAATGGTATAGGTAGGGCTAGGCAGGTCGTTCACTGAAACAATTCAGTCTTTAGGAGTTTCCTGAAGTGAAGAGGATTGGTGCACTTCCGTATTTGGATGGGCAGTTGATTCCAGTACAAGGGGGCAAGATAAGTAAAAGCTTTGCCCCCTGCCCTAACTTTCCTGTAACGGGGAAAGACCTTCAGGGCTTTGTCACCCGAGCGAAGAGATCTTCCAGGCAGGTAGTATTTAATTTTTTCGACTAGGGCCTCTGCCATGTAGTGACTTATGGACTATATTGCAGATTTTAAACTTGATTCTCTAGTGGATGGGAAGCCAGTGAAGCTGCCGTAACAATGGCCGGGAAGGGGTTCTTGAGGGCATGTTGAGAGCCAGAAGGACTTCTGTATTCTGAACCACCTGCAATTTGTTTAGCATAGCTTTGTTGGCAGACATAAGAAGGGCATTGCAGTATTCGAGGCAGCTAGTAATTAAGGCTTGTATTAGGGTCCTGCGGATAGTTAAGGGAAGGAGGTTGAATACTCTACAGAGGAGGCTCAGTGTATGGAAACAGGTACCTGTGGTGGCCAGAACTTGGTCTCTCATAGTTAGGCCGAGGTCCAGTCAGACACCCAGTAGCATTCTGAAGTTAGGGGAAGACATACAGGAGGGGGCATGATGATTACACGGGGGCACTGGGTCCCTGAACCTTCTTATACACATCACTAGGTTTGTGTGTTATGAAAGATACTACTTGCCAGTCACAAGAATATCTTAGGATTCTTGAAAACAAAAACCCAAGGCCTGTAATGGAAGTCATTGTGCTTCTCTCACAAAACTTTTTCTGAGGCTGTTTTCAAAGTTTTTAAATGAGCATTCTTTTTTGGCTCCATTTGATAGTGTTGAAAATGCAGAGGGGTTTGCAATGCTGAATAGATAGCCTCTTTGTCACCAGAATGTGAAGGCTTTTCTTGGCTGAATGTTTCTGGACTGGACGTAGACCTGGTATTGTCAGCGCAGGATGAATTACTGATACAGTCTTAAGAGCTATCACTGACATTTATTCCCCCCTGCTTCATTGATGTACCCCTCCTCTTGTTCTGAGGCTAAACACTCATCCACATCTCCATGTTCAATTGCTGATCTTTCAGAGGCCATCTGAAGATGTTTTGTGACTTCCGGAATATCTCATTGAGCCTTCAAAGCGTGTGATAAGCTTAAAATTTAAGAACTGAAGAAGGCTTAGCTCACTGTATGGTTTCAGGGTTTGGGTGGCATACAGTGACCAAAGTTGGACAAAGAAAGAGCTGAGGGGGAAGGGAGATCCCACTGTTGAAAACCCAGAGCATGACACCAGACCTTTATCTAGTTAGTCCATCAATCCACAAGCTCTTTGGCTCTGACAGCTCATTACGCATGAAGTGCCATCTGACCCCCCTCCCTTTCTGTGTTTTATGGTCTTAGAAAAGCTAACCTAGCAATCCAAAGGGCATGATGGATACATTAATTAATAAGCCACACCTTCAACTGGGAGATTTGTACCGCAGCATGAATGTTGGAGGAGGAGCATAACTGGAGTGAGAGGCCTCTGAGGGAGGCAGTGATGGGAAAACTGCCAGTGGTGCTCCATTCCTCTAGTCCATCACTCTTGTAGCATTCCCTTTGTGGCATCCCCTTTATAATTTCCTCATCCATCACTTACTTGGGGCTCTTGGTATTTTTCCTTCCACTATGCTCAGCCCTGGTCTCACAATAAGCTTTGAGTTTTTCTGAGTGAGTGATGACTGCCAGAGAGTTACAGTTTACAGTCATGGACACCAAGCATGATGACATACTGGCATGGCTTGTTTGATTGGAGGCAGCTCCACATTAAGAGACTTATAATGGATTCTGCAGCATTTACCTTTTCTGCCATGTCATGGGTATGCTCAGTCGCGACATAACAATGCACCAGCTTGAGGCCCTGCATCCTGCATTTGATGGCTCTGTAAGCGCCAGCGTTGCATTTATCATCTCTTGCTAGTGCCATCACCCACACCACTTATTGGCAGTCAATCCTGCACCCACCTCCAAAAGTGCTAATTTTTTAAATAATATTCATGATATATTATAGACTCTGTGTTTAAATGGAACACATAGCACATTTATGTAATCTACACAGTAACAAATACACTCATTCTGTTTTTATCCTACCTTGTTTTAGGTTTGACTTGACAGTGCAGCTGTCCTCTTGCCATAATATTGCTAATTCTTTGAAATAAATAAATAGTGGGCTTTGGTTCCACCCAGGAGAGTATAACTCTCTCTCTGCATGCTATTGCCTGGTGGGTGTATCATTTCACCTTCTCGGAAGTGCGTTCACAGGAATTTACAAGGGTCTATTTTACATCTGAAAAGTACACTCAATCATTATGCTGTCGGTGACATTCAGTTTTTGATCTCCCATGAACATTCCATAAAGAAAGCAATCCTTCTTAGGTCGAGCCTAGGCAGCGCTTGCGCTGTCTCTTCGAGACATGTTGTATACACTTTGTGGGCTTACAGCCTGCCCATTGCCTTTTGTATTCATTACTTCAATTGCCCTTAAAAAAGGCCTGCTTGCTAGTGGCTAATCGTTTCTATTTGTCCCTCCTTTTCGTGTTTTGTTTCCTCCCACAGAGCATTGACCAATTACTTGTAGCCTTACACTTGTCTGATTATAGAATCTAGTCTACGGACTACATTTTTCTTTTTCTAACAGTACTTAACAGGACACTGCTTTAAATGGGAACAGTTGAGTGCAAGCAATGCATGTAGTGCATGCCTCTTATATCATTGTATCTGTGGGTGGCAAGTGTATTGTTGTAGTTCTTTTATTCCTAATATATATTTTCTGATTCAATTGTTTGGACTAGATTGTAGTGTATTATGTACACCACGGATCATAATTAGGGAATACGTTATCCACGTAGCTTCAGTATGCTGGAGGTGACAGCTATGTACATGTACAGTATTTGGTGTGGGCTGCACTTGGAAACCCTTATCTGCAGAACACACATCCTGACTCGTTAACTGATGGTGTAGATCGACATATAAAGCACAGACAATGATTCACAAAGGAGTCTTAAATGCAATTTTATATGCAGTACCATCTAAGTTACCTAGATTTCTTTCTACTTTCCCCATAGTTCGTTAGAAAACAAGTTTATGTATCCACGTAATTTACGTGATTGCTATATTTAAGCCCCGCGACATCGCCCGCAGGCCCATTATTTGCATAGATTGTCACACGCATTTGATGTGATTTTATGTTGCACTACATTTTTAAACACATAATCCACTCGTGAAAAGACAGAGATCAAATGTCAGACGCTGTTTTCAAGTGCCCCACAAGCTCATTATGTGCTCTAGGCTTTCTCCGGAAGGTAGTTGATGATTATCAGACCATTTTTATTTCATTCTTTTAGGTTTTGTGACGCATTGGGTAGTCTGATTAATTCATTAAGTTCTCTTCCATGGGACACTATACATTGAAAAGAGCGCCTTTAGACTTCGTCTAGGCACTGCACATGGTAAAACCTGGTGAATAATGACTATTAAACACAATGCAAAATTACAGTAAGCATGTTGAAACTGCAACGAATAAGACAAAATCCTCCCGCATTTACTTGCACATTTCAGAAAGAAGCTGTAAAAAGAATCAAGTAACATACATCACGTCACTCCTGCCATTAATCAATAAAGGTTTGTTTTCATTGCATCACCGACTGGTGCAGTTGGTGAAGGAATTATTTGAATAACATTATTTTAATTCCTTTAGGTTGCAGACTTGCCCTATCTGGGCATGAATTGCATTTCCAGTGTTCATTAAATAGCACAAAAGCCTGACCTTGGGTGTGTGTGGCCATTCACCAGTGACATGCAAAGTAACAGTAGATGTTGTAGCACCCAGGATAATGTGCTGCATGGATGAACACTTACAAGGTCCTAAAGGCGAGACCTATTGGCTATGCCAATGCTGGTTAATAGCTGGTGATGGTTGTGAATGATCTGACTAATTATTTGTGGGTGAGTTGATTATCACCCTGTGTGAGATTCATTGGGATTCATTGGGACCCATTGGGAATGGCAACATTAAACCCACTGAAATGAGCCGTAAACTAAAGTAAGTATAGCTTACATCGCCATAGATTTTAGATGTCATAAGTGATTTAATATGTGAGGTCATAAGCAATGCATCACAGTGGTGCAAGTTATACTTTTGTCAGTTTCATATAACTGGCAAACTAACCTGCTTTTTTGTTTTTTAAGCGGTAGTCCTTTTTCAGTGAATTAAAAAAAAAAATTAAACTTAAGTTAAAATCTTACTACTTTCCCCATGTGCAACTCCACTTTAACCATTGTCTTTTTCAGTGAACTTCAATGGAAACGTAAAGTAATATGTTATTATGATAACATTTGCATCCAACCCCTCTAGGCACATGGCCTTTGGCCATGCACAGCACAGGGTTAGGGGATCCTTAGAGGTAAGTTGTTGTTTGGCTGAACTGTTATTTAGCTTTTTGTAATTTTTTTTGGTCAGGACCTAAAGGGCTATGCTGGGAGCCGCAGGACTCCTGTGGGATCAAGATAGTGCCAAAAATCTTTCTTTCTTTTTTGGCCCTGTGGGGTCACTCTTGCATCTCCTCTCGCCCACCAAGGCTAGGGGCTCAGGTTATCCCTACCCTGCCTCCTTTTGTCAGTTACATATAACCAGCAAACTTACTTGCTTTTTTTGTATTTCAGTGAATTTAATTTTTTTTCTTTAGTTAAATTATTACTACTTTCGTCATGTACAACTCCACTTTAACCAATGTTTTTTCAGTGAATTTCTATGGAAACATAAAGTAATATGTTATTATGATAACATTTACATCCAACTCCTCTATGCACATGGCCTCTGGCCATGTGCAGCACGGATGTAGGGAGTCCTGCAGAGGCGGGTTGTTGGTTGGCTGAAATGTTATTTACCTTTTCCATAATGTTTTTTTTTGTCAGGACCTAAAGGGCCATGGTGGGTACCGCAGGACTCCTGTGGGACCAAGATCGTGCCAAAAATCTTTTTGGTCCTTGTGGGGACCTTCTTGCACCTCCTCTCCCCCACAAAGGATAGGGGCTCAGATTATCCCTACCCTGCCTCCTTCTATATCCTTTTAAAGTTTTTTACTGAACTTGAGGACCAAGTCCCGGAAACCTAAACTGGGAACTGCAAAATTTTCTTCATGTTAATGTTAATATTATTCGAACTTATAAAGCGCACTATCACCCCACGGGTATCCTGGCGCTGATTTACACTAGCCCTACTGTTCACATATGTTGCTGTGAGGATAGCACTCACTAAAAGTGATAAGTATCGGAACTACACTTTTGGCAAAAGCCACGTTTTGAGCCTTTTCATGAACTGCAAAAGATCTTCTATCTGTCTAAGACTGGGCAGAAGATCATTACAGAGCCGAGAGGCTGCAGAGCTAAAAGCTCTTCCTCCAAGCTTTGTTCTTCGAAACCTAGGCACGTTTACCAGTTTAGCTGATGATGAGCGAAGGCTTCTGGTCGAAACATACCATTCAAATTTGTTCTGCAAAGGCTTGGGCCCGAGTCCATGCAGAGCCTTGAATACAATGCAGAGCGATTTAAATTGTGTCCTCTGTAGCACTGGGAGCCAGTGAAGCTCTTTAAGAGACAGAGAGGCTTATGAACGGCGTGATCTCTTTAGAGCTAGCTTAGCAGGTATTGTCTGAATTCTCTGAAGTCTCCCAATCAGGAAATGTGGGGTCTCTAGCAACAGGGCATTACAGTAATCCAACCGGCTCAGAATGACACTTCTCACTACCAGTGCTCTAGCTGAAGTCGGTAGCATTGGAAGTATCTTCCGTAGCGCTCTGATAAGGGAAAAACTGGTCCCGGCCGTTTTGTTCACTTGAGTTTCTAGACTCAGTTTATCGTCAAATACTATCCCCAGGTTGCGCACTGCCTCAGAGGATATCAGTGGCTTATCTGTAGGAATAGGCTAAAAGTTGGCCGGGAGCGGAACTTTCTTTGCCACACAGCATAAAATCTCTGTTTTGTCTCCGTTAAACTGCAAGGAGTTATTCTTAAGCCATCTTGCAGTTTCTTGCATACACGCATGAAAGTTTTCCAGTGATGATGATTGGTTCCCCTCTAATGACAGGATGAGTTGCGTATCATCCGCATAGTTCACCAGGTTAACATTGAATGACTTAATGACTGAGATCAGAGGACTCATATAGATATTGAACAATATCGGGCTGATCGCTGATCCCTGGGGGACGCCATGCTGAATGTTAACAAATTTGGATTGATAGGGGGGTAAGGCTACTGCTTGTTGTCTGTTCGACAGGTATGATTGAAACCGTTTCAGAGCCATGCACTCTACCCCAGCTTCTTTGAGCCTCATCAAGAGAATTTTGTGGTTTACCGTATCAAATGCGGCAGACAGGTCCAGTAGAATCAGTATAACTAATTGTCCTCTGTCTGCTCGCATTCGAAGTTCATCCAGAACTGTCAATAAGGCAGTCTCTGTTCCATGACCTGGACGGAAACCAAATTGCACATCTTCCAGCCTATTATTAGTTTCTAAAAATTGCGAGAGTGTTTTACTAACCAGGCGTTCTGTGATTTTCACAGGATAGGGTAGAAGAGAGATGGATCTGTAGTTTTTTGGGCACAGGGGGTCGAGCGTAGCGTAGCTGCTAATCACATTATGAAGTCCCATGGGTGACCAGTCAATCAGAACACTTGTTTTCACATTTTTATCCCTGATACTCCTCGGGAACCCTGCAGGAATTCAGCTGCAACAGATATTCATAAATTCCTTTAAAATGGTTGAACAGAACAACAAATCACAAAAAGCACGTTTTCTGAGAAAAGATCCATGGCCTAATTACAACTACTGCGGTCCATTAGACCGCCGTAGTCACAGTGTGACCACTGCCGTATTACAAGTGCGGCAGTGGGACCGCAATAGGCCCGCTGCAACTTCCGGGGATCCGTGATCCCGTGGCGGTGGCGCAGTGGTCAGAGGAAGTAATATGCTGGTGGTGCCGCTGCGGCACCACCGACCATATTATGAGTTTCCTCACCAACCTCCTCTTCATGGCGGTGAGCTCACCAAGAAAAGCGTGGCGGTGAGGAAACTAAGGGGGGTATCTCCTCTGGGCATGGGGGTGCATGCGGGGGCACATGGTGTGCCCCCCTGTATTTCTGCACCCCCTGTTCCTGCACGGGAAGAAATGCATGACATGGTGCATTTCTTCCTATGCAGGAACGTGCTGCACCGCTCCCACGGCTGTGCCTTTCTACGGCTCTCCTTTAACTGCAGCACAGACCACCCGCCAGGATTAAACTTGTAATCCGGTGGGCAGTCTGAGTTCAAGTTTGGTGGTCTTCTTGCGGGGCATGGCGGCCCACAGGAAGACAGCCAGACTCATAATCGGGCTCCTAGCCTTCTGAAAAAGTTGGTGTAATTCTGTTCAGCTGTTCTTTGTGTATCATTGTCAAATTTTCCCATGGAAAATTCATGGAAAAAAGTGTTTCGGGAACCCCCATTTTCTCACCCTGTCTTAACGGATCAGCCCGAAACTTTCCAGAAAGGAGCAGACGTGGATCAACTTTTGTTGGGACGTTTTGTGATGATTTGTCAAATGACGCCAAAGTTATTAGCAAAGTAAAAAATGATGTTCCTATGGAAACTCTAACTGTAATATAACTACACAGAGGTAACAACCTCTGTGTAATATATATATATATATATATATATATATATATATATATGTGTGTGTGTGTGTGTTATTAACAATTTCCACAAGCTGCTGGTCACTTCTGCCAATGCGCCGGTGCTGGAATTCAGTCTGTGGAACCTGTGGTAATGTTCATACATACAATAATCATCCAAGGCACTCCTCACGGTGAAATATCCAATTTTCTTCATGATGTCAGCAGCAACAGTGTGATTTCAGTCTACTTTAGAAAATAAATAGTGCAAACCAATCACCAACATAAAAGACATAGTTGACAGACTATGTAAAAAAAGAACCAAACAATGACATTGATTGTAATGTGAAATACATAGTTATCCATATCATGCTCAAAACAAAATTATAATGCAAATGAAACCAGAATGGCATATAATAATATAAGTATGCCGCTCTATTGTATTGAATTGCATTATTCAAATATATGTTTACAATTTAGCATAGCTATGCTTCTTCACAAGTTCCTGCACACAATGGCACGTATCGTATTTGCCATTTTCTTGTTAAGCCCATAATGCCAATAATGATTGAGGAACTCCCAGTGTACTCGTTCATTGCCCTGCGGTTTCATCAAAGGGCACCATTCATCCTATGGTTGTTACATTCAATTATGCAATGTTTGTAGGGTATGTTGTTCGGCAAGGCATAACTGATATGCGCATCCTCAAGAGCCCCTGATGTCGATAATGAACAGGGAAATCCCAATACGTATGCAAAAATAGTGAAACATAAAAGAACCCCTTTTGGGCCCAAGTGGGCCTTGGTTGCACTTGATGATTTCATGAAGTTCTAATATGAAGTCATTATTGGGAAATCTCAGTAGCTGAGCAATAATTGTGCACCATAAGATACCATACTGGGGCCCAAGTGGGCCACATGTTATGTTGAATGAATTTCACAATATTTTTATCACAAGGGGAATCAATTATAATATATATGCACAATAATTGTTGTCATACAGGGAATACCCCAGTGGGCCAATGATTACTGATAATGAGCGTTCCAGAGGGCCATCATACAATCCAGTTATTACATCTGGCAAGAACCTCTATAAGAGAACCCCATGCATCATGTGGTATGACTCTCTATGAGAAACATGCAATAACATCAATGTAATGATAGATATCAAAGAATAAAGAAAAAATTACATGAGAAAAGATGGTGTAAGAAGAACAAGAATGATAAAAGGAAAATGTCCACAATGTCTTTAGGGCTCAGATACCCAATGTGGGGTGGGGCACGAGCAAGTTATATATTCATGATTCTCACAGAAAGAGCAAGACAGAGCTATGATTTAAATATGTACTGTCAGTTCCTCATCAACATTTAATCCACATGGGCACTTGGTATCCAGATCTATGATTAGTCGTGATTCCATGATGCGCAATTACTTCTCTCTGCGCCCTTCTCTGATTGGCTTGTCAAACCTGTCAATACCAAAAAATGTGTCTAGCGACAGGGTATGCCTCATCACTGTTTTTTATGGCACAGAGGTGTTCTAATACTCTCTTTTTAACTGGGAAAGTTGTACTGCCTATATACCACAATTTACATGGGCATTCCAATATATAAATGCAATAATCTGACGTGCATGTAATAAATCGTTCAAGTTTTCTCTCTTTTCCGTTTGGTAATAGGTAAGCATTCCTGTTATTACTAAGCCTGCAAGCCTTGCTCCTGCCACACTTGTAAAAATCCTCTGCAGTTTTGAGCCATCCTTCTTTAGTGGATCTTTGGAAGTGGCTGCGGGTGAAAGTGTTCCGGAGAGATCTGGCTCTCCTGAAGGTGGTACCTGCATGGGGCCCTACAATAGATTTTAATATTAGGTCCACCTTCAGGTCTCCCCAATCTTATTCATCAATCTTTTGATGTCACCTGACCTATTTTTAAAGACAGTGATTAATCTTATTGTGTTAATGTTCTCTCTCTTTAAAGGGATGCCACCCTCCCTTGGGTTGACTTCAGTGCCTTATTTGGATACCCTCTCTCCTGAAATCTGTAAATCATTACACCACACTCAGTGTCATATGTTTCCTCATTGGCGCAATTCCTTTTGTGCGAAGTAACTTGCCAAACGGAATGCTCCATTTTAGGTTAACAGGATGGAAGCTTCCAGCATGTAATATGCTGTTGCCAGCCGTTCCCTTTCTTTGGAGTTTTGTTGCTAGTTGCCCTCCAACTACTTTGAGACAGATGTCTAAGTACTCTATACTCAAATCGCTGATCTTATGACTGAAGGTTAGATTGAGGTTGTTAACTTGCAACAGATTCTCAAATTGCATTGCTAGTTTCTTCTCACCTTCCCATATGCCGAATAAGTCGTCAATGTATCTTATCCTCAGAATAATGTGGGAGGTGTATGCCTTGTACTCCTCTGTCCAGACCACCTGCTTCTCCCATCAGCCCAGGACCAAGTTCGCAAAGCTGGGGACGAAGCAGATGCTCATCACAGTCCCGGCAACATGGCGAAAATAAACCTCATCAAAGCAAAAGATGTTCTGGCTTAGACAGAAGGACATCATTTTGCTCAATATTAAAGTGTGATGAAGAAGCTTTACGGCTCTACTTCTTAGGAATGAGATACATGTATCAATCCTTCTTGCTGGTCAGTATAAGTATAGAGGGAGTTGAGGTCTAGGGCCATCATCAAATATGTACTTTCCCAGTGAATTTCATGATCCTTTCATGAATCTGTAGTATCTCTGCAATAGCATGGCAATGCCAATGCATGTGGGGCCAAAACTGATTCAAGTACATTGCTTTGGGTTCCAGCAGGCCTCCATTGGCCAAAACTATCGGTCTTTCTGGAGGTTTTGTGGAGTGTTTGTGTACTTTGGGCAGGAAGAATAGTGTGAGTATTCTGTGATAGTCCACTTTCAGACACGGAAATTCATTCTCCTCAATAATTCCTCTATCCAACCACACATTCAATAATGTTTTTAATGGCATTGCACCCTCTTTAATAATGAAGTTTTTGTACCATATAAAGATAAAGCATGTCATTGGAAAAGTATGTAAACCTAAAAAATCTAGGATACCATGCCCCAATGTAATTTTGAAATATCATAGTTTTTAACTTTTGTATCAATGGCTCATTTTTTAATCTTTTTTTTCCCATATAAAGCATTTCCAAATTGTAATGATTATAAATAGTTAAACAATAAAAGTTTTCAATGTTGCCCCATTCAATAAACGAAAATATTCAACAATGGATTTCTTTCATTCAGCCCGGTTAATCACCACATAACATTTACTATCTCCCAGCTGCCTATTTGCATCCTCACTAAATGGTTCAATGTACAAAACAACAATGTTCCCTCCTTTGTGCGAGGGCTTTGTCACAATGTTTTTGTCATTAGCCAGGGTGCCTATTGTCTGTATCTGACCTTTTGTCAGATTGTATTCGCTGGAATAATTCTGATCTCTCTGTTCTTTCAATTCCATGATCATAGTCTCTTGATGTGTTAGGATTGGTACGACTTTTGGGTTTGAAACAACTGACCGATGTTGTGTCAGTGTCAAAGCCCATCTCTATTAGAATGTCCCTGATTGCCAAGCCCTCCTCCCCGCCATGTTCTAAGTTGTTCCAGAACTCATGTTCATGTGCCAGGGAGCCCTCTGAATGTCTCATATCATGGTCATAGCTGTTCCCTCTATTGGTATCCAATGCATGCATAGATACAATTGAGTGATATTATTTATGCAGAAAATGTCCGCTTCTGTATCTGTCTGCGCAGTGCCCTCTTTTATGGGTGGTTTGCGCATTTTGTGTATTTTCATTAGTTTTAGTTTGCGACAGAACAGGAAGAGATGAATTCTGCATAGCATATAGTTGAAATTGGCTGTAGGGCAGAATGTAAGTCCCAATTCTGATAACATTCTTTTCTTCATCAGCTAGAGGTCTATTGGATAAGTTAATGATAGTTAACTTAACATTCCGTATTCGTGTTTTTTTCTTCTTGATTTTTGCCATTGTTTTTGTCAAATGACCACCTCCCCCTCTTCTCAATTTCCCCAATCTCTGCCTGCACTTCCGCCACTTCCACGGCTTCTTAGTTTGCCTCATCTCTGTGGTTCTTGGTTTTGATGAAAGAGTTTGAAATCCTCTAAAAAAGTAGTCAAATTAGTGGTGCCTGGTGCTTAATCTGCCAACAAGCTTACATCGAGCTGGATGCTGCTGAGGACACCTCCTTGCGCGTGTCTGATGGTATTACCCTGAGTTGTTGTCAGGGTATGTCAAATCTTCTGGCAAATGTTAAAATTCTTTTTCAGCTCAGTCCTTTTTGTCTCGGAGAACCTTTCTCCTTTTCTTGTTCTTGATTTTGTCCTTGTATTGCTTAAGTCTTTCACTTAGGGTGGTCAGGAATTCTTTTACGCTCTTATCATTCTTGTATTGCTCGATGTCGGCCATCAATTGAGCCAATTCTGTCCTGGTTGTCTCCAGATCAATCCTAGCATACTTTACTAAGATTTCAAGCATGGCGTTGCATGTTTTTGCCATGTATTGGGCCCACTCCTTGAAGTTCTTGATGTGGCTTTTCATAGGTTGGTATAATTGTGACTCTTAACCCTCGAGGTACTTTGTCTACTCCAATGTAATTCTGAAGCGAAGAGGCTTCCCACCATTTGTTAATCTCACACTTCAATAGTTTTTCAAATTATGTCAATTTATATTTGATGGCTTTCTCTCCTTTTCTGAACGTAACGTCTTGCTCCAATCATACACCCACTTAACTGTTTTCTTCAAACAGTGCATGTGCCTCTTGAAACCTGATTTTATCAATTTTATTCATGTTGTTTACTCAATCACAAGAACAGTTTTCTAGAGCACAATAATGTGCATAGACCGTGAGTGGGAGTCTTATATCAAGGTCTTCCTGGGAGCACGCCTCTGATGGCCTCAGTGTGCAGGCAGCTTGATTTGAGCAATTCGAGCATTTCTTTTGCTACATGCCATGTTTGGGAGACCGCCGTCTTTTCAGGCACCCTGCAGTGCCGCCAACTCGGCGCTCACACCAAGCAGCGACTCACTGTATTCTCGACACGCCCCCTTGCAACTCACTTTCGCTGTGTAGACGCTGGGTGAGGCGGCGGGAACTGGTTCATTCCAATGTTTTTTTAGTAATTTCCGCAAGCTGCTGGTCACTTCCGTCAATCTGCCGTTGCCCGAATTTAGGCTGTGGGACCCTTGCCAATTTTCATACACGATCCAAGGCACTCCTCAAGGTGAAATATCCAATTTATTCACAATATCAGCAACAACGTATTTCGGCTTTGCAACTTTTCTCAAGTGTGGGTTCAATCCACTTTAGAAAATAAATAGTGCAAATATCTGTGCTGTATATATAGCTGTATTCCTGCTGTTTCACTCCACAAAGGAACCACCTGCCCAACGAGGGTGTTACGTGAAGCTGGTGGAGCAAGCCAGCAATAAATCTCTTTCTCCTCCCACAGTCACACGCACATTCAGGGAAAGAGTCACCATCAAATTTAATCTGTGTATCTGTGCATTAGCATAGAAACAAGGCACGTCTCGACTATTCACCTTTGATCACATGCCCCTTGCCATGCACAGTTTTCTTATCAATAATTTAAGTGCAAATGTTGCAGTGATATTATCAATGATGTAGGGTAATTAGCAGTGCATGGATAGTACACGAGTTAAAGTTACCTTAGGCACTAGCAGAGATAACTATAACTGGTGAGTTTCAGTGGTTTTGTATATTTAAAATATTACTTTGTCTCTGAAATTCTCTCCTATTTATAATGTTACTTTAAGCTTTGTTTTTTTTCACTGAATTTCTAGGATTTTTTTAACGTTAAGCAATATTCAGTTACATGTGCCCAACTCACTGCAAGCAGCCAACCCTACACTGCGCACAGCCGGGCGTGATCGGTAAAGTAATATTTTGTTACCTGTGGGCAACTTCCCGCAGGCATTCAACCCCACACTGCGCACGGTTGACTGTGCATGGCAGGGGGTTGGCCGCAGTGCCTTTCCTGCACCCAGGCCCTGCAGCCAACACCTCCCAGGCAGCCATGTCCTTTGGCTGTGCGTGGCTGGAGGTTAGGCATAGGGCATGGCCTAAGGGCAGGACCTACAACCAACCCATTTGCACAGCCCCCTCTCCAAGCCACTTCAAGCCATGGGGGACCCTATCCCTGGGGCCTTTTTTTTAAAGGGAGGGCGTTTGAGGTCCACTGGGCCAAATCATATTTGTAATGAGGAGGCGTATGCCACCCCTTCCCAAGCCCCAGGGCCTTTAGAGGGAGTGGTGCACACGGCCTGTTCCCCGACCCAAGAGTGGCCCAGGGGAGGGGCAGTACTAAATATAGGGGAGGGGGATCTACGACCCCCTCTTCCCAAGCCTTAATAGGCCTCAGGGACCCCGTCTCCGGAGTCCAAATGCCATAATAAAGGGGAGGACCCTGGCCGACCCTGGGGATTATTTTTTTGATCATGCGCTTTTTTTTCATTTGGTGCAGATTTGCGGCAACATTTAAAAAAAAAGTTTTTGACCCTAGCTGGGACCCCACCACAAGGACTAGTGGGTCAGAGGTATCCCTATGCTGCTCCCTTATGTCTTTTTTTCATGGTTTTTTAGGACTCTGGACTGAGTTAGAGTCCTAAGATAGCTGCTGCAACATCCTTAATGGCAGCCAATCAGATCTCTCCAAGAGATCTGTCAGGTCCGCGGACCCCTTTTTAAGTGTTTTTGGCCCCAGGGGATGGGTCCATAGGGACCAAGAAGGTTTGGCGAGGGGGGCCGCACAGCTCCAGTCCCCTTTTTAAGTCTCGCCTAGGCAGCGCTTGCGCTGTCTCGTTGAGACATGCAGTGTATACTATAGTGTGGAAGCTTTGTTTAAGCTCCGCCCACCTTTTGTATTGGCTTAGGTCCTAAATGCAGCCTTCCCATTGGTTTTAGGCTTGTTAGTCCCTCCTCCTGACGGCCATGTTGTCATTTGTGTCCTTCCACTGGAAGCACTGTGGCCCCTTTACTGGAAACACTATTTTGTTCCCGTGCCTCCCCCCATCCCCTCCCGCAGTCCTTGACTTCTCAGCCCACCACCACCCCCCCTCCACTCCCGTTCGTGCCTTTTTGCCCACCCGTACTCCCTTTTAAAATGCAATAGAACCCGCGTAAATGCGAGTTCTATTGCATTGCAAATGCTTGTTTTTAAAATAGTGCCTTACATAGGCATGCGCGCCAAAACTGCAACGTGCTTTGTTTATATTCAGCACGCTGTGCGCGCTTTCACTTTCAATGCTGCCGGGACACTTGCGACCGCTTGAAAAGGTTTGAAAGAGTACTGCGCTTTCACGAACGCGCAGAAAGCTGTTGGGTTGTGGCTGCTCTTATCTTTTGACAGACGGGATCTTGGGACGGCAGTGCTGGTTTCGTGGTTATAATTGCGAAACAACCCTGTTGTGAATATTAACATTTATTTTAAGGTCCGTGTTTATGACGATGGCGCCCGATGGTCGTGCCTGCTTCGAGCTGCGTAACACATCATTTGCTGACGTGCTTTGTTTATATTCAGCGCGCTGTGCGCGCTTTCACTTTCAATGCTGCCGGGACACTTGCGACCGCTTCAAAAGGTTTGCGAGAGTACTGCGCTTTCACGAACGCGCAGAAAGCTGTTTTTGATGTGGCTGCTATAATATGCAATATATAATAGTCACAGGAAGGAGCGAAACGGTAACTTTATGCAGCGTGGACGCTTCACACTTGAGAAAGAAATATTCAGCAATTTTCGGCAAGCACACGTGAATTCAAAAGTCCGCTTCTGAAAACAGATCTTGCACAGCGTGAGATTGAAGCTTAGCTTTCTGGGAGTTGTGGTGCTAGTGACTGACTAAGTGAATTACCGAAGAGTAGGAAAATACTACATTGCGCGGTTATATTGCGTTTGCAGTTTCCCAAAACTAGGAGCTGTGTCTTCTTCCTGTTTTCATGCACAGTGGAAGGGAGAATGCGGGGATCCTGCATGGGTATGTCAGCAGCTCGCAGCATGTTCTTCCCGTGCCCCTCTCCCACCGCAGTCCGATGCCTTCTCGCATCTGCCTTCTTAAAGTGAAAGCGCGCATGGCGCGCTGCAAATTCAAACAAGTAGCCGCCATTGCCGAAGCTGGTGTTCCCTTGTCTTGCACTCCTGTTGTTTTGGTGGCTGCTTGTTTGTATTTGCAGCGCGCCATGCCACTTTCACTTTAAAAATAGCTGCCGTACCTCACAGCACTCGCTTCTTAAAGTGAAAGTGCGCATGATGTGCTGCAGATAGAAACAAGCGGCCGCCAGACAGTGCCTGTGTTCAACAGACGGGGAGCAAAAAAACAACGGAAAGCGGCTTCCGCCCTCAAGTTTGCGCTATATAAAATTGCAAAAAGAAAAAAAAATACAGTACAGCTCCCTATTCTGCCATTGGTGATTTCAGGTGGAGAGCCTGCAGCTTTCTTTTCCCCTTGAGAACGGCCAACGAGCAGCAGGAAGGCTTGCGTACATATGGGAGGGAGCAGGGCTTTAAGTGGCAAAAAAAACCTGGGGTGCTCTAAAAGGGGCGTGGCACATTTATTAAAGGGGTGTGGCCTATCCGAGTAGGGGCGTGGTCTAAATCAAGATAACTAGCATTGTGTGCTTAAGAAAATCATGAAGTCGCATCCAGCAAAGGATAATAAAATAGGCAAAAAGGTATATTTATTAAGTATAAGCCATAAAATACCATATGTTTTGCATTACATTTGTGTACTGTCACCACCAATGTATTCGGCTTGGAGGACTCTTGCTCCTAGCGTGTGGAACGTTATTTCAAAACTAATGTGACTGAGATGTTTTTCAAAAATGCCCCAGCTGCACTCGTGGAGTCAGAGAATCACCCAAAGTAGTGTTTTCCCATATATCACAACTGTAAAACACCTTCTTATTACACTACAACGGATTAGTTGGGGCAACTAATGTGTAATTAGAGTTGGCTAATGTGTAGGCGATAAGAAATTTTGTATATTTCCCTTCACATAAATGCGATGAAAATGCAATTAACTGTAAGCTGTAAAACAACATCGTCATTTGCGTACATGACTGCTATACTACGAATGTATCGTATTGTTTACTATTAAAATGCAAAATAAAGTTTAAAAAAAGAAAAAAGTAGCGTTTTCTCAATCACAAAAATAGCGCTTTCTCAAATCACAAAAATAGCGCTTTCTCAAATCACCCCCGTGATTGCCATAGTCAAGTCACCAAGCTTTAATCACCCCTGCGGCGGCCCGCTGGTAGCTCGTGTGATCACAATCTCCCCCCCTGTGCAAACTCCGGTCACGTGTTGGAGCCGGTTACCTTAGGATGTGAAGGGGGCTCTGCGGTCCGCGCTGATCTCCGGTGAAGCCGCTTTCGCCGGTGGGACGCGTCTCGGCCTCAGGTTCAGCTCCTTTCCTCGATGACGAGCGCGAGGCAACCCCGGTTGCTAGGGGACGCCTCGCGCCTCTCCAGACTCAATGTAGCTCCGCCTGACAAACCTCCGCATTGCTGGGGGAAACCCTCGTTGCTGTGACCAATCCGAGCGCGGCTCGGAAATGACTATCCCGGGCTGGCGGTGGTGAATACCGGCAGGGTGTTTTCAAGGCTCCTTCTCAGAGTGGCGAACCCGGCCTCGGGCACACAACACAGCTCGAGGGGCTGCAGGCCGTAAAAGCAGGGTTGTGCCGGTTCTAACCAGCTGTTGTTGTGCCGATGGCTGGCACGATGACGTAGGTGGCGCTGCGTGTTCAAAGAGAAGGGAAATCCTGAGAGAAAGTGTCTCTCTTCAAAGGATTTCCCTTCCTGCTACAATGACGTCACGCCTTAAGCAGTGCGTGCGCATGCTCACCCGAAACACCAAACAAAAACCGGGACGTCTGGTCACCTTACCTTTGACCTTTGAGGCCCGAAAATAGAGCCCCCTAGAGACCCCTTTCGAGGCCCCCCAAAAAAAACTGGGGGTGCTCAGACCCCCACAGACCCCCCCACTTAAAGCCCTGGGAGGGAGCTAACGGAAAGAAAATCGCAGAGGATCACACGATACGATCAAGGGGGACAGCCTGGATCAGAATTCTTTTAACTTAATTCTGCAGGTACCAAATTAGCCACTAGCCCGCATCATCTCACATAACACAAGCTCTAAGCGCTTCTCCTTCCCCATGCCGGACTCTCTCCTATACCCCCGCCCACCCCCCTCATCTCCGTAGACACCCCGACCCAAGCCAACCTACTTTTTTATTTTATTTTATTTGTAAGAGGATAGGAGCGGGAGGGCTCAGCCGGGATGCAGGCCGTGTCAGCAGGTGTTAGGACCCTGTTAGTCCGGTCCAAATACTCCCTCCCTCAACCTGCAGTCCCCATGCGTGTCCATCCACAACAGAAGTTTTCGAAGTTCCAAAAAGTCACAACAGAAGGCGGCAGACTTTCTCTTTCTTTTGTGAGGGTCTCTGTTCACGTTGAGGGAACCTCCAATGCATTATCTATAGGCTGGGCAAACATGTGTGACCCTAATAGTGTATCCTAAAATGTGATGTATTTATTCCAGGCTACCTTGTCATACATTGTTTGTTATTATAGATATAGCGCCCCACTGCAAGTAGTACTGAGTGGCACATGAGCACTGCGTGCCGATAATACCTCTCTGCATGATGATGTGTATGATGTGGTATTACCAAGTTACCCGATAATATCGCAATACCACCTGCGTTACCGGTTCCACCTACGCAGAACAAGTGAACTTCCTGGAAGGTACAGGGCCAAAGTACTGAAAAATGTAGCAAATATCCCCATAATACCGCAGCCCTCCTGTTATTCCCCATTCCAGATCTCTAACTCGTAAATGCCGGGAAATGGGTCATAATACTATATAATGGTCACACAGAGCTCCATTTGACAGACACTTGTGGTCAGAGCTCGGTACAGGCCCGTCCGACAGCAGCTGTTGCCCGGGCAATCACTCATTTCAGGCTAATCTGCTGGGGGATGTCAGTGGGTTATGGAATATTTGTTGAGTTTCTTTCAGGTCCGGATAACCAATCGCTGGCAACTGTTGGATACGCATTCACGTTAATGGTATTGCTGAATTAAACTAGGTGTTTGCTGAATTCGCCGCAGGCCGGTAATAAAACCTTGCACCGTTCCCACACATCACAGAATTCCCTCTCTTCCTTTTTACCTCGGCTATGTAAGAAGCCCATCAAAAGGGCGAGAACAGTTTGGTTTGGCTTCCAAGATGCATGGACTGTTTAGAGACTCGAGACTGGAGCATCCCTCGCCTGCCCGTTCCCTTTGGACACCGAGCATGGCAAGTGTACAGCACATTACTGTATTGATTAAACTTCAAAGACTAGTCAAAGTAGGGGAGGCTTTTGGCCAGGGAGTTTAAATGCAATCTTTCAGGCGCAACCCTCCTCCCTATACACCCACCGTTCTTCTTGCTCGGCTTCTCCCCCTCCCCCCACCCAATTCTATCACAGGTCAGAAAGTCTGAGAGTGGTCAGAACACTCTACAGAATCGCCCTGCTTGCCCTATTGTTACATTCATTTGATTCTGGGCAAATCACTCAATCTCCCCGTGCCTACCAAAAAATGAATGTGTCCTTGTGTAACGTATCTGGCGCTCATGTACAGCGCTCCGATACTTTCAGGTCGACTTCGCGCTATATAAAGCTACAAAAAAACTGTGGACATTCTAGTACTCTCTTTTGCAAATAAAAGAAGAGCAGATAGTTATTGACAGCGTTTGACCATTTCAAATATACATTGCACAGCTGGACTGGTTACTCATTGACTAATACATCCACAGCAGATGTCTCTGTCTGTGTTTAAATTGTGTGGATCCAGGTTCGTAAAGTGGCAGGTTCCTTCAGCCTTTCATCCTTCTGAGTTATATAAAAGGAGCACTATTAAGGACTTCGTTACAAGGATCCTGGTAATCCCGTTTCAGACTGAAAGGGGACTTTCTGCCTGAATTTCGATAACAGATACTACAGATTGGATGCACTCCTGAGCCTTTTTCCTGCGCACGTTTTCTGAGGAAAAATGGTGAAATGTGCATGTGGTAATCTGAGGTGCAACCTGTGATACCCCTTGTTTCTTATTCAGCCTCCCTAGCTTGCAATCATTCTGTAATAATGCCTCCTGGAAATACTTCATCCTGCGGTATTTCTATTTCCCACAATAATATTAACATGGAATAATACCATGGAGTTCGAAACGGGGAACTAATTTGGGTAACAATAACTGATCTAACTATGAACAACCACTTTATAAATGTAGCTATTAAAAAAACTATTAGTTTCAAATGTCAGTAAACATACATGGATTATATCATAGTACAATGTCATAGTGGTTCAGACAGCAGACCTATCCATCAGTTTTCGCCGTGGCTGTCTAACGTAGGTCCAGAAGTGCCAAATCCATACTACATTTCCTGGATATATATATATATATATATATATATATATATATATAATATATTTACATACAATTATTCTAAACAGAACTCATTTACGTACTGAGGCGTTTTGGAAATTTGGCACAGATCTGGCCCTCCTGTACCTGTATTTGACAATCCTAGTTACCAGAGGTTAGACAGAAGGGGCACTTGGAGAGCAAAGTTCCTATTGGCCCGTGCTTTGACCAGCACAACTAAGTTCAGCACCCAGGCTAATATGCTGCATTGCTAAATACATATAAGGTCCCAAAGGCGGGACCGATTGCATTGCAAATCCACTCCAAACCACATGCATCCACTCCACTCCAAACCAAAACACATTGGTAAAAGGCATTGTCATTTACAATGCCAATAGCTCTAACTCTGACAAATACGAGACCGATGCATTGCAAATGATTCTATATTAAAAACAGAGCTTTGGACTATACCATTTCCCGCTCAAAGGCAATATTTCTCTCCATGTGTTCCCATACCTGCAGTGTCAAGCAGTTTAGTGCTCACGTTCCCTCCATATTAAAGAACAGTACATGTTTCAGCACCCAGGCTAATATGCTGCATCGCTAAATACATATAAGGTACCAAAGGCGAGACCGATGCATTGCAAATGCTTGTTTTAATTTGATACAGCCCTGGGGGGATAGTCTCCAAGGCCTAATGAGGCTCAGGGAGGGGGCCACGCGGCCCCCCTCCCCTTTTTAATTCCATTTGGCTCCAGAGGATGGGGTCCCTGTGGCCGGGGAAGGGACAGGGAGGGG
Source organism: Calotriton arnoldi (assembly GCA_963921515.1). NCBI lineage: Eukaryota > Metazoa > Chordata > Amphibia > Caudata > Salamandridae > Calotriton > Calotriton arnoldi. Next base: position 1,162,342 of record CAWUFW010002753.1, read on the forward strand.
GACGCGTGCCTCCTTCCTCTTTTCTATTACATTTGACCCAAGGGGTGGGGTCATCGGGACCTGATAAGGCTCGGGGTGGGGGGCCATTTGGCGCCTCTCCCTTTCTTTTAATGTATTTGGCCCCTGGAACACAGACTTTTCACCTCACTCGCCACACTACATTAACTATAACCCGGCCCTTCTCCTTGCACGAGCTATACCCTTGGATATTACGTAAGTTATAGCAGGTGAAATCATTGCATTAATTGAAACACTTATGACATCTCAAATTATATTATTTGCCAGAACACAGTGGAGGCAGTAGCAATGGGCTTCTGCCTGACCTTAACCCCCAACAGTCTCTGCTGTCCCAGGCTTGAAATCATTAAGCAGCGCCCTGGCTTTGTGGGCCCTTAGGTATGCTCACTTTATTGTTCTTGGGGGCTGTAACGTCCATTTGGACAATCCTTCTGACCCGGCGTCCTCCGCACTCTTAGACACCATGTGCTCCTTTGCATTCAAGCAACAGGTCTTTGGCTCAACCCATCAAGCTGGCCATACACTAGACCAGGCTTGTCCAATGTGAGCCTGGAGGTTGTTAGAGCCGACCTCCCTTGTATGATCTGATCACCACCTTATGCCATTCACATGGCCGCAAGCATCAAAGGGGCCCTCCCTCTGGAAAAATACCCAGGTCTTTTACTGGGCCTTTCACAAAGTTCACCAAAGTGACCTAACTCAAGCTCTGGTAGTGAACACCCCAGTCCTGTCTGGCTCTCTTGAAGAGGATGGTGCATGCCTGGATAGTTGTATCCAAGAGACTATTAATGAGTTAGCCCCTATTTCAGCACGCCATTCACCCAGTACTAAACCAACAGTCCCCTGGTTTTTTGAGAACCTCAGAATAAGCAAAAAAACAATGTAAACACTTTGAAACGAAATGGAGGCATAACTTCAATCTAGAGGATAAATTGACCTATAAGTTTGCATTAAAGAACTATCACACAAAGGTGCATCTTGCCAAAAAGGCCTTCTTTCGAAAGTAGATCGATGAAGCTGGTAACAAATCTAAGGAGATTTTTAAAATTGTGACATCTTTTCTTAGACCTAATTTCATTTCTAGAGATTGCCAACTGTTGACAGATTGGTGTGAGGAAGTGGAATTATTGTTTCGTGACGAGATCACCATTCAGGCAGATCTTCTTAAAAACGTTCACTCTGATTTTATCCTCCCTGATTTGAATTGAAGCTCATATCCCTATAACGGGAAGCTCCAATTTGGCCAGTTTCTGCCCTATATCCCTGGAGATGTCCTTGTCAGCTATAAGAGCTTGAAGTTGGGTTCTCCTTCTGACCCATGCTCTACAGATATGCTGACCAAGGTTGCTCAGGCCATCAATCCTATTGTAAATAGAATACTAAACACCTCTCTTTCATCTGGCAAGGTTCCAGCACACTGGAAGAGGGCACAAGGGCTACCTCTGCTAAAGAAATCCACAGCTGATCCGAAACAGCCAGTAAGCTACAGACCTATCCCCCCCCGCCTTTCTGCTTTTTCCAAAATATTGGAAAAATCTGTTAATGGACAACTGTCCCAATTCCTTGAGGAAAACAAGCTTTTACAACCTAGTCAATCAGCCTTTAGGCCACACTTCAGCGTGGAAAAAACCCTCCTGGAAGTAGTGGAATATGTTAGAGGCACCCAAGACCATCCTGATTATGCTGGATTTATCTGCGGCCTTTGATACTGTTCCTCATCAAAGGCTGCTCGAACGTCTTCAGGCAATAGGGATTAGGAACACTGCCCTGAATTAGCTCACCTCTTTTTTGGACAACAGAAGCCAAGAAATTTGTCTGCCTTCTTTCTCGTCCAAAGCTCACACACTGACGGTTGGGGTTCCTTGGGGCTCAGCGCTGACCCCTACCCAATTTAATGTCGATCTTGCTCCACTGGCGGCACTGGCAGAGTTGCTGGGCGTGAAAGTAATCGCCTATGCAGATGACACACAGCTTCTCTTCTCCTGTGGAAGGGAGAGAAGCTAGACTGACTCTCCAAGGTGTTTCAGTGGTTGGCTATAAACCAACTAAAATGCAACCCGGGTAAGACCGAGATAATGATCTTCAATGCATCTTCCACTAACCTTTTGAGATCTTGCTGGCGAAAGGAGCCTTGCATCCGGGCTCTCAAACGGAGTTCTGTAAGGAACCTAGGCATTAAATTTGATAGTGCTGTCTCCTTTCAACGTCAGATTCAGGTTCTGACAAGCTCCTGCTTTGGAACACTTTGAATGCTGAAAATATTCCTGACCCTTTTGTCAGAGTCTGCTAGGAAAATGGTAATCCAAGCACTAATAACCCTGAGACTGCACTATGGTAATGCTCATTACCTTGGCCTCCCAGAGCACCTTCTGTGCAGACTTCAGGTGGTACAGAATTCAGCTTCTCGGCTGTAACTCAATCTTCCCCCTAGATCACACATGACCACACTCATTTGGAGGCTCTTCACAGTTTCCCAATGAGAAAGAGGATACGATTTAAGGCCATGGTTTTAATGCATAAAGCCCTGCACGGCACAGGTGCCGGCTATCTGAGAGAGAGGATCCATGACTACATCCATGCCCGCACCTTGCGCTCCTCTTCTGAACACTTGGAGAAAGTCCCTCGTATTTGTCGGCTCAGAACAGGCTGCAGGTCATTCTCTTATTTAGGGCCGCTCAACTGGAACAAGCTCCCTAGGGAACTGCATCCAACAAAGGACCTTCCTGTCTTTAAAAAGAAACTGAAAACCTGGCTTTTCACACAATCTGTATAAGTTTCATATGTTAGTGCCGTCTTGTCTGTATAAATCTTCATAACATACCATAACAGTGCATGGTACAGTGGAGAGTTATAGTTAATGTAGTGTGGCGAGTGAGGTGGGGTGACAAGACAATGAACGGAGGTGTGTAAGTGATATTAATTTAAAGGTGGTGTATAAGTATAGATGTGAATTATAAGTATGACTTGTAGTTATTTGAAAGTGGTGCGTAAATGATAAATTAAACACAAGTATAACTTTTGAATTTGTTATGTTTGTATAGTTTAAGTTGTGTTTGTCACAAATAAGATATAAATAAGTACATAAGTGGTGCATAAATCATAAACATAAGAGATAACTATAACTTTAGAATTTCTAATGTTTGTGTAGTTTAAGTTGGGTTTGTGTACCAAACATAAATAAAGTTTTCCTAACTACAACATATCTTTAACCTTTGTTTTTTGTTAATTTTAATAGTTTTTATAATGTTAGTAACAGATTTGTAATATTCGTCCAGTTTAGTCTTATGGAGTGGAGTGTTACTAAGTGGAATGTGGTACAATATAGTGGCGGATAATGTTTTAAAGTTTACTGTGGTACAGTATATTACGGTATAGTGGAGTGGTGTAAAGTGGGATGAGGTATACTGGAATGACATACAGTGGAGTTGCGTAGAGTTGAGTCGCAGACAGTAGAGTGGCATAGAGTGAACTTGGATACAATAGAGTGGCATATATTGGAGTGACATAGAGTGTAGTGGCGTACAGTGCAGTGGTATACAGTGGAGTGTGGTTAAGGAGAGTTGCATCCTGTAAATATCGTAGAGTGGATTCATGTACACTGTACTGACATACAGTGGAGTGCTATACACTGGAGTGTTGTACAGTATAGGGGCATATATAGGAATATAGTATACTAAAATAGAGTTCAGGGGAGTGGCGTACAGTGGAGTGTGGTACAGTGGAGTGGCGTTAAGTGGAATAGCCTACACTGGAGAGGGGTACAGTGGAGTGCCATACAGTGGAGTAGGGTGCAGTTGAGTGGTGTACAATGGGCTTCTGTAAAGTGGAGTGTGGTACAGTGTAGTGTTGTAAAGGAAAATTGCCTAAAGTAGAGTGCCGTATATTGGAGTGCCGTACAGTGCAGTGATGCAGAGTGAAATAGCGTACACTAGAGTGGGGTACAGTGTAATGGGGTACAGTGCAATAACATATAGTGCAGTAGCATAAAGTGTAGTGTGATACAGTGGAGTAGTGTAGAATTGAGTAGTGTTCAGTGTCATAACGTTGAGTTTAGTGGCATTAAGTGTTCAGACGTGCATTGGAGTGGTATATAGTGGAATAGCGTACAGTAACGTGTTGTACAATTCAGTAGGGTTAAATATAAAAACGTAGAGTCTAGTGACGTACAGTGAAGTGTGGTTTAATGGAGTGGGGCAGAATGAAAACTTGTAAAGTGAAATAGCATACAGTGGATTGTGGTGCAGTCCAGTGGTGCATACTGCATTTCAGTACAATGGAGTGCCCTAGCTTGGAGTAGCATACACTAGAATAGCGTACACTCCAGTAGTGTACCATCAAGTGGGCCATAGTGGAATAGTATAAAGTGGAGCTGTGTACAGTGTAATAGCGTACAGTTGTGAGCAGTAAAGTTTAGGGTCGTCCAGTAAACTGGCATACATGAAACTGTAAAAGAATAGAGTGAGGAACAGTATAATAGCGTAGAGCTTAGTGAAGTAGCGTACAGTGAAGTTGGGTGGAGTAATGTCAAGTGGATTATCGTACAATGTAGTGCTGAATACTGTAGTGTCGTAAACTGGAGTAGCATACTCCAAATAGCATACAATTGCAGTAGCTTAGCGTCAACAGTTATACAGTGGAGTGGCGTAAAGTGGAGTGTGTAATTTAAAGGAAACGTACCGTTAAAGTGTGTGAAAAGATGTCAATGTTATATCTCCAAAATATATATTATAATAAATATGTAAATGTTGGAGGGTCCCAAAATGTGCGTAAACCCAATGTATTTTACATACACTTTTGTAGTTTGAGTATCTTGAAAACAGTCATTCAGATTTTGTTAAAATTTGGCAGGATTACATATTATGGTGCGGAGATGATTGTTTTGGGTAGTGCAGGTAAATAGTGTAACTATTTTATATTCGTTTTCATGTATTTAAACTTTGTGAGAGCTGTTGCATCAGTATTTTAGCAAAATGTGGGGGTATTTCGCCACAGCACATAGTGATGACAAGTCATTAGCTGATTCACTAATGACTCCTTTACGAAAGTTAAAGGCAGGCATGTTGTTTTTAGGTACACTTTGCACATGTTCTTCATTAAGCCTTTCGATGTTGGTAAGTATTAGGTTAAGTTTGTTATTTTTGCCCTATCTATTACCACTGTCGTAAAGTGGTAATAGGGTAATAGGTAGTGCAAAATATTTATGAATTTCTATATATTTGTTTTAAAAAAGGAGTAGCGTGGTACTACAGCGTACCTCCCAAAACTTTTCTGCGGTTACCATTTTTGTTTAGAGATTTCTATATATTTTTGTAGCTCTATTTGGTTAGCTGCGAAATATTTTAAGGATTGCAGTCATATTTAGTAATTAACGCACATCTCCGAAGACTTTTCTCAGCATATTTAAATATGTGAAAATTTGAAAATGCACTGTAGCACACTATATTTATATAATATAGTGTTTTATAGTGTATTTCCAAATTTTTTACATTTGAGAAAAAAAAATTGGTAGCACGGTAGTACAGCGGTACTATGTTTTTGAAAAAAAAATATGAAAATGTATAAATATTATTCCATACCTTTTACCACTTTACTGAAGTGGTAATAAGTATGGGAAAAATACCAAATCGAATACCCACATTGCAAGACACAACGCAGAACACAGGTAAAACTCAAGCTGAAAACAACCTGGCTGCCTTTTGAAATGGCAGAGTTAGCCAATTATGTAATGACTTCTCATTACTATATACCTCGGTAGTACTGCGGTACCACCATGGCCAAAGATATCACTAAGTTTAAAAAAGCTCTTAAAACTTATAAAATACTTACCCTACTTACCCGCACTAACCACACAGACTCATATGCGCACCATAATCTATAATCCTGCTAAATGTCGTCAAAATGCAACTGACGGTTTCTGCGCTACGCAAAATACAAAAGTCTAGGTGAAATGCATTGGATTTTATGCCCGTTTTGGACCCCCTTGGCCAAAGGCTGCAAAACTTCCAGTACTCTGACAAAGAAACTGGTGAACGAGGTCTGGAAAGCTTCACGGACATTCGTCAAATTGGGTGCAAAGGTACTAAGGGACAAAAATCCCAAAAATCCCTATCTCTGGTAACCTTAACAGTAACTACAGAGTTGCTGGCTACCGCCACTCTTTAATATATCATCTATCTGATGATGTACGGGTGCCAAATTGTATTTGTTCTTATGGGACAAATCCAAATTCACACCTATGCATCATCAGACACAGTATGATTCAGAGACATGGCTGGTGTTCTGTAAGAGAACATCGGCTTAATAATTGCTGAAATGCTGAGGTGCTGTGTCAATAAATTAGATCTTCGCACTGAAACCTGAGCATATGTGTTGTTTCTTGTTTGATATATATATATATGCACTAAAAAACCACTGGTTACAGGGCTGTTATAGTTAAGTTCAGATTTGACACAAATAAAACCGTAGAAATTCAGCAGTTATACTTATTTCAAGTAACTATAACTCGTTCTCTAAGTTAACTATAACTTGCGCACCCGCCATGTGCAGTTGTCTCATTAATACTTTTACAGAAAATGTTGCAGTGATATTATCAATGATGTCATAGAAGATGTCATGAGTGGTGTAATATGTGGGGTAATTAGCAGTGCATGGTGGGGGTGCAAATTATAGTTACCTTAGGGCACGAGTTATAGTTACTTGTGATAACTACAACTGCTGAATTTCTATGGTTTTGTGTGTCTAAAATCTGAACCTTACTGTAATATTCCTGTAACCTTTGTTTTTTTAGTGAAGTTCTAAGATTTTTTTAATTCTATTTCCTTACTAATACATCCCTGTAACATTTGTTTTTTTCCAAGGTATTTCTATGGTTTGTTAATGCTATTTCCTAACTATAACGTCCCTGTAACCTTTGTTTTTTTCAGTGAATTTGTCATTTTGTATAAATCCGTTCAGTAGTTTTTCAGGGTAAAAAAAATATCAATACTTGGACGTTTGGGCTCGCAGGTGTCCCACGAAAGTGAGCGCTCTGATTGGCTGGCTGTTAGAGATTTAGAAATGAAATGACCACCATTACTCTTTACTGTGAAAAATTGCAGGTGTTGTGGAAATGAAGTATAAAAGCTGTATAAGGGGGGCAGCAGAAAGACATCCTGTACCCCTAGATTTTGAGAGTAGTCCTGTAAGTTATAAGTACTGTGTTGAAAGTAAATCAATATAAAAATGTAAGATCTTGCAGGACACTCGCGGGAGCGGGAACATGATTAGTAAAAAGGAGTAAATGAGTTGAGAATGCACTCTACTAGGAGGAATGGATATTATGTAATGAGTAGAATGTTAATTCTTTTTTTTTAAATTGTTGCGATTTTGCAAGACTCTTCCGGAGTCATGAAAAGTAGTTTAATGCACTCTAGTATACACACTATAGGAAGAAGTGTTAGTGGAGATGGTGGTTATCCGAACCTACTATTTATATCCATCAACTTGTGAAGAGCTCTGAGTAGAGAGTCAAGTCTCTTCCCACACTGTATTACACACACTCATCATACAATAGAGGAGTCTCAGTGGAGAGGCCAGTCCCTCCCCACACCCTGCCATGCACATCCTTCATCTGAGAGAGAGAGGTCTGAAAGGAGAGGCCAGTCCCTCTCTCACACTACTACACACATCCGTCATCTGAGAAAGAGGTCTCAAAGGAAAGGCCAGTCCCTCCACACACACTACTATGCACATCCGTCATCTGAGAGAGAGGTCTAAAAGGAGAGGCCAGTCCCTCCCCACTCACTACTATGCACACCTGTCATTTGAGAGAATGGTCTCAAAGTAGACGTCAGTCACTCCCTATACACCCTACTACACACAACCATAATCTCAGAGAAAGGCTTTGAAGGAGAGGTCAGCCCATCCACTCACCCTACTATGAACACCTGTCATCTGTGAGAGAGGGCTTAAAGGAGAGGCCAGTCCATCCACACACTCTATTATGTACACTTGTGACCTAAGAGAAAGGTCTCAAAGGAGAGGCAAGTCACTCCTCATACACCCAACAAAGCATATCCGTCCTCTGAGAGAAAGGTCTTGAAGGAGAGGTCTGTCCATCCACACACACTTCTACGCACACCTGTCATCTGAGACAGCGGTCTTGATGGAGAGGCTAGTCCCACCCCACACCCTACTATGCACATCCATCATCTGAGAGAGAGTTCTGGAAGAAGAGGCCAGTCCCTCCCCATACCCTACTATGCACACCCATCATCTGAGAGAGACGTCTGAAAGGAGAGACCAGTCCCACTCCACATCCTACTAAGCACACCCATCATTACAGAGAGAGGTCTCAGCAGAGAGGCCAGTCCCTCCACACACCCTACTATGCACATCCATCATCTAAGAGAGAGCTCTGAAAAGAGAAGCCAGTCCCTCCCCACGCCACACACCCTTCACCTGAGAGAGAAGTCTTAAAGTAGAGGCCAGTCCCTCCCCACACGCTACTGTGTACACACGTCATCTGAGAGAGGGATCCAAAAGGAGAGACCAGTCTCTCCCCACATCCTACTAAGCACATCCATCATTACAGAGAAAGGTCTCAGCAAAGAGGCTAGTCCCTACACATACCCTACTATGCACATCCATCATCTAAGAGAGAGGTCTTAAAGGAGAGGCCAGTCCCTCCCCATACCCTACTATGCCCACTCGTCATCTGAGAGAGAAGTTTGAAAGCAGAGGCTGGTCCCTCCCCATACCCTACTAGGCCCACCTGTCATCTGAGAGACAAATTTGAAAGGAGAGGCCGGTCCCTCCCAACACCCTAATGCACACACCTGTCATCTGAGAGAAAGCGGTCTAAGAGAGGCCAGTCCCTCCCCACACCATACTACACACAAGCCATCAAGAGGATCTCCTTCAAAGACCGCCTCGACAACAACGCACACAACAGCAAGGAGCTCTTCAACATCGTGAAGGAACTCTCCAACCCCAGCTCCAACACCAACGACATCCCACCGTCGCAAGCCCTGTGCGACTCCCTCACCATCTTCTTCCACCGCAAGATCGCCGACATCCACGACAGCTTCAACACCCAGACAGCCCCAACTGAGACCGATGCACCAGACCCGCCGCACACCATCGACCACGACCCCTTGCCAGCCTGGGCCAGCGTGAACATCGATGACACCATCAAGACCATGAGCATGATACACTCCGGCTCCCCGTCAGACCCTTTCCCGCACCACATCTTCAACAAAGCCAGCAGCTCCATCGCACCCCACCTGCGCAACGTCATCAATCTCTCCTTCGAGACCGCAACCTTCCCAGAGAGCTGGAAACACGCCGAGATCAACGCCCTACTCAAAAAACCCAAGGCGGACCCAAGAGACCTCAAGAACTTCCGGCCCATCTCCCTGCTTCCGTTCCCAGCCAAGGTCATCGAGAAGATCGTCAACAGACAGCTAACCCGATACCTCGAAGAAAACAGCATCCTGGACCCATCCCAGTCAGGGTTCCGCAGCAACCACAGCACTGAGACTGCCCTCATCGCCGCCACCGACGACATCAGGTCCCTGCTGGACAACGGTGAGACCGCAGCCCTCATCCTGCTGGACCTCTCTGCCGCCTTCGACACTGTCTGCCACCGCACTTTACGCGCACGCCTCCACGACGCAGGGATCCGAGACAAGGCCCTGGAATGGACCACCTCCTTCCTCGCCGGCAGAACCCAGAGAGTCCGCCTCCCACTATTCCGATCCGAAGCCTCCGAGATCATCTGCGGCGTACCCCAGGGATCATCCCTCAGCCCAACACTGTTCAACATCTACATGGCCCCGCTCGCACGCATCACCAGACAGCACGACCTCAACATAATCTCCTACGCCGACGACACTCAACTGATCCTCTCCCTCACCAAGGACCCCCTCACCGCCAAATCCAACCTCCACGAAGGAATGAAGGCCGTCGCCGACTGGATGAAGAACAGCCGACTAAAGCTGAACACGGACAAGACGGAGGTCCTCATCCTCGGCTCCAACCCCTCAGCCTGGGACGACTCCTGGTGGCCAACGACACTGGGGCAGCCCCGACACCCACCGACCACGCACGCAACCTGGGAGTCATCCTCGACTCAACGCTCTCCATGGTCAAACAAGTCAATGCGGTCTCCTCCTCCTGCTTCAGCACCCTCCGCATGCTTCGCAAGATCTACAGGTGGATCCCGACAGATACAAGAAGAACAGTCACCCAGGCCCTCGTCAGTAGCAGACTCGACTATGGGAACGCCCTCTACGCATGAGCCCCGGCCAAGCTCATCAAGCGACTGCAACGCATACAAAACGCCTCCGCACGCCTGATCCTCGACGTACCACGCCACAGCCACATCACCCCCACCTGAGGAACCTGCACTGGCTCCCCGTCGACAGGAGAATCTCCTTCAAACTCCTCATCCACGCTCACAAGGCACTCCACAAGAGCGGCCCAGCCTACCTCAACAGACGACTCTTCTTCTACGTCCCCAACCGCCAGCTCCGCTCCGCCGACCTCTCCCTCGCCACCGTCCCTCGCATTCGAAGAACAACCACCGGCGGCAGATCCTTCTCCCACCTCGCCGCCAAGACCTGGAACACCCTCCCACTCAGCCTACGACAGACCCAAGACCTGCTGACCTTCAGGAGGCTACTCAAGACCTGGCTGTTCGACCAGTAGCGGCACCCCCCCCTTTTTTCCCCAGCGCCTTGAGACCCTCACGGGTAAGTAGTGCGCTCTACAAATTCTGTGATTGATTGAATGATTGATTGAGAGAGAGGTCTGAAAGGAGAGGCCAGTCGCTCCCCACACCCTACAGGCTAGGCCCTGCAGCCAACCCCACCCCCCTTCCATGGTGGGAGTTGCACTTATATATGGTAATTAAGTATTCAGAAATTTACTGAAACAACCAAACGTAATAGTAACATTATAGTTAGGTGTAATAAAAAGATCTGTTTTCGTTTTTTTAAAACCTTAGAAATTCACTCAAATAAACAAAGGTTAAAGTAACGTTATAGTTGGGTGAATTTGTCAGTGACAACATTAACGTTTTGAACTAAAAAAAAACACAGAAATTCACCTGTTATAGTTAGCAGCACTAACTATAACTTGCGCCCCCACCATGTACTGCTTATGCCCTCGCATTTGACATCATTCATGACATGTTCTATGACATAATTTATGACATCACTGATGACATATTGAATTACATCATTGATGGCATCACTGTTGACACCAACCAATGAGTGTGCTAGTTTGATTTATAGTTGCGGGTAAGTACCATATTACTTGTCCACCAAATATTGTACAACCTGGGTCCAGCTAATGGGTGTAAGTGTTTACTAAACACATGTGCTTCTAATGCACCATAGGTGTGTAGAGGTATTGAACATGTTATAAATCTTTGTATTCAAGAGTAACTCTGTGTGCAGGTGACAGTTGACTTGTGTTCATTATGTTCCACACACGTTTTCTGGTTCTGCAGAAAAAGTTTTCAACAGGAGTAAGATTCTACCTAGTAGATACTAACTTTTGTAAGCAGCCTTGAGTTATTATACAGAATTGTGTCAGCATGAAAATTTCTACATAACATAGAAGAAGGTGTGCATAAGGTACTAACTTATGTACATGTGCTTGTTTTGCTTGTGAAGATGGGCTATTTGTAAAGTTTTCACGACAGTGTGAAGGTTGCAGGTAGTATAATGTTTAGCACCTTTCAACCTTGGTTATTTTAAGTGAATAGTTGCTTTTTAGACACATTTTGAATAGAATGTACACTGTTCTTAGTAGATACTTTTTAATAATCTGTGGTGTATTTATCATGAAAGTTTCACTGTTTGTAAACAGTGTGGTATCCATAGAGTAAGCACTGTTTACAGTACCCAGTTCTCTACTGATATCAGCTTTAATTTTCAATGTAGGTTCAATGAGTTTCAGGGGTTTAATACAGATAAAAGCTGTCCATAGTATGTCATTTGTTTTGGAACTGACATTACCTATTTTCAGCACCTTGGCTTTCTGTGAACAGTTATATACAGATTTAACACCGAACTCAGTGAGGGTTTCCTATATATCTGTGGTTAATTGTTAATCTGAACTATGTTAGCTGTAAAGTGTATTTTATAGGGTCCATGTGGCACATAATGCATCAATCAATCAATCAATCATGTCACTTATAAAGCGCACTACATACCCGCGAGGGTCTCAAGGCGCTGGGGGAAGAGGGGGGTGGTGCTGCTACTGATCGAAGAGCCAGGTCTTGAGGAGTCTTCTGAAGGCCAGTAGGTCTTGGGTCTGCCGAAGGTTGGTGGGGAGGGTGTTCCAGGTCTTGGCGGCGAGGTGGGAGAAGGATCTGCCGCCGGCGGTCGTTTTCCGGATGCGGGGGACTGTGGCGAGGGCGAGGCTGGTGGAGTGGAGCTGGCGGGTGGGGGTGTAGAAGCTGAGTCGTCTGTTGAGGTAGGCTGGTCCGGAGTTGTGGAGTGATTTGTGTGCGTGGGTGAGGAGCTTGAAGGTTATCCTCTTGTTGACAGGGAGCCAGTGCAGGTCTCTCAGGTGGGGTGTGATGTGGCTGCGTCGGGGATGTCGAGGATAAGACGTGCAGAGGCGTTCTGGATGCGTTGCAGCCGTCTCAGGAGCTTAGCCGTCGTTCCTGCGTAGAGGGCGTTTCCGTAGTCCAGCCTGCTGGTGACGAGGGCCTGGGTGACTGTTTTTCTTGTTTCGGTGGGGATCCACTTGAAGATCCTGCGGAGCATTCGGAGGGTGTTGAAGCAGGATGAGGAAACGGCGTTGACCTGCTTAGTCACGGAGAGGGTGGGGTCGAGGATGACCCCTAGGTTGCGTGCGTGGTCGGTGGGTGTTGGGGCTGTTCCCAGTGATGTCGGCCACCAGGAGTCGTCCCATGCTGAAGGGTTGGAACCAAGGATGAGGACCTCCGTCTTGTCCGAGTTCAGCTTCAGGCGGCTGGTACTCATCCATTCGGCGATGGCCTTCATTCCTTCGTGGAGGTGGGCTTTGGCGGTGTGAGGGTCTTTGGTGAGGGAGAGGATCAGCTGGGTGTCGTCGGCGTAGGAGATGATGTTGAGGTTGTGCTGTCGGGCGACGTGGGCGAGGGGTGCCATGTAGATGTTGAACAGCGTTGGGCTGAGGAGGAGCCTTGGGGTACGCCGCAGGTGATCTTGGTGGCTTTGGATCGGAAGGGGCGAGGCGGACGCTTTGTGTTCTGCCGGAGAGGAAGGATGTGGTCCAGTCCAGGGCCTTCTCTTGGATCCCGGCGTCGTGAAGGCGTGTTCGTAGTGTGTGGTGGCAGACCGTGTCGAAGGCGGCTGATAGGTCCAGGAGGATGAGGGCTGCTGTTTCTCCATTGTCTAGCAGGGTCCTGATGTCATCGGTGGCGGCGATGAGGGCGGTTTCGGTGCTGTGGTTGCTGCGGAAGCCGGACTGGGAAGGGTCCAGGATGTTGTTCTCCTCGAGGTAGCGGGTCAGTTGTTTGTTGACGATTTTCTCGGTGACCTTCGCGGGGAACGGGAGCAGAGAGATGGGTCGGAAGTTCTTGAGGTCCTTGGGGTCTGCCTTGGGTTTCTTGAGTAAGGCGGTGATCTCGGCGTGCTTCCAGCTTTCCGGGAAGGTTGCTGTTTCGAAGGAGATGTTGATTATTTTCCGGAGATGGGGCGCGATGGCTGTACTGGCTTTGTTGAAGACGTGGTGAGGGCACGGGTCTAGCGGTGAGCCGGAGTGGATGGTGTTCATGATCTCGCTGGTGTCCTCGTCGTTGATGTTGGTCCAGGAGAGCAGGCGGTTGGTGGTTGTGGGGGCAGTGGTCTCGGTGGTTGCCGGGGCGGTCGTGGTGTTGAAGCTGTCGTGGATGTCGGCGATTTTGCGGTGGAAGAAGGTGGCCAGTGAGTCGCACAGGTCTCGCGACGGCGGGATGTCGTTGGTGTTGGAGCTGGGGTTGGAGAGTTCCTTCACGATGTTGAAGAGCTCTTTGCTGTTGTGTGCGTTGTTGTCTAGGCGGTCTTTGAGTGAGGCCCTTTTGGCGGATCTGATGAGGTGATGGTGACTGCGGGTGGCGCTCTTGTGGGCGGCGTAGCTGTCCGCTGTCCGTTCGTGGAGCCAGATCTTCTCCAGTTTTCGGCATGTTCGTTTGGAGGCCTGGAGGTCTTCGGTGAACCAGGTGGCTTTCTTGCTGGTGTGGCTGTTGGGCGGATTCTTGAGCGGGGCGAGGGTGTTGGCGCAGTCGTCGATCCACTGTCTGAGGTTGCGGGCGGCGGTGTCGGGGTCGGAGGGTTCGGCGGGTGGGCTCAGGGCGAGCCCACCCACCTAAGGGAGTTCTATCTTTGATGGCAGTAACCAAGGCTGATATTCTCCTGAGCTATTTTGTACTTACTGTCAGGCCTTTAATGCATATTAATTTATAGAGCAATTTGTGGAAAAATGAAGCTTGGATGATGTCATCAGTGATGACATCAATTATGTAATTTGAAATGTCATGATTGAAGTCATAAATGATGTCATAGAACATGTAATGAGTGATGTTATCTGTGAGGTCATAAGCGGTGCAAGATCAGGATACAAGTTATAGTTAGTGCTGCTAACTATAACTGGTGAATTTCATTTTTTTTTGGTCCAAAATGTTAATGTTGTCACTGACAAATTCACCTAACTATAACATTACTTTAACCTTTGGTTTTTCAGTGAAAAAATATATATATATAAAAAAATAGAAATTCACCAGTTATAGTTAGTAGCACTAACTATAACTTGTGTCCCGATCATGCACCACTTATGACCTCACAGATGACATCACTCATTACATGTTCTATGACATAATTTATGAAATCACTCGACATATATGTATATATACACATCACTCCTCCATGTGGCAAGGAAAACTCAGACTTTCCTTTGTGGTGAAATTAGTTTAATGATATAGCTTCCCCCAATGTGTTTCGGTCATAGCCTTGGTCACTGGCATATTTATATATACTCAATGAACCTTTAATTTACTGAAACCCACATTCAAAATGCAGTTATAGTTAGAAAACTAATACTAATAGCCATTGAACTTCCTCGGTTATAGTTAGATAAATTATCCATCACTCAGCCTCCCCCCCGCTCCCCCCTTCAAGCGTGCACAGCTTGTTATTACCAGACCTTCACCTGCTGAGGGGGCCCAAACTCCTTTGTGCTCAGTCTTTGGCTATGTACATTGGGGATTGCAAGGGTTGCCTGGTCTTTGGCCAAGCCCTGTGCCCAACCCACGTGGACAGGACCTTTGTTTGTGTGCAGCAAGTGTTGGCCTCAATTTTTGTAGAACTTGTGCCATGGCATTTGCGAACCATCAATGGATTGTGGACTCAAGTTAGACCTTCTGCAGAGTCCATGAGCCTTGTATCAGATTCACGGACCCCGCAAAAGTGCCAGCATGGGTCCAGGACATTTTCCCGGGGTTTGCAGTCCCTTCCCTGTGGGTTCACAGACCCAAGCGAGGGTGGAAGGATCATGGTGGCCACCTTGAAAGTTGCAAACACCGCCCCATGAATGAAAAACTCCACAGCAAACTGCATTTATTTATTATTAATTGAAGAGCCAGTTTAGCAGACGGCTTCGGGTCCATGGACTCCTCTTTAGATTCACTGCACCAAAATGCATGACAGGAGAAAAAGCTCCTTTGTTAAGTCATGCTTGAATATTTTTTCAATTTTTGGTTTTGCAGAGGTTCACGAAACTGGGTTTGTAGAACTCCACAAATTAATGGTCTAAATATCTCTACATTTTAACCTCTTCATGCAGGTAGACTTCATAGATTGATATGCACCAAGTTTGTCACTCACTTACCCCAAGCAGTTAAGATCTGATATGCCAATTTTTCTGCATTGCTGTGCAGTGGAAACAAAGTTAAACATGGGACAAAAAGATTTTTAAACTCCCAAAAGAAATTTTGCTTGCAGCTACAGAAAAACCTGCGAAATGATTTACTCCATATTTTGCATAAACGTTTACTCAAAAATAGTGCTTTTTAGGTTTGACGCAAATTAGTTCAGTAATTTTTAGGTATTAGTATTTGAAAAAGGTGCCAATGGACTTGAAAGCGTTAAACGTTTCAAGATCTTGTACATTGAAAAGGAATTTGTTGATTTGCTTATAACTTTTGCACCCTTTGACAAATATGCCCTGAAATTTGGCAGACAATTATGGCCCGAAAGAAAACTTAGACTTCAGGTTGAAACTTAGACTTCAGGTCTAAATTTATCTTTGTGAATTGGGCGGAAAGTATCTTGGTATTACTCTTGGTATTTCCAAATAAGTATAGATCCATCAAGAGGAAACCCAGTTAAAATGAGGTGGGCAAAAATGTGTGTCTTTGGTCATATTTGTGGTACTATCTCATTCATCTGTGCAACCTTTGGCAGAAGCTTGGAAGGTTTAATTTTCTATTACTATGTCAAGTTTTCTGCCAATGCCTCAAAGGGTTGGGGCAAAGTTAACTGGGGGGCAATACAATTTAAATTTGTGAATAACCTTGTCAGTATTTGAGATAACCTTCATCAAATGTGGTATGCACTTAGCGACTTACACATGGTGCAATTTCATGCAGGTCCAAAGAGTGCATGTGTGGGGGGTAAAATTAAAGGGTGGGAGTCAAAGAATTGAGGGCTTAAAGTTAAAGGGCAGGTGACAAGGAAGTGTTGATTTGCAATTAAATTTGGCACAGCTTAAAGAATTCACACAAAATTTGGTAGATGTTCAGCAGGTTTGGCTTTCCGCTGATTATGTTATTTTAAACAGATCCATCAAGCTGGGCAAGAAATGGTGGGGGAGCAATCCAAGTTTCATTCACTAGTAACTTTGGCACTGTTTCGCAAATCTGTGTGAAATTTGGTAGGGAGTTAGGAAATTAGGCCCAGTGCAAGGCCATTCCCCTCTGCACATGGTGAACGGTGTTGGGTGAAGGGCCTAGCTGAAGGCTATCTGTATACAACACAGAATGGGTAGATGGCTGGTGAATGTGGGACATAATTAAAAATGAAATTTGCAGAAAAAAACAGTTAAAGGTCAGTTATGGTTCAGCTAACACAATACCGAAGCTCAGCATAATTTATGCACCTGCCATGCTCAGTACAACCTTTAACTAGTGGTACATAAAATAGGCTATCTACAGGAGCAAAACATGGTCCTAAACTTAGCTTTATGGTAGCACAAGCAATGGTTAGTTGACTAAACCATAACTGGCGAATTTCAGCGTTCTTTAGGATTTGATTTGTGACCATAACTGCACTATCACTATGTTCTTTTCACTGAATTTCAAAGTTTTTTTAAACATACATGATGGTGTTATAAGCAAACCTAATAATAATTTCACTGTAGGCTTTCGTTTGTCACTGACTGTGTGTGTGTGTCTCTGTGTGTTTGTGTCGAGCAAGAAGCAGAGCACTGTTCACAATGAATACTTACAAGAGTTAGTGAAAACTGGCGGTGCGCAAGGTTTATATAACTCATATCACTGTATGTTACCCTTCTGTGAGGGTATATTTTTGAAATTGGCACCTATGTTCGTAGCAATATTACACTTTTTATTACTATTTTGTTTCTTCCTTTGATGTAGTAATCTAATCCTTTTTTGCTTTATAAAGTGATTAAAAATAATATATGATTAATTGATCATATTTTTTCTGTTTGTTAATCAATAGGCCTTATTATACCTTCTTCCCATTTTCCCTGGGGCAACGTTCCTGCATTGGACAGGTATTTGCACAGGTAAGAATGTAATGCTAGGATACTGTTGATATTAATTTGGCTAGTTGTACAAACAGATTGATTTTCCCTCTCATGAGATTAATTCTGCAGATTGTTGACTTTCAGTGAGAGGTCTCCAGAATCCTTAATCCAATTGCCAAAAGACTTAATGTGACATGAACTGGTAAACCATTTACTCACATTTAATGCTGTTAAGTAGGTACAATTTCGTTCTCTTTAATTATCTTGTGTCAGAGAATCTGCTGTACTGCCCCTCTGCCTTGTACTCATTGTTCCTTGTAAGTAAGCAGGTATCTTCTCTAAACATGTAGTCCTCATGGCCCTGACTTTTGTAGACTGTCTTTGGTCACACCACCCCAGGATCCTTGCTGCTTTTGCATTATGTTTCTTAAAGAATCACAACATACACAACAATATATTGTTTAATCCCCTTACAATGATTAAACAATGAGGGCTAATGAGAAATCATTTTGAGGTGTTTTTATAACACTGCTGGCTGTGGTCATTTGAACTAAATGTGTTGAGAATATTTTCCAGCACAACTCATAAACATGACACACTCCAGCTTCATTACAGATATACGTTTGCTGTTATGGCCAATTTTTGGTCACCTCTTGGTCAGGCTGTCATTATAGTAAGGTTGTCTGTTTGACTTATACTTTTTAAACAAGATTTTATTCGGCCAAGTGTAGCGCTGGTTCCACTTCTAAAGAGCACATCACTGGGAAATGGTGGCCTCCTTTGAGGGCTTTGGCAACGTTTGTGAGCACCATCCCCTCTTGTTGATTGGTATGTGAATACAACATTAACTTTTCATCTATGCTGAAGCAGCTACAATGATCCCTTAGTAACTCAAGTTGCAAACGGGAGGTCCCAAACTCATCTCATGAGATCATGGAATCTTCCAACACTCACGCAATCCCTTTTTAGTCAACACACCATAATTAGTGTTGGCAGGAAGAGGTCTGCAGTGCCCGAATTTGCATGCCTTCTTCCATGAACAGGGGTAACCTTTTGTCAGAGATGCAAGCACCACCTCCACATAGAAGGCAAGCCCACACTATCACACTTCAGAACATTTCCTACTGCACTTCAACTACCTCCTTTTGTTGCTGGGATTCTGCGGCATCACAGAACTATGCTTGGGACCATAGAGCCTTAGTAGGCAGGGACTCAGTCATCCTACCACCTTAGTACCCATGAACCCGGGACCGACTAGCTATAGTGTCTCCCTGGCCCTCCTACTCACTCACAGAGGAACAAGTGATTAGACATCCCAGAACACAACACAACACTCCCGACCCTCTCAGGAATCGCGGTGATAGGATACACCCTTTCACTCTCACACTCGTAATTGTTCACAATAAGTTCTGACAGAGACACGAGGAAAGTTTAAAATGTTTATTTTAACTATCTTGCTATAGTATGCAGTATACGTGCCACAATAAGTAAGAAGATGCCTAACACAAATAGAGTCAGTATATTAAGTAATCCATAAATCATAAAAGGAGCTGTCATGATATTAGACAGGGTAGATTAACCCCCCTCCCCTTCTACAGAAGCTAAGTGATTTTATATCAGAAGATCTCTGGGTATTTGCAGCGGACCCCGTACCTTAGCATGCACAGATGAAAGTTCTACCTCTCAGGTGTAGTCGCAATCTCCTCTCTGAAACTCTCGCCAAGTGTGTGTTTGCATGTCTGTGCATACTTATATGACAAAGAGTACGTGTTCCCAAACAACAGCTGCATTTGTGTGTTTTGTCTAGATGCTAGAGCCTAACCAGCACAGAATAACAAGGGGCATTGCTGTTTGTTTGACCTTGTGTACAGTATTTTGACTAAATCCCAGGAAAGAACAGAATGCAAAAACAACAGCAGGTTCTGTGTGAAAGTACAGTTGGCACAAAGCAAAATATGTTTGTGTGGTATTGTGCGCAAAGCAGAGTGAAGCTTGCAAGGTGCTCAGGATAACATAGGGAAAACGAAAATGGACCTGCACGGGACATATGACACCCTCCCCCTGGCCAAGATGGTAGCATCAAAGGGACAACAGAAATTGGGGGATAAGCCAATCCAAAGCATTTGAAAAATAGTTCAGTCATTGTCAATTACAACATGTCGCTGGGGCCCACGATGTGGGATGCCAAGTGAAAAGCCAATGATTCCAATAAGAAATCTGAGCCTTCTGAGGTAAAAATATCATCCATCCAATTGAGCAGGTCAAAGGACCAAACATGCTCTTCAGTGCCAGTTGTCAACAGGACCATCAAGGGTCAACCTGTGTTGAATTCGATGAAACTGAGATCCAGAACGCTGTGCCGTTGCACAGGGATCATCTCCGGCCACTGGCCATAGCGCTGGGTTATGAACAAGTTGCATGCCCTAGGAACAGTCCTGGTAATGGCCACTAAGTGACTCATTAACAGTGTGAAATCCAGGGCAGCGTGTGGTGGCGTAGCCAGGCAGACATCCAGGGCCCATTGGAAGGGGCACTGGATGCAAAGAAACACAGGTTGTACCCATGTGAAGTAAGCATAACAGAAGGTTAAACAAAACTCGGCACCCAGAGCATCTATGGGCACCATTCCAAAAAATTGCAGCATTCGCTCATGGTACAGCTGCAGCGATGTCTTCCCTGGAAGGACCACAAAGGAAGCATACAGTGCTGAATAGTAGAAACAGCACTATAATGCCGAAAATTAAGATGAGCAGCAGCTGTGACCCACTAAATGCGCTGTAAAGAATAGAATGTATAAAAACTGGAATTGCTCCAAAAATTGTTTGAAGAAATATTACACGAGGGCGGAGCCCACAAGTTTAAAAAAGTGTGTCAGGCCCGTGGTATCAGAAGCATTAAATATTTGATGTATCCATTCACCGAAATGTAGTCGGAGATTTGTGTTTAACAATGACTGTATTTCACTGAAAGTTCTCGCCACCTGCAATTTGAAGGTTTTACAAGCTGAAGTGAGAGCCACTTCTTGTTGAAACAATAACACTTTGAGTCTTCTTAGCTTATTAAAATCTGTTTTCAAAGTTGGGATGGAAGGCCATAATGAACTATCTACACTCCCGTGCGGAGGGGGATACAGGACATTGTTGCAGCAAGTGACTAATTGGGAAACAGATACCACATACAGGATTCCTGCCCGCAAACCACAAGTCTTGATTATTAAGGACAAGATAGCTTCCATTCGAAAGCAATGTGATAGTGGGAATAATTGTGGGGACAGGAGTTCCTTTTAAATAGCAAGCCAAATTAGGGGCAGGCACATTACAGGTGAACCAGCGGTCTACTAACAACAGATACTCTACTACCATATACTCACTTGGGCCCATACAACTTGTTTCTGCTGCGCTCTAAGTAAACCACTGGAGTTTATTAGTTTTATATGTTGCTCATACCTCAGGATCTAGTTATTACTTCTTTAACTAAACCTTCTGCTGATCAAACAGTTATTTCCTCTGGTCAGTGGACAAGTTAGGTAAAACTAGTTGATGGCGAAAATTGACATAACTTATTATGCATTTCTTAATAAGTATAAAATAATGACAGAGTCAATAAGTTTAAAATCTTTATCTAAAATTAGGGTTTTTGAACCATCTCAAAGCGTTTCAGTACAAACACCCTCATTCGCGGGAGTGCCAATTCAAAATTATCTCAGATTAACACTTATCAATTCAGATCCACCCAATAACTGTGCTCAGAAAGAAGAGGATAGAGACAGAAGAGCATTTATCAAACGATGAATTTCATAATTACCAAAGTATGGTGTGAAGACCAACCCTCTGGCCAAAGGGCTGGTAAGGGCCTCCCAGGACAGATCAGGAGACAAAGGCTTCAGGACAGGAATCAGGACAGGATACTTCACCTCTCTAATTACCGACGGCTACGTCGCAACCCTCTCTGACACTCTCTTCCTCCTCGTGGTTCTTCCGCGATTCCTCTAAACCCACCCAAATTAAGTAGATGGTTCTGCATTCGGTTTCTTCATCAACATTCCAGAGCACCACCCCGATGTCAGGCTTCTTCAACGCGCAAAGCTCGCTCAACCCGACTTGTCTCTCGAACTCTCGATTCTTAACCCCCGAACTTCTTCAGAGTGAATGCCCCTCAAAGACGAATGCATGCTCCTTCTTCTAACTAAACTATCTCAATTATACCTTTCCATAGGCTTGTACCACCCATTAATGTTTCTTTTGCACGAAATACTAATTTCTGATTGGACAGGCGAGGGGGGATGATGATCACACCACACTTATACTTCATTTATTTTCTTTTAACCATTGTTTCCAAACCCCTCCCATCAAACTTTATTCCGCCCTTCCTTTCCCATACATCTTTAAACTTTATTAAATACATTTGTAACTGATTTCTTGAATAAGTTCCTTCATATGAACTCTTCACCCTCATGTTCCCAGGGCACATCTCCGTCGACCTTGGACTCGTGTCAAATCCTTAGTCATCTCCCAAGCTCCCATATCAGAGCGCATGCGTCGCGCCATATTGGTCTGCTCGACTCGGACAACTTTAACAGGCCCAAATACGCACTAATAATAAAGTCGAAAAGGAAAAATGTTATTCTCAAAAATAAATGGTTTCACTGTATACCTCCAACCTCTACTCTATCCCATACCATTTGTTATTTTTCTCTCTGCATTTGCGTTAGTTATAAACCCATTTCTAATTTCAGCAAAGCAGGTGTCATGCATGTGAGCTTTCAAGCGGCCATTTTATAGCTCTTTGCGCAAGCGCCAGAATTTCCCTCCAAGCGAAAGCACGTCATACTACGTAGATGTAGCAGACGCATGCGCAGTAAAGATCCCAAGTGAAATGCGTTCCAGTCCTACGTCTGTGTTATTTGCGGTTAGTAAACACATAGGCAAGCTTCATTCTTATCCCGCGTATAGTGTAAAATGGATATTATTAATTTCGAGACATATCGTTAGTAATTCGCTAGTAAGTTAAATCGAGAGGATTGCTTCCGAGCAAGTCTCGTGTCCGAGTCCTTGCTCCATCAATCCCCTCTCTGATGGCATATTAAGCCATCACAAAATTCCCATCCATCCCAGATATCAACTTTAGCACTTCTCAGTTTTCTCTAATTGGCCTCCCAACTTTTCAGCAACTGTCTCATTTCCTTCTAAATCTCGCATCTTCTTGTATAATCTGCCTTTCATTTCTTCCAATCGTATTTCTTCATACTTTCTTTTACGTGTCTGTCCCTTTCCTTTTCTGTTCAAGTGTACCTTTCCTTTCGTACCTTTCCTACAACATCTATATGTAATTATTATTAACATCACTATTGTTATTACCATCACTAAAGGTATCATTAATTGACCTAGAAAACTTTTCCCAAACCCAACAAACCATTTCCCTATTGATGTTATACTTTTTGTTAGTCTTCCCCACACACTGTCAACCTCCAGTTGGGTCAAATCTTTATGCATTCTCGTAATATTTTCATTATATCCTTTAATTTCACTGCTCTTGTCCGGAATATAAGTACAGCAATGTTGAACTTTCACCATGCCACAAACTCCACCTTCTTTTGCCAACAATATATCAAGAGCAAGACGGTTCTGTAAAACCATTGATCTAATTGCAACCATTTCTGTGTTAATCATTACAAATCCTCCTGCTGTATCTGTAGTAAGACGATCAACTATAGTTGATAACTTACAAATTTTCTGTGAGTTTAAAATGACTCCAACTGAGGGCATCAGTGCACTAAAAATATCTCCTACAATTTCAGAAAAACTAGCCCTTCTTCTTCTTGTTAGTCCATTAGAAATTCCATTGGTTCCACTGATTTTATCTACATGGTAAATGTTTGGAAAAACTATTCCAAAATAACAGCTTCCGTACCATCTTGCAGGTAACCTGTAGTAAACATTATTCCCACAAACATAATGTACTCCTGGAAACACAGGATCAGTTCCCCCTTTTAGTCCCCATCCTCCTAATATTAGGAAGTTATGTTCACATTCACTGGAACCAATGTAATTATTATAATCTGTCTTTAATCTATGGAGGCAGAATTTTCCCTTTTTCACAAAGTTCAGGGACATCGCAGCATGAGCCTTGCCACTTGCATAGATTCCCACCTTCCCAACCCATGGAGGTACATGGGTTTTCTGTGTACTTGCCTTCTTCATTAAATCCTGTATCCTTTCTTCTACTAAATCTAAAAACTCTTTTTCTTCTTTTCTTAATGTACATGTTAGATTGTCTTCGTGTGCCTGAACTAAATCTATTGAACTCATGGTTATGAAAAATTCAACCATAAATCGTGCATTTTTACTACTAACTACTGGATTCATATTCTTTCTAATAGGAAGTTCAGGAAATATTACATCTAAGTTAGAATAAAAATACTGCAATCTCCCTGTAGTGTAAAATAAACTTGACAAAATACTACATGACACACCATACGTTAAAGGTATATGGTGATACGTCATCCCTTCTGATGAGGGCAATTTCATACATACATAGCAGTTGTTACTTTGCATAGTGCTAACATACTGAACTAATAATTTAATAAACACATTAGAGGACGTATTATAGTCTGATTCATTATGATAGTTTGCCTCATCTTCCACTCCTATTTCTATTTTAGTTTCTCTTTATCTACTTTAACATTAGTATCTGTACTATTTTAGTCACTTGTTTCCATTATTAGAGGTATCCCTACTGTTAGGAATATCCATCCTAATATCGCTAATAAAATACTACAAAAACTAAATCTAATACCCTTTCTTTTAACTCCACTTTTTGGTTTTCCACTAACTTCATTGTCGGCCATTTTGTCTCTGAGAAAATTTTCTTTTCTCTTATCTTTTCTCTTTACAATCTTTTGTTTTTTTATTCTTAAGGAGGTTTCAATTGGCTTTCGTCAATTTGTGCAATATGGACTTCTTCAGTCTCATCAGTCAGATCCAGGGACTCAAATTCTTCAAGAATGACACACGTCCACTCTGGAGCCTTGTACTTTGTTTAAATTTCTCAATCTTGGGCTTCTTCGAGTTATTTTTGCTAATGTTTGTTTAGGTCTTGTTTGACTTGTGATTTCATTCACTTGTTCTGGTTTCTTTTCAGATTTTCTCAGGTGATATTTTAGTTTCTTTACTCCAGTTGGCCAATTGTCTCCTTTTCTGACTCTTTTGATTTGTACTGCTTTTTCACCTTCTTTATCTCCTTGTAAAGTTCGTTTTATTTCATTTATTCTGGGCACAATCTGTTCTATTTCTCTGTTTTCTGTGCTTGTACTTTCTTTTGCTTCTTCCTGCTCAGGTTCTACTGTGTTTTGTTCTACTTCTTCCTGAGCTTGTTCTTCTAATCCTGTCTGATCCTGCTCAGGTCTTACTTCATATCTTTCTTCTTCTACCTGAGTTTGTTCTTCTAACTCTATCTGGTCCGGTTCAGGTCTTAATTCAAACCTTTCTTCTTCTGCCTGAACGTGTTCTTCTCTTTTCCCTCCTCAGGTTTGTTTATGTCTTTTTCTATTTTCACCTGAGTGTGTTCTTCTTCCCCTATCTCTTCCTGACTACTTTCCTGACTTTTCAGCTCTGTTTTTCTTCTGGTTTCAATGGCATCATCAATTACTTCAATCACTGGGATCCATACTTCCTGACTTAGCTCGGGCTGCTCATCATATGGTTGTCTTCCGGAATCCATCACTCTAGATTCTTCAATTTCACAGTTTACAACTCCTGATGCTTCAGCTTGCTCAGTCAGTGGTGGCTCTTGTTGACCAAATGAGCTCGGTACTCTTCTGGTATGACTAGCGTGAATCCAATTGGGCAAACCTGCACACTTCACTGCTGTGGTAGTGACTAGTATGACTTGCCTTGGTTTGTCCCACCTTGGTGCTAGACACGATTTTCTTGCGTGTTTCTTCACTAGCACCCAATCTCCAGGATTCAAATCATGCGCTTGATCTGGCTGTCTTTCAACTGCGTCTTCTCCAACCTGATGAGAGAGAGAACGCATCATTTCAGCCAATCCTTTGCAATAGTCCAATACCAGATCATCAGTTATACTCATTATTTTATTTCCAGGAATGAACGCCTGTCTCATGGCTCTTCCCATGAGTACCTCATGTGGACTCATTCCTGTTTTCCTGTCTGGAATGCTTTTGAGACCCATTAGCACAAGAGGCAATGCATCTGGCCATTTCAGCTTTGTGGATGCACACAACTTTCCCAATCTTGACTTGATTGTGCCATTCATTTGTTCAACAATTCCAGAAGCCTCTGGACCAGTGTTTCCCAAACTGAGGTCCGCGGACCCCCAGGGGTCCGTGGCACATTCCCAGGGGGTCCGCAGGCAGCAGTTTTAATAGCACTGCAAAGTTCCTTGTATAATTAGCCGTTTTCGAGCAACAATAAAAGTGTCAAGAAAATGCCAGTGATTAATGTACCTGCTGGAAAGAGATGAGAGTTTTGTCCAGTGGCAGATTTAACTTATGTAGCACAGAGGGTTAATATGCCTACTGCAAAGAACGTGTACCATGCATTTTAAAAAACAGTATTTTATGTGCATAGGTCATTGGGTTACTGCTTTTGTCACAGATTCTTTTGTTACTGTGCAATTCATAAGGGACAATCGTAATCTAGCACAGTGACCTATAAACTGTCATCGAAGAGCTGCTTGCAAACTGCATGGTACAAGTTAATAACATATGTTTTTTCCCAGTCTATCATTATCCTGATGCTGCTAAAAAGGTTTATTTGGGTGGAAATACATTTTTATTGTTAAAGTCAATGCTAACCACTGTGTTATGTTCTGAATCCTGAGTTTGTGCTTCTCCAGACCAAGCACTCTTTAAAAATGCCTACCAGTATGAATGACGTGAATCCTACACCTTGTAGTCCCCTTTGCCTTATGTAACATTTTCTATATACAGATTTACACGTATGATTCATTGTCTCTATATGTGTGTGATGTAAAGCGCTCTGACATCCTACAATGGTATGAGAGAAGCTATAAAACAAATTAAATACATGTCAGAGGGACTATGGAGAGATGAGAGGCACTGTTAGAGGGTGATAATAAGTGAATCATTGAAGAACCCCAACAAAGATTTTCGTATCCTGCTGCATAGTAAGGTCTTCATTTACAATTCTTTAAAAACCAATATAATTCATTTTATGATGATACATGTGTTGTAGACTGCACCATTGTTTCCTAAATGTTTTGGGGGAGAGAGCCTCCCAAAGCCTCCTTTGTAGTGGTCAGACTCACTCACTGCACTTGGTGTGCACCATAAAGGGACTGGTCTGAAAACATTTGCCAGGGCTGCTTTGGGTTTCCAGTCTGGCCCTGGCAGGAACAGGAGCCTCATACTGCGAAATAAAACCAACCATTCAAAGGTTAGTCACGGAGATGCAGCACCAACCTTTCCATTATAAGTTTTTGATTTTTTGCAAATTCTTTCAATATAAAATACTAAAGGGGATATTTACAACAGAAGTGGCGGAGTGTGTCGCTAGCCTCCTTGGCTTAACGACACGCTCCGCCACTTCAAGAAAAGCAGGGCTGCACCATATTTACAAGAATATGGTGCAACCCTGCATTTCCCCCTGCGCTGGTGCTACACTTAGCAGTGTAGTGCCAACGCAGGAACCCTTGCACCATAGTGCAAGGGTGCCTGCGTGCAGGGGAAGATTGTTTATGTGCAGGAAGTTCCCCCTGCCTGCACATGAACAATTTTGAAATGCCGTTTTGTCACTTTTGCAGCACACATGAAAGTTACAAAATGTCTTTTTTTTTAAAGATTGTTTATGTGCAGGAAGGATCGCCTTCCTGAACATAAACCAAAACATGGAGTGATAAAGCATTTCTCCTCGTTTCGCCAAGTTAAGACCAGGTTTTCCATGGTCTTAATTTTGGTGCTGCCTCCTATTTACGCTGCCCTTGTAAATAGAGGGGTGCTTCAAAATCAATAGGTGTTGCGGTGGAACGCCCACCTCAACTCCCACTGCCCACCCCTTTCACGATAAGCATTGCATGAAAGGGGGCCTTATTTACAAGGCAGGCAGTGTTAAGCCACTTGGCTTAAGCTGCCTTGTAAATAAGGCGAAGCCCCTATCGCCATGGGAACATCGCAAAAAGCGACATTCCCATGGCGATAGGGGCTTGTAAATATGCCCCTAAAATCCTGAGTAATTTGAGTATTTGTTTTGTGTGCACACATGTGTTTATTTTTTTCGAATTACTGTTTTAATGTTTGAAATTTAAATCCTACAAATTGCTTGGGGGTCCCCGGCTTCCAGGTGTGACTCAATGGGGGTCCTCAGGAGTCAAAAGTTTGGGAACCACTGCTCTGGCCGATAAGAACAGTGTAGTTTTTGTTCAATGTTAAATGCAGCACACATTAATCGAATTATTTCATTATTAAAATGTGGGCCTCTATCTGATTCCAAAGTGACCGGAAAACCAAAGCGTGGCACCAACTCCCTCAGCAACAATTTTGCAACTGTAAGACTGTAATTTCTTCTTGTAGGGTAGGCTTCCACCCATCTTGAGAAAAGGCACACTATGACAAGTACATATTTCAATCCGTTACAGGGGGGTAACTCAATGAAATCTAACTGTAATCTGGTGAAGGGTCCTTCTGCCTTTCCGATTTTTCCCCAGCTCACCGCTGTCTTTCTACCTGGGTTCTGCTGTTGACAGGTTAAGCATCTCTGGCAAAGGCTCTCTGCGATTACCCTGAACTTCAGATTGTACCAACTCTCTCTGAATAGTCTGATCATTGAATCTCTCCCTATGTGTGTTGCTCCATGATACACCCTTGCCATTTTTGAAAGTAGACAATCTGGCATGACTGGTCTTCCATCTAGATACACCCATACTTCATCATGTGGTCTTTTGGTACAGGCTGCTTTTATCCAGATTTCCTTTTCCTTTTCCTCAACTTCTTCCTGTAATTGTCTAATCTCCCATGTCTCTGGCACTGAGAAGTACATAAGTTGGCATCTGGTTTCTCCTGTTTCAATTTTTCTGTTTATGGCTACTGCATTTTTAGCGCAGTATTTCGCCACTTGGTCAGCATAATTATTTCCAGCAGTCACATAGTCATTTCCTGACTGATGTGCAGCGCATTTTACAACTGCTATCTCTATTGGCAATTGCAATGCTTCCAACAAATCCTTTACATTTTTGCTGTTTCTGATTGGAGACCCTGAAGAAGTCAGAAATCCCCTCTGCATCCAAAGCTGGCCGAAGTCATGCACAATCCCGAAACCATATTGACAATACGTAAATATGGTTACTCTCCAATTTTTCCCTTTTTTACATGCCATTGTCAAGGCAACCAATTCAGCTACTTGTGCAGACTTGACCCCAGGTAAACAGGATGCTTCAATTACCCCCGAAATTTTGCAAACAGCATATGCAGCACTTAGACCTCCCTCTTGTGTCCTAAGGCAGGAGCCGTCTACAAATAACTCATGATCTGCTTCTTTTAGGGGTGTCTCTCTTATATCTGGGCGGGGCTTTGTGCATAATTCTGTTACATCTAAGCAATCATGATCACTTTCATCTTTTACTTCCTCATCGCTGGGGTCTGGCAATTGGGTAGCTGGGTTCAAAATCGTACACCTTGTCACAGTCACATTTTCAGCTCCCAAAATTACTCTTTCATACTTTGTCAAACGACTAGGGGTGAGGTGCTGTGTTCTTGTTCTTGTTAAAAGAATCTCAACCGAGTGTGGAACGAATACTTTTACCGGATGTCCCATCACTATCGACTCACTTTGCTCCAGACTCATACAAGTAGCAGCTACTGCTTTTAAGCAGCCAGGCAATGCTGAAGCCACCGGGTCCAATGTGGCTGAAAAATATGCCACTGGACGCCGACTCAATCCATGTCTCTGTGTTAAAACTGAAAGTGCACAATTTTCTCTTTCACAACAAAACAAAGCAATGGCATGCCCAAGGCAGGAGCCTCACACAGACAATTTCGCAATCTCACAAATGCCTCCAGGCAGTCATCATTCCAATCAATCGGATCTTTTGCTCGTTTCCGAATCATCTGTATCAAAGGTTTCGCTAACACAGAAAATCCATTTATCCATTGCCTGCAGTATCCAACCACTCCCAGAAACATTCTCATCTCTCTCTGAGTTTGTGGCAATTGCATTTCTTTGATTATTTTTATTCTTTCCGGTGTCACTTTTCTAACTCCTCCTTCTATTTTATGCCTTAGATATCTTACTTCTTGTCGACAGAACTGTAATTTTTCTGGAGACACCTTGTGTCCTCCTTCAGCCAAATGGTTCAGCAACGCAATTGTATCTGTGACACAATCTTCTCGCGTTTTTGATGCCACCAGTAGGTCATCAATGTACTCAACCAGAACAGAATTTCTGGGCATAATCAATGATTCCAGCCACTTTTTCAGAATCTGATTAAAGATTGAAGGACTTTCTGTGTACCCTTGAGGAACACGACACCATGCGTAAATACGATCTACAAATTTAAATGTAAACAGATACTGGCTGTCTGGGTGCAAAGGAATAGAAAAGAACGCTTGGCATAAATCAATTACTGTGAACCATCCTGCATTCCATGGTATCTGATAAAGGATCACTGCTGGATTTGGCACAATTGGACAACAGGGAATTACAATCTTATTTATTTTTCTCAGGTCTTGTACTATTCTGTACTTCCCGCTAGGCTTTTTCAGTCCCATTATTGGTGAATTACAGGGACTACCCATCACTTCTTTCAGAATGCCTTGTTTAACCATCCGTTCAATTTCTGGGATAATTCCTGCTTTTACTTCTGCACTCATTTTGTACTGTCGGGTATTTGGATACATTGCACCTTCCTTTACTGTCACTTTAACTGGGTCTATATTTTTCATTAGCCCAATATCTTTCCCTGTAAAATCCCACACTTCTGGATTAACTGTGGTTCTCAACTCTTCTGGTAATTCATTTTCAGTTATCAGTGAAAACATTTTATCTACTTCTGTTCCCTGCTTGGCCAGCATCATCTTGTATGCCACATCTTCATCAGGGGTTTGGAAAGCGACACCATCCGGTGTACAATAGATCGTGCAGTTCATCTTGCACAATAGATATCTTCCCAACAGATTTACAGGACTGGAATCGCAAACTACAAATCGATGCATTTCTTTGAAGTTTCCAATGTGCACCTCCATTGGCTTTGTGATTGGTGTTCTAATCTGTTGGTTAGATACACCTACAACTTGGATTGTCTCTCCCGAGAGGGGTAGATTTGGGATGTCTGCTGTTCTCACATTAGACCTGGTAGCACCAGTATCCAATAGGAAAGTAATGTCTTTACCTTCTACTCTCCGATCAACAAATGGACCTGACTGATCTACCGGCAAGGATGCGCCAAGCACGCACTCCTCTTCCTCCCCCCTAAGGCACCGTCATTGTGTAGTATCTGAAAGTACCTCATCATTCTGCAAAAAATATTGAGCAATTGTTCTATTATTCTTACCACTTTCTCCTTGAAATCCGGTGTTCGCACTGAAACTCTGATGGTTCACAAAATTTGGTATAGGAGCTGGTGGTACCTGATATTGTGGAGTGGCTACCTGTTGCTGCTGATTCATAAGTACTTCATTCTGCCTCTGTGGGATTAAATTTTGATTTGGCCCATTGTTATTCTTATTATTCTGAGTACTCTTGCACTCGTTCTTCCAATGTCCAAGCTTTCCGCACGCATGACAAGGGAACTTCTTTTTCGCTTCTTCTCTGTCCATTCGCCCTTTAAATCTATTACCATTCGTTCCTTGATTATTCTGACTCTGTTCTTTTACTGGATTATTATTTTGCTCAATTGTCTTCTCTTCCTGCTGCTCTGCCAATTTAACTTGAGCCCACATCATTTTCTCTTTCAGCTTCCTTCGTGGCCTCTATGTCATCTCCGCAATATTTCGCGTACTTCAAAATTTCATCCACCGTTTTACTTTGCCAGCACAACATGTGCTGCTGTATCATCTGACTAATTTCCGGTTTCAAGCAATATACAAGCCGATACACAAAATGTCCCATATCTTTGTCACCAATGTTCTCAAAACCACTATACTGCTTGAACACCTGCAACAATTGCTCATAATACGCATTTACAGATTCATTCGGTTCCTGTGTTGTTCTATCTATTTTTACCCAATCTGTTTCTTTAGGAGGGATTTTCCCTTTCAAGTATGTAATCCCTTGATGATACTTTTTCATCACTTCTTCTGATGGTGCTCCTGTTTTTGCATCTCTAGGATACTCCTCATTAGGCCAATCAATTGTGATTTTACATTCTGTCCATAAATCAGCAGGTACTACTATGTCAAATAGACCATCCAGATCTTTCAGTAACACCTTTGAGACCTTTACAAACCTTTCTACCTGTTTGTACCACTCAACTGTCTTTTCTCTCAGTTTTGGAAAATCATTTGTAAATGATAAAATATCTTGTCTACTCCAAGGGACATGAACATATCCTCCTCCAGGAACCTCTCTCATTGGACATAACCTCTCTACTTTTCCTGTTTTTCTCACTGGAAATGCAGCTGTTGCCTCTCTTGCCTGAACTTCTTCTTTCTTCCTTATCCACCTAATCCTCCATTTATCAATGTCTCCCCATTTCCGCAAAATGTTAATTAATTCTTTTATCTGTAACCTTTTTCGTGAAGCATTCACACTTTCTAAGTCTTTATCAGTAAAATCCACTCGATAGGGCTTCTGTAACAATTTTGACTTCCCTATATCTAGTCCAATCTCTGAAGCAACTTCAGTTAATCTTTCATGAAATAGTCTTGCTCTCCTGGTTATACTCTTACACAGAAACAACAGTTCTTCATCATTATAAACATTTAATCTTTCTGTGCCCACACATCCTGTCATCATCTCTTCCAATTCCACTTTCAATCTGCTAATATCTAAAATCTTCGGTTTTATGATCTGATTTTCCCTTTCCTGAGCTCACCTTTCTATATCTTCAGGGGTAACTACTGTTGTACCTGAAGTTCCAGCGAGAACCAAAGGTCTTCTCTCTCTCAAATTCATAGGCGTAACTCTCTTTTGAGTTTCCACATTGGGTTCCACAATAGGGAGATCCATTAGTGAGATAACTGACTCACTTTCACTAACCTGATCATCTGTGATTACTATCTCTTTTCTAGGACTATTCAATGGAACTGTCACAAATTGTGATTTCTGGGTATCCTTATTATCCCCATATAATGTGGGATTACTGGACCAAAGGTTACAGGTACTGTCAAAGCTTCAGTATTTAAATTCAATTGACCTATTCTTTGAACTAGTTCCTCCCTAGTTTTGTTCAAAGCTTCTCTCTCATTATCTTGCAACATTCTGTTATATGATGTCTCATGTAAAATCTGTGGAGTTAATGGTATTCCCATTACTGGCGCACTTGGGACAACCTTACTAGCTGCTTCTTCATACGGTGGTGGATTCTTAATTAAAATATCCTCTAATAATTCATCATCTGAAACTCCATATCCTGTCGAATTCATATGTTTTGTTTTCTCTTTACACTTTCCTCCAGAATGTTCCTCAGTCATTAACACTGGATATAACCCTTCTGATACCATTGCTCTCCTCCACTGTTTCATCTGTCCTTCTCTTGACTCATGCAAGTGTATTGGAAAGAATCCTCTATATCTTCCACCTTTGCATTTCTCTCTTTCATAGGATTCAGTTTCCCATTCTTCCAAAGCCTCATATTGAGTTAACATGGGTCTCGGTTCTAAATCATTCATCTTCAATCTCAAATTCCGAAGAATCCTCCCATTGAACGTACCATCCTTAGGAAACGCTAACACACCATCATCCCTCATGTACTTTTCCAACCACACGCAGGTATGATATCCTCTTTCCATCATCATAAAAGATGCTGGTGTCTTCGGTGGCGGAATAGGAATACCCTCTCTAGTCAACACAGGCTTATCCTTGACAAAGAAATTCTTTATTCTCTTAAAAATTGACATCTTTCTTTTCTCTCCATACATTCTTGAAGAACGGTGCAGGAAATTGTATTCCGCAAACCCTTGAAATCTTCTACCTGTACGTCTTGCACTAACAGTCAAATCAAAATCCCGCATACAATCCTTCTCTCCTCCAATCCTAGCACAGCTTCTATCTAAGTGTCCAATGGAATCAGGCTCACACTCGTACTCTGACCAATGTCAGCGCAGCCTTTTCCTGACGTCAGTTCTACTCCTCACTACTGACCCCTCCTTTACAATGCTGTTCCTGTCACACGCCCGCTGCTTCTACCAATCCCAGCGTGGCTCTCTGTGACGTCGATCCTACTCAGGCGATTTCTCACCCCTCCTTTACCAAGCTTCTCCTGTCACGCGCCCGCTGCTTCTACCAATCCCAGCGCGGCTCTCTGTGACGTCACTACCACTCCGGCAGCTGACCCTCCCTTTGCAAGGTAATACGAAACTTTTATTTCTTCAAAAATTCTTTGAACTTCTTTGTTATTAACAACGTAAAAACATTCGCTACTCTGTCTGTTCCACTAAATCAAAAGGATAGTTTTTATTTTTTTCCACTGCGGTTCCGTTCAGGAATTTTGAGACCGGAATTTCACCAGCGAATTCCTTTTGCTGTCAATCTAGCTTAGAAGAACCTACTACTCCTTCAGGGTTACCCTTACTAGGTGATATAATGCCTAAAGTTTCATCAGCGAACTCTGCTTTCAGCCACTCTTACTTTTGTTCAGAAAAATAGTCCCTAGTTTAACACTGCCAGCCCTACCTAGCTTCTCAGTGTTATTCCAACGGACGAGTAACCTCACTGCAGTGTGGTTTCTATCGCCACCCGCTATACATTCCCCGGGAATTTTCCAGACAACATTAAACGGGACACTAACTCTTTTGTTAAAACATTAACCAAAAATCAATAATCTATACTTATCACCAAACTAGTTACTAACAACCATAGCTCTGCTACCAGAAAACTGATCCAGCGGTCTACTAACAACAGATACTCTACTACCATATACTCACTTGGGCCCATACAACTCGTTTCCGCTGCGCTCTAAGTAAACCACTGGAGTTTATTAGTTTTATATGTTGCTCATACCTCAGGATCTAGTTATTACTTCTTTAACTAAACCTTCTGCTGATCAAACAGTTCTTTCCTCTGGTTAATGGACCAGTTAGGTAAAACTAGTTGATGGCGAAAATTGACATAACTTATTATGCATTTCTTCTTAATAAGTATAAAATAATGACAGTCTCAATAAGTTTAAAATCTTTATCTAAAATTAGGGTTTTTGAACCATCTCAAAGCGTTTCAGTACAAACACCCTCATTCGCAGGAGTGTTAATTCAAAAATATCTCAGATTAACACTTATCAATACAGATCCACCCAATAACTGTGCTCAGAAAGAAGAGGATAGAGACAGAAGAGCATTTATCAAACGATGAATTTCATAATTAACAAAGTATGGTGTGAAGACCAACCCTCTGGCCAAAGGGCTGGTAAGGGCCTCCCAGGACAGATCAGGAGACAAAGGCTTCAGGACAGGAATCAGGACAGGATACTTCACCTCTCTAATTACCGACGGCTACGTCGCACCCCTCTCTGACACTCTCTTCCTCCTCGTGGTTCTTCCGCGATTCCTCTAAACCCACCCAAATTAAGTAGATAGTTCTGCATTCGGTTTCTTCATCAGCATTTCAGAGCACCACCCCGGTACACCCCGATGTCAGGCTTCTTCAACGCGCAAAGCTCACTCAACCCGACTTGACTCTCGAACTCTCGATTCTCAACCCCCGAACTTCTTCAAAGAGAATGCCCCTCAAAGACGAATGCATGCTCCTTCTTCTAACTAAACTATCTCAATTATACCTTTCCATAGGCTTGTACCACCCATTAATGTTTCTTTTGCACGAAATACTAATTTCTGATTGGACAGGCGAGGGGGGATGATGATCACACCACACTTATACTTCAATTATTTTCTTTTAACCATTGTTTCCAAACCCCTCCCATCAAACTTTATTCCGCCCTTCCTTTCCCATACATCTTTAAACTTTATTAAATACATTTGTAACTGATTTCTTGAATAAGTTCCTTCATATGAACTCTTCACCCTCATGTTCCCAGGGCACATCTCCGCCGACCTTGGACTCGTGTCAACTCCTTAGTCATCTCCCAAGCTCCCGTATCAGGGCGCATGCGTCGCGCCATATTGGTCTGCTCGACTCGGACAACTTTAACAGGCCCAAATACGCACTAATAATAAAGTCGAAAAGGAAAAATTTTATTCTCAAAAATAAATGGTTTCACTGTATACCTCCAACCTCTACTCTATCCCATACCATTTGTTATTTTTCTCTCTGCATTTGTGTTAGTTATAAACCCATTTCTAATTTCAGCAAAGCAGGTGTCATGCATGTGAGCTTTCAAGCGGCCATTTTATAGCTCTTTGCGCAAGCGCCGGAATTTCCCTCCAAGCGAAAGCACGTCATACTACATAGATGTAGCAGACGCATGCGCAGTAAAGATCCCATGTTAAATGCGCTCCAGGCCTACGTCTTTGTTATTTGCGGTTAGTAAACACATAGGCAAGCTTCATTCTTATCCGCGTATAGTGTAAAATGGATATTATTAATTACGAGACATATCGTTAGTAATTCGCTAGTAAGTTAAATCGAGAGGATTGCTTCCGAGCAAGTCTTGTGTCCGAGTCCTTGCTCCATCACAGGCACCATGAATCTTTCCATGTTGACATACAAGGGAATGACCGGCAGTGGAGTCGCACTCCTCCCCTGTAAGGAAAACGTCTCTTTCAGCCCATTGACAATGATAGGTAAATGGCAGGGACCATAACTCATGCATGTAGCTGCTCCCAAGAGGTGTGTATCTATCTACTGGGAAGTTTTCATGCAAGCAGAAACTGAAAAGTTCAATCAATCAATCAATCACGGCATTTATAGAGCGCGCTACTCACCCGGGAGGGTCTCAAGGCGCTGGGGGAGGGGGTAAGTTACTGCTCGAACAGCCAGGTCTTGAGCTGCTTCCTGAAGGAGAGATGGTCCTGGGTTCGCCGAAGGTGAGTGGGGAGGGAGTTCCAGGTCTTGGCTGCCAGGTAGGAGAAGGATCTTCCTCCGGCGGTGGTTCTGCGGATGCGTGGTACGGTGGCGAGGGCGTGGCTGGTTGATCGTAGCTGGCGTGTGGGCGTGTAGAAGGTCATGCGGTCGTTGAGGTACTTTGGGCCCAGGTCGTGGAGGGCCTTGTGTGCGTGGGTGAGGAGTCTGAACGTGATTCTCTTGCTGACGGGGAGCCAGTGCAGGTCTTTCAGGTGCACGGTGATGTGGCTGTGTCGGGGGATGTCCAGGATGAGTCGTGCGGAGGCGTTCTGGATGCGCTGGAGTCTCTTTTGAAGTTTGGCTGTGGTTCCGGCGTAGAGGGTGTTGAGATGGGCAACGACATAACCCAGTGTATTAACCAAACTGCTTTAGGAGTTTCCGCTATAGTAAAGGGAAGTTGTTCAAGTGTAACATGGTGTAACTTGCATCTTTCATAGCCATTGATTGCTGTTTATGTGTCAAGTTAAAGGGTAAGAACAAAGCGGTATATTGAGGCAATGCCAAGGAACGCGCCCGTTCTTAAGTGTTTGGAGTATCCAACTAAATTGCATGATTGATCTAAGTTGAGAATGACTATGATTTAATGTAGACACATCACTTTGCACAATATGAATGACAGATGATACAATATTATCTAAGCTATAAATTCAAGACGGCAATGTATTAATACTTTTGTCTACAACAGCAAGCACTTTATCCAAATTATCTTGATCAATTTGGCGTAAACGTACTGCAGCTTCCATTTGAGGCAATTTCCAAATTTCATTTA